>JAOPSE010000156.1:1745329-2945329 GCA_029449295.1 Zea luxurians
TATAATGAAGAAAACTTCATCTTGTTCTATGCATATCTTTTGCCTTTCCATTGTTCCTTTATAGTCCATCGACAACTTGTATTTGTGCCCAACGCAGCCGTTGTTCTCAAAGATAACGCTCGAGTAATGACTTGTAATTGCTGCGCCGTATTTAATTCTGCTTGCGTTCACGTAGAGAAAAATGACCGAGTTATTTCTGATGTCTCCAGAGGTAACAATAGAATTATGCTGGTTTGCGTTGCATTTTAGAGGTAACACCGAGCTGTGCCGGCCACGCCGACGTTTTAGAAGTAACAGCCGAGTGGTACTTGACGGTCGGCGCTTTGAAAGTGACAGCCGAGTCATGCTGGGCCACATCGGCTTTTTAGAACTAACGACCGAGTGGTACTTGATGACGTCAGCGTTTTAGAAGTAACGACCGAGTCATGCCATGAAGTCTTGTTTTTTTTCCGAGTGAGGACTTAACGCTTTTTAGAAACTGTCTGACCCGGGAAAACCCCATTTATCTCACGTCGTCGCACGTCTCTGTGCTCTGAGCCCTAGCCTCACTTTTTTTGCCTCCAAACATCCTCTATTTCCCTTTGATTTTGCCTCCGTTCAGTCCGCCGATGATTTCGATGGCGCCCAAGCGAAAAACCAAAATTCTGCTACTGTGGTCATCCCGCATATTGACCCCAAGCTAGTTGCCTTTCGCAGATAACCATATGTCTGTTGTTTCGGAGTTGGATCTCTTCCAACTTGTTGATGTTGGAATTCTTCCTCCGAAAGAACTTTGTTCTTGGCAGATTTGCTGTGGGGCTACTGTCCCAATAGGACACCCACGAGTCCATTGTTTACATCCCTTTTCTCATCCGCGGCCTTGCTCTTCTCATTTCTCCCTTCTTTCGCGGTCTCCTTGACATTTATAATCTGAATCTGACTCATCTGAACCCCAATTCTATTCTGCAAATTTCTGTCTTTGTTCATCTATGTGAGGCTTTCCTCGGAATTCTTCCTCACTTCGGTTTATGGAAGTACTTGTATCACTGTCGTCCTGGGATGGTTGGGGGCACCAGCTCGTGGGCGACGCGAGTCTGGAGATGCGCGTGGGAGAAAACAGAATACCTTAATATCCCACTTAAGGACAACATTAAAGGATGGCGCTTAGAGTGGTTTATCATGGAAAACCATGGCAAGTCTCTTCCCCCTTGGTCAGGAAGACAGCCGGATGTACGCACTTCAAGTTGGATTGAGTCTCCTACTGCCTCGGAGGTAGCGGAAGCCAAGATCCTACTTGCTGAAATTTGCTTGCTGAAGGAGAGAGGTCTGACCATCGAGCTATGGTTGCTGACTTTGTTTTCAAGAATATTCAGCCACTGAAAGACAGAGCATATCTGGCTTATTTGTACAGTAGTGTCACCAACTCAACCCGGGTTACCAACAAGAGAATTCCTGCTATGGATTTGGTGAGCCGATTGGAGATGATCTTGAGGGGCAAAGTATCAAATATTGGTGCTCCTGTTGCATATTCTGCTTGGAATCTGCCACCTTCTAAGTCCTTTTTTGATTTTGTGTCCAATCCTCCTGCTGGTGATAGTGGTTTGGGTCTTAGAGTGCGACCCTCTCTCGAAGAAGTTGAGGTCCTAGTTGCTTCACTTGGTGATCTTCCCAATGATGAGGCAAGTTCACTTTGAGATGCCTACGAGTCTAGGTGATGCGAGATAAGTGCTATGCTGGACATGTTGACCGGGGATTCTTCTGACTTGGTCCCTGCTGAAACAATGGCTGTTGCAACTATCCTAGAGCTTGAAAAACCATGGACACCCGAAAGCCTGAAGGTACTTGCCGAAACGTCTCCGCTATGTCAGTCATCCAACGGCACCTGCCGAGGGGAAGAAGAAGAAAAAGAGACGACTTCGGCGAGTGTCGTGCCTGGACCAGGATGCTGGCCCTTCTACTCCTGCTGCTGAAGAAGTACCGGTGGAATCTTTACTAGAGCTGAATCCAATGGGTGTGACCCTATTGATGCTGAACCCAATGGGTGCGACCCTGCAGAGCTGATCCCAATGGGTGTGATCCTGCGCCGTTTATGGTCCGTATTGTTGATGAGGACGAGGAAGAAGAAGAGGAAGTCCCATTGATTTGGAAGAACAATCGGCGTTACAGAGTCAGTGGGGGGAGTAGCGATATTCCTTCTCCGGCTCTATTGCTCTTGTTAGCCTGCAAGAATTATCATAACAGATTTTGATCGGGCTCTCGAGGATGTTGTCCCTGAAGATATGCTGTCAGAGCCGACTGATGGTGATATGATGGATGTTTGTTCTAAAATTCCAGATGCGGGATTAGAGGCCTCTCGAGCAGCATCTCGCGCATCGTCGACTTTGGAGGACAGTCTTCAATGTCAAGTGCTTGGTCACGATTGCCTGACTCCCATGGAGGGTGGCTGAGGGTCCTTCAGCCTTAGAGGTGGTTGTTGCGAAGAACCCAGTCCTCAAGGGTGGTGCTGGCGGTTGCCCAGCCCCCGAGGGTGTTGCCGGTAATGATCCGGCTTAGGTGGGTAGCGCAAGCTACGACCCAGCCCCCGAGGGTGTTGCCGGTGATGATCCGACTTGATGGGCAGTGCGAGCGGCAACCTAGCCCCCGAGGGTGTTTGAGCGAGCTCCCCTTCTCATACCTCCATGGATGTCCATGTTGGGTCTTCTCCGCCACACTCCGGTGGCATAATAGTAGCACATGCTTTGGATGAGGGAGTCACCTTAGAGGTCGGCGTACCGGATGCCGGAATTACGATATTTGCTAGTGGAGCGGAATCAATTCCTGACGATGCTCTTCAGATTGTCTCGGCTAATATACCTTCATCGAGCTACGACCCAGCTTCTCATGACTTGGATTTTCTTCGCTTTTTTCCAATCTTCAGGTAGCCTAGCTTTTCCTGTTCTGTCAGTACTTCTAGCAAATCTCTTTCTTTGTATTTATTCGTTTTTGATATCAGGCTTTGGTTGACGAGATGGTCGACCAATTGAGATCACATGGTGTCTCTATCCCAAGGAGTTCTGATGCAGTGGAATCCGTTGCTGCTTTAGAAGCAGATATCTGATTTGAAAATGTCGAACGCTGGTTAGTGTTTTTGTTTCTTCCTTGGCTGACTGATTAGTCTGTTTTTAACCGTGTATCCTTCTTCTGCTGCTTTTTGTTAGATATGGCTCGGCGGTGCTCTGAACTTGAGGGAAGTATTCCTAAGGTCAGATTGACCTGGCTCGGGTTTCTTCCTCTTTAGACGATGCTAATTCTTTGAATTCCTCTCTTAGTGCTCAACTTGACTCTAAAAGGGCAGCTAACGAGGTAAGCTTACTTGACTAGATCTGCTGTGACTTTACTGCTTACTGGGTATTTGAGAGTTGATTCTTGTCTGTAGGAGGAGAAACGGGCACTCACGGCTTGTCGCAATAATCTTGATAGATTGTATCGTGACGCCAACAATTCTCTAGCCATCTTGGAGAGGAGCCACCGCTTTACCATGGGGGATCTGGATTATCATCGTCACGAGTTGCAAGTATCCTAGGATGAGATCCTACATCTTAGGCAGTTGGTGTCGAGCAAAGACTCCATCATCAAGGATCTGCGTGCCTCTAAGAGATCAGTCGTCCAGGAGCTAGAAACCGCTCGACTGGCTACCAAGGCTGCCGAAGACAATTCCACCATTCTAAAGGCTCAACGCGACAAGGCTATGGATAAAGCCATTCGCACGGGCGGATCTTGATGAGAAGGCCGGGCGTAGTTGTTTCCTGATGATATAGTTGCTGATGTCAAAGCTGCTCCTGACTCCTCGAGTCGCCCTTCTTCATTAGTTGCTCCTGAGAAAAACACTGCCAAGTAGAAATACTAAATACATTCATGAGCTATATTTGTACGTGATCGATGTGCCCAAATACTCTGTTAGAACGAGTTTCTTAGTATTGAATGCTATTTTTGTTTTTCTGTTGTTGGAATTCAACAGTTGTTATAATTGCAGAAGTAAATTCAGTGTGCTGGTTTCAAAGTTTTTTCCTAATTGATTAGCTAGTGAGGCATAGAAATCGCCCTAAGATGAGTGATTGTAAGCATGTTATACTGGGCTAGTAGGCATGAGCACGTTGCACCGTCTTAAGTTTGCCGACTTAAGCCGATTGCTCCGTTAGTAGGTATAGAGGTCACCCTAAGTCGAGTGAGCGTGAGTAGGTTGCACGTCTTAAGTCACTACTGACTTGTGCCGATTGCTCCGTTAGTAGGGTATAGTGGTCACCCTAAGTTAAGTAAGCGTGCATGTTGCACTGTCTTAAGTCACTGCCGACTTAAGCCGATTGCTCCGTTAGTAGGGTATAGTGGTCACCCTAAGTTAAGTAAGTGAGCATGTTGCAACGTCTTAAGTCACCACCGATTTAAGCCGATTGCTCCGTTAGTAGGGTATAGTGGTCACCCTAAGTTAAGTAAGCATGAGCATGTTGCACCGTCTTAAGTCACTGCCGACTTAAGCCGATTGCTCTGTTAGTAGGGTATAGTGGTCACCCTAAGTTAAGTAAGCGTGAGCATGTTGCACCGTCTTAAGTCACTGCCGACTTAAGCCGATTGCTCCATTAGTAGGGTATAATGTCACCCTAGGTCGAGTAAGCGTGCATATTGGTAATAAGCAGTTCGAGTGCCCTTGAGAATGAAGTCTTTTTATTGATGATGTTTTTTCCGGTTACAGAATACAATGCTGCCCCGATAGCCTTTGAAATCTAGCTAGGGGTAAAACTTCCTGAGATGCTCTATATTCCATGAATTCCCTATTTCCGTGCCATCCATTTGAGTAAGCCGGTATGATCCTGGACGAGTGACTTCCGCTACCACAAATGGCCCTTCCCATAGTGTGACAATTTGTGCCGCCCTTCCCCTATTATATTCGGCGAAGGACCAAGTCTCCCACTACGAAAGATCGATGTCATATAGCTTTATCATGATATCGCCTCAGGGTTTGCTGGTATCTAGCTGACTGAATTATTGTATTCAATCGCTCTTCTTCCAATAGGTCAATATCCTCTTGTCTAGTAGCTTCTGCTTCAGCTATGTTTTCGAAGACCAGCCTTGGTGCCCCAAACCTAAGATCGGCAAGTAGCACGCCTCCAAACCATAGACCATGAAGAAAGGAGTATTTCCATGCAAAGCTCGACTAGGTTGAGTTCTTAAGCTCCAAACCACATACGACAACTCTCTGATCCATTTTCCCGCGAACTTTTCATTCTTGTCGAAGACTTTCTTCCTGAGTGCTTTCAGTATCATTCCATTAGCCCTTTCTACCTGACCGTTGGCTCTCGGGTGTGCTACTGACGCATATTTGATCTGATGCACGTTGTTCGCAGAAGTCAAAGAATTCAGAGCTAGTGAAGTTGGATCCCAGGTCGGTTATGATGCTATTCGGTATCCCAAACCTGAATATTATATCTTGTATGAATTCCACCGCCTTGGCTGAAGTCAGAGAAGCAATAGGGTTTGTATTCTATCTGTTGGGGGCTTGTTCTCAAATGCTATGAATTAAGAACAAGACAACATAAAAGTGTTAAATGTCGAACTCCTTCGTCCTTAGAAACAGTATATCCCTTCGGGTATAATGAATCTCGGGCGAAGGTTACTAAAGAAAAGACCTTCGTTAGATAAATGGTTAAACAGAGCAACTATATATAATGTGCGAGTAATAATACCAGCATTATCATCGATATATTTCCATTATTAATTCATAAAAAGAATTACAAATGTACCTTCAGATTGATGTAAGTAAAGGAACAAATGTGATGCGAAAAAGCGTATGCCAAGTCAGCGTGAACAGTACGGAGTACTGTTCACCTATTTATAGGCACGGACACAGCCCGTGTAAAATTACATTGATGCCCTTTACATTTATCAATAACTATAGTAATTCTTCGAGGTCCAATTTGGCTTTTCATCTTTAAGTCGGTTCCTCTTTTCTGTTATTGTGCCGAAGCCTTTCTGCACATAGCTTCGTGATCGTCTTATCCTTCGTCATGATCGTTTTTCATTCCAGTCAAGCTTCGTCTTAACCATGCTCTTGTATATTCGCGACCTGACTCCGAAGGTGCCTGTTCACATATTACACTTGGAAAATATTGTCAAACTATGTTTTTTGAGGACCTTCGGGAGCCGAAGGCCCCAACAGTAGCCCCTCGCAATATCAATTTATTGTAAAGATAAATTCATATTGCGACATGGACGAAGGCTTTAAGCCGAAGGTCCGAAAAAACACCTTCCTTTTGCTAGAATAGCAACAGTCATTGACAAGCGGGCCCTCCAGTTTTCGACATACTGGATGTATAAATACAAGCTCACCACGAGTTTATTTGGCACGCCCTTTTGCCACCTGCTTTTTACTCACCCAGCTTTTAGCCTGCGCGCGACAACATTTGCTCGATCTTAAATTTTTAAGCTTCGGTTTCAAGTCTGGTTTGCCAGCATTCACGAAGATGTCTGAGGATAAGATAGTTGCTGGTGCTTCGAAGCTAAGCCTTTCTGAGGAAATGCACCTGGGTTTTCTTGAGTCAATGTCGAAGACCAATACGGAAAAGATTGTCAAGGAAACTTTGGAGGGTTTATCTGAAGATACTGGCGACAGTGATAGTTATGATGTGGATAGTGGTGGAGAGGACTCCGAAGATCGCCCGTGGCGGCCTAGTCATCAAACTTCGGAAAATCAACTATAAAGCAGAGTCACCTTGAAAATATGAGGGGGAGATATTTCCGAGATATATCCATCGTGAGGGCAAATGACGGAGAAAAAACTACGCCGACCCCGAAGATAATGAAGTCGTGATCTTCCGAAGCTTTTTAAAGGCTGGGCTACGATTCCCTCTAAGCAGGTTTGTGGTAGAAGTTCTGAAAATATATCAAATTTACCTTCATCAACTTACCCCTGAGGCAGTGATAAGATTGGGAATCTTCGTCTGGGCCGTGAGGAGCCAGGGCCTGGAGCCAAGTGCAAAAAGCTTTTGCAATATACACGAGCTAGTATATGAGACGAACCCTGGGGTAAGGAGCAATATCATAATAATTTTGGTTGCTATAGCTTCGGTGCCCGCTCTGGGTCAAGTTGTCCCGTGCCAACCTTTCGGAAGAGATGGCCCGGGGAATGGATGAAGGAATGGTTCTATGTGAAGAACAATTTGAAGGTTTGGGAAGATATCAAAGATATCATCATGCGCCCTATCTGGCAGCGCTTCGGACTCCGAAACCAAAGGTAGAAATGGACGAAGCAGCTGAAGAATGTCAGAGGGCCTTCGGCGTAGTCTGTTCTTTTATTGGGACCAGGGATTTAATGCAAGAGCACATTGCCTTCAGAGTGTGGCCACTTGCAGATAACTGGGAAATGCCGAAGGAGACCGTTAAAGAAACTGACGAGGGTGGACTAATCAGGCTGAAATATACATTCAAGTACGGAGATAAGTTTTGTTGAACCGGATGATGATTGGCTGAAAAGCATTGAGAATGTAAGTGATGAATTGCTTGGGGCATACTCAAAGGCCAAAAACACTGCATTATCAGCGGCTTTCGAAGGCCGAAAGAAGAAGAGACTCAACCGAGTATTTGATGCAATTGGGTTTATCTATCCGACTACTATTATCCAATGCGAGGTCAAAAGAGAAAAAATACTTCTCCTGCAAAGGACACTGCTTCGGCTGCTCCCGGGAGCCAGCGCCGAAGAGGAAGAAGGTAAAAGTGTTCACACACCCTCCACGCTGTATTGAGCCGGCCACAGTGCCGAGTTTATTGGCGAGGCCTCTTCGGCCACCGAAGCCAGAGAACCAACTCCAGCGCTAAAATCCGAAGAAATGGCCGAAGCACCAGCAATAGAAAAAACAGGAGAGAGAGAACTGAAGAAAGAAAAACACTAGATGTTTTAAGTCCTTCATCAAAAGTTGAGGCAGCTAAAAGCTAGAAGGGGCTAGCAGCGACCCCAAAAAGAAAAAGAATGGTTAATGTGCTGGATGTTTTGGAGACAATTAAATCTTCAAGCACAACTCCAAAGAAAACTGTTGAAGTGTCTACTGAAGCCTTTGTTGCTGAAACTTCGAAGCAGCAATTTGAAACTGAAGAGGGCCTTCGGAATCCACCAAGATACAACCTTTGGAGGTCGAAAAATGTCAAAGGCAAGTTTAGAAACTGAAAAAGCAAAAATAACAGAGCCGATTCTGACTGAGGAAATTGGCACTGCCACCCCCGAAGCATCTTCCAAAATACATGATTATATTGTGCGACATGCTTCGGGGAAGAAACTATCTGAAGAAGAGATTTTTGAAGCCAATCACTATGCCCGAGAACTGAAGTATCCGAGGGGCCGTAGTGTTCAATGGGACAAACGAAGATGATTTCCTGTACTGTCTTCCAGACAATAAATAATTATCCGTGTGCCGGGAGATGGCTAGAAGCATGGGGTTCCCGAAACTCGAAGCTGGCCTTTGCGCCATGACGAAGGACGATCTTGCGGATAGCCTGGCATACAATAGTCTGAAGGTACAAAAATTGTGAATTTTGAAGTTTATGAATTTTGAATTAGTTTTTTGCTCTTATGTTAACTCATTCATTCTTTTGAATAGGGCTTAATACTCAGCAATGCCTTAAGGCTCAGAAGAATGCCGAAGATGAGAGCTGCACCATTGCTCTTAACAACCTTCGAACAGAGGTTACCAGGCTAAGAAACGAAGCCTTGGAGAAGGACAAAATTCTGCTTACATTAGTGGAAAAAATGAAGGAAGACGAAGCTAACTCTAAAACTCAAGCCGAAGCTCAGAAACGTGAAATCGAAGATCTTCGTAAACAACTAGCCGAGCCAAAGAAGAACGCATTCTTGAAGAAACAAAACGAGAATTAAGCGATCAATGGGCAGATCATTTGGAAGTAAATGTTAAAGAGCTTCGTGCTTCGAAGAAGAGGTGCTACGATAAATCCATAGAATGTGTTAAGAAAATAAAATCCAGCTTCGCCAGCGTTGGCGCGTTCTCTAGTGAAGAAAATTTCACAAGAGGAAATCCAGAAGGCCTGATTGAATGGATTAGTCGTGAAGCTGATGTCTTCGATGAAATCTTGAATAGTCACGTGGACATTTGTGCTTTTTCGGGTGCCAGGGGAATCGTTACCATTTTAGAGAAGAAAGGGTGCGAGCATGTGAAATCTTTGGCGCAGTCTGAAGCTACTTTATCCTCTGAAGATATCAAAGACCCTTCAGCCGAAGCAAGCCAGGTTGGTGGAAAATTTTTCACTGACATTTGGGACAATGGCGGCCGAAAAATGGCTCAAGAGATCATTCAGAGAAGTGAAAAAGGCATCCATGATGCTAGGGAGGTAGCGAGAGCTGCTGAAAAAAACACAGGGCCCGAAGGGCAAATAGGTATTAATTAGTGATTTTTATTTTGTTGTAATTTTTGATTTTGAACTTTATTCGTAGTTTGTAATAGTAATATAGCCGTGTCCTCTCCTCCCTCAGAACCCGTTGAGGCATCTGCGGACCCTCCCCGAAGGGAGACGACGAAATTAGACAAATGGCCAAAGCATTGGACGAAGTTGTCAATCAGCTGCTAAACGAAGCTGCAGAAGTAGTTCTTAGGAAGATTAAATGCTATTGTAAAAATACTTGGAACATGACAAGTGTAAAACTTTGTAACTTTGAATGTAATATATAATCTATTTACGGTTCAATTCTTTACGATGCATGAAATTTTTTCATACATACCGCTTTTTGAGCCTTCGGCGAAAAAACACCTTCCCTTCTTTTCATGCTTCGTAAAGAAAAATCTTTTATGTGTCACAAGAATTGCCATATTTCTTTGATGAAGAATCTCCAAACTTCATGAAAACATTCTTTGAGTCCATAAAAAAGTCTTATGTTGCCTCTCAAATGAAGCTACACTTCTTCTCAATTTATTTGTGCCTTGGCACGATTTTCTCTTTTTCAAACATTCTTCGAAGATCAATGCTGTGTCCCCTTCCTGTTCTTCATGCGAAATGATGGATGATGCTTATGTTATGCAAAATGATTAATGATGTTATGTTATGCAAAATGACATTTATGCTGAAAATACACATATCCCTGCCATAAGCACACAATCTTTTTATCTCAGCGTTGACTTTTCGCTGTAAGCCTCCCTTAGGAGCTTCTTCACTTTTTACTTTCAGCGGAATCAGCGTTATTTTTTGCTGTAAGCCTCCCTTAGGAGCTTCTTCCCTTTTACTTTCAGCGGAATCAGCGTTTATTTTTCGCTGTAAGCCTCCCTTAGGAGCTTCTTCGCCTTTTACTTTCAGCGGAATCAGCGTTTATTTTTCGCTGTAAGCTCTGCATTCCCTTTGGAACGACTTTCGAGCAGAAAACTTACACTGCGCTCCCTTAGGAACGACTTTTTATTACTTCAAAAAAGTTACGGCTCATTCCTTAGAACAAGTCTTCGATAATCCGAAGGTTCTCCGTGCCTCCATAAATTCTTGTGCTTCGGTAACTCAAGCCTTTAGGAGATATATTTTCATTATGATAATACGGTAAACTGTTACAAGGATTTTGAAAAACAATAAAAAACACTTAAACTCCCCATAATTGTTCTTTACTACGAAGAAAATAAAACTGAACGTGAAAGCATAAAAAAACTGCTGTGGGAGTAGGATATTTTGTCAGTAAATGTGCTTCGACTCTGGCACAGTGCTATTGACTGTGCGAGCTTCAGATTCTTCTCTGAAGTCCCTCTGGGGGAGTGCTGGCTCCCTTCTGGCTGCGGAGCTCGTTGTATTGGTGGTGGCGGTGGAAGCTGTTGCCAGGAAGCTTGGGGTTTGCTTGCCGAAGCAACAGAGGCTGCAGGGTGATTGCCTACATATTCTGGAATGTAAGGCGAATGATACGAAGCAGTATGCATAACCTGCTTTGGCTGGCTCTGTGCTGCAGCCTCTGCTAGCTCCTTTTGCTTTTGAATGGTAACATGACACATTCTGGTGGTATGGCCCTTGCCTTCACCGCAGAATAAGCAGTAAATTTTTCTTGGTTGATCTCCAAATCTTCCCCCGAAGCCCCTGGCGCCTCTGCCTCTTGGCGCTGGGCCGAAAAGAGCTTTGCTGTTGCCCTTGCTGTTGCCCGAAGCTTGCGAGGAATACTATGACCTTTGCTGCTGACTCCCTTTGTCATCATTTTGAGTAGAATTGTGAATTGACCTTTGCTGCTGACTCCCTTTCGGGTCTGAATGACCGTCATACATAGGGAGCTGAGGTGGCTTATAAGACTGTGGCCAAGGTGTAGCCTGCAGTTCTGTTGACAGGGGAGAAGTGTCATCAAAAGCAAAATTTCCATGATGGAAATCTTCATACCAGTCATCCTCGTTGTAGAAACCCTCTTGATGAAGCTCTCTGTGCGGGGGCCTTCGATTCTGGTCATCTTGAGCGAGGTGTCGAAGCTCTTCAGAGGCTTCATCTATCTGCTTTTGAAGATCAGCTAGACGAGCCATCTTCTCCTTCCGTTGAACCTGTTGATGGAGCATCTCCATTTTTTGTATTTCTTGGTCCAAGTCATCTTCCGGAGGCGTTGGACTGATGGCCTTCCTCTTCTGGCTTCGGGCCTCCCTAAGAGAGACGACATCCTGATTGGGGTCCAGCGGCTGCAAAGTGGCAACCCTGTCGTTAAAGCTTTTTTCGGCGGCATGACGAAGGTGACGCTTGCCGAAGGTTTTCAAAACCCAAAAAATGGAAGTGAGTTCACCGAGGTGGGCGCCAATGTTGGGGGCTTGTTCTCAAATGCTATGAATTAAGAACAAGACAACATAAAAGTGTTAAATGTCGAACTCCTTCGTCCTTAGAAGCAGTATATCCCTTCGGTATAATGAATCTCGGACGAAGGTTACTAAAGAAAAGACCTTCGTTAGGTTGATAAATGGTTAAACAGAGCAACTATATATAATGTGCGAGTAATAATACCAGCATTATCATCGATATATTTCCATTATTAAATTCATAAAATGAATTACAAATGTACCTTCAGATTGATGTAAAGTAAAGGAACAAACGTGATGCGAAAAAGCGTATGCCAAGTCAGCGTGAACAGTACGGGAGTACTGTTCACCTATTTATAGGCACGGGACGCAGCCCGTGTAAAATTACATTGATGCCCTTTACATTTATCAATAACTATAGTAATTCTTCGAGGTCCAATTTGGCTTTTCATCTTTAAGTCGGTTCCTCTTTTTGTTATTGTGCCGAAGCCTTTCTGCACATAGCTTCGTGATCGTCTTATCCTTCGTCATGATCGTTTTTCATTCCAGTCAAGCTTCGTCTTAACCATGCTCTTGTATATTCGCGACCTGACTCCGAAGGTGCCTGTTCACATATTACACTTGGAAAATATTGTCAAACTATGTTTTTGAGGACCTTCGGGAGCCGAAGGCCCCCAACACTATCCATTTGGTAATTTTGTCAATGGCAACCAGCACGTGAGTATATCCTCCCTGAGCTTTCTTGAAGGGTCCAATCATGTCCATTCCCCAGCACGCAAATGGCCATGTTACGGGTATGGTCTGCAGTTGCTGTGCTGGTAAATGCTACTGCTTCGATAAGAACTGGCAAGCTTCACACCTCTGGACTAACTCGGCTGCGTCACTCTTTGCTGTCGACCAGTAGAAACCAGACCTGAAGACCTTCCCAACCAGAGTCCTGGATGCTACGTGTATCCCGCACTGTCCGGTGTGGATCTCATCTAGCAGTTGCTTCCTAGTAGCCGAAAGAATGCACTTCATGAGGACTCCTGTTGCGCCCCTTCTGTACAGTGCCTCCCCAATGAGGGTGTAGTGGGCTGACTGTCTTGCGATGCGTTTTGCTGCAGCTTTATCATCCGGCTCCTCTTCGTCTTTTATATACTTAATAATAGGCTCTCTCCAGTCATTAGAGTCTGACTCTAGCTGGCTCAAAACATTGCATTCTTCTGCCCGATCCGAGGAAATACTCGGGCATGGTACCTCTTGGACGAAAACTCCAGGTGGGACCTGAGTCCGACTGGACCCTAGTTTCGACAACGCGTATGCTGCCGCGTTGCGATCTCTCTCTACATGATGAAATTCCAGCCCTTCAAATTTGTCTTCTAGCTTCTGGACGGCTGTGCAGTACTTGCCCAATAGAGGTCATTTAAGCAATCCCATTCTTTATTTATCTGACTTATGACCACCAGTGAATCTCCATATACCATCAACCTCTTAATACCCAGTGATATGGCAATGTTTCAATCCCATGGATCAAAGCTTCATATTCTGCTGCATTATTGGACGCCGAGACTAACAACCTGAAGAGCATATTTGAGTTGCTCACCTCCAGGTGCATGTAGAGGATCCCTATGCCTGCCCCCTGCAGCTTTAGCGAGCCATCAAAATACATCCGCCATACTTCTGCACTTTCCAGGTTGTCTGATACTTGTTGCTCGGTCCATTCTGATACGAAGTCAACTAGTGCCTAAGTCTTTATTGCAGTTCGAGGTCAAAACTCAATGTCGTGAGCTCCCAGCTCGTAAGCCCACTTGGCTATTCTTCCGATGGCTTCTTTGTTGTGGAGAATATCCCCTATTGGAATCCAGTGACTACTATGACTTTGTGGTCGTCAAAGTAGTGGCGGAGCTTGCATGCAGTTAGAAGTACTGCATTATAATAATTTTTGAACTTGAGGATATTTCTTCTTTGAGGGTCCCAGAACTTCACTGAATGAAATAGACGGGATGTTGTAGCTGGAATAGTATGTCCTTCCTCTGCTCGCTCGACTACCAACGTGGTGCTCAACCACTTGCGTCGTGCAAGAGATTTACAACAACAGCTCTTCGGCGGTTGACTCGGCGTGGCTTGGCGTGGCGGCTTTAACACTGGCGGTGTTTGTCAGGGAAACTTCTTTAGTGCATCAAGGGGCTTCCTGAGCTTCCGAGGTCCATTGGAACTTGTCTACCTTCTTGAGCAACTTGTAGAATGGTAGGCCTTTTTCCCCTAGCCTTGATATGAACTTGCTCAAAGCTGCCATGCATCCAGTAAGCCTCTGTACTTTCTTCTGCGATCATGGTGCTTCTATTCTCATGATAGCTTCGATTTTCTCCGGGTTGGCTTCAATTCCTTGGTGGCTGACAATGAATCCGAGCAATTTTCCTGCTGGTACTCCGAAGACAGATTTTCTGGATTAAGCTTCCACAGGTATCGTCGCAGACTGTTGAAGACCAGCTGCAAATCTTCGATGAAGTTTTCTGAGTTTTCTGTCTTGATCACCACGTCATCCACATAAGCTTCTAACACGCTTGCCCTAGTGATTGGCTAAGCATGTCTGAATGGCTCTCTAGTTAGGTCGCTCCAGCGTTTTTAAGGCCATAACAACATGGAGGTATAGCAGAAAGCTCCAAACGAAGTGATGAATGCAGTTTTTTCCTCGTCTTCTTTTGCCAGGCTGATCTGATGGTATCGGGAGTAGCAATCCAAGAAGGACAACATAGAACACCCGGTGGTCGAGTCTACGACCCTGGTCTATTCTAGGAAGTCCAAAGGGATCCTTCGGACAGTGTTTGTTGAGATCTGTATAGTCGATGCACATGCGCTAATCCACTTTATTCTTTTTGAGTACAAGAACAAGATTTGCTAGCCACTCAGGATGCAATACTTCTCTAATGAACCCTGCTTGCGACTAAGCGAGCCCAACTCGGCACGAATAGCTTCTCTCTTGTCAGGCATGAAACGACGCAACTTTTGTCGTATCGGCCTCATCTGGGGATAGACCTTTAGTTTGTGCTCGACCAGTTCTCTCGGGACTCTCGGCATATCCGCAGTGTTGCCATGCGAATACGTCTCGGTTGTCTTGCAGAAGAAACTGGATGAGCATGCTTTCTTATTTGTCATCCAGGCTGGAGCTGATGATGGCAGTCTTGCGTTCATCGGCGAACCCGAGGTTGATTCCTTTGTTTCCTCAGTTGACCGCCATAGAGGTCACGGCTTGAGCTTCATTTGCAGGTACTGTGAGGCCCTCTTCAGGCTTTGAGTTCGCCTGCACAGAAGAAGTCATTGATGGTTTGGTGGTGAGGGCCGCCTGAATGGCCACTCGGAAGCACTCTGCGGCGCCTTGGAAGTCAGCGCACCACAGTGATGATTCCTTGTGGTCCAGGCATCTTCAATATCATGTACGTATAATGCGGGATGGCCATGAATTTCACCAATCCAGGCCTGCCAATGATGGCGTTGTACCCGTAGTCGAAGCTTGCTACCCTCGAACCTCAGGAACTCGGTTCTGTAATTATCCGGAGTTCCAAAGGTGACTGGCATATAGATGTGTTCGAGTGGATATTCTCCTTCAGTCGGCACGATGCCGAAGAAAGGAGTGTCTGACTCATGGAGCTCTTTGAGTGCGATTCCCAAGCCTAGGAGTGTCCGGGGGAAGGTAACATTGATGCTGCTCCCCCCGTCCACTAACACCTTCTTCACCCTGCTCTCTCGGATCACCGGATCGACGAGGAGCGGGTACTTGCCCGGATAATCGAAGTTAGCCAATGATCCACCTGGGTGAAAGTGATCGGGTGTTTGGACCATTGGTATTGGGCGGGAGGACCGGTGGCCACCACCAGTATCTGACGGTCGTTGAGCTTCTGTTGCCTCTTGCTCTCTTGAGACCCGTGTCCACCGAAGATGATGTTGACTTCTCCATCGACGCGGGGGAATGCTCCGCCTCCTCCCCCTTCCTGCTGCTAAGGTTGTCGTGGTTCTCTGGGTCCTCCTCGAGGTGGGGAGGTGGCAGAGGTTGGAAGGGTCAGCCGTTCCCAATGGAGTGCTTGATGTCTCTGCAGTTCTGAAGGGTGTGGCGCATGTCCTTGTGGTACGGACACTGTGCATCGAGGATGTCGTCCAATGTTCGTTCGCCTCCATGGGGTGCCCCTCGGACACGAGAGACAGGTGGTCCAGCAGCGTGAACCTCATCGCGAGGCCTCTTCTCCCAATGTTTGTCGGGTTGTTGGTTCGTTTCGCGTCATGGTGCCGGTGGTGCAGGCTTTGTTCCCCCGATGAGGTCCTAAGCTCGTTCGTCGGCGGGTGATGTAGAGGTCTGCCTTCTTGAACAGCTGCTCGAGGTGGTCGGTGCCTTTTGAAGTATGGCTCGGACGAAGGCCGAGTCATTGGATCCCCGATAGAAGTCCTCGATCACTGCTGCTTCTGCAACCTTGGGATACGATTTCTCATGGTCTGAAACCTTTTGTGGTATGGACCGAAGAGTCTCATTCCCTCGTCGCCTGATGGATTTGAGGTCCATGGCTGTGCCGGCTTGTCGGAGAGAGATTGGAAGTTGGCGATGAAGCGCCGACTGAAGTCACTCCAGTCGTCGATGCAGTGTCGGGGGTAGGTGTCATAGCCATTGCAGTGCATCTTGCCCGAGGACAATGGGCAAGTACGCAGTCATCACATCTTCAGTTGCCCCAGCGGCCCAGGCAGCGGTGGTATAGACAGCCAACCAGCCTCCTGGGTCCTGCTTAGGCTCGTACTTGTCGACATTGGAGACTTTGAAGTTAGGGGGCCACTGAACGCCCTTGAGACGTGTAGTGAGCGCCGATACTTCACATGTGTCCTCCTGTTGACGATGATGATGTCGGTCCCGGGGAGGAGAGTTGTCGATGTGCTGCCTTGGCTGCCCCCGGGTCATGCCACTGGTTGAAGCTGTTGCCGACTCAACTTTGGTGGCCTGACTTCGCGCAGGGATGCCGTGATCCTGATCATACTCTTCTCGGCGCTGGATTTCGTTCTCGTGTCGTCTTTCACGTGAAGCGTTGATGGAGCTCCGTGCATCCCGATGACTATTAATGGCATGTCGTAGATCGCTCAGAGGATGAGCGAGAGGCAAGAGATGGTTAGCTGCCCGAGTGAGCAGTCGCCAATAGCCCTTGGCGTCCTGGAGTCCGGGGGAGGCCATTGGCTATTCGAGCTAGCACTCCACCGACCTCGCTTGGTGTGTTCATGGCTTGGGCGAAATCGGGGTTCAGATTTCGTCCAAGGAGAGGGTTCTCTCGATGTTGTCTCGCTTCCTGCTCGGCTTGCTCTTGAGCTTGCCGACGATCACATCAGCGGGAGTTCCTCCTTTCCCTGAAGACTCGTTCATCTGGAGTTTCTCCCACCTCTGAGATCTCATCTCGTGACACAGGCTGCACCGGGTCTCGCTCTCCGGCTTCATGATGTCACCAGATATTTCAGCATCAGTTCCTTCGTCGGTGGGCTTCCCGCTAAGGAAGTTCCTCCCTAGGCGCAATCGGTTCATCATCGGAAAATGGGGGGACGATTCCACTCTCCCCCTGATAAAGAGGACGTCGGGGATAGAATGGAGTTGTCGTAACAAGCTTCCTTCTGTTCTCCTTTGAGGGTGAAGGCACCAGAAGGGCAGCTTGATGGATCTTTGCTTCTCTTTTTCTCGTAACTCGTGTCCACTCTTCTATGGATGAGGTGGACAACGGGGTTCTTCGAGTGAACGAATTTTTCGTTTCTAGCTTGCAAGTGGTAGCCTTCGCTCGGAGCGCTGGAGGTTGCGCTATTTCCGGCTTCGTTCCAACTTTCTGGAGATTGCTGAGGAAGATTTTCTCTCCGGCGGATCCATGATGCGATGTAGAGTTCCTTCTTCGTCTGCCATGTATGAGATGGTCCCGAAGCAGAAACACGGATCTAGGGCGGAGGACGATCTTGTGCTGGAAAGTGATGGCCATTGAGCTAGCTTGGATTAGTGACACACCCCCTACCTGGCGCGCCAGCTGTCGGTGTTTTGGGTCCGACCGCACAACTCAGGTTGTCCCTCAAGGTGCTTTTTGGAGTAGGACAGTGTTACCGACTATAGCTTCGATGGTTCGTGCCAGATGCACGAGAGACAGTAGACAATCTTGTATAGGTTTGGGCCGCTTTGAGATGCGTAACACCCTACATCCTGGTGTGGGTCTTCTATGTGGTGGGTTATAGGGGAGTTCTCTAGTACGAGGGATGCTAGAGAGCTGAGTAGATGGCTAATGAGTGAGATCGATGATTTTGATGGGGTGCCCCCTAGGCCTTATATACTCGACCATGGGGCGATACATGCGGATATGATAACAACGCGTGCCTAAGTAATAGTGAACTAACTAAACTTATCTTCCTACAATCCTGCCGACTTATCATTGTTCAGTTCCGACGCCTGAGGCCGCAACGCAGGAGAATCGGATCACTGCTGTGGATAATGCTTGAATTCATTGGGCCGCCCAGGCTTGAGTTGATCCAATCTTGCGCCGATCCATTCTGCCAGACATTCCTCCCCTGGCCCATGAAGGGATGGCCTTGCGAAATAATGATCCTAAGGCCTTTCGCGAGGCCTTCTTGCCTTCTAGTGGACCCGAGGGATATTTGTCCCCCACAGAACGTGCCTTTCAAGAGTTGAAGCAGCACCTTGTGTCCCTACCAATACTGGTAGCTCCAGAGCTAGGGGAGCCATTGTACTTATACATTGCAGCAGCTACAGAGGCGGTGAGCATGGTGCTGGTCGTCGAGAGGACGACACAACATCCCTAGGGGGTTCAAAAAATTCCCCTAGAAGAAGGTGGTGGTCCGACCACCATGATGTTGACTGATGGTCAAGAGTTTGAGGGCTCGGACCAACCGCAGGGGTCCGAACCATCCAAAAGCCGGTCTACTATGTCAGCGAAGTCCTCCATGAGGCAAAGGCCAGGTACCTTGAGACGCCCAAGCTTATCTATGCTATGCTTGTTGCGTCTAGGAAGTTGTGCCACTATTTTCAGGCACACAGGGTTGTGGTGGTGACCTCCTTCCCGTTAAGGGCCATTCTCCACAACTCTAACGCCATAGGCAACATCGCCAAGTGGGTCGCAGAGCTTGCTGAGTTTCGACTAGACTTCCAGCCTTGGCACGCTGTCAAGAGCCAGGTTCTGGCTGACTTCATCATGGAATGGACCCCTCCCCCGAGCGTTCCTGGAGGTCCGGATCCCGACTCGGACCCCACACCTGCGGAGACCAGGGCTCTGGTCTTCATCGAGCCCCACTGGACGCTCTTCTTCGACGGGTCCGCCCGCCAGCAGGGTGGTGGTGCTGGGGTGGTCCTCATTGACCCAAGCGGAGATCAAGTGAAGTACTTGGTGCACCTTGAGTTCAAGGCCACCAGCAACATGGTAGAGTATGAAGCATTGATCTTTGGCTTATCTGCGGCCCTATCCCTAGGGATCCGCCAGCTCCTCGTGAAGGGGGACTCCCAGCTGATTATCAAGCAGGTCCGTGGAGAATGTAGCTGCAACGAGCCCAGGCTCGCAGCTTAGCTCCTCCACGTAAGGAAGCTGGAAAAGGACTTCATTGCCCTAGAACTGCAACATGTTCCTCGGGATAACAACTCAGCAGCAGATGAACTCTCCACGAGGGCTTCAACTTGGACACCCGTGCCTGAGGGCGTCTTCGAAGACGGCTGCTGAGACCTACCACCCAGCCTGCCGAGCCGGGTGAAGGGGGTGAGCCTAGCACCTCGAAGCTAGCGGTCCCGATGGCGTTCCATCTATAGAACCCACCAAGGATTGTGTGTGCTACAGGGGCTCCTGCCAACCTCTTAGCGCCACAGCCAGTAGCTCAGAGTGGCCCCAATGCATGGATCTCCGAGATCTAGGACTACCTGAAATAAAATATCCTTCCTGAAGATCATGTATCCGCAGAGCGCATAGTGCGGTTGGCTAAACGGTACACGATGGTAGAAGGGGATCTATACCGCCGTGGCGCTAATGGCATTCTCATGCGGTGCATCACCCAGGAGGAGGGCCGTGAGTTGCTCACGGAAGTCCATGGAGTTGAGTGCGGAAGTCATTCGTCATCCCGCACACTGGTTGGTAAGGCCTTCCGACACGACTTCTATTGGCCAACCGCTCTCCAGGATGCAGCTGAGTTGGTAAGTCCTGCAAAGCATGTCAGTTCCATGCAAAGCAGATACACACACCGGCTCAGGCTCTGCAGATGATTCCACCCTCTTGGCCATTCGCCGTATGGGGGGTGGATATCCTGGGACCATTCCCCAAGGCCGTCGGCAGGTACCGTTTCCTCTTTATCGCTATCGACAAGTTCACAAAGTGGCTAGAGGCCACCCCTGTGGTCAGTATCACCCAGGGTGCTGCTGTTGCCTTCCTCAAGTCGATTGTCTATAGATTTGGGGTCCCAAGCCGTATTATTACGAACAATGGGACCCAGTTTACAAGTCAACTCTTCTAGGAGTATTGCGAGGGCATCGACACCCAACTCTGCTTTGCGTCTGTGGCGCATCCTAGGAGCAACGCCTAGGCGGAGAGGGCAAACACAGAAATCCTCAGGGGACTCAAAACACGCACCTATGTCTGCTTAAAAAAGCATGGTGCAAATTGGGTCAATGAGCTTTCGTCCGTACTATGGGGGAACCGGACCACACCCAGCCGAGCTACCAGGGAGACCCCGTTCTTCCTGGTCTACGGGGCCGAAGCCTGTCTTCCTCTGGAAATCATTATGGGCTCCCCACGGGTCCAGTCTTTCGATGAGTCTATGCAGGAACAGCTATGGTGTGAGGACGTGGACTTCATCGACGAACACAGATGGCAAGCGGCGATCCAAAATGCATGGTACAACCAAGCGCTCCGGCGCTATTACCAACGGTTTGTGCATAGTAGGGAGCTCAGGGTCGGGGACCTAGTCCTAAGGCGAGTACTGAACCGAGAAGGGCTCCACAAACTCTCCCCCAGTTGGGAAGGGCCCTTCAAGGTGACGGAAATATGCCGACCCGGGTGCGTCCGCCTTGCCACAGCAGAAGGAGTACCTCTTCCCAATCCCTGGAATATAGAGCATCTCCGTAAGTTCTATCCATAAAAGCAAAACTAGGGGGTTGAGTTTTCTTCCCTTGTAACTAGGTTGTGCATATGTGTACGTCAATCCGGTGAGGTCCGCCCTCATAAGCCCGGCCTGTTGGTCTGCACCCATGTATATCAAGTTATAAGGAAAGGATTTACCCCCCCAGATGTGCTTTTGTGATGGTTTCATTCTGCTATAGTTTTCAAGCATTATTTTTTATCTAACCCACCCATACAGTTTCCCACCCTTGATGGTATGATGACATCCGAATTGAGTAGCCAGGCTTGTAGTTCTGGACCCCTCTACTGCTATAGGGGGTCCGGCAACTTGCGAACCAGTTCTAGGGAATGGGCGCCCATCTCCTAGAGTGGTCCGGAGCTGTGTAGCCGCTTAGCCTGGTTCCGTACCCTAAGCCTGCATGCTCCACCACTCTACGACAGGTACTCTAGTATTTGGAACTGTGATCCTGTGGGTCTGGGAATACGGCTTGGCTTCCTAGGCTAACTTCTGCAGGTCCTGTTGCATGAATCAAAGGATGGCAGATACCAGACGATGGGTCCTATGGGTGTGCTCCTAACACTTCAAAGTCGAAGCTATGTGCAGGTCCAGGTCCCAGTCCAGATGTAGGTAGTCTCAAACTATAGAGACTACCTCCTAGGGACCGGGCAACCAATTTTCTCTTTGGTATACTGGTATCCAGCCTCAACACGTCGAGCCTACCTCCCAGGGGGGCAAGTACAAGTACCAGGGAGAAGTTGATAACGCTACACACAGCAAGGACAAATAACATACAAGATAAGTTCCAGTTTTACTTAATTAAACGGTTCTTAGAATATGTTACAGGACCAAAAATTATTACAGCCGCCTCCCAGCGGGACCCTCGCCTTGTCTCTGCAGATTCGGCTACTCGGCGTCGGCAAGATCACGTTGGAAGCGCTCGGCCACCATCTCCACAACGTCCTGTACAGTCTCCTGGGCGGCGTCTTCTGTGGCGCCTACTAGACCAGTGATCACCGGCGCCAAGGATATGGCGAGGTCGTGACTCCCAAAGCACGTCAAGACATATTCAACCACCACCCGACAGAGCTTGCTACCCTCTGCCTCTAGGCAGGCACCAAGGATCTGATCCAGGCGCCAGAGGCGATCGACGGTAGAGTCCAGCACCAGGAGGGCATCAAAGATCTACGCTGGCAGCTCTGACACTAGGATGGGGCTCATCCCTAGTGGCACCAGTGCCGTGCTAGCCTCGCCAGCCCACTCGGCAATGCGCTGGACCCCGACGTGGTGCTCTGCCTGGAGATCTTCAAGGGCCTTCCTGGTGGCCTCCATGGCCTAGGGGCCCGGCGTCGCCTGTGCCGCATTGAACTGGCGGATCTGCTCCTCCAGCTCCCTTTCTTTTTTCTCTGCCTCGAGCTCATGCTCGGCCAGCAAACTCGCCTCGCCAGGTGAGCATTCTTCCCTGATGGCGAGATCTGTCTCTCGCCTGGTGAGGTCCGTCTCTCGCCTGTCCAAGGACTGTCCCTTCGCCTTAAGATTTTCCTCGGCGAGGGCGGCATCGCCGGCCTTGCCCTCGAGCTCCTGCTGCCATTTCTGCAGCCTCTCCACAGCCTTGACCTTCTAGGCCCGCTGGGCTTCCAGAGTCTGGTCCAGGGCGCTCAGCTTGGCCTAGTATTCTGTCATGAGGGCCTCCCTCTAGCTCATGGCCTCCTCCCTCCTGGCCACCTTCTTTTCCCTCCGGTGTGCCTCTAGCTCCCTGGCATACACCTTCTAGAGGTCCTTCTTGTACTCCTTGCGATCCCGCTCAAGTTGGGACCGCTCAGAGGTGAACTGTCGCGACGCCGACTTGGTGCGCTCCTCCAGTTGGGTGCGCCAATCGCTGAGGCACTAGTGCTCAGCCTCAAGCACCTCCCACTCCCGCAAAATTGCTGCCTCAGTTTCTGAAAGTCGCCTAGAGGGGGGTGAATAGGCGGAATCTGAAAATTATAAACTTAAGCACAACTACAAGCCGGGGTTAGCGTTAGAAATATAAATGAGTCCGAAAGAGAGGGCGAAAACAAATCACAAGCAAATGAAGAGTGAGACGCGGTGATTTGTTTTACCGAGGTTCGGTTCTTGCAAACCTACTCCCCATTGAGGTGGTCACAAAGACCGGGTCTCTTTCAACCCTTTCCCTCTCTCAAACGATCACTTAGACCGAGTAAGCTTCCTTCCTTGATTTCCCGGGTCAATTAGACCCCGCAAGGACCACCACACAATTGGTGTCTCTTGCTTCGCTTACAAGGTTTTAAGAGTAAGAATGAGAGAAAGAAGAAAGCCAACCAAGCAACAAGAGCAACAAAAGAACACAAGTCGATCTCTTCATAAGTCCTAAAAACTAGAGTTGAATTGGGGACTTTGATTCGATCGGAGGCTTTTGATTTGTGTCTTGGAGTGTTGTATATTGCTCTTGTATTGAATGAGATGTAGTGAATGCTTGGATGCCTTGAAGAGTGGTGGTTGGGGGGTATTTATAGCCCCAACCACCAATATGGCCGTTGGTGAAGGCTTCTGCCGTATGGCGCACCGGACAGTCCGGTGCGCCACCGAACACTGTCCGGTGCGCCAGCCACGTCACCAGTCTGTTGGGTTCCGACCGTTGGAGCTCTAACAATTGGGGCCAACAGACAATTCGGTGGTGCACCGGACAGGTCCTGTAGATTGTCCGGTTCGCCTTCTGGCGCCTGCTTTGACTTCTGCACGCGCAGGCGCGCACTGTTTGCTTTTACTGTTCACTTGCAGGCGACCGTTGGCGCGAAGTAGCCGTTGCTCCGCTGGCACACTGGACAGTCCGGTGAATTATAGCGGAGCGGCCTCCAAAATTCCCGAAGCTGGCAAGTTCAGAGTCGATCTCCCTGGTGCACCGGACACTGTCCGGTGGCACATCGGACAGTTCGGTGTACCAGACCAGGGCTGCCTTCGGTATACTTTGCTCCTTAGTTTTGAACCCTTTCTTTTGACTTGTGTTAGTTTGTTGTGAACCTTTGGCACCTGTAGAACTCATAATCTAGAGCAAACTAGTTAGTCCAATTGTTTGTGTTGGGCAATTCAACCACCAAAATTCATATAGGAAAAGGTTTGACCCTATTTCCCTTTCAATCTCCCCCTTTTTGGTGATTGATGCCAACACAAACCAAAGCAAATATAAAAGTGCATAATTGAACTAGTTTGCATAAGGTAAGTGCAAAGGTTGCTTGGAATTGAAACCAATATACTTATTTCAATAGATGTGCATGGATGGTTTTCTTCTTATTTAAAATTTTGGACCTCATTTGCACCACGAGTTTTGTTTTAGCAAATCCTTTGTAAAATTCTTTTCAAAAAACCTTTTGCAAATAGTCAAAGGTACATGAATAAGATTGAAAGAAGCATTTTCAAGATTTGAAATTTTCTCCCCCTGTTTCAAATGCTTTTGCTTTGACATAAACAAAACTCCCCTAAATAAAATTCTCCTCTTAGTGTTCAAGAGGGTTTTGCAAGTTTTGAAGATACTACTTTCTCCCCCTTTTGAACACAATAAGATATCAACTTGAAAAACTTCATTTTTTAAAAAGCGGAAGCGTGGTGGTGCGGTCCTTTTGCTTTGGGCTCATACTTTCTCCCCCTTTGGCATGAATCGCCAAAAATGGATACTTGTGAGTGAAATATAAGCCCTTTAATTTTCTCCCAATGGCAAACAAATAAATATGAGTGAAGATTATACCAAAGTGAAGAACAATGCGGAATACCGGCTAATGCCAATGGAGTTGAGTGGAAGCGCCTTCTTTGGCCGAATACTCCATTTCCCTTTCAATATCTATGGCTAAGCATAATAATATACTTGAAAAACACATTAGTCATAGACATAAAAGAGATATGATCAAAGGTATATAAATGAGCTATGTGTGCAAAGAATAAATCAAAATTCCTAGAATCAAGAATATTTAGCTCATTCCTAAGTTTGGTAAAGGTTTTCTCATCTAAAGGCTTGGTAAAGATATCGGCCAATTGATCTTTGGTGTTTATATAGGCTATCTCGATATCCCCCTTTTGTTGGTGATCTCTCAAAAAGTGATACCGAATGGCCATGTGCTTAGTGCGGCTGTGTTCAACAGGATTATCCACCATGCGGATTCCACTCTCATTATCACATAGGAGAGGGACTTTGCTAAATTTGTAGCCATAGTCCCTAAGGGTTTGCCTCATCCAAAGCAATTGCGCGCAACAATGGCCTGTGGCAATGTACTCGGCTTCGGCGGTAGAAAGAGCTACTGAGTTTTGTTTCTTTGAAGCCCAAGACACCAGGGATCTCCCCAGAAACTGACAAGTCCCTGATGTCCTCTTCCTATCAATCTTACACCTTGCCCAATCAGCATCGAAATATCCTAATAAATCAAACGAGGATCCCTTGGGGTACCAAATACCAAACTTAGGTGTTTGAACTAAATACCTCAAGATTCGCTTCACGGCCCTAAGGTGAACTTCCTTAGGATCAGCTTGGAACCTTGCACACATGCATACGGAAAGCATAATGTTCGGTCGAGATGCACATAGATAGAGTAAAGATCCTATCATCGACCGGTATACCTTTTGATCTATGGATTTACCTCCCGTGTCGAGGTCGAGATGCCCATTGGTTCCCATGGGTGTCTTAATGGGCTTGGCATCCTTCATTCCAAACTTGGTGAGTATATCTTGAATGTACTTTGTTTGGCTGATGAAGGTGCCCTCTTGGAGTTGCTTTACTTGAAATCCTAGAAAATACTTCAACTCCCCCATCATAGACATCTCAAATTTTTGAATCATGATCTTACTAAACTCTTCACAAATAGATTTGTTAGTAGACCCAAATATGATATCATCAACATAAATTTGGCATACAAACAAATCATTTTCAATGGTTTTAGTGAATAGAGTAGGATCGGCTCTGCCGACTTTGAATCCATTAGTGATAAGAAATCTGTTAGGCATTCATACCATGCTCTTGGGGCTTGCTTGAGCCCATAAAGCGCCTTAGAGAGTTTGTAGACATGGTTAGGATACTCACTATATTCAAAGCCAGGAGGTTGCTCAACATAGACCTCTTCCTTGATTGGTCCATTGAGGAAGGCACTCTTCATGTCCATTTGATAGAGCTTAAAGCCATGGTAAGTAGCATAGGCAAGTAATATACGAATTGATTCAAGCCTAGCTACGGGTGCATAGGTTTCACCAAAATCCAAACCTTTGACTTGTGAATACCTCTTGGCCACAAGTCGGGCTTTGTTCCTTGTCACCACACCATGTTCATCTTGTTTGTTGCGGAAGACCCACTTGGTTCCTACAACATTTTGGTTAGGACATGGAACTAAATGTCATACCTCATTCCTTGTGAAATTGTTGAGCTCCTCTTGCATCGCCAGAACCCAATCCGAATCTTGAAGTGCTTCCTCTACCCTGTGTGGCTCAATAGAGGAAACAAAAGAGTAGTGTTCACACAAATGAGCAACACAAGATCGAGTGGTTACCCCCTTATGAATATCTCCTAGGATGGTGTTCACGGGGTAATCTCGTTGGATTGCTTGGTGGACTCTTGGGTGTGGCGGCCTTTGATCTTGTTTATCTTCCTTGTCTTGATCATGGGCATCTCCCCCTTGATCATTGCCCTCCTCTTGAGGTGGCTCATCTTCTTGATCTTCTCCTTCATCATCCTGAGCCTCATCCTCATCTTGAGTTGGTGGAGATGCTTGCATGGAGGAAGATGGTTGATCTTGTGCTTATGGAGGCTCTTCGGATTCCTTAGGACACACATCCCCAATGGACATGTTCCTTAGCGCTATGCACGGAGCCTCTTCATCATCTAGCTCATCAAGATCAACTTGCTCTACTTGAGAGCCGTTAGTCTCATCAAACACAATGTCACATGAGACTTCAACTAGTCCAGTGGACTTGTTAAAGACTCTATATGCCCTTGTGTTTGAGTCATAACCAAGTAAAAAGCCTTCTACAGCCTTAGGAGCAAATTTAGATTTTCCACCTCTTTTAACAAGAATAAAGCATTTGCTACTAAAGACTCTAAAATATGAAACATTGGGCTTTTTACCGGTGAGGAGTTCATATGATGTCTTCTTGAGGATTCAGTGTAGATATAACCGGTTGATGGCGTAGCAAGCGGTGTTGACCGCCTCGGCCCAAAACCGATTTGATGTCTTGTACTCATCAAGCATGGTCCTTGCCATGTCCAATAGAGTTGTATTCTTCCTCTCGACTACACCATTTTGTTGTGGCGTGTAGGGAGAAGAGAATTCATGCTTGATGCCCTCCTCCTCAAGAAAGCCTTCAATTTGAGAGTTCTTGAACTCCGTCCCATTGTCGCTTCTTATTTTCTTGATCCTCAAGCCAAACTCATTTTGAGCCAGTCTCAAGAATCCCTTCAAAGTCTCTTGGGTTTGAGATTTGTCCTGTAAAAAGAATACCGAAGTGAAGCGAGAATAATCATCCATAATAACTAGACAGTACTTACTCCCGCTGATGCTTATGTAAGCTATCGGGCCGAATAAGTCCATGTGGAGTAGCTCGAGTGGCCTGTCAGTAGTCATGATGTTCTTGTGTGGATGGTGAACACCAACTTGCTTCCCTGCTTGGCATGCGCTACAAATCCTGTCTTTCTCAAAATGAACATTTGTTAGTCCCAAAATGTGTTCTCCCTTTAGAAGCTTGTGAAGATTCTTCATTCCAACGTGGTCTAGTCGGCGATGCCAGAGCTAACCCATGTTAGTCTTAGCAATTAAGCAAGTGTCGAGTTCAGCTCTATTGAAATCAACTAAGTATAACTGACCCTCTAACACTCCCTTAAAGGCTACTGAATCATCACTTCTTCTAAAGACAGTAACACCTACATCCGTAAAAAGACAGTTGTAACCCATTTTACATAATTGTGAAACTGAAAGCAAGTTATAATCCAATGAATCTACAAGAAAAACATTGGAAATAGAATGGTCAGGTGATATAGCAATTTTACCCAATCCTTTGACCAAACCTTGATTTCCATCCCCGAATGTGATAGCTCATTGGGGATCTTGGTTTTTTCTCGTAGGAGGAGAACATTCTTTTCTCCCCAGTCATGTGGTTTGTGCACCCGCTGTCGATGATCCAACTTGAGCCCCCGGATGCATAAACTTACAAAACAAATTTAGGCCTTGTTCTTAGGTACCCAAACGGTCTTGGGTCCTTTTACATTAGAAACAAGTACCTTGGGTACCCAAACACAAGTCTTGGAGCCCTTGTGTTTGCCCCCAACATATTTGGCAACTACCTTGCCTGATTTGTTAGTTAGCACATAGGTAGCATCAAAAGTTTTGAATGAAACATTATGATCATTTGATGCAGTAGGAGATTTCTTCTTAGGCATTTTAACATGTGTAGAACGCCTAGAGCTAGAAGCCTCATTCTTATAGATAAAAGCATGGTGAGAATGAGTCTTCTTGGCATGAATTCTCCTAATCTTATCTTCAGGATAACCAGCAGGGTACAAAATGTAACCCTCATTATCCTGAGGCATGGGAGCCTTGCCCTTAACAAAATTAGACAATCTTTTAGGAGGGGCATTAAGCTTGACATTGTCTCCCTGTTGGAAGCCAATGCCATCCTTAATGCCAGGGCGTCTCCCACTATAAAGCATACTACGAGCAAATTTAAATTTCTCATTTTCTAGTTCATGCTCGGCAATTTTAGCATCTAATTTTTGTATATGATCATTTTGTTGTTTAATCATAGTAAGGTGATCATGGATAGCATCTACATTAACATCTCTACATCTAGTGCAAATAGAAACATGCTCAATGGTAGATGTAGAGGGTTTGCAATCATTTAATTCAACAATCTTAGCATGTAAAATGTCATTCTCATCTCTAAGATTGGAAATAGAAATATTGCAAACATCTAGTTCCTTAGCCTTAGCAATCAATTTTTCATTCTCATTCCTAAGGCTAGCAAGAGAGGCATTCAATTGATCAATCTTAGCAATTAAACTAGCATTATCATTTCTAAGATTGACAATTGAATCATCACAAATATTTGACTTCTTAACCTTAGCAATCAAATTAGCATTCTCAATTCTAAGGTTTGAGATAGTGTCATGGCAACTACTTAGCTCACTAGTTAATTTTTCATTTTTCTCTACCTCCTGAGCATAAGCATTTTTAGTCTTAACATGTTTTTTGTTTTCTTTGATAAGGAAGTCCTCTTGGCTATCCAAGAGTTCATCCTTCTCATGAATGGCACTAATAAATTCATTTAATTTCTCTTTTTGTTGCATGTTAAGATTGGCAAAAAGAGTAAGTAAGTTATCTTCATCATCACTAGAATTATCCTCATCACTAGAAGTTGCATACTTAGTGGAGGATTTTGATTTTACCTTCTTCTTCTTGCCGTCCTTTGCCATGAGGCACTTGTGGCCGACGTTGGGGAAGAGGAGGCCTTTGTTGATGGTGATGTTGGCGGCGTCCTCATCGTCGGAGGAGTCAGTGGAGCTCTCGTCTGAGTCCCACTCCCGGCAAACATGTGCGTCGCCACCCTTCTTCTTGTAATACTTATTCTTTTCCTTCCTCTTTCCCTTCTTGTTGTTTTCCCTGTCACTATCACTAGAAAATGGACATTTAGCGATAAAATGACCGGGCTTACCACATTTGTAGCAAACCTTCTTGGAACGGGGCTTGTAATCTTTCCCCTTCCTTTGCTTGAGGATTTGGCAGAAGCTCTTGATGATGAGCGCCATTTCCTCATTGTCGAGCTTGGAGGCGTCGATGGGGACCCTACTCGGTGTAGAGTCTTCTTTCTTCTCCTTCGTTGCCTTGAATGCAACGGGTTGTGCCTCGGGTACGGAGGAGGCGCCTTGCTCGATGATTTTCTTTGAGCCTTTGATCATCAATTCAAAGCTCACAAATTTACCTATCACTTCCTCGGGAGACATTAGTTTAAATCTTGGATCACCACGAATTAATTGAACTTGAGTAGGGTTAAGAAATACGAGTGATCTAAGAATAACCTTGACCATCTCATGGTCATCCCATTTGGTGCTCCCGAGGTTGCGCACTTGATTTACTAAGGTCTTTAGCCGGTTGTACATGGCTTGCGGTTCTTATCCTTGGTTGAGCATGAAGCGATCGAGCTCCCCCTCGATTGTCTCCCTCTTGGTGATCTTGGTCACCTCATCACCTTCGTGCGCGGTCTTGAGCACGTCCCAAATCTCTTTGGCACTCTTCAACCCTTGCACCTTATTATACTCCTCTCGACTTAGAGAGGTGAGGAGTATAGTAGTTGCTTGGGAGTTGAGGTGTTGGATTTGCGCGACTTCGTTCGCATCATAATCTTCATCCCCTACGGATGGTACCTGTGCTCCAAATTCAACAATGTCCTATATGCTTGTGTGGAGTGAGGTTAGGTGATATTTCATCATTTCACTCCACCTAGAATAATCTTCACCGTTAAAAGCTGGTGGTTTGCCTAATGGAACAGAAAGTAATGGAGTTTGTTTGGAAATGCGAGGATAGCGTAAGGGGATCTTACTAAACTTCTTGTGCTCATGGCGCTTAGAAGTGACGGACGACGCGTTGGAGCCGGAGGTGGATGGCGACGAAGAACCGGTCTCGTAGTAGACCACCTTCTTCATCTTCTTTTTCTTGTCGCCACTCCGATGCGACTTGTGAGGAGGTAATTCCTCCTTCTTCTTGTTGCGGGACTCTCCCGATGGAGCCTTCCCGTGGCTTGTGCCGGGCTTCTCGCCGGTCACCATCTCTTTCTTGGCGTGTTCTCTCGACATCACTTCGAGAGGTTAGGCTCTAATGAAGCACCAGGCTCTGATACCAATTGAAAGTCTCCTAGAGGGGGTGAATAGGAGGAATCTAAAAATTATAAACTTAAGCACAACTACAAGCCAGGGTTAGCGTTAGAAATATAAACGAGTCTGAAAGAGAGGGCGAAAACAAATCACAAGCAAATGAAGAGTGAGACGCGGTGATTTGTTTTACCGAGGTTCGGTTCTTGCAAACCTAATCCCCGTTGAGGTGGTCACAAAGACCGGGTCTCTTTCAACCCTTTCCCTCTCTCAAACGGTCACTTAGACCGAGTGAGCTTCCTTCCTTGATTTCCCGGGTCACTTAGACCCAGGACCACCACACAATTGGTGTCTCTTGCTTCGCTTACAAGGTTTTGAGAGTAAGAATGAGAGAAAGAAGAAAGCCAGCCAAGCAACAAGAGCAACAAAAGAACACAAGTCGATCTCTTCACAAGTCCTAAAAACTAGAGTTGAATTGGGGACTTTGATTCGATCGGAGGCTTTGATTTAAGTCTTGGAGTGTTGTGTATTGCTCTTGTATTGAATGAGATGTAGTGAATGCTTGGATGCCTTGAAGAGTGGTGGTTGGGGGGTATTTATAGCCCCAACCACCAATATGCCGTTGGTGAAGCCTTCTGTCGTATGGCGCACCGGACAGTCCGGTGTGCCACCGAACATTGTCCGGTGCGCCAGCCACATCACCAGGCCGTTGGGTTCCGACCGTTGGGGCTCTAACAATTGGGGCCACTGGACAGTCCGGTGGTGCACCGGACAGGTCCTGTAGACTGTCCGGTGCGCCTTCTGGCGCTTGCTCTGACTTCTGCGCGCGCAGGCGCGCACTGTTTGCTTTTACTGTTCACTTGTAGGCGACCGTTGGCGCGAAGTAGCCGTTGCTCCGCTGGCACACTAGACAGTCCGGTGTTACACCGGACAGTCCGGTGAATTATAGCGGAGTGGCCTCCAAAATTCCCGAAGCTGGCAAGTTCAGAGTCGATCTCCCTGGTGCACCTGACACTGTCCGGTGGCACACCGGACAGTCCGATGCGCCAGACCAGGGCTGCCTTCGGTATACTTTGCTCCTTAGTTTTGAACCCTTTCTTTTGACTTGTATTGGTTTGTTGTGAACCTTTGGCACCTGTAGAACTCATAATCTAGAGCAAACTAGTTAGTCCAATTGTTTGTGTTGGGCAATTCAACCACCAAAATTCATATAGGAAAAGGTTTGACCCTATTTTCCTTTCAGTTTCACTAAGGACCTGGTGGCACAGGACAGCATGCGGGGGAGGGGGACTGGCGCCGCTTCTTGCTTGGCACCCGACAGGAGTTGTCGCCCAAACACCACCTCCATCTCCTCCAGAGCAGGCATGGGGTTGGCTCCTGTGTCACCCCCAGTGTTGGGAGTGGGCGCGATGTCGGGAGTGGGCGCGGATCCCCCAGCTGGGACCTCCTCTATCATTGCGACGTCGCCTAATGCTGGCGCCGCCGCCGCCGGACCCCCGGCTAGGGCATGGGAAGCCGCTGGCGCTGTCTTGGCAGCAGCTGGAGGCGGACCGCCGGCACCACTCCTAACAGATTCCTGCTGCTGAGAGCCAGACCCGTCGGTGGGCCTAGTACCTGGCAGAGGAGGCGTGGCCTTGGGAGCGGCGGAGGTAGAAGCCCTGGCGATCAGATGATGGGTTAAGACTTATCGGCATGATGATCAGACTCATGGAAAAAGGGGCTACACTTACTTGGGGCCTTGGACTCTCCAGTGACCCAGGAAGCGAGGCGATCGCTGCTGTTGCTGCTGCTGCTGGTGCTCCTAGGGGTGATCACGCCCAGAGGTGGTGCTGGCGGCAGGACCGGAGGACTGACGTGCCTCTGCGTGTCATGGACCTGGGAGCTGGCCTCCTCGGCCCCACCTGCAATCCTCTCGCGCTTCTAGGGGGCTCCGAAACGAGCGATCCATCAGCGCGACGCAGCCTGTGTCACCTCTCCTCCTCCGACCCCCTGAAACTACCTGGGGCAGAGGCACTGCTTGCAGCCCCTTTGCCCTTGTCCAAGGGGCTGGGGGCCACGGCGGGGTTGGCACTGGGAGCTGCACCGGCGGGCTGGGGACCTCTAGCTGGTGCATCGGAGATCCGGATCCCGTGGAGGGGGTCCCGGCCGCCGGTCTGGCGAACCGCCACACCGCTGTCGTCGAGGGTCGGCAGCGTGGCTAAGATCACCGTCCTCAGGCCTGGGTCATCGTAGAGCGCCGAGATGTTCTGGGCGAGTATCAAGGACTCAGGGACAAAAGTTACCCCAGTAATCCCTCCCACCAGGACTGCCAGCTCATCCCAGGATAGATCGGTGCCTGGCCCGTGCTAGAACCTGCCGATGTCGTTCGGGCCGGTGAACCAACAGCACAGGCGTGGCCTCCTCTACAGCGGCATGATCTGGCGCTTCAGGAGGTCGCCGACCACGTGCATTGATGTCAGGCCGCCCGTGGCCAAGACCTTGATCCTGTCCAATACGGACAGGAACTCCGGCGACAGGGACGGCTTGGTCCTGCATTGCTTGCGGTCGAGGGCTAGCCCATTGGACGGTAGGACAAGGCGGTCGTTGGCCTCGATGCTGGCAATCACCCAGTCGCTACGCCAGTTCTCCCACCTTGCTCCACCAAAGGTGGGGATGTAGACTACGGCTGGATCTAGCCTCGTTTGGAAGTAGTAGGCCTCGATGTGGTCCCTGGTCTTCCCGGACTTGACCAGCACGAAGAAGTAGCAGAAGAGGGAGGTGCAGGGGGCCACACCTACGAACATCTCGTAGAGGTGGACGAAGATGGCTGCCTAGAGGACGGAGTGGGGTGTGAGGTGTTGAAGCTGAAGCCCGAACTCCTCCAGTAGCATCAGAAAGAAGGGCGAGATCGGCAGCGCCAACCTGCAAGAGATGTAGGAGGTGAACAACACGAACTCCCCGGCGGCGAGATCACCAAGGGGAGCAGTGCCGGCATGGATTCTTCCGGCGAGCCCTAGCACGCTCCACCCAATCAGACCGCGCACCAGGTTAAGCGCTTCCTTAGACTGAAAGCGGTCGGGATGACCAAGCGAAGCCATGGCATGTGCGGCGGTGCGGGTGTAGAGTAGAAGAGCACGAAGGCAAAGAGGCGCAGTCTATTGGACGAGAATGCGAAAAGGTAACTGTTGCACGTGGGGTGAATCCTTTTTCAAGGAAACCTGAGTCCCTGTTCAGAGAAACCCTTCCGTGCGCCCCTGAATCACCGTAAGAAATCCCGCTCGATGGGTACCTAGGACCCAGGCAGCCCAGTCTATGACACAGGGGCCCGGGTCCACATGTCATACAGTTTGCGTGCTGGATTTCAGGTGCGGAAAGAGCAAACCACCGCACACGCCTGTAGTGCGCCTCCTTGGGGCCGCTGCAGAAGACAAAAGGTAATTTTTAAACCAATGCAGCAGCAACGAGGCGCCCCACGAGTGGCCTGACGAAACCACTAGGCGTGGGGGCCCGTGGGTTAGTCAGCTGCGGGGACAGATATGGCAGTTGGCGTGACCGAAGGTGATTGACAGAGGGTGCGTCAGCAGACGTGCTGAAACGGCGCGCTAATCTCCAATCAGGCGATGTTGAGGCAAAGTACAAGCTTTGGCCCCACCTGCAGGCTCGCATCCTCCCCTAAGGTGGGCCCGGGTGCCACTGTCGGTACCCTGAAACTAGGGTACCCCTTGCTACTATATAAAGACGTAGTACCCACGTGGCTATCTTTAGTCGCGTGGTAAAAGAGCTGTATGTGGGACCAGGCCATGACTCGCCCTAGCCTCGGGTGACTACTCTGGGCCAGCAACAGCACCTGGCCCCACCACATGGGCGGGCCTGGAGCCACCACGTGTCTAGAGAAAGTGATATACTCCAAGGCATCAACAGTGAGTCCGGACCCCCATGGGAAAGTGTCGGACCCCTGGATGTATAGTCCGGACCTCCAAGTTTGGTCAGGACCCCCACATGTACGAACCAGACCCCTAGAATGGGATCCGGACCCCCCGTATGGGGTCCAAGCCGCCCACAGTAGGGTCCCAAGGTTCCAGGACAGAACACACCTGGGCCTTAATCAGGGCCCAAGCGGGGGTCCAGTGCTGACACGTGTCCAGACCTGGTTTGGTGGGATTCGGACCTATCCGCATACACTCCTGCTCCTCGCTCAGGCGGAGACCCGATGCTACCACGTGACATACTGCGCGCGGCATAAGCCAACGGGCGGAACCTAGCATGACGCCTCTGGGCTACGCGCGCCTTCACATTCATTACGGATAAGACGTGCGCCTGTCCATTCCACTGACAGGCGGCGTGCTCAGTCCACGATATGTGGGCCGTGCTGTTACTCACCATTACTGGTGTGTTTCCAAGAGAAGGGTTACTGACTATCAATGCTGCATGGACTGCGGTCATCATGACTCCCACTGATTACTCATGCGTTACTAAGGCGGAGGATCTCTGTGTGCTGTCAGCATTTATTACTCACATAATGTATTTCTACCGTTATGCTCCTAGGCCCGCATGTCGGGGCTCTGCATCCTTGTATGTGCCTCCCTTAAACTATAAAAGGGAAGGCACACATCATTACAGGGGACACGCTTTCATACAAGCTCACAGGCTCACACGCTCACACGCTTACACACACTCTCAATACAACTTACATACAGTGGAGGTAGGGTATTACGCTCCGGTGGCCTGAACCTCTATAAACCCTCGCGTGTTCTTGTGTTCATCCCGAATCCACCTAATAGGCAAAACGCTTAGGCCCCCTCCTCATCTTAGGATTAGGGCGGGTGCATTCCGCCACCCGGCCGGAGGATTTTCTCTCCGACAATAACCAATTATCCTTTTAACGTTCTGATTTGAGTCTACTAATTTTTACACAAAATTACTATCTCATTTAATCTTCACATAAGACAACACCTATTTTCTCTTTTTCTAGCATATACGAAACAAATTACTAAAAATCACTTAGAGATTTTATTTCTACGTGAAACTCTTTCTACAACCTCTAAATATACAATCAACTCATATGTCAAATTTTTATAGATTTTACATTGACGGATCTAACGATATTAACCAATTATTGAAAAGCACTAATTCAACAAAACGGCGGTAAAGGGTTTCAAATACTTGATATCTAATATTTTTTCAATACAAGGCTAATAAAATTGATTTCACATTTATACTATTTTTCTGTAATTTTCTATGACGTTTTTTCATTATGGTACAATGCATTGTGCCGGCACACAATCATATTCACTTCCACTCAACATCATGGTGATTGAAATAATGAGTACATCTCTACTACTATAAATATACTAAAATGCATTACCTTTTTTAGATTTTGAATATCCGCTTCTTTAGCTTTGATTTGACATTCTTTCTTTGTTCTATTCCTTTCTCAGCTCCAGTATGTCAACACGTGAGATGATGCCTAGGCAAACCTCCTCCAGCGTCGCCTTGATGTCATCAACTACGGGGTACCCGCACATCGAGTTGTTGGGTGTGGCGAACTTCTCTGACACGATGCTCAAGCGATTGTCCAACAGGATGGATCTGTCGTAGACCTGGATGAAGAAATAAACAAGAGTATTTTGTTGGAGTTGTGGTGCAATAGCAGCTCGAGTGCCTTCATCTTGAACAGACAATCCACACTTAAGAATGTGCTTTGGTCATTGTGATGTATTCTTGTGGTTTAATGTCATCCTTTCCTAATATTTCAAATGAATTAGCAACATTGTTGAGGTGGGAAGTGGGAAAGTAGGCCAAGATGAAATGTGTTTTTTAGCTTTTGAGGATTACATATTTTAGACAGCTACAATACATTGTAACTGATGAGCAGTACACTCTAACTTTGACAGACTAGTTAGTCCATCCTTGACTTTGGGTATGATGAGGATGTGTGTTGGAGCTTGAGCGTTTATGTCCCTGAAAGCCAGTACCTAGAACCAAAATATTATGCACTTCATAGATTGCGAATACTCATAATATGTAGCAAAAGAAGAACCATACATTAGGATTTGGGCTGAAGGTTTAGCCATTCACACAAAGCATCAAACAGTATAATTCAATGAAGCACTTAGTTCACTCAACACAGTTGCCATTTAGAAATCTAACTTTGATTTCTATACTCATGTAACATGATAATGACAAGAGCGGCTACTTGGCAAAAGATTAGGTTGCTTGTTCCCATTTAAATAGAATAATTTTGTATAGAAGTTAAAAAGATTATAAAACAAAATAATATGGGGATCTGATTAATTACAGTTTTCCTTGCCATAATATGCTCTCTACTACGAAATAATAAAAGCTCATCCATTTTAGAAGCAACCTAAATATTAAACAAACAACGAGACAGACTTAAGTTCTAAACAGTAAGGCACAGTCAGTCACCTAGTTTTCTATTTATTAAACAAAATGTTAATCATTTGTTAGCTTGGAAGATAAAAGCAAATGCCACAACTTAGTAGTTCACATATTGGACGACAAAGGATGAAAATAACAACCTTATGTGGTGCTTGCTCTTCAGGCTCTTCTGAATCTCCAAGCAAGCTCTTCTTTTTACCTGCTTTTGATTTTGGCAAGAATACCACAATAGCTAAATGACAAGTACAATGTAATTAGTATTACACATGTACATGAGATCGTATAAAGGAAGATCATGCTGGAAAACAATAGCACATACAATGTGTCCTCCCAAATATAGACTTCTGATCATACTTAGGATCTGTTAGGTCCACAGGGTGACCCAAACTGGCAAAGTAAACATGGGGAAACAAAGATGCAATATGCTTAATAGCCCGTAGCAACAAATACAAAAAATTCAAAACAAATAGGCCATAGTTGCATGAAATAATGTTTACGTTACTGAAATTAGTATCATAGCACTGAAGGATAGTATGTTAATTATCGTGAGTGTTGGTAACTTCCCATACTGCATATGGTATGTTTGCCTCATGCCAAATAAATGTGTCCTCATTAGCAAAATCGTTGAACTTGCCACCCTCTAACAAATACATCCACATATCCTGCAGCAGCATATCCACCATGCATTTGATGTTGAGCAACTCAAAAACGACTACTGACCAAGGTAAGACCTAAAGATAAATAATGAACTCTGCATTATCCATTTTGTTGATTATGTTCATAGACATTTCCACTCTAGCATAAACATATCGAACAACCACTCTTCCATCCTCAACAAATTATTCAAAATTCAAAAACCTAGTTTAACACACCCAAAGTGAGATCCTTCATGGTAAAAGGAATGCTGATTGTGCAGAGCACCAAAACAAGGTGCACTGCAACCATACCCGGATCTGATTTACTGAAATCCTATCTGTATTCTAATTTGAGAAAAATGTAGCTATCCGAGTTCATGTCCGTAGGTATCCAATCATTTGCACCCTAGTCATGATAGTATTTTCTTGGTTTACTGATGAAGTGAAAACAACTATTGAGGGGAAATAGTTAAGGACCAACAGACATACCAACAGTCCCCAAGCATTCCTAACACAACTCCAAGTTGTGAACATAGGTCTATCTTCTAAACATTTTAACTCCTTGATATCGTCTACACACATAGTGAGCCTTGACTTTGCACTTCCAATGTTTTAGGCACAAAAAACCTAGAGATCAACAATTATTGTTGTAAGTTGTAATATCAATATCGTAAATAAATCAATGAATAATATATAATGATTAGTTGTTGAAATTTTACAAGTTCAAGAATCTATTTCAACATAAGAGGCTAAACCAATTTACTTAGTTATTGACCCTTAGAGCTTGCTGCGCCACGAAAGCCCATCTCTCCATGAAAACATCCTCATATATGAATTTATTCTTGCCACCTACTGCTTCCACATCCCTTGTAGCATGTGATCGCTTGATTCTGGCATGACCATCAATGAATCGGTGAACAAGAGCTTGAATTCTATATCGACACCACATAGTGGGCTGTCTTTAAAGCACGATATACATGCCCTGCTGTAACACTATAAAAATCATCAAATAAAAATAATGCATTTAGTTATTAATGGTATTTGTGGTAATAAATTTTTCTTTTAAGTGCTTGTTATTTATTTGCATTTGGAATGATTTTTTATTTGCTCATAATTAATTTTGGTTATTGAATAACATTTCTTCTTAAATGGAAATCCTAGTAAATAATATATATAATAATTATTAGTCCAAAAATAACTATATTATTTATAAATAGTTTTGGTATAATTATTATGAATTTAGGGTTATTTAAAAATATGTTTTTGAAATTAGAAAAGAAAAAGGAAAAAAAGAAAAAGAAAAAAGGAAAAAAAACCTAACTAACCTAAAGCCCACCAGGGCCCAACAAAGAGCTGGCCGCCCCCTGCTGCCCTAACCCTAGCCGCGCCACCCCCTTGGCTCCTCCTTGTCAGCCACTACCACCCTGCGCCCTTCTCTCTATTCTCTCCTTTCCCCCTCGCTTCTCTCTCCGACGCGCCGCCAGGAGCCATGCAACAGCACCCAGGCGCCAACACCGCGACCCCGAGCCCCCCACCCGACCTGGCCGCGCAGCCCCCTGCAGCCTGCGCACCCGATGCGCTCGACGCCCCCGCCGCCTCGCGCCAGCCCGACGCGCCGTGCCCCTGCCACGTCCTCGACCCCGATCGGACCAGGCAGCGCCCCGACCTCGACGCACAGGCCACCACCGTGCCGCCAGCTATCGAGTAGCCCTGCCCGAGCACGCGCCCCTCCCCGCGACCCCGGTACCCTGCAGCTCGACGCCCGTCGGTTCGCGCGCTGCCAGTTGAACAGCCACGACTCCAACCAAACGATCCAGTGCTAGCGCATTCTTCTCAACCCTTTCGACTGCGTTGATGCCCCATTGTCCATTGATGGCAGTAAACGCCGAATCAAATGCCTTCAAGTCTCGACCGTAATTTCCTCTCTCTCGTCGCCTATAAATCTGAGCCTTGCTCGTTCCTCACCCTCGGATGAGCTCTCTTCTCCTCCCCTATGTTGCTCTCACTCTCCCCGCTTGGCGCACCTTGCAGCGCTACCTCCCGCCCTGCTTTGCTGTGTGCGTTGCATCATTACTGGAGCTCACCCAGTTCGCCGATGATCCCCTGTTGCAGTGCGCTGAACCATTGTCGTTCGTCGTCGTTCGTCACCATTCGTCATCGTTCGTCGAAGCCGCTGTCACACCCGGTTTTGGAATGCATACCGAATGCGAACCATATACGTGCCAGGATCAGAAATTCACGTACACAGTGATTACATAAATTACTCATCATAGCACAATGCTTCGAATAACAATAAAGAGTAAGCAATAATATTAAAGACTAGAGTCATTTACATAATATAATCAAAGTGCACATAATAGAAACGCAGCCAACGTAAACAAACCCACCACAAGCAGCTGACTAGGGGAGGTCGCTAGCCTAATCCTCGAACTTGTCGAAGTCCTGGAACTCCTGGAGATCCGCCTCGACGCCTTTTTCTTTACCTGAGCATAGATTGCACCAAAGACAACCTGGTGTTTTGTGAAAGCAAGGGTGAGTACACATCAACGTACTCAGCAAATGTCCCATTTGGTTGAGGTGGACTAGCTTTACGTGGGGTTAAGTTCAAGCAGTTGCTTTTAGTTGGTCAGATATTTATTATTAGTGGAAGCCAAGTTTTGGTAATAGTCAACCCGTGAACCATTTCCTCGTCGAGGAAACATCGTTATCATCATCGAACCAAAACCATCAATGTAACCATTGTATCTCAGATCATCTGTATCTCTAATCAAAGAGGATGCCAAGGCCGCTCTTAACTGTGAGCACGACTGATATATCAGTTTCTAATCCTCTGCAGAGGTCGCACACTTTACCCACGAGTCGTGATTCCTTTTCTGCCTAGAGAGAGCTACTCTCCATTGACCACTACCTAGGTGGCCTGGCAGGGTACCACTACGTAGCCTTTACAAAGACTCCCCTGGTGCATAGTTGCTCGTTAGGTTTCGCCAGTCGTACAAACACAATACACCTCACCAAGGTGGGTGACTAACAAAACCAAATCGAATGAACCTCTGCACCCCACCTTAGCAGAGCAAGCACTACGCCCCGACCCCCATTGATGGCCCTCCGGCAAAGCCAGCTACACCCCCAGGTTCGTCTAATTAATCAGCTAAGGGCGTCTCATTCCACCCTCATGGCTGCACTGTTATCCCGGGTGGTCACTCCACAAACAGGTCCTTACAGAGAGGTACTAAGGGAAAATGGCCTGAGCCCCCTAAAATATAACAATATCATCATCGGGATAACATCATCGTATCATAAATATTCACATCATGTTCATTGATTAAAGTAAAGTGATAGCATGAAGCTAACCATAATAACCCAAAAGATAATCAAGGACAAGGTAAATAGAAAGCTAGTCAATCCTTAGGTTTTAATTAAGTAATGCGGGACAGTGAATTAAAAGTAGATAGGATATAATGGGTCAGAGGACACTTGCCTTCACCAAACAGATGCTCAGGGTCTTCAACCTCGTAGAACTCGGAGAACTTGATCATTGGTCACCAACGCCTTCTCTTCAATTCCCCGAAGCTCGAAAACGGATCACAATCTATTCGCGACACACAGCGAACACAAACAGACACAAACAAACATATATATGCATAAGAACATTACACCATACAAATACAAATGTAATAAAACATGCAAAACAAAATAGAGTGCGTTACCACGGTCATGCGAGGAAAAAGAAACGCGACAGACGGAGCTACAGTCGACAAGATATCACGTTCATGCTAAATGGGTATTAACTATAATACTTAGTTTCGGCATGATCATATTAGCAGGTATTTATAAAATATAAATTAATGCAACTGCTTAGTTTTGATTATTCTGATATTCTAATAGTTAACACTACACAGGTGATTAATTAATATGAATGATCATAAGCGAAAGCAATTTAATAACATGCGCGACATTGTGCGAAACAGCGCGCGGACGGCACGCGGAACAACGCACACGACAGCGTGCAAACAACGCGCGGACATGCGCGGCATAGCAAGCTGATGATACACGAAACAGCACGCGCGACGAGCGCGAACGACGCGCGAACCAGCACGCCACCACATGCGGAACAACACGCGCGACAGACAAGGAAAACTAAATAGGTGACACGTTTATCCTAAACAATTATTAAACAATTAAAAAGTAGTTAAGTTAGTATTGGTCATGTTATTATTTATTATAAAAGCGCAGTTGAACACTACATATTTAATCTAATTAAAATACAAATCTAATAAATATTATTCAAGCACACCTTAAGTCAATTATCTAAAATGTGCGATCTGACGAATCAATGTTATTAACACGAGTCTTTACAAGCGAAAACAAATTATTATCACGCGCAGACGTCGTGCGACACACGTGATCGTCACGCGACGATGCACGCACACGATGGGTGACAACACGTGCAAGCAGCACGTGTGACACACGCGAAACGACGCGCACAACAGCGCACGATACACACAAGTCAACGCGACTATGCACGCGAACAACATGATGACACGTAAACGATGTTACGCGCGAACAACAAACAAATAATTAATGAGAAGTATTTCAGTTGGTATTAATCACGTTAATTAACATTTATTTATAAAAGCGTGAGTTAAAACTATAAAGCAGTTTTAATTAGAAGGTCATTTTAATAAGTATCGAATGACTAGCTAATCAAATAATAGACTCGTGACATCATAAAATACATTACCAATACGAAATCGACGCGACGGAACAATTAATTAGAATGAACACGATATGCCGCAGCGCCAATCGATATCATGTCTACACTAACCAAACATAAATTAAAACGCTTCGGATTGACACAACTACCTTAATAACTATCGATGAAGCGTGTAATTAAAATTACAAGTTCATTTTTAGTCGAATTGTTATTTTAATAACCAACCACTAAACAACTAATTACTACTTAATTATTTAACATGCATGAAGTGGCGAAACGATTTTACCAAAACACGCAACTAGTGATTTGCGTGAACGACGGCTCGCACGAAACAGCACGCGGACTAGCACGTAACCACGTGCAAAACGCGCGCGCGATACGCGAGATAAACTAAATAAACGTCGCATTTATATTAAACTAAATATTAATCACGTCGACATGCATTTATAAAGCGCAAGTTAATAACTATAAATTAGTTTAATTGAAAAGTCTAATTAATTAACGTTAGTTAAACAAAAACGTGAGATGTGGCGAAACGATGTTACTAACGCGTAGAGGATGTTCACCTTGGTGCGGACATGGATGGCGCAACGGGCTCCGGCGAGGCCGTGGGCGACGACGTGGCGAGCTCGCGGCAGATGGTGAACAGCGACGACGCAGCGAACCGCTGCGCAGCAAGGCGAGGCGCGACGGATGGCGGCGGGATACAACAACGACGTAGAGGCAGGGCGCAGCCTAGGCACGCAGGCCAGGGGACAGACGACGGTCGGACGCACGGCGCGACGTCGATGGACGCGTGACGGCAGCTTCTTCTTCGCTGACGCTTGGGAACGGCCGAGCGCGATGGCGGCGAGCCGTTGCGCAGCAAGACGAGGCACGGGCTGGCTGGCCGCTGAGCTGAGCGAGCTTGCGATCAGGGGCCGGGACGCGGACGTGGGGGAGAGAGGGAGGTAGGGCTTGCGTCCGAGAGATAGAGAGAGAGAAAACGATGGACACGGGCGCAAGAAAAACGGCGTCGTGGGCGGTTTTCTAGCGGCGGCGGCGCTCCCACGCGCGAGCATGCGCGCGCTGGGGAATGCTCGCGCGCGGCTTGTGCCACGCAGGGGCGTGGTGCTGGGCGAGCGCGCCTGCTAGGCTGCGCTGCATGCTGGTGGGCTGCGGGGGGGGGGGGGGTGCTGGGCCGCGCTGGCCTGGGGGGCGAGGCGCGCTCGCGCTGGGCCGCGGGAAGCGGCTGCGGGGCTAGGGTGGGCTTCGCGGGTAGACCGAGGGGGGAGGCGCGCTGGGCCACGACGAGCGAGTGGGCCAAGGGGAGGTGGGCCGCGTGCAGGCTGCCAGGGAGGGCGCGGCTGGGCCGAAGGGGCAAGAGAGAGGGGTTTTGTAACACCCGGTTTTAAAGGACAAAGCCGGGTGCATCTCATACATGCGCCAGGAAGACAACATATATAATAACAGAGTGTATAGAGATAAATGTCACAAAACATCAGAGTATTTATTACATAGCGGAAGTCTTATTACAAAATAAAAGAGTAAATATAAAAACGAATTAAGGATCGTCGGCGCCAATGTCAACTGAGAAACGCCACCTAGATCAAGTCGAATGCCTCAGTGTTAGGCGGCTCCTCTTCGACCACCTGTTCTTCTCCTGTGTGTGGGGGGGGTGTGAGACAGCAAGAGTGAGCTCACATACGTTCATAGCTCAACAAGTCGTGGGGAATAATGTGGCATAAACTCACCAAAGGTGGGAGTTCATGAAGTGTAAGGCTGATCAATGAAATAAAGGTTGAGGCTGAGCATTGCTTTTATAAGTTGGTCAAAATTTTATTAGCAATTACTACGTGTAAATAAATACCAAACCTTAATAATAATAAAGAAAAGTAATAGTAAAATAATCCCAAATGCAATGAAATGACAGATTAAATTTAAGTTCCATAAATTAATCATGTGAGGGTCCGAGCCGCTCATGACCGTGAGCACGGCTAGTATACTAGTTTTACACTCTACAGAGGTTGCGCATCTTTACCCACAAGTCATGTTACCCATCTGCCAAGAGACGGCCAATCCCATACACCTCTATCGAGGAGGCGAGGCAGGGTAACACTACGAGGCCTTTACAAAGTTCCACTAGCTTCAGAAATCCCGCTACAGTTTATAGGAAGCTCCAGTGCAGGGTTCTTGCCTGACCGCCATCGCAGCAAAATCAACCAAGGACCTCCCTACACTGACCACTCCCCTACTGCCCTTGCCCCTTTCGGGTAAGGAAGACCTCCACTAGCTTTCATAGTTAATCAGCCAAGGGCGTCCCATTAAACCCTTGTGGTAGCACTGTTTTCCCGGGTGGTCGCTCCATGTTCCCATTAATTTAATGATCTTAACATGAACAGTATTAATAACAAGATAATAACAGAATAATCATGAATAGTGTATCTCCATACCCAATCCACATAAAGCAATAGCAAGTACTACCCAAAAATATTTCAGTGGTGAACAAGGTATAAAGATAACCAAAATTGGGGTAACCTAAAGGGTCTCATCAAAATTAACCTATGCAGATCATTAAAATTAATAAGAACATGGCTGGGAAAAGTAAGTGATCAAGGGCACAACTTGCCTTCAATGAGCTCCTGCTCAGCTACTTCTACTTGATGAACCTCAGATTCCACAGTGGCTTGCTCGTCTACTCGCATCAACACAATACATACATAGTATAGCATAAATTAACATCACATCAAACATGTAAATAAGATACACAGTAAAAATCTACACATTAAAATGAGATCAGTGGAACTGGAACCATTAAATTTGGAGTTATAGATTTCAAGTTATGAATTTCCTAAGGTTTAATGTGCTTGAAATAGGATTAAATGATAAATTAATTTTCTTACTGTTTTCATGTCAAAACAGAGACACTAGGTGATAGAGAATATTATTACAAAATTTTAGAAACTGGAATGGTTCAATTTGGAGCTCACATGGATTTTCTATGAATTAATTAAGTTCTAGGAATTGTTTTGTATTAAAATGCATTTCCCCAATTTATTTAATCTGATTTACGCCTCTCTGGATGGCGCCTCAATACCCAGAAAAGCCAGGGGCCCAGGTGCAACTAATCCTAAGACTCAAACGACCCACCAGGTGGACTGCGGGTTCTAAATTCTAAAAGCACGGGGTTTCTTTTGTAAAGTGTACCCGCGAAGGGGTATGGGCAAAAACTGGCCGTCCGATCTGAAATATACGGTCCCGATTAGATCGGCCCAACCATATAGGGTTACTTCTCTCACGACCATTGATCACCGAATCAACGGACAGGGTTCTAAACAATATAAGCCACCCGATCCTAAACCGAGGGCTCTGATTTTATAACGCGAAGAGATATTCCTGGTTTTAATCTCGGCCGTCTGCTGTCCATCCAACGGCCGAGCGATTTCTTCCCCACGGCCCGGTGCAACACCTATGCTTGCTGGTTTAGGCACTGAGTCACGGCGAGGGTGGAATTCCCGACGGCGGAACCCAACTCACACGGCGAATCTCGAGCTCCCCTCTCTCTTGGCGGGTAAGTTCGGCGCGGCGGGCTGTACACTCACGGCGGCGGCGTCGAAACAGATGATACGGCGCTAGCATAGCGACCCTTATAGGCGCGGCTCGGTCGTGATAGGGATGGGCACGGTGGACTCCGACGTTTGCGCCAACGGAATCCGCCCGGGTCTAGCGGCGATGTGGTTGACGAGCGCGCCCTGGCACACTGGCCCCACTCACCAGTGACGGAAATGCGCATGAGCAGCTGACCGACCGGGCCCGGCTGTCGGCGCCATCTTGTTGAATGCCGCGGCGAGGGGGGGGGGGGGGCTGACCCGTGGGTCCATCCTGTCAATGTGGCGCGCACACGGTAGAGAGTAGTCTGGGCCGCGCGGGGTGATTTCCATGGTGGGCCAAAATCAGGTACCGAGGCCCACGCACGTTTTCCCTTTTTATTTTTCTTTTCCTGATTTGTTTTTCCTTTTTATTTGAATTCAAATTCAAATTCAACCATGTGTTAATTCTTCCTCGGATTAAGAGTATAATTTTGACATACTGTTATTACCTTATTCATAATATTTATTTTGTATATATTTTCTTTTCTTTCTCCAATTCTAAAATTTAACTCTTAAGTCTAAATTTTATTTTGGACATCAATGTATTTAAAAAGAAAATCTTATTACTAACAAATGCACACACATAAAACTCAACATGATGTATATATTTTTTATTTTAGTATCATTGTTTTAATTAATCACTCTCAATTATATGTGTGCTCTTTTTATGATGCAAATATGGCACATAAAATAAGGAGATCCCTCTTTTATTCTTTGTATACAACTTTGAGTATTACAAATCCTACCCCCCTTAAAAATAATCTCGTCCTCGAGATTTAAGAAGATCTAGAGAAAAGGTGAGGAAAATCTATGCGAAGCTCTTCTTCTCTTTCCCAAGTTGCTTCATTTTCACCGTGGTGACTCCATTGAACTTTGCACATCTTTATAACCTTATTCCTTGTAACTCGAGTCAATGTATCAAGAATCTTGATGGGGTATTCAGCATAAGTCAGGTCATCTTGAACATTAAGGTCTTCCATTGGTAATTGTTCCTCAGGTACCCTGAGACATTTCTTCAGCTGAGACACATGAAATACATCATGAACATCCGCGAGATGATCCGGTAACTCCAATTGGTATGCAACCTCTCCCACTCGCTTTAAGATTAAGAAGGGTCCAATAAAGCGAGGGGACAACTTTCCTTTGACTTTGAATCTTCTCATACCCCGGAGTGGTGACACCTTCAAATAGACATAATCTCCCTCTTTAAACTCAAGCAGTCTTCTCCGGGTATCAGCATAACTTTTCTGCCTGGACTGTGCAGTTCTCAAATTCTCCCTTATTTGCTGGACTTGTTCTTCTGCTTCTTGTATAATCTCAGGCCCAAACAACTGCCTTTCACCAGTTTGATCCCAATATAATGGAGTCCTGCAGTTTCTGCCATACAAAGCCTCAAACGGTGACATCTTCAAACTGGCCTGATAGCTATTATTATATGAGAACTCAGCATAAGGCAAACTCTTATCCCAACTACCACCATGTTTAAGAGCACAAGCTCTTAACATATCTTCCAGCACTTGGTTAGTCCTCTCAGTCTGTCCATCATTCTGTGGATGGTAAGCCGAACTAAAATTCAATCTCGTATCCAAGGACTCGTGTAACTTCTTCCAACACCGAGAGGTAAACTGTGATCCCCGGTCTGACACAATCTTCTTTGGCACACCATGCAGGCATACATTCCGTGCCATGTACAACTCTGCCAACTTGGCTCCTGAATACGCGGTCTTCACTGGAATAAAGTGGGCTACTTTAGTTAGCCTATCCACAATCACCCATATAGAATCATATCCAGCAGACGTGCGGGGTAATCCAACAATGAAGTCCATGCCAACTTCTTCCCATTTCCACTCAGGTATCTTCAGTGGGTGCAGTAGTCCGGCTGGCCTCTGGTGTTCAGTCTTAACTCTTTGGCACACATCGCACATAGCCACATGTGCAGCCACATCTCTCTTCAGTCCATACCACCAATACTTTTGCTTGAAATCCTGATACATCTTAGTACTCCCAGGGTGAATAGAATAAACTGAGTCATGTGCCTCCTTCAATATGGTTTCCCGAAGACTATCAATGTCCGGAACACAGATCCGATTCTTGAACCATATCGTGCCTTGCTCATCCTCCGTAAACTCTGGGCCTCTACCCTCTGTTATCAGATCCTTGATCTCCTGGATTTTAGCATCACCAATCTGACCTTTACGAATTTCTTGCTCCAGGTAGGTTCCAATTCAATGGTAATTCCTTCTATATGTGTAACAATTCCCAGGTTGAGTCTCTCAAAATCTTTTGCTAATTCATCAGGTAGCTAGACAACGAAAGCGGAGTGAACATGCTCCTTCCGACTCAAGGCATCTGCAACCAAATTTGCCTTGCCTGGGTGATAGTGAATCTCCAAATCATAATCCTTAATGAGCTCCAACCAACGGCGTTGCCTAAGGTTGAGATCCTTCTGAGTGAATATATACTTCAAACTCTTATGATCCGTATATACTTGGCACTTAGTTCCCATGATGTAGTGTCTCCAAATCTTAAGTGCATGCACAACGGCAACCAGCTCTAAGTCATGAGTGGGGTAGTTCAATTCATGTTTCCGCAACTGACGAGATGCATAGGCGATCACATGACCTTCTTGCATAAGCACGCATCCCAATCCTTGGCCACATGCATCACAATAAATGTCAAATCCCCTCTGCAGATCTGGCATAACCAATACTGGTGGCGACATCAACCTCTCCTTCAGTTGGTCAAAGCTCTCTTGGCATTTCTCATCCCACTTGAATTCTCTTCCTTTCTCCAAAAGCGAGGTCATAGGCTTGGCAATCTTAGAGAATCCTTCAATAAATCTCCGATAATATCCTGCGAGTCCCAAGAAACTCCGAATCTCCGTAACTGTAGTGGGCACTCTCCACTCCATTATCTCCTTCACTTTAGCAGGATCCACTGCTATTCCTCCATTAGAAATAATATGACCAAGGAATGGCACCTTGTCAATCCAAAACTCGCACTTGCTGAACTTAGCATAGAGTTGATTATCTCGCAACTTTTGTAGCACCAACCTTAGATGTTGTTCATGATCACTTTCATTCTTAGAATAGATCAGAATATCGTCGATAAACACCACGACGAATCTGTCCAAATACTCCATAAACACCTTATTCATCAAATTCATGAAATAAGCTGGTGCATTGGTTAATCCAAATGACATAACAGTAAACTCGTATAATCCATATCGGGTTGAGAAAGCCGTCTTAGGAATATCCAAGGGTCTAATCTTCATCTGATGGTATCCTGATCGGAGATCAATCTTCGAGAATACCCTGGCTCCTCTCATCTGGTCAAACAAATCCTCAATACGGGGTAATGGGTACTTGTTCTTCACCGTGACATCATTAAGTGATCTATAGTCCACGCACATTCGTTGCGATCCATCCTTCTTCTGTACGAATAACACCGGTGCTCCCCAAGGTGAGGAACTCGGACGAATGTACCCCGCCTCCTGTAACTCAGTTAACTGCTTCTTAAGTTCCTTCAGTTCTTCTACAGCCATCCTGTATGGTCGCTTAGAAATAGGGGCAGTTCCAGGTAAAAGATCAATCACAAACTCAACTTCCCTATCTGGTGGCATCCCTGGTAACTCCTCTGGAAAGACATCCAGAAAATCTCTAACCACCCGGATGTTGTCACCAACAAACTCCTCAGGCATAAAGAACATTGCACGCATGGATGAGGAGGTTACTGCAATATTAACTTGAAATCTTTCTCCTTTAGTGGTAGTGAGTTCTACGGTACCTCTACCACACGCTATAACGGCCTTTGCCTTTCTTAGCCATGACATACCAAGGATCAGATCTATACTGCTTGACTCTAATATTATAACAGTAGCTCCAAATTCTCTACCCATAATTGATAATGTTAATCTACGTGTCATTTGATTCGCCTCAATAGGCCCTTTAGGTGTGATTACTATCATTGGTTTTCTCATATTTAGCAGGGGTATTTCATTTGTGTTGGCATATCTAGCAGACATGAATGAATGTGTAGCACCAGAATCAAATAATATGGTTGCAGGAATTGCATTAACATAAAACATACCAAGTACGATGTCACCACCATCAGGAGTATCATCAACGCTGACTTGATTCACCCTGGCTATAGAATATCCCTTGCGAGGAGTCTGCTGCTTGTTCTTAGCTGGTGTACCAGAATTTCCCATAGGACAAGCATTAGCATAGTGTCCAACCTGACTGCACTTGAAGCATGTAGGGCCAGTCTTCTGTCCTGTAGACCTCGTCGGGGTGCCAGTGGGGGTAGCCTGTCGAGGAGGTGGAGTCCTCAGTGGTGATTGCTGAACTGGGCACGATCCTCCTGGTCGAGTCGGTGTACCCTGTGGTGAACTGTAGCGAGGGCGAACACTGCTGCTACCCTGTCCTTGTGAGATAGCCTTCCTCTTCAAATCACCCAGTTGAACACGCTTGTGTTCAATAGCAAGAGCCTTATCCAGTAGCCTCTGAAATGATGGAAAGGTGTGTGCAACCAGTGCATACTGCAAGGGTCCATTAAGTCCTTCAATGAAGTGCTCCTGCTTCCTCTCATCCTCAGCAACTTCCTCCGGAGCATATCTCGACAGCTGAATAAATTTGTCTCTGTACTCGCTGACTGACATGTTGCCTTGCTTCAATGACAGAAACTCCTTCTTGATCTTTATCATACCGGCTGGAATATGGTAGTTCCTGAATTGTGTACTGAACTCTGCCCAAGTAATAGTATCAGCAGCATCATGGGCAGCAGTATAAGAATCCCACCAGTCAGCAGCAGGACCTGTCAGACGACCTGAGGCATAAAAAACTTTCTCCCAGTCCGTGCACTGTGCAATATTCAGCATCTTCTCAACGGACTTCAGCCAATCATCCGCGTCCAGTGGATCAGGTGAGCTTGCAAATGTAGGTGGCTTATGACTCATGAACTCTCTATGCTTGTCTCGGGGTGGAACTGGTGGTGGTGGTGGAGGCAGTGGTACTTGTTGCTGCTGTTGCTGCTGTTGCATTTGTTGTTGCAGCTGCTGTTGTTGTGCCCTCCTTTCCTGGCATATCTCCTCTCGCTCTTGGCGCAACTCCTGTCGTATATCTTCTCTTTCCTGACGCATCTCCTGGCGTTCTTGCTGCATCTGGGCACGCATATCAGCCATAGTGTCCGCCATTTGCTGCATCACCGCCATCTAAGCAGCAACCAGTGGGTCAACTCCGCCTGGTGGAGGATTCATCTCTACAGGCTGTGGCTGAGGTTGTCTATATATCCTTCGAGTGTGTCGGTTAGGCGGCAAATCAATTCCACCACCCCTCCTGGTATTGACCATCTGAGTTAGATACAAATGGTAAGAAAGAGCAGTAGACAAGGCAGTAATTACAAATCATGTTACTTTGGGGGATTTATTAGCTAAGTAGTTTAATGTTTTACCTACCATAGCTAATTTATTACCTTATGCTGGCACATGCTAAGATGTCCATATAATATTTCAATCAATCAAAGAAGCAAATCAGGCATTGATCATCAGAACAATCAACCAACATTTTTAATAGAGAAAATAGTTTTAATTTTGTCTTAGGTTTCCTATATCTTAAAAATGTCATAGGGGTAGGGATTCCAAGGTGTGAAATCCATCTTGTATAAGAGTAGAAAAGGTAAGAATGATCAGAGTAGAATAGTAGAAGGTGAGACAGGATCAAGATAAGTGTAGAAAGAATCAGAGTGAGGTAAGTGTAGAATGAATCAGAATAAGATAAGTAGGTAAGGGTTTTGTCCATTTCTATCTAGGTTTTGTCCTACAGTCAACATTCCTCTGATACCACTTCTGTAACACCCGGTTTTAAAGGACAAAGCCGGGTGCATCTCATACATGCGCCAAGAAGACAACATATATAATAACAGAGTGTATAGAGATAAATGTCACAAAACATCAGAGTATTTATTACATAGCGGAAGTCTTATTACAAAATAAAAGAGTAAATATAAAACGAATTAAGGATCGTCGGCGCCAATGTCAACTGAGAAACGCCACCTAGATCAAGTCGAATGCCTCAGTGTTAGGCGGCTCCTCTTCGACCACCTGTTCTTCTCCTGTGGGGGGGCGTGTGAGACAGCAAGAGTGAGCTCACATACGTTCATAGCTCAACAAGTCGTGGGGAATAATGTGGCATGAACTCACCAAAGGTGGGAGTTCATGAAGTGTAAGGCTGATCAATAAAATAAAGGTTGAGGCTGAGCATTGCTTTTATAAGTTGGTCAAAATTTTATTAGCAATTACTACATGTAAATAAATACCAAACCTTAATAATAATAAAGAAAAGTAATAGTAAAATAATCCCAAATGCAATGAAATGACAGATTAAATTTAAGTTCCATAAATTAATCATGTGAGGGTCCGAGCCGCTCATGACCGTGAGCACGGCTAGTATACTAGTTTTACACTCTGCAGAGGTTGCGCATCTTTACCCACAAGTCATGTTACCCATCTGCCAAGAGACGGCCAATCCCATACACCTCTACCGAGGAGGCGAGGCAGGGTAACACTACGAGGCCTTTACAAAGTTCCACTAGCTTCAGAAATCCCGCTACAGTTTATAGGAAGCTCCATTGCAGGGTTCTTGCCTGACCGCCATCGCAGCAAAATCAACCAAGGACCTCCCTACACTGACCACTCCCCTACTGCCCTTGCCCCTTTCGGGTAATTAAGGAAGACCTCCACTAGCTTTCCTAGTTAATCAGCCAAGGGCGTCCCATTAAACCCTTGTGGTAGCACTGTTTTCCCGGGTGGTCGCTCCATGTTCCCATTAATTTAATGATCTTAACATGAACAGTATTAATAACAAGATAATAACAGAATAATCATGAATAGTGTATCTCCATACCCAATCCACATAAAGCAATAGCAAGTACTACCCAAAAATATTTCAGTGGTGAACAAGGTATAAAGATAACCAAAACTGGGGTAACCTAAAGGGTCTCATCAAAATTAACCTATGCAGATCATTAAAATTAATAAGAACATGGCTGGGAAAAGTAAGTGATCAAGGGCACAACTTGCCTTCAATGAGCTCCTGCTCAGCTACTTCTACTTGATGAACCTCAGATTCCACAGTGGCTTGCTCGTCTACTCGCATCAACACAATACATACATAGTATAGCATAAATTAACATCACATCAAACATGTAAATAAGATACACAGTAAAAATCTACACATTAAAATGAGATCATTGGAACTGGAACCATTAAATTTGGAGTTATAGATTTCAAGTTATGAATTTCCTAAGGTTTAATGTGCTTGAAATAGGATTAAATGATAAATTAATTTTCTTACTGTTTTCATGTCAAAACAGAGACACTAGGTGATAGAGAATATTATTACAAAATTTTAGAAACTGGAATGGTTCAATTTGGAGCTCACATGGATTTTCTATGAATTAATTAAGTTCTAGGAATTGTTTTGTATTAAAAATGCATTTCCCCAATTTATTTAATCTGATTTACCCCTCTCTGGATGGCGCCTCAATACCCAGAAAAGCCAGGGGCCCAGGTGCAACTAATCCTAAGACTCAAACGACCCACCAGGTGGACTGCGGGTTCTAAATTCTAAAAGCACGGGGTTTCTTTTGTAAAGTGTACCCGCGAAGGGGTATGGGCAAAAACTGGCCGTCCGATCTGAAATATACGGTCCCGATTAGATCGGCCCAACCATATAGGGTTACTTCTCTAATGACCATTGATCACCGAATCAACGGACAGGGTTCTAAACAATATAAGCCACCCGATCCTAAACCGAGGGCTCTGATTTTATAACGCGAAGAGATATTCCTGGTTTTAATCTCGGCCGTCCGCTGTCCATCCAACGGCCGAGCGATTTCTTCCCCACGGCCCGGTGCAACACCTATGCTTGCTGGTTTAGGTACTGAGTCATGGCGAGGGTGGAATTCCCGACGGCGGAACCCAACTCACACGGCGAATCTCGAGCTCCCCTCTCTCTTGGCGGGTAAGTTCGGCGCGGCGGGCTGTACACTCACGGCGGCGGCATCGAAACAGATGATACGGCGCTAGCATAGCGACCCTTATAGGCGCGGCTCGGTCGTGATAGGGATGGGCACGGTGGACTCCGGCGTTTGCGCCAACGGAATCCGCCCGGGTCTAGCGGCGATGTGGTTGACGAGCGTGCCCTGGCACACTGGCCCCACTCACCAGTGACGGAAATGCGCATGAGCAGCTGACCGACCGGGCCCGGCTGTCGGTGCCATCTTGTTGAATGCCGCGGCGAGGGGGGGTGCTGACCCGTGGGTCCATCCTGTCAGTGTGGCGCGCACACGGTAGAGAGCAGTCTGGGCCGCGCGGGGTGATTTCCATGGTGGGCCAAAATCAGGTACCGAGGCCCACGCACGTTTTCCCTTTTTATTTTTCTTTTCCTGATTTGTTTTTCCTTTTTATTTGAATTCAAATTCAAATTCAACCATGTGTTAATTCTTCCTCGGATTAAGAGTATAATTTTGACATACTGTTATTACCTTATTCATAATATTTATTTTGTATATATTTTCTTTTCTTTCTCCAATTCTAAAATTTAACTCTTAAGTCTAAATTTTATTTTGGACATCAATGTATTTAAAAAGAAAATCTTATTACTAACAAATGCACACACATAAAACTCAACATGATGTATATTTTTTATTTTAGTATCATTGTTTTAATTAATCACTCTCAATTATATGTGTGCTCTTTTATGATGCAAATATGGCACATAAAATAAGGAGATCCCTCTTTTATTCTTTGTATACAACTTTGAGTATTACAGGTTTCTTCTTCTCCTTTTTTATCTTATTTTCTTTTTCCATTAGAATTCCTAATTAAATAAATGCTCCACAAAATCATCCAACAAACAAGAATACATAGATGTATGCTCTGGTATGATGCAATATAGAAACTCATATAGGGTTTTATTTTATTAGGCTTCAGTTATATAAAACAAAATAATTCTCCATTATTTAGGAAAAAGAAAATTAAATCAAGGAAAAGAAAAACTAACATATGAATTTAGTGAATATTGGAAAAAAAAATTTTATACCCCAAATTCAGGGTGTTACAAATCTAACCCCCTGTAACATCTCAAATTTATCAATTAAAATAATACATTACTAGTAGCTAAACTTACTAGAGAATAAATTAAAATTTTGGAATCAAGTGGTTGATGTTATTTACCTTTGGAGACTGATATTTGTTTGCTAAAGATTGTTGAGAAATTGGTGTTTGTAGTATTCTTTTATTTCGAAGCGTAATGAATTTATATAATAGACTTTGGTCAAAAACAAAGATTTAAATTTTAATTGTAAATTTATTATAATTTTTAAATATTTAAATATAGTTATTTATTTTTTTTAAAAAAGAATTCAAAATAAAAAAAACAAAAAAATGCCGAATGCACGTGATGGCCGATTTGGCCCAAGTGGCTAGGCGTGTCACGCACGGCCTCTTCCTCCCTCTTTCATTTGCATGTAGGTCCCACACATCGGTTTTGCTTCTTGCGAGCCGTCCTCTGCTTGCTCAGATGCAGGATGCGTAGCGCCGCCGCTGCAGCCCAGCTCGCCGCCGCTGTAGCCCGGCTCGTCGTGCGCCGAGCTGACTGCCTGGTCGCTCGTCTGACTCTCCAGCCTCCGCGCCCACTCGTTGTGGTCACTAGTAAGAATGAGATCATCAGTGACGATTTTCTAGTGACGCTGGTGACTTCAGTCACAGATTGATACATTTCTATGACCAAATTGACATCTTCGTCAACAATTACAAGGGACGAAGATTACACTTCAATATTAAAGACGAAAATGAAAGGAACGTCATAGACGAAAATGAAAGGAACGTCACAGATTAATTTGGCTTGATCGGCTGACGTAATGATGAAATAAATTGGTCACAGATGAGTTTTAGTAAAAAAACGGCCCACGTGTACACACCACTTGACGGCGTGGGATCCTTGGCCTACATGGGCCGCAGTTTTTTGGGACACAGCCCCCACCTGGCGACGCCGACCCGGCCCAGTACGAAGCGGCAGTTAGTTATTTGGCAAAAAAAGGTGCGCCCGCAGAGCTTCGAACCAGGGACCTGCGACTTGCGTTAAATCGTTGCTACCACCAGACTACGCACTTGTTCGTGTATATAAAGAAATTATCCGTCTGTTAACAGGTGTTCCCATCTGTCGTTATGTTAACAAGTTTTCCCAGCCGCCATTCTGCGATCTGCATGGTTCGCCTGTTCTGATTTTTTCCTGCTGCGATCTGCGCTTCTGCGATCGGCCGTCAGGTTACGGCACACAACGACGCCGGCGTCTGTCGTCGTCCGCTTGATCGGCAACTGGGTAGCGTCGCAGCGAACGAGCGATCTTGTCGCCTGATCCATTGATCCAACTGTGTTGGAAGAACGACGTCGTCTGCAAACAGCGAGGCAGAGAAGCTTCGGGCGCGGCAAAGCAGCGGCGTCTTGCGCATAGCTACGGCGGGCGTGGATAGAACAGCGGCAGGGAGGGGAGAAAAGACAAGGTTTGATGTGTTGTGTTTTTGACAATAAGGTTCTATGTGCGTTTGAATTTTATTTCATATATGCATGTGTTTGATGTGGTTTTCAATTTTGTTCAGTGTAATCATAGTTATGGAGTTAATGCAAGTTTTAATTTATCGTCAAAATAGATGGATAGAAGATGGGTTTATGGGAAACAATTCACACCTGCATATGTGAAAGGAGTTGAAGAGTTCATGAATTTTGTTACTGAAAGATACCCAGAAGACACAGACATTCGTTGTCCGTGCGTGAATTGTCTTAATCAAAGGTTGCGACCTCAGAGTGAAGTAGAAACTCATATACACATTTATGGAATGTCAGCTACATACACGAGGTGGATTCATCATGGGGAGTCGGCAGATACAAAAGTTGAGGGTATAGAGGAGGATGTCGAAGGATATGATAATGACTTTGGGATACATATGGATGTGGACGATGATGTTTACGATGATGATCATGGAGTACCTGAGATGATCGGTGAACTGTTTGCAGCGGCAGAGGCTGATGGAGAAGAGCCAAGATTTGCAAGAGTTCTTGGAGATTCAAAGAAGGCACTTAGTCCGGGTTCTAGCCATTCAAAATTTTCTTTTATGGTGAGGATGTTGTATATGAAGTCTCGTTATCGAATCAGCAATACAGCATTTTCAGCAATGATGAAGCTGATGTCCGATGGATACCCTAACAGTGAGTTGCCAAAATCATATAATGAGGCCATGAAATATCTTAAAGAATTGGGCCTTGGATACGAAAACATCCATGTGTGCAAGAACAATTGTGTGTTGTTTCGGAATGTTAATGCTAAATTGAATGAGTGCCCAGTATGCACGGAGTCTAGATGGAAAGATGAAACTGGTTCGAAGCGGGTTCCACATAAGGTTTTGAGGCATTTTCCACTGTTGCCAAGGTTGAAAAGAATTTTTGCTTCAAAACAAACTTCAGAGGAAACACAATGGCACAAGAAAGTGAGGAAGCCAGTCGCCAATGTGATGAGCCATCCAGCTGATGGGGAAGCGTGGAAGGACTTTGACCGAAAGTACCCAGGTTTTGCAAATGATCCGAGGAACCTGAGGCTAGCCTTAGCTACCGATGGATTCAATCCATTTGGCAACATGAGTACCCAGTACAGTATGTGGCCAGTGCTTGTGACACCGCTTAATCTCCCACCATGGGAATGCGTGAATCCAACAAACTGCTTTATGTCTTTACTCATCCCAGGTCCAAGATGTCCAGGAAAGGATTTTGATTTGTTCCTTGAGCCGCTAATTGAAGAACTGCTGAAGCTATGGAAGGGTGTCAAGACCTATGATGCATGTACTGGTAGGAAGTTCGACCTTCGTGCTGCTGTACTATGGTGTATACATGATTATCCAGCGCTGGCCACGTTATCTAGGCGAACAACAAAAGGGTATTATGCATGTATTTATTGCGACAAGAATCCGTTGTCTATGGCAATAAGGAACAAGTTATGCTACATTGGACATCGTCGTTACCTTAAAAGGACACATTCATGGCAGAATAGCTTGGATTTCAATGGTAAGCGTGAAAACAAAGTTGTGCCTGGCAGGTTCACTGTGGATGAGGTCCTACAAGAGCTAGAGAAGGTGAAAGATGTCAGGCCAGGGAAGCAGGCTGACATTACTGGAAATAAAAGGAAGCGTAGTAGTGACGGTCCAAAGATTTATAGCCGGAAATCTGGGTTGTGGCAATTGCCATATTGGAAAGATTTGATGCTTCCACATAATCTCGATGTGATGCACATAGAGAAAAATGTATGTGAAAATATTCTTTGCACACTACTTAGTATACCAGGCAAGTCCAAGGACACACATAATGCAAGGCTAGATTTGTATGATATGGGCATAAGACCTGAACTGCACTTGCAACAAGATGGCAACTCGGCCTGCAAGGCTCCACCTGCTCCATATGTGTTGGGGAAGGATCAGAAAGTCGAGTTTTGCAAGTTCCTCAAAGGTATCAAGTTTCCTGATGGATTTGCGGATAACCTAGCAAGATACATAAGTGAAGATGGTTCAAAGGTGGTTGGAAAACTGAAAACACATTCTTGCCACATACTCCTACAGAGAATCATAGCCGCTGGCCTTAGAGGACTGGTGAGGAAGGATGTATATGAAGCAATTGCAGAGCTGGGGACCTTCTTCAGGGAACTATGTAGTAGATATCTACGGATAGATGTTGTGCAACGGCTAAAAGGAGATATTCCATTGATCCTATGCAAGCTTGAGAAAATCTTTCCACCTGCCTTCTTTGATGTCATGGTGCACTTGAGTGTCCATCTTCCCGATGAGGCAATGCTTAGAGGACCTGTTCAGTATGGATGGATGTACCCAATAGAAAGGCGACTAGGCACTTTGAAAAATTTTGTAAGGAACAGGGCTAGGCCGGAAGGATCAATTGCTGAGGCATATATGGCAAGTGATACCTTAACATTTTGTTCTAGGTACATGAAGGATGTTGACACTAGATTTAACCAGGATGATGATAGTGGTACAGAGATGCCATTGCCTAATGACATGTCTGTTTTTAAGCATGGTGCTACTCTTGTTGGAGCTACTAAGACTGAGTACATTGATGATGCTATCATGAATAAGTTAGTTTGGTATGTGCTACATAATGCTGATGAAGTACAGGAATATTTGACGTAAGTTAGTTTGGTATGTGCTACATAATTTATGTTATGTTTATTAAATTCGAAAATATGCTTATGAATAAAGTATGCCATGCAGTCTGTACAGGGAGGAGCTATCGCAGCAAGGTGCACGTCCAAATGATGTTGATCGAATGGTTCAACAAGGATTTGCAAAGTGGTTTATGTCCCATGTAAGTCACTAAACTTTTATGTTATAGGTTTACTAAAGTTTTGGGTATGCATATGTAATTGCTCAGCTGAGTAATTTTGTTGCAACAGGTTGAGAAGAAGCGTAATGAGAATCCAGAATTGGTTAGCGAAGGACTGTGGGCACTGTCATGTGGCCCAGCTCGGCGAGTTAAGACTAGTACAGCTTGCAAGATTAATGGAGTGCGGTTTAGCACAGTGGATCGTGAGAAGTTCATGCAGACACAAAATAGTGGTGTAATGACTGAAGGTGAACATAATGGGGAGAACATAGATTTTTATGGTGTCCTTAAAGAGGTAATTGAGTTAAAATATAACTCGAATTATCAAGTTCGTCGGTCGGTGGTTGTATTTCGATGCGATTGGTACAACCAAGTAGGAAAGACTGTGGGCATTCGAGATGACAGCCATTTCAAATCCATCAATGTGCAGTCACTTTGGTACAAGTCCGATCCTTTTATCTTGGCAGACCAAGCGAAAAAGATATTTTACCTGCAAGACACAACTCCACAATGTAAAGATTTCCTAGTTGTGCAGAAATTTGAACATAGGAATATTTATGATGTGGCTGAAAAATATGAGGGCAGTAATGATGTGCATCAGGATGATTATTGTTCTGATACAGAGCATATAGTGCAAGAAGATGATGATAATCAGGTTCTGCACAATGTTGAAGGTGGAGAAGCCAGTCTAATTGAAGGCAATTTAGAGGAACTAATAAGAAAAAAGAAGGAAGCTGCTATTATTCTTGAAGATAGTGAGGATGAGGAGGAAGATGATACAATGTTTCAATATTTTAATGATGGTGGCGACGACAACAATGATGACATGTCCATAGAAGATGAAGATGAGGATTTCTAGTATTGATAGTTGATTTATGAATTGTTCAGTTCAGATTAGTACATCATATTGAATGTGTGTCTGAAATTCAGTTCATGTTTAGATGATACAATGTGTTGGAGACTTGTTCTCAAATGCTTCGAGTTAAGAACAAGGCAACATAGAAGATGTTAAACATTAAGGTCCTTCGTCCTTCGAAACATTACGCCCCTTCGGGAAATAATGCTTTAGGACGAAGGTCACAAGAGACATACCTTCGTAAATATAATAAATAATGCCGAAGGATTCATATAAAGCGTGAAATATAAATATCAACATAGGATCATTTCTATTTTATTAACATGGAGAAATAGAAATGATCTCAAATTACAAATGTACCTTTGATCCTGAGAGAAGGTAGAAGTACAAACGTGACGCAAAAGCCAATGCCAAGTTAGCGTGAACAGTACGGGAGTACTGTTCATCTATTTATAGACGCGGGACGCAGCCTACGTAAAATTACATCCATGTCCATTACATTTGTTAACGGTTTATGGAAATCTGTCGAGGCCCCCGAAGTCTTTTCATCTTTAAGTCGGTTCCCCCTTATGCCATCGCGCCGAAGCTTCCCTGCGCACAGCTTCGGCTGCCCTCGACCTTCGTCTGGTTCAGGCTTCGTCCTGGTCGTGCTCCATATCCATAATTCTGAATCCGAAAATACCTGTTCATATAATCCACTTGGAAAACATTGTGAAATCATGTTTTTGAGGACCTTCGGAGGACGAAGGCCCCCAACAGTAGCCCCTCGCAATATTAATTTGTAAATAATAAATTCAGATTGCGATATGGACGAAGGCCTTGAGCCGAAGGTCCGAAAAAACACCTTCCCTTTGCTAGAATAGCAACATTCACTGACAAGCGGGGCCTTTCAATTTTCAACGCCCTAGGCATATAAATAAGATCACATCGCGAACTCATTTGGTACGCACACTTGCCTTTTGCTTCGGCCCACTAAAATTTTTAGCTCTTGTTCGTTAAGATTTGCTGGTCTTTTTGATTTCGAAGCTTCGGCCTCGGGAACAATTTTTTAGCGTTCCCGAAGATGTCTGAAGGCAAGAAGATCCCTGCTGAGACGAAGCTGAGTCTCGAGGAGGAGAAGAATCTGGGGTTCCTGATAGCGATGGCAGAGACCAATACAGAGAAAATCACGAAGGAGATTCTCGAAGGTTTGTCCGAAGATACTGATGACAGCGACAGCTATGATGTGGAAAGTGGTGGGGAAGAGGCCGAAGATCGACCGTGGCGACCAAGCCACATAGTTTTTGGGAAAACGACCATGAAGCAGAGTCACATTGATAATATGAGGGGGCGATATTTCCGAGACATATCTATTGTGAGAGCTGATGCCGGGGAAAAAACTTCTCCCACCCCCGAAGAAGATGAAGTTGTGATTTTCCGAAGCTTCCTCAAGGCTGGGCTTCGATTCCCCCTGAGCAACTTTGTTGTTGAGGTACTAAAGACATTTCAAGTCTATCTGCATCAAATCACTCCCGAAGCCATCATAAGAATGGGAGTGTTTGTCTGGGCTGCGAGGAGCCAAGGTTTGGAACCGAACGCTAAAAGCTTCTGCAACATTCATGAGTTGTTATACGAGACGAAGCCCTGGGGAAAGGAGCAATACCACAACAACTTTGGGTGCTACAGCTTCGGCGCCCGCTCCGGGTCAAGCTGCCCTGTGCCGACCTTTCGGAAGAGGTGGCCCGGAGCCTGGATGACTGAATGGTTTTATGTAAAGAATGATCTAACAGCTCAAGAGAATGTGAAGAGTATCATTATGCACCCAATCTGGCAACGCTTCGGTCTTCGAAGGCCGAAGGTCGAAATGGACGAAGCCGCCGAAGAATGCCAAAGAGCCTTCGGGGTAGTCTGCTCGTTTATTGGGACAAGGGACTTGGTCCAAGAACACATTGCCTTCAGGGTATGGCCACTTGCAGAAAAGTGGGAAATGCCGAAGGAAACCATCAAAGAGTCCGACGAAGGCGGACTAGTCAGATTAAAGTACACATTCAAATATGCAAATAAATTTGTTGAACCTGATGATGACTGGCTGAAAAGCATTGAAACATTAAGTGATGAATTACTTAGGGCATATTCGAAGGCTGAAAATACTGCACTATCAGCAGCCTTCGGAGGCCGAAAAAAGAAGAGACTCAACCGAGTGTTTGATGCAGTCGGGTTCTTCTACCCTGATTATCGTTATCCCATCCGAAGGCAAAAAAGGAAAAACATAACCTCTGAAAAAGAAAAAGCTGCAACTGCTCCTAGCGAGCCAGAACCGAAAGGAAAAAGGTTGAAGGTCCTCACACACCGACCACGCCATATTGAACCAGCTTCGGTGCCTGAGTTCACCGGAGAAACTTCTTCGGCCGCCGAAGCTGAACAGCCAACCTTGCTGCCAGAAATTGCAGAGATGGCCGAAGCGCCATCCACAGAAAAAATGGAAGAAACGAAAAATCCGACTAAGGAAAAAGCATCAGAAATTTTGAGTCCTGTAGCAAATGTCGAAGCAGCAAAAATCCAAAAGGGTACAATGGTGACCCCAAAAAGGAAGAGAATGGTAAATGTACTAGATGTCTTGGAGACAATTAAGTCTTCAAGCACAACCCCAAAAAAGAGTGTTGAAATTGCTGAAGCTTCTTCTGAAGCTCCGACGCAACAAGCTGAAGCTGAAGCTGGGCCTTCAGAGCCCTTCAAGGAGCAAACTTTGGAAGCCGAAGCAATAAAAATACCAGAACCAATTTTAGTTGAAGAAACTGACACTGCCATCCCCGAAGCGCCTGCCAGCATGTGTGATTACATCATACGACATGCTTCGGGGAAAAAACTATCTGAAGAAGAAACTCATGAAGCTAACCATTATGCAAAGGAGCTAAAATATCCAAAGGGGGCAGTAATATTCAATGGGACAAATGAAGATGATTTCTTATACTGCCTGCCTGACAACAAAGAGCTATCTGTCTGCCGAGAGATGGCCAGGAGTATTGGTTTCCCGAAGCTTGAATCTGGATTAAGCGCCATGACGAAAGAAGATCTCGCAGACAGTCTTGCGTACAACAGCCTGAAGGTACGGGAATTAAACGCTTGAAAAAACCCCCTTATTATTTTTTTACGCAACTCATTCCTTTTTTCTTATATAAATTCTTTTTCGTATAGGGCCTGATCCTAAGCAACGCGCTAAGAGCGCAAAAGAGCGCCGAAGATGAAAGTTATGAAATTGCGTTTAATAATTTACGCTCCGAAGTTATCAAACTGAGAAACGAAGCTTTGGAAAAAGATAAAATTCTGCTTACACTGGTAGATAAAGTGAAAAAAGACGAAGCTGCTTCAAAGGCCCAAACCGAAGCTCAAAAACGCGAGATTAAAGATCTTCAGAAACAGCTGGCTAGGGCTAAAGAGGAGCGCGCGCTTGAGGAAACGAAACGAGAACTTAGTGATTTTATGGTCAGCAAATTGGAATCAAGAGTTAAGGAGCTTCGCACATCTCAGGGGAAATGCTATGTTAAATCTATAGAATGCGTGAATAAAATTAAAACCAGCTTTGCTAGCGTCGGCGCCTTTTCCAGCGAAGAGAATTTTTCTCGAGGCAATCCCGAAGATCCGCTGGAATGGATTAGCCACGAAGCAGAGGCCTTCGAAGAGATTCTGAACAGTCGTGGCGACATATGCGCTTTTTCGGGCGCCAGAGGAATTGCTTCTGTCTTAGAGAAGAAAGGTTGCGGGCATATAAAATTTTTAGCTCAGTCCGAAGCTACCTTATCTTCCGAAGATATCAAGGACCCCTCGGCCGAAGCAAGCGTGGTTGGTGGCAAATTTTTTACTGATATCTGGAACGACGGCGGCCGAGGAATGGCGCAAGAGATCATCCAAAGAAGCGAAAAAGGCATTCATGATGCTAGAAAAGTAGCAGAAGCTGCCGAAAGGAGTACGGAGCCCGGAAGACAATTAGGTACCAATTAGTCGTTCTTGTTGCGTTGTAATTTTCATTTTAAACTTTGCTCGCGATTTGTAAAAGTAATGAAGAAGTGTTCTCTTCGCTCAGAAACTGTTGAACCAACTGCCGACCCCCACACAAAAGGGGATGAAGAAATTAAACAGATGGCCGAAACTATCATGGACAAGGTTGTTGACCAACTTCTGAATGAAGCCGCCGAAGCAGTATTAAGAGAAGATTAGATACTATTTGGAAAAAACATTTAAAGTGTAATCTATGCAACACTTTGTACATTTGAATGTAATATACAAGTCTCTTTTCATTATTGAATTCTTTACGATGCATGAAACTTTAAATACATACCATTTTTGAGCCTTCGGCGAAAAAACACCTTCCCTTCTTTTCATGCTTCGTGAAGAAGACATTCTTCGTTAAAATTACTCTGATGAATGATATCCATGCTTCGTGAAAACATTCTCCGAAGCTATATTCCGAAGCTATACAACTTTGATATTGATCTGATAAAATTCGCCCACGTTTCGTAAAAATATTCTTCGAAACTGTATTCCGAAGCTATACAATTTCGATGTCACTTTCTCAAAGCATCCTTTCGAAGGTTGAGAGTATCCCCTTCTCTTGCCAAATGCAATATGATGTATGATGCTTATGCTATGCAAAATGATGTGATGATGTTATGTTATGCATGTGTCATTTGTTCCGAAGATACACATAAAATATATTCGTAAGCTCTGCATTCCCTTAGGAACGTCTTTGGAGCTTCTTCGTCTTTTACTTAGACGGTTTCAGCGTTGACTTTTCGCTGTAAGCCTCCCTTAGGAGCTTCTTCGCCTTTTACTTAGGCGGTATCAGCGTTGACTTTTCGCTGTAGGCTCTGCATTCCTTTAGGAACGACTTCTGAGCAGAAAACTTACACTGCGCTCCCTTTGGAACGGCTTTTTGTGACTTCATAAACTTACTCTGCGTTCCTTAGAACGACTTTCTGCTACTCCGAAGGATTTTTGATCCGAAGGTCCTCCTTGGTAACGGAAAAAGTTTTAGGCTTCAGCAACTTAGGCTTGTGGAGCAAATAGATTTTCCTCGTAGGAAACAACGAAATTATTACATGAAAACTATTAATGTTTTTTGCTTCACAGAAAATAAAACTGAATAGAAAAGACTGCTATCAAAGGTAGGATATGTCAATAAATGTGCTTCGACTCTGGCACAGTGCTGTTGACTGTGCGAGCTTCGGACTGTTCTCTGAAGTCCCTCTGATGTGGAGCGTATTGACTCCCTTCTGGCTGTTGACCTTGCTGCAATGGAGGTGGAGGCGGAAGCTGCTGCCAGGAAGCTTGAGGTTGACTTGCCGAAGCTACAGAAGCTGCAGGGTGGTTGTCTATGTATTGTGGGATATAAGGCGGATGATACGAAGCAGTATGCATGACCTGCTTCGGCTGAGCTTGTTGAGATGCAGCTTCGGCTATTTCCTTTTGCTTCTGGATTGTAACATGGCACGTCCTAGTGGTATGGCCCTTGCCTTCTCCACAGAACAAGCAAAACAGTCTCCTTGGCTGATCTCCGAATCTTCCGCCGAAGCCCCTGGCGCCTCTGCCTCTTGGAGCTGGTGGCCGGAAGGAGGTTTGTTGTTGCCCCGAAGCCTGTGAGGAGCACTGCGGCCTGTTTTGCTGACTCCCCTTATCATCATTCTGAGTGTTGTGGATGGAACGGACATGCCTCGGGTAGTATCTTCCTCCGAAGCCCCTGGTCATTTCAGAAAATCTGAAGGCCTCCTCCCTTCTTTGGCGAAAGTCATTGTCAGCACGAATGTACTCATCCATCTTTTGGAGCAATTTCTCTAGGGTCTGAGGAGGCTTCCGAGCAAAGTATTGAGCTGCAGGTCCAGGACGAAGCCCCTTGATCATGGCTTCGATAACGATTTCATTGGGCACCGTTGGTGCCTGCGCCCTCAATCGTAAGAACCTTCGGACATACGCCTGAAGGTATTCTTCGTGATCCTGAATACACTGGAAGAGGGCTTGAGCTATGACCGGCTTCGTTTGAAATCCTTGAAAGCTGGTCAGTAACATATCCTTCAGCTTCTGCCATGAAGTGATTGTTCCTGGCCGAAGAGAGGAATACCAAGTCTGAGCAACATTCCTGACGGCCATAACGAAAGACTTCGCCATGACTGCAGCATTGCCCCCGTACGAAGACACTGTTGCTTCGTAGCTCATCAAGAATTGCTTCGGGTCGGAGTGGCCGTCAAACATGGGAAGCTGGGGTGGCTTATAGGATGGAGGCCAAGGTGTAGCCTGCAGCTCAGCAGACAGAGGAGAAGCATCATCGAAAACAAAATTTCCCTGATGGAAATTATCATACCAGTCATCTTCGTTGACGAAGCCCTCCTGATGAAGGTCTTTCTGATGAGGCCTTCTGTTCTGCTCATCGTGAGTGAGATGGCGAACCTCCTCAGAGGCTTCGTCTATTTGCCTTTGCAACTCAGCTAGGCGGGCCATCTTCTCCTTCTTCCTCTGCACTTGTTGATGTAGCATCTCCATCTCTCTGATTTCTTGGTCTAGCTCTTCTTCCTCAAGCGTCGGGCTGACAGCTTTTCTCTTCTGGCTTCGGGCCTCCCGAAGAGAGACGGTCTCCTGGTTGTGGTCCAGCGGTTGTAGTGCTCCTGCCCCAGTCGCTGAAGCTCTCTTCGGCGCCATAGCGAAGGTCTATAGCTTCCGAAGGTGTTCACAAAAACTCGAAGTGGAAGTGAGTTCACCGGAGGTGGGCGCCAATGTTGGAGACTTGTTCTCAAATGCTTCGAGTTAAGAACAAGGCAACATAGAAGATGTTAAACATTAAGGTCCTTCGTCCTTCGAAACATTACGCCCCTTCGGGAAATAATGCTTTAGGACGAAGGTCACAAGAGACATACCTTCGTAAATATAATAAATAATGCCGAAGGATTCATATAAAGCGTGAAATATAAATATCAACATAGGATCATTTCTATTTTATTAACATGGAGAAATAGAAATGATCTCAAATTACAAATGTACCTTCGATCCTGAGAGAAGGTAGAAGTACAAACGTGACGCAAAAGCCAATGCCAAGTCAGCGTGAACAGTACGGGAGTACTGTTCATCTATTTATAGACGCGGGACGCAGCCTACGTAAAATTACATCCATGTCCATTACATTTGTTAACGGTTTATGGAAATCTGTCGAGGCCCCCGAAGTCTTTTCATCTTTAAGTCGGTTCCCCCTTATGCCATCGCGCCGAAGCTTCCCTGCGCACAGCTTCGGCTGCCCTCGACCTTCGTCTGGTTCAGGCTTCGTCCTGGTCATGCTCCATATCCATAATTCTGAATCCGAAAATACCTGTTCATATAATCCACTTGGAAAACATTGTGAAATCATGTTTTTGAGGACCTTCGGAGGACGAAGGCCCCCAACACAATGTATTTTCTGTATTTTCAGAACTGAATGTGTGTCTGAAATACTGAATTTGGGGTGAACTGAACTTGTGGTGAACTGAATGTGTATTCTGTATTTTCTGTATTTTCAGAACTGAACATCTGAACACTTAATATCAGAGAAAAGATTGCATGGTTATTACTGATACTGCTAAAGAGAGACATAAAGTGGTAACAGACTAACAGTAATGGCAATATGGTATAGCTACCTCGGGTAGCAAACAAGGATGTTGTCAGGTTTGAAATCACCATGGATTATGCCAACACTATGCAGTGTTTCCAGCATGGTCAGCATCTCTATGGTATAATACATGCATAGAACTTCATCCATGTATCGACCGACTACTAAGTGAGAATTTATGACATCCTGCAGAAGGCTTGATTTATATCTCATTACATGTTAGCAACATCGACTGGTTGTAGTTACATATTCATTAAAATAGATAACCAACATCAGATATACGCAGATCAAGATAGCTTGGTCTCTGGAAGTAAACAATGTATATTATTAAATATTATTGTGCTTTATGAAAGAATGTTGAGACTGCTCTTGACATAAATTATGTACCTCGACATCAGATATACGCAGATCAAGTTGGCGATACATGTAAAATTCCAAAGTAAATGAGGGATTCTGAATCTGCATATAATGAACAGCGTTTAAAAGTGGACCAAACTATGAAAGGCAACATCAAGTTATTGATGCAATGGAAACATGACTCACCTTCAAAGCAACCATTTCTTCCGCATTACTGTCAACAGTGGCTTTGTATACTTTAGCAAAAGCACCAGTGCAAGTTGATCCTTTGATTTGATACTTTCTACCACCTTGACACAAGGAATTGTAGTGGTAGTTTAGAATCTGAACTTTGAACTTTGGACTGGGCAACTTTGAACTTTGGACTGGGCAGAGTTTACAATCTGAACTGGGCAGCAATCTGAACTGGGCAGCAGAGTTTACTCAGAACACCCAGCAATCTGAACTGGGCACTTTACAATCTGATCTGGGCAGAACAGTTGATGCTTAACTATGGACTGGGCAGATCTCTGAACTGGGCATAACATAAAAATGCAGAAATCTGAACTAGGAAGTTTACAATCTGAAAATGCTATAATTTGCCACTGTGAACATAGAACAGTTTATGCTTACATCCTGGACAGAGAACAGTTTATGCTTCTAATGAACAAACGTGACTGGTCCAATGGTAACTCCTTGCTACTGTGCGCTCTGTTACTGGGCAGAAAAATGCAGAAATCTGAATTGGGTGCTCGGTTACATCCTGGACAGAGAACAGTTTATGCTTACATATAACTGCGCTCTGTTACTAACGAACAAACGTGACTAGTCCAATGGTAACTCCTTGCTACTGTGAACCGTGGTGTCCTGTGTTCGAGCTTGGGATAGGTAGGTTTTTTTTGGTTTTGTTTACATTTTTCAATCATTTTTGTATTTTTCTTTTATTTATTTACATGTATAGCACCAGTTTCTCCAAATCATTTCAACCTTTTTTTGGGGTGTTGATGGAGGTGTACCATGATGTTTTGTGCCGGTGCAATTTTTAGAACTAGTTTAACTATTAATGTAAGTATTTGTTATTTTACTAAAGAATAAGTGCTAAAAAACCTTAGGTGGCTAGAAAAATCTAGAAACTTGCATGTACACTTCATTTTGGTGTACAATGTTGACAAAAAAATGCAATTTATTCTGACAAAGTGGTGACATACATCCTACAAAAATGCATACAACCCTCATATAAGGCTAATTACTAAGTGAGACATGTTCATGCTTGTGATGGATCTATACTACCACTTTCTCCAAATCATTTTAAACTTTAATGGCATGTTTATTGAACCAACCTATGATGTTGTGTGCAGTTATGCATTTTTCAGACCTAGTTTACTAATTACTGTAATTATTTGTTGTATTTCGTAAAGATATTTGTTACAATACCATAACCTAGCTAGAAAAATCTAAAAACTTGCATGGACCATTCATTTTGGTGTACAATGTTGACAAAATAGTTTCAACTCATTCGGACAAAGTGGTGACACACATCCTAAGAAAGGCATACATCTCTCATATAAGGCTAATTACTAAGTGAGAGATGTTCATGCTTATGATGGATCTATACTACCACTTTCTCCAAACCATTTTAAACTTTAATGGCATGTTTATTGAACCAACCTATGATGTTGTGTGCAGTTATGCATTTTTCATACCTAGTTTACTAATTACTGTAATTATTTGTTGTATTTCGTAAAGATATTTGTTACAATACCATAACCTAGCTAGAAAAATCTAAAAACTTGCATGGACCATTCATTTTGGTGTACAATGTTGACAAAATAGTTTCAACTCATTCGGACAAAGTGGTGACACACATCCTAAGAAAGGCATACATCTCTCATATAAGGCTAATTACTAAGTGAGAGATGCTATTGCAAGTGAGAGATGTATAGTACCACTATGTCAAAAATATTTCAAAATATTATAACATGATCATAAACCAAACTAATGTGTCCATGAATAGATAATTGCAAAAAAAAACATAGAGATAAATAAAAAACAAAGAATTAATATAAAATGGTAGGCAAAACACAAAAAAAGTCTCCTTGCAGGCGCTTGAACCTAGGAGCTCGGTCTTATAGTTAGCAGGTCAAACCATTGAGCTATGCACGTGTTTTCAATATATACCCAGCGCTAGTATACTTAAACGCATTAGACTCCACATTGCCAAACACATTGGGCGCCAAAAACATTTTCGCCGTCGTCACTAAAACAGACTCCGCTCTCATCCTCTATCTCCCGCACTCCTCTTATTTCTCCCCCACTCTTCTTTCTTCCCCACTTCTCCAAACCTAATCGCCGCCGCCGGGACACGACGGCTGTCGACGACCTGCCCCCTCGACCAGGTACCTCACCGCCGCCGCTGGGACACATCCGCCGTCGACGACCTGCCCCCTCGACCAGGTACCTCACCGTCGCCCCCTTACCTCTCATCGGGTCGATGAGCTGCGTCGTCGCCGACTTCACTCGCCGCATCCCGCTCTATCTCATTGCCATCCGCATTTCTCTCGCCCCTTCCACCTAACACGCCCCATCCACATTGCTCTCGCTAACCCCTAAACCCTAACATCGCTGGATTTGGGTCATCGCAGACGACCTTGATGGTGAACAAAAGGAGGCACAAAAGTCAGAAAGGTCCAACCCCTAAACCCTAACCATCGCTAGATTTAGTTTAATTATTCATTCATTGTTATCAGAGATATTGTAAATTGATTTATGTAATCATTGTGCACTGATACAGTTGTTTTTGGTTCCTTACATTGTGTTATATGCAGTCACATCCATGTTTTAGTAGAGAACTTATGTTTCTAGTACTGGTAGACAAGGTTCAAGAAAGCGCGATTAGGCGTGCGATTAGGCGCGGTTAAGCGCTGAGTAGAGGGTCAACGCATCGCTTACCTACTAAGCGGGCAATTAAGCGCTGGCCCTGCTTAATCGTGCCCATTCGGCATGTTTAAGGGAGAAGAGGAGGGAGAGGAAGAGGAGGAACACCTCCGGGGTCAATCCAGCAGGCAGCAAATCGACGGATCGACGAGAGAGAGAGAGCGGACGGACCTACGATGGCTGTAGGCAGCAGATTGGTGAGAGAGAGGCGGAGCGGCTTCGCGGTAGAGGTGAAGATCGCACGAGGGAGGAGAGGCTTCGGGAGAGGGAGCCGAAGAGCGTACGACACAGAGGAGGATAGGCTTCAGGAGAGGGAGGCGGAGAGCACAGGGCGGCGGCGCGGGGCGTGGAAGGAGGCAGCAGAGTACTAGGTCATCACGGGAGAGGGGTTTTGCGTTGAGCCTCCTGGCAGGTGGGCCTAGTGGGCTGCAGACTCATGAAGAGAGGAGGTGGGGGTTAAGGGCTGCTGCAGGGTGGCCCAATATCATGTATTTTTTTCTCTTTTTAACAAAAATGATTAAGCACGATTAATCACGCTTAAGCATTTTCACCACCATACCGCTCGCTCAGTGCTTAGTGCTTTCTTGAACCTTGCTGGTAGAAAGAGATGAGAATATCTTCACTTTTTTTGTTCATCAGCTTGTGTAAATCTACATCGCCTAATCAATGTACTAGTTAGTACTTTGAACATTGTTTAAGCCTGCATAAAGATTTCCACAACCAAACAGGGGAAACACTACAGTTATAGTGCAACCACAATTATGAACTTGCACAATCATAACCAAGCTTCATAATGACTGAATCTACACATCTTATCTATTTGCTTTTAGTCAAATCCTTCCCTGCAAATAGTAGTACCTCTTAGCTTTTAGTAAAATCCTTTACATTATCTAATACACACAGTATGCTTGTTCTTATCTATCTTGCAAGTAGTTCAACATGAGCGAACTGCTTATGAGAGAAGACGGGATAAACAAGTGGAGGAGAATATAAAGAAGATGCAAGATTTGGGTCTGAACAAATATACTTCTGTTCTAAATAATTCTGTCTCACCATCTGCATCAACAAAGGGGAAACATGCAGCAAACAAGATAAATAATAGTTCAGATTCGGATTCATATGTCTCTTTCTATCTCCTTGACGATGATGATCAAGGAGATACTGATGATGACAGTGAATATTATGAGCAGCCAAAACCCCTAGCAATGAAGGTGCTCCTTTTATCTTCAAAGTAGTGGATGCCAAATAGTTGCATTGCATTTCAATGTTTTTAATCTGGTGTTTAATATATGCTCATGCTTTTAGATTCATCTTCTTTATTTCATACCTCTTAATTAATATATGGTCTTGCTTTTAAATGCACATGACTATTTTTTGTGGACAGTATCCTAGAAGAGGTAGAAACACAACCCTTGCTTCAAACAAGAAGATAGACCCCAACATGGCTCCAGGCATTAGGTTCAGCAAGAGAGTGAGGGCAGGTGCACAACCAGAGGAGCAATCTTCAAAAAGGCTTCACTCTACAGAGACAGATGGCCACAATGTACAGGAACCAACAGATGGAAATGATCACATACCAAACAGCCCTACTACACCTGGACTTGCTGATCATTTCAGCAGAGCTGCAGAGGAAGCCATGGCATCTGCTGCTCATGACAGTACAGGTGATACTGAAGGCAACAGTCGTACTACACCTGGACTTGCTGATCATTTCAGCAGAGCTGAAGAGGAAGACATGGCATCTGCTGCTCATGACAGTACAGGTGATGTAGCTAGAGATGAAGAAACTGAAGGCAAGTTCTATTTTTTCAGTCAAATAAGGCATCTCTTTTGCTGATTTGCATGAAACAAAACAATTTCATTATTCAATAAAAGCGAATTATATTTTGTAGCTCCTACACAGCGAGCACCAAGGAGACCTAGGGCAGCAACCAAGGGAAAACAACTGGATAGGATGACTAAAGTTATGCAAAGGAGACTGCCCATAGCTGTTGAGGAAGGCAAAAAAAGGCCACATGAACCTGTTCAAGCTGCCAAGTTTGCATCAGAGGCTGGCATCATTATTCGGGAAACCATGCCTATCCTAACTCGTTGGAAAGATTACAAGGACGACCAGAAATACTACAACAGCTTTGTGTCACAGCTAAATGTAAGTGCATTACTGATTCTATGGTTCACTTGTATACTGCTTAACCTGAATTGACTAACTATGGAATTGTCATATGCATAGGGGCGCTTGTCCGTTAACACTGAGGACAAGGCAACAAAGGAAGCTTGCACCGATATGCTACGCTCTGCGGTAAAAAACCAGCGTTATCGGCTCAAGCAGAAATACTTCAATGGTGTACCTGCAAATGAGATTAGCACAACTTCTCCTGTATCTTACATGACTGATGAACAGTGGAGGGCATTAGTTGCAAAGTGGTCTGATCCAAAGAACATGGTATGGGTATCTTGTCATATATTGTTCTTTCACTATACGTTTGCAAAGGATCTTCGCATATTGAACCTATGATCTAATCTGACATGTTCATTCTCTTGTAGGAAATAAGTGAAAAGAACAAGCAGAACCGCAGTCAAGTCAAGTTTCATCAGGCTACGGGTTCTCGCTGCTATGTGGCACACTTACATGCATATGTAAGTAACTATTACCTTGTACTACTACCTGCACTTTTGCACTCAACTTCTATTGCATTTGATCTGAGCAAACTTCGCTGTGATTGTTTATCCATGAAACAGAAGCAGAAGAGAAACCGAGAAGAACCCAGCTTAGATCAGACTGAAGAACTAGATGCGGTGGACGCCTTTAAGACCTGTCATACCAGCTCCAAACGTGGCCTGAGTGAACCGGCAAGAGAAGCACTTGTAAGTTCATTTGTTTGCTTTATTTAGTGTAATTTTTATGAGATCATATGAGGGAGGCTGGCTGTGGGTCGATGGAACGAAGGGGAGTGAGATCGATGAGTGAGATCGCCTGTCCCATCCCAGGGGAGTTCAGATCATAGTCTATTTTGTCTACCATTTGTCTGCCATCAAATTTATGAAATGAAAGTAAATATCATAGTCTATTTTTTGTAGGACCCGTGCACTAGAAATGTATAGGTTTTAGAGTCTTTGTTAAGCAAATCTGCTATAATTTGTAACTGTTTTCACATTATTTTTCATAGTCTATTTATAGAGTCTTTCAAATGTATAGCTTTTAATTTGCCATCAAATGTATAGCTTTTAAGCAAATCTGCTATAATTTGTAACTGCTATAATCTGCTATAATTTGCCATCAAATGTATAGCTTTTAGAGTCTGTCAGTCTATTTTTCATAGTCTTTGTTAATGTCTTGTAGGCTATAATTTGTAACTGCTATAATCTGCTATAATGTGCACTAGAAATGAAAGTCACTGTTTTCACATTATTATCAGCATCTTGCTGTTGCTCATTAGCATTAACATGTTACTGTTTCTGTCCATGATATTTCAGTCTCATATGGAGGCTTTGAGGGCTAAACCTGTTGCTGAAGGTGAGATGCCAGCATCCAGTGTGCACCTTGTGTCGAAGGTGCTGTCCCAGAGCAGCTCACACCAATTCCTGAAAAGCGTCGGCATCAAAACATCGGCAACCTCCAAGGCATCATCATCAAATCATAGTGAGCTTCGGGAACAACTTGCAGCTGAAGCGACAGCTGCTGTTCAAGGTGAACTCGACCAGCTCAGGAAGAAATGTGAAGAAGCTGAGGAACAGCAGGCGAGGACACAAAGGGAGTTGGAGGAGTACAAGAAGATAACAGAGAAGAACAACAAGGAGATGGAGGAGACCAATGTGCTCATCAAGAAGCTCTTGTCCTTGCATGGTAACTCTTCTTCGACATGAGGGCTGCTAGTCAGAGCTGCTGTTTTTGGCCTGTTCTTTGACATGAGGGTACCCAAAAACTCTAGTTGCTCGTGGGTGTCAACTTTTGATTATATGCTGTTATGTTTGTGCAAACTCAACTGAAATGTGAAGTCAAGTGGTGATGCTGTGAACTGAGTTTAGTGTTGTCCACTTAGTTTGTATGCGCACTGGAATACTAGTTGTATTCATCTATGGAATATGGAATTGTGTGCTCATTCCTCTGTTCTAGTATATTTTGCAATTTCCAATTAAATTATTCTCTGCACATCTGTGACCAAACTGGTGGCATATAATAAAACATATGCCACGTCAGCTGCCACTGTACTAGCCACGTCAGCGTTGACGTCAGCGCTGACGTCAGCTGCCACGTCAGCGCTGACGTCATACGCATCAGCACCTTCCAAACGGCTGTTAATGACCAAACAACGGCTCTATCTGTGACGATACCGTACCGTCACAGAAACCAAACGGCGTTAACAGCCGTCAGTTTGCTCGGGCAGACGACGAATTATGACGGAAAAGTGCCTTCCTCTATGACCACAACTGATCGTCATAGAATGAATTCACTTCCATGACAACGCGGCTTTCGTCACAGAATGTATACACATCGATGACGAAACTGGGTAGTCCGTCACAACACAACAAATGTGACGCGACCCCTATGACCAAATCGAACTTGTCACAAATTCGTCACAAACCTTTATCTGTGACGATATATACACATGCAGTGACGCAATACGAACGTCATCGATGATAAGATCTCTACTAGTGGGTCGCCCCGGCTGCCATCTCGCGCTCCACGCCGCGCGGCGCGTCTTCACTACAGCCGTGGTCGGGCTACCATTAATGGAATTGATGCTTGCCGTTACCAGTGGAAACTGAATCGCTCGTACGTGCGTTACCGCTTGGCCAGTTCGTGCCTGCACCTGCCCATGCCCAGCCTCCGCCGCGTTAGCCACAATCGTGCCCACTGAGTCGTCGTTTCCACAGCCACCGTGAATGGCAATGAAAGCTACTGTTCTCCCACGAAATCAAGACACTTCAACAGCATTCAAATCATAAATAATCTGGCACTAATTTCTCTCCCTCACCCGGTCTATAAAAGCTGCCTTAGAGCCCCTTCCTTCCTCCCGTTGCTTGCTCTCGTGCTCTGCATACAGCCGATCCAGTGCCCGCACTCACCATCCCGCTGCGTGCCTGCTGCTGCTTCTCCATTTCCGTTCGTGCCATCGACGCCGGAGCTCCACTGCGGTGATAAGCAACTCGGCCTCGATCTGCGACCTCAACATCTCGCCGCAGCCCAAGTCTGCACCCATCGTCGTCGAACCCCCGTCGAACTCTCCCCGTCACACGTGCGAACTCAAGGTTAAAGACAACCCAAAATATTTTATAAATTACTTTTGATTCGATTCATGAATTGTATATTTAGTTGTTGTAACATGAACACGTGTGATCCGCAATTTATGTGTATGTGAGTTATGGAATTTTTGGTAGAGATATGTGATTGTTAGTACACCGTGATATTTCATGTTAGTCGTGGCGATGATTTTTGGATTAGAAAAAGATGACAAAAATTTAGTAGTCACACGTTGGTGATAAAAACAATAGATATGGATTTTTTGTAGTTAAATTTGGTTACAACGAACTTTAGAATCTATTTGAAGAATTGAAGTCATAGGTGCATTTTAATGGATTTAGAAAATGGTATAGAACTCATGTCACATGAATAATATAGGATTTTAGATGAATTATCCGATTATTTTATTAATATTTTCTTTTAGAAAGAAAGAAGAAATTATCACCGGTAGAATGGAAAATAGATTTTTACTAGCCAAATAAACATGTTCGCAAATATAGCACCTAAATTTTTAGAGTTAGTAAAGTACTAGTTTATGTCAAAATAACCTCGCTTGTGTTATAAAAAAATTCAATTAGTATTTTTAGGGATTTTTAGAATATTAAACTCATTTTAGCTATACTCAATAATTAGAGTTAGAAATAAAAAGGATAAAAGCTATTAATTTATTTATTAGTATTAAAAACAATAACTACCATTGATGATGTTAAAATATATTAATACTAGTTAAAACTTTATTTATTACACCCACTCGTAAATTCACCATGTAGGACTCACAATAATAGCTATAATTGAATTAATAAGTATTTACGCGTTTAGGACGTATTTTAGATGTGATAAGTGCGATATGTTAATGTGCATGTAATGGTGTATGTTTATGTAATGGTGCGTGTTTATTTATTGGTGTATGCTTTCTTTTCGTATGGCGACGTGTAACGTTATTAGAGGCTGACGGTGTGGTAGACGAACCGAATACGTTCGAAGACGAACCACAGGACACGTTTGAGCAAGGCAAGTGGATTCTCCCTCTGCATATTCTTTTTGTACCCAATCATTGCATATAATAATGTTTACTTTTTGATATACTGCATAATTTGATGGGTTTTACCTAATTAAGGATTTCCTAGATTTACCAACTATATTCCTTGTTTAACCTGGGAAATAATTAAGCTTTGCAAAATTGTGCTACCGCTCAACTTAATGATTTTAATGTCACTCATTAATTGGTATTAATGTTCCAAACTTGAAATTGGCAATTATGACATTAACCCGATGGTTAAAACGACATTATTTCAAATTAATTGGAACATGGAGTGACCACCCAGGATAACAGTGCAACCACGAGTGCTATCATGGCTCTGGCTTTGGTAATTAGCTTTATATGCTTAGTGCCTGGCAACCTTACCTGAAATATGGGCAAGAGGGGGAGCGGTAGGTGCTGGCAGCCCACGTTAACATGGGGACGTATTTTTGTCTAAGGTACCTCACCTAGGGGGCCACCACCATCGTCTTTAGAAACCTTAGCGGGTTGCTTTTATTAAGTGTATTTTGTGAAAGCCTCATAATGGATCCGTAGCCATTCACCTCGGCAGTGTTTAAGGGTCCGATCAACCCAGGTCAGATGGGATACATGGCTTGTGGGTAAAGTTGTACCACCTCTGCAGAGTGTAAAACTGATATATCAGCCGTGCTCCCGGTTATGAGCGACCTGGACTCCTCACATGATAATTGAACTTGAAGATGGAATTAAATTGAGATCCGATGATCTGCCAATGGTTTGCTTAAGTGGTTTCACTTAAGTGTTTTTGTTATATTCATATTCCTTTGTTTAAATGGGATATTTGGGATTCACACTTATTAGTAAGACAGGTGTTGTTAATAAAATGTTGACCAACTAAAATGCTTACTGCTCAACCTTAGCCTCACCTTGTTATACCTGCATTAATTTTTCCCCCACTTGCTGAGCCCCAGTCATAGGTGAGCTCACCCTTGCTAATATTTTGATCAGAGGGTGATGCTGGAGACTTTGATGGAGATTTTATCGACGACGAATTCTAAGTCTAACGATGCGCCGGTCATCTTCCTGTGGGAGATTACCCTGTTATTTAAATCCTGCTTTACTTTGATGTGATACTTGTTAAAGATACAATGTTTCAGATGATGTAATTAAGTATTCTACTCTCTTTACGCCTTTATTGCATTGTCTTTTGATATATTACACTTGTGACGTCAACATATGTGTGGAAATGGATCCTGACACACATATGCTATGTGCTCGGTTCTACCCCCTGGAACCGGGTGTGACAGAAGTGATATCAAAGCTATGCTGACCCTAGGTCGTTAGACTTGTTAGAAATGGAAAGCCTAGTTATTCAAAACTTGCTAATTTCATTCTTATAAATTATTTTATCAGCCTTACCTCTTTAAAAATTTCAACTGAGTTGACATTTCTCTTGTAGATGGTTCGTACTCTCCAAACTACCCGCATCAACACCAACTACGCCCCTCCGCCCCGGTAGATCCCGGTCTACCCAGTGGTAGTCGAGGAAGTTCCGGCGGATCTCCCTCCCATCCGAGTGGAGAATGTAGTAAACCTGGAGGACAGCTCGGAGGAACAGCTGCCGACCCCCATCCCGTTGGCAGAGTCCCTGGCCTTCGCAGCTAGGTCATCGATGTCAGCGCCGCCTGCACCAGCCTTCCAAGCACCTTCACCCGGAGGCGACGACCCCGACGACTCCGGAGACGACGATGACAAGGATGACGACGACGAAGAAGGTGGAGACGAACACGTCAACCAAGAAGCCGACTATGCCCAGCAGGACTACTTCATGGGGTTTGGTCCAGTTGTCGAACATTACACATCAATGTTCGAGACGGGGCACTTCCTCAACCTGTGTAATACCCACTTTGTAATTTGTTAGAAATAATATCAATAGAGAAAACGATTTCTCCTTATGTGGGTTTAACCTTTATGCATCATCTCATGTGAACACCATATTTAAAAGCACATAATTAATAAAAGAATATATGCCATTAAAATTATTCATCATGCTGGATATTATTTTTGTGGTGTACATATTGTGACAATATATAAAAAAATCATAACGAGAAATATATTAAAGTCCAAAGTAGAATTGGACATCTAAAAGAAATCCTAGAAGGGAGTAAAATGAGTATAAAAAAATATAAAAAAATATATATATTATCTCTGCAATGGGTTTTAAGGTGTACATTGGACTCAAATATGCAACTCCTAAAAAGATCCAAATTCAAATTTTGAATTCAAAATAAAAAGAAGACAAATGAAGAAAAATGGAATTATAAAAGAAAATCTGTGTTATGCGCTATTGGGCCAACTACACGCAATTTGGCCCACTAGGAGAACCCCTCACGCGCGACCCAACTTCAGGAGACTGGCGCCGACCAGTGGGCCCGTGCTGCCAGTCACTCACGTGCGGCCCCAACTCCACCCCGCGGCGCCGATGACGCGTGGGCCCGGAACCCTGACAGCTCACATCTCCCTCATGCTCGCGCGGTACGCCTAGGTCCGCTGCCACGTTTGCCGGAGGATCTCCGCCACGTTCGGCCTCGCCGTTGCACTGTTTTGACCCGCGTGACTATAACTCCGACTCGCCTAGGCTACAAAAGGGGAACCGAGACCTCGTGCTCCTCCCTCGCCCACCGCTGTCTAGACACCTCCCGAGAAGAACACCAGAGTCCCCCGCCGCTGCCATCAAATCGCGTCACCGCTACTTCTCTACCCCGATAGCCCAGTCCCGGTCGTTCTTGAGGTGGCGCTTATTACGTTAAGGAAGGAATTCGGGTGTGCGTGGTCTCGTGCTATCGGGAATTGCTCACCGTCGAGATTGGTCCGCCGCGGGCCGCACCTCCTCCGTGGCCAAGGCATAACACCGCGCAAGAGCCGGTATGAGTTCCTTTCCTGTGATCGCTGAGTCCTTCTTCTTGGGTGGTGCATCTCGGTTGGGCATTTAGTGCTCGGGTGCGGTGTTTGGGCAATCCGACCATGGCGCCGTCGCGGTTGCTCTGGCACCGCCGCGCGCGATGTGCTCGGGGGGGGGGGGGGGAGACTGCGAACCGTTGATATCCATAGCGACGGTCTAGATTAGATGATGGCTTACCGATTGGGTGGAAGAGCAGAGGAGCGTTAGATCAAGATCTAGCGGCTTAGATTATAGCGCGCGTACGGATAATTCTGCACCGTAGATCTAAGATCGAACAGCTGGGACCCTGTGCTGGTTTATGCGCGCTGCCAGTCTAATCTGGTCGGCTGAATTCTGATCCAACGGCTGTGATCGCCCCGTACCCCTTCGGCCGGGCAAACAATCAAAAGAGTCCCTGTAGTTTATAGAAATCAACCTGCCATCCACCTGTAGCTGTGCGCTGTGTCTTAGAAATGTTACCCCGAGACCCCTGCACTTTTCGGTAATTGAGGCCCGATCCAGAGCTGTTTGAAATTGAGTAAATAAATTGGAAAAGGGATTTTAATAGGAAAATAATTGCTAGAACTTCAATAATTCATAGAAAATGTATATGAACCCCAAATTACTCCATTCCACTTTCTAAATTTTTGTAATTTAATTCTCTATCACTTAGAGCCTCTGTTTTGTCACGAAAACAGTAACAAAAATAATTTCTCACTTAATCCTATTTTAAACACATAAAACCTTTGGAAATTCATATCTTAAACTCTATAACTCCAAAAATTATGATTCTTGTTCCTAGGATTTTTTTTAATATGTAGAATATTTCTGTGTATTTTGTTCACATGCTTGGTGTGATGTTAATTTTTCCCTGCATATTATGCTTGTTTGTATTGTGGCGAGTAGAAGAGCCCGTGACCGAGGATCCTGGTGAGCAGCAGGTTGAAGTAGCTGAACAGGAGCTCATTGAAGGCAAGTTGTGCCCTTGACCACTTTTTACCCAATAATGTTCTTTAATATCACTTACTCATGCATAGGTTAATTTTGATGGGACCCGATAGGTCATCCTAGATTGTTTATCTCATTACCTTGTTAACCCCTGAATCACTTGGGTAGTTTGCTATTGCTTTACGTGGTTTTGGGATAATCATTTATTATATCTATGTTCCAATTATTCTTGTTATTCTATTTATGTTCATGTCAAGTTCATTAATGTTAATTGGAACATAGAGCTTAACTTGAGAACCACGTGCCACCTGGGTTTAATGGGACGCCATTGGCTGACTAATTAGGAAAGCTAGTGGAAGGCTACCTTACCCGAAAGGGGCAAGGGCAGTAGGGGAGTTGCATGCAAGGAGGTTCTCGGGTTGATTTAGCTGCGATGGCGGTCAGACGGGGGATTCTTGCAAGTGCTCTTCCCATAAACTATAGCGGGTTTTCGGAAGCTAGTGGAACTTTGTAAAGGCCTCGTAGTGTTGCCCTGCCGCGCTTCCTAGGTAGAGGTGTATGGGAGTCGCGACCCCTTGGCAGATGGGTAACATGACTTATGGGTAAAGGGTACAACCTCTGCAGAGTGTAAAACTGGTATACTAGCCGAGCTCACGGTCATGAGCGGCTCAGGACTCTCTGATGTTTAAATTATGGAACTTAACTTCAATTTTGTCATTTGCATTGCACGGGTTTATTATTAATTTTGTTCTATTACTTTTATTATGGCTTGGTATTTACTTGCACTTAGTAATTGCTAATAAAATTTTGACCAACTACTTAAAAGCAATGCTCAGCTTTAACCCCTATCATTGATTAGCCTTACACATCACATGAACTCACACCTTTGTGAGTTTATATCCACTGGTTCCCCACAACTTGTTGAGCTATGATCATGTGTGAGCTCACCCTTGCTGTCTCACACCCCCCCCCCCACCGGAGAAGAGCAGGTGGTTCAGGAGGAGCCACAAGGCGAGGAGTTCGATCTGATCTAGGTGGCGTTTCTCAGTTGACATTGGCGCCGGTGATCCTTAGTTCATTTTATATTTATTATTTTATTTTGTAATAAGTCTTCCGCTATGTAATAAATACTCTGATGTTTTGTGACATTTGTCTCTATACACTCTGTTATTATATATGTTGTCTTCTTTGGCGCATGTATGAGATGCACCTGGCTTTGTTCCTTAAAGCCGGGTGTGACAGAAGTGGTATCAGAGGAAATGTTGACTGTAGGACGAAACCTAGATAGAAATGGACAACCCTTCATTACTTACCTTACTCTGACTCATTCTATACCTATCTCATCTTGATCTTGTCTCACCTTCTGCTACTCTGCTCTGATTAATCTAATCTTTTCTACTCTAAAGACAAGATGGATTTCACACCTTGGAATCCTACCACTATGATCTTTTGAAGAGATAGGGAACCTAAGACAAAAATTTAAACTATTTTCTCTATTTAAAAATGTTGGTTGATTGTGCTGATGATAAATGCCTGATTCACTTCTTTGATTGATTGAATTATTATAGATGGACATCTTAGCATGTACCAACATAAGGTATTGAATTAGCTTTAGTAGGTGAAATATTAATCTGCTTAGCTAATAAATCCCCCAAAGTAACCTGATTTGTAAATACCTGCCTTGTCTGCTATTTTCTTACCATATGTATCTAACTCAGATGGTCAATACCAGGCAGGGTGGTGGAATTGATTTGCCTCCTAATCGACACACTCGGTGGATATATAGACAACCCCAGCCACAACCTGCAGAGATGAATCCTCCACCAGGCAGAGTTGACCCACTGGTTGTTGCTCAGATGAGTATGATGCAACAAATGGCGGACACCATGGCAGATATGCGTGCACAGATGCAGCAAGAACGCCAGGAGATGCGTCAGGAAAGAGAAGAGATACGACAGGAGTTGCGCCAGGAATGAGAGGAGATACGCCAGGAAAGGAGGGCGCAACAACAGCAGCTGCAACAACAAATGCAACAACAGCAGCAGCAGCAACATCAACAAGTACCACTGCCTCCTCCACCACCACCAGTTCCACCCCAAGATAAGCATAGGGAGTTCATGAGTCATAAGCCACCTACATTTGCAAGCTCTCCTGACCCACTGGACGCGGATGATTGGCTAAAGTCCGTTGAGAAGATGCTAAATATTGCACAATGCACTGACCGGGAGAAGGTTTTATTTGCTTCTGGACGCCTGACAGGTCCTGCTGCTGACTTGTGGGATTCATATACTGCTGCCCACGATGCTGCTGATACTATCACTTGGGCAGAGTTCAGTACACAGTTCCAGAATTATCATATACCAGCTGGATTAATGAAGATTAAGAAGAAGGAATTTCTGTCGCTGAAGCAAGGAAGTATGTCAGTCAGCGAGTACCGCGACAAGTTTATTCAGTTATCCAGATATGCCCCTGATGAAGTTGCTGAAGATGAGAGGAAGCAGGAGCATTTTATTGAAGGACTTAATGGACCACTGCAGTATGCTCTAGTGGCACACACATTTCCATCATTTCAGAGGCTGCTTGATAAGGCGCTAGCTATTGAACACAAGCGTGTTCAGCTGGGAGATTTGAAGAGAAAGGCTATATCTCAAGGATAAGGAAGCAGTAGTGTGCGTCCTCGCTACAGTTCACCTCAGGGTACACCCATTCGCACCGGCGGAGGCCAGCGCCCAGTTTAGCAATCACCACTGAGGACCCCACCTCCTCGACAGGCTACCCCTACTGGCACCCCGACGAAGTTCTCAGGACAGAGTCCAGGCACTACTTGTTTCAAGTGTGGGAAGACTGGTCATTATGCAAATGTCTGCCCACAGAGGATGGCTACTACTCCAGTTCAGAATAGGCAGCAAACTCCAGGATCTGGCAAGGGATATTCTATTGCTAAGGTTAATCAAGTCAGCGTTGATGCTACTCCGGATGGTGCTGACATCGTGCTTGGTATGTTTTATGTTAATGCTATTCCTGCAACCATCTTATTTGATTTTGGTGCTACACATTCATTCATGTCTGCTAGATATGCCAACACAAATGAAATACCACTGCTAAATATGAGAAAACCCATGATAGTAATTACACCTAAAGGGCCTGTTGAGGTGAATCAAATGACATGTAGATTGACATTGACCATTATGGGTAGAGAATTTGGAGCTACTGCTATAATATTAGAGTCAAGCAGTATAGATCTGATCCTTGGTATGTCATGGCTAAGAAAGGCAAAGGCCGTTATAGCATGTGGTAGAGGTACCGTAGAACTCACTACCACTAGAGGAGAAAGATTTCAAGTTAATATTGCAGTAACCTCCTCATCCATGTGTGCAATGTTCTTTATACCTGAGGAGTTTGTTGGTGACAACATCTGGGTGGTTAGAGATTTTCCGGATGTCTTTCCAGAGGAGTTACCAGGGATGCCACCTGATAGAGAAGTTGAGTTTGTTATTGATCTCTTACCTGGAACCGCCCCTATTTCTAAACGGCCATATAGGATGTCCGTAGAGGAATTGAAGGAACTTAAGAAGCAGTTAACTGAGTTACAAGAGGCTGGGTACATTCGTCCGAGTTCCTCACCTTGGGGAGCACCGGTTCTGTTTGTACAGAAGAAGGATGGATCACAAAGAATGTGTGTGGATTATAGATCCCTTAATGATGTTACTGTGAAGAACAAGTATCTGTTACCCCGTATTGAGGATTTATTTGATCAGATGAGAGGTGCTAGAGTATTCTCGAAGATTGATCTCTGATCCGGTTACCATCAGATGAGGATTAGACCATCGGATATTCCCAAGACAACTTTCTCGACTCGATATGGATTATATGAGTTTACTGTTATGTCGTTTGGATTAACCAATGCACCAGCTTATTTTATGAACTTGATGAATAAGGTGTTTATGGAGTATTTGGATAGATTCGTCGTGGTATTCATCGACGATATTCTTATCTATTCCCAGAGCGATAGTGATCACGAGGAACATCTGAGATTGGTGCTACAAAAGCTACGAGATAACCAACTATATGCCAAGTTCAGCAAGTGCGAGTTTTGGATTGGCGAGGTGCCATTTCTTGGTCATATCATATCTAATGGAGGAATATCAGTGGATCCTGCTAAAGTTAAGGAGATAATGGAGTGGAGAGTACCCACTACAGTTACTGAGATTCGGAGTTTCTTGGGACTTGCTGGCTATTATCGGAGATTTATTGAAGGATTTTCTAAGATTGCTAAACCTATGACTTCGCTTCTGGAGAAAGGAAGAGAATTTAAGTGGGACGAGAAGTGCCAAGACAGCTTTGATCAATTGAAGAAAAGATTGATGTCGCCACCAGTATTGGTTATGCCAGACCTACAGAAAGGATTTGATATCTATTGTGATGCATGTGGCCAAGGCTTAGGATGTGTGCTTATGCAAGAAGGACATGTGATTGCCTATGCGTCTCGTCAGTTACGGAGACATGAATTGAACTACCCCACTCATGACTTGGAATTGGCAGCCGTTGTGCATGCACTTAAGATTTGGAGACATTACATTATGGGAACCAAGTGCCAAGTATATACAGATCATAAGAGTTTGAAGTATATATTCACTCAGAAGGATCTCAACCTTAGGCAACGCCGTTGGTTGGAGCTTATTAAGGATTATGATTTGGAGATTCACTATCACCCGGGCAAGGCAAATTTGGTTGCAGATGCCTTGAGTCATAAGGAGCATGTTCATTCAGCTATTGTTGCCCAGCTACCTGATGAGATTGTTGTGGACTTCAGGAGACTTAACCTGGGGATAGTTGCTCATACTGAAGGAGTTACTATTGATGTGGAACCACCTTTGGAGCAAGAAATCCGCAAAGGTCAACTTGATGATGCTAAAATAAAAGAGATTAAGGATCTGATTACTGAAGGTCGAGTTCCGGAATTTACGGAAGATGAGCAAGGCACTGTATGGTTCAAGGACAGGATGTGTGTTCCTGATATTGAAAGCCTTCGAGAGACTATTTTAAAGGAGGCCCATGATTCAGATTATTCTATTCATCCTGGTAGTACTAAGATGTATCAGGATTTGAAGCGGAAGTATTGGTGGTATGGATTGAAAAGAGATGTGGCTGCACATGTGGCTATGTGTGATGTATGTCAAAGAGTTAAGGCTGAACACCAGAGGCCAGCTGGACTACTGCATCCACTGAAGATACCCGAGTGGAAGTGGGAAGAGATTGGTATAGATTTTATTACTGGATTGCCTCGCACCCAGAAAGGATATGATGCTATATGGGTGATTGTGGATAGATTGACTAAAGTGGCTCACTTTATTCCTGTGAAGACTACTTATAAAGGTTCTCAGCTAGCAGAGTTGTATATGGCTCGGATTGTGTGTTTGCATGGTGTACCAAAGAAGATCGTGTCTAATCGAGGTTCACAGTTTACCTCAAGATTTTGGAGAAGCTTTCACGAGAACATGAGTACAAAGTTGAATTTTAGTACAGCTTATCACCCTCAGACTGATGGACAGACTGAAAGGACAAATCAAGTATTGGAAGATATGTTGAGAGCATGTGCCCTTCAGCATGGAGGAAGTTGGGATAAAAGTCTACCATATGTTGAGTTCTCATATAACAATAGTTATCAGGCCAGTCTGAAGATGTCACCTTTTGAAGCTCTATATGGCAGGAAGTGCAGGACTCCTTTGTATTGGGATCAGACTGGAGAAAGACAGTTCTTTGGGCCTGAATTGATTCAAGAAGCAGAAGAACAAGTCCGTATAATTCGAGAGAATTTGAGGGTGGCTCAAACCAGGCAAAAGAGCTATGCTGATAATAGAAGAAGACCACTGGAATTTGAGGAAGGAGATTATGTGTATCTCAAGGTGTCACCACTTCGTGGAATGAGGAGATTCAAAGTTAAGGGCAAATTGTCCCCTCGCTATATTGGACCATTCTTGATCTTTAGGCGAGTTGGGGAGATGGCATATCAACTCGAGTTACCTGCTAGTCTATTGGATGTGCATAATGTGTTCCACGTGTCTCAGCTCAAGAAGTGTCTCCGTGTCCCTGAGGAACAGTTACCAATGGAAGAGCTCAGTGTTCAGGGTGATTTGACTTACACGGAGTACCCGATCAAGATTCTGGATACATTGACTCGAGTTACAAGAAATAAGGTGATAAAGATGTGTAAAGTACAATGGAGTCATCATGGTGAAGATGAAGCAACTTGGGAAAGAGAAGAAGAGCTTCGCATAGATTTCCCCCATCTTTTCCCTAGATCTTCCTAAATCTCGAGGACGAGATTATTTTTAAGGGGGTAGGATTTGTAATACCCACTTTGTAATTTGTTAGAAATAATATCAATAGAGAAAACGATTTCTCCTTATGTGGGTTTAACCTTTATGCATCATCCCATGTGAACACCATAATCAAAAGCACATAATTAATAAAAGAATATATGCCATTAAAATTATGCATCATGCTAGATATTATTTTTGTGGTGTACATATTGTGACAATATATAAAAAAATCATAACGAGAAATATATTAAAGTCCAAAGTAGAATTGGACATCTAAAAGAAATCCTAGAAGGGAGAAAAATGAGTATAAAAAATATATATTATCTCTGCAATGGGTTTTAAGGTGTACATAGGACTCAAATATGCAACTCCTAAAAAGATCCAAATTCAAATTTTGAATTCAAAATAAAAAGAAGACAAATGAAGAAAAATGGAATTATAAAAGAAAATCTGTGTTATGCGCTATTGGGCCAACTACACGCAATTTGGCCCACTAGGAGAACCCCTCACGCGCGACCCAACTTCAGGAGACTGGCGCCGACCAGTGGGCCCGTGCTGCCAGTCACTCACGTGCGGCCCCAACTCCACCCCGCGGCGCTGATGACGCGTGGGCCCGGAACCCCGACAGCTCACATCTCCCTCATGCTCGCGTGGTACGCCCAGGTCCGCCGCCGCGTTTGCTAGAGGATCTCCGCCACGTTCGGCCTCGCCGTTGCACCGTTTTGACCCGCGTGACTATAACTCCGACTTGCCTGGGCTACAAAAGGGGAACCGAGACCTCGTGCTCCTCCCTCACCCACCGTTGTCTAGACACCTCCTGAGAAGAACACCAGAGTCCCTCGCCGCTGCCATCAAATCGCGTCACCGCTACTTCTCTACCCCGATAGCCCAGTCCCGGTCGTTCTTGAGGTGGCGCTTATTACGTTAAGGAAGGAATTCGGGTGTGCGTGGTCTCATGCTGTCGGGAATTGCTCACCGTCGAGATTGGTCCGCTGCGGGCCGCACCTCCTCCGTGGCCAGGGCACAACACCGCGCAAGAGCCGGTATGAGTTCCTTTCCTGTGATCGCTGAGTCCTTCTTCTTGGGTGGTGCGTCTCGATTGGGCATTTAGTGCTCGGGTGCAGTGTTTGGGCAATGCCGACCATGGCGCCGTCGTGGTTGCTCTGGCGCCGCCGCGCGCGATGTGCTCGGGGGGGAGGCGCGGTCGCCGGGTCTCTGCGAACCGTTGATATCCATAACGACGGTCTAGATTAGATGATGGCTTACCGATTGGGTGGAAGAGCAGAGGAGCGTTTGATCAAGATCTAGCGGCTTAGATTATAGCGCGCGTACGGATAATTCTGCACCGTAGATCTAAGATCGAACGGCTGGGACCCTGTGCTGGTTTATGCGTGCTGCCAGTCTAATCTGGTCGGCTGAATTCTGATCCAACGACTGTGATCGCCCCGTACCCCTTCGGCCGGGCAAACAATCAAAAGAGTCCCTGTAGTTTATAGAAATCAACCCGCCATCCACCTGTAGCTGTGCGCTGTGTCTTAGAAATGTTACCCCGAGACCCCTGCACTTTTCGGTAATTGAGGCCCGATCCAGAGCTGTTTGAAATTGAGTAAATAAATTGGAAAAGGGATTTTAATAGGAAAATAATTGCTAGAACTTCAATAATTCATAGAAAATGTATATGAACCCCAAATTACTCCATTCCACTTTCTAAATTTTTGTAATTTAATTCTCTATCACTTAGAGCCTCTATTTTGTCATGAAAACAGTAACAAAAATAATTTCTCACTTAATCCTATTTTAAACACATAAAACCTTTGGAAATTCATATCTTAAACTCTATAACTCCAAAAATTATGATTCTTGTTCCTAGGATTTTATTTTAATATGTAGAATATTTCTGTGTATTTTGTTCACATGCTTGGTGTGATGTTAATTTTTCCCTGCATATTGTGCTTGTTTGTATTGTGGCGAGTAGAAGAGCCCGTGACCGAGGATCCTGGTGAGCAGCAGGTTGAAGTAGCTGAGCAGGAGCTCATTGAAGGCAAGTTGTGCCCTTGACCACTTTTTACCCAATAATGTTCTTTAATATCACTTACTCATGCATAGGTTAATTTTGATGGGACCCGATAGGTCATCCTACATTGTTTATCTCATTACCTTGTTAACCCCTGAATCACTTGGGTAGTTTGCTATTGCTTTACGTGGTTTTGGGATAATCATTTATTATATCTATGTTCCAATTATTCTTGTTATTCTATTTATGTTCATGTCAAGTTCATTAATGTTAATTGGAACATAGAGCTTAACTTGAGAACCACGTGCCACCACAAGGGTTTAATGGGACGCCCTTGGCTGACTAATTAGGAAAGCTAGTGGAAGACTACCTTACCCGAAAGGGGCAAGGGCAGTAGGGGAGTTGCATGCAAGGAGGTTCTCGGGTTGATTTAGCTGCGATGGCGGTCAGACGGGGGATTCTTGCAAGTGCTCTTCCCATAAACTGTAGCGGGTTTTCGGAAGCTAGTGGAACTTTGTAAAGGCCTCGTAGTGTTGCCCTGCCGCGCTTCCTAGGTAGAGGTGTATGGGAGTCGCGACCCCTTGGCAGATGGGTAACATGACTTGTGGGTAAAGGGTACAACCTCTACAGAGTGTAAAACTGGTATACTAGCCGAGCTCACGGTCATGAGCGGCTCAGGACTCTCTGATGTTTAAATTATGGAACTTAACTTCAATTTTGTCATTTACATTGCACGGGTTTATTATTAATTTTGTTCTATTACTTTTATTATGGCTTGGTATTTACTTGCACTTAGTAATTGCTAATAAAATTTTGACCAACTACTTAAAAGCAATGCTCAGCTTTAACCCCTATCATTGATTAGCCTTACACATCACATGAACTCACACCTTTGTGAGTTTATGTCCACTGGTTCCCCACAACTTATTGAGCTATGATCATGTGTGAGCTCACCCTTGCTGTCTCACACCCCCCAACAGGAGAAGAGCAGGTGGTTCAGGAGGAGCCACAAGGCGAGGAGTTCGATCTGATCTAGGTGGCGTTTCTCAGTTGACATTGGTGCCGGCGATCCTTAGTTCGTTTTATATTTATTATTTTATTTTGTAATAAGTCTTCCGCTATGTAATAAATACTCTGATGTTTTGTGACATTTGTCTCTATACACTCTGTTATTATATATGTTGTCTTCTTTGGCGCATGTATGAGATGCACCTGGCTTTGTTCCTTAAAGCCGGGTGTGACAACCTGCTGCAAGAAGTGCTGCACGCGCTAGGCACCTACGTCCGCCCCCTGTACGAAACAAGGCGAGTGAGCGAGCCTCCCCGGGCTTGCTATTACATCACTCGCATCCACGTCAGGGTGATGGATGCAGGGGACAGGGGATTCAGGACTCTGTCTGCACACGAGTCCCTGACACCACTGTCCACCTATGCTGCCTCGGTCAGCGATGCTGCCCGTCGGACCCTGTGGTCGCTCAGCCACACCTACCGGCAGTAGCTACAGAACACGAGGTTCAGGCATCTTCCTCAGCGTCTGAGTGGAGGAAGTCAGACCAGCATCGTCCCAGGTGAAGCTGGTGAGGATCGCCTCAACACCCTAGCTGGTGTAGTGGCCGGTCTCAACACCGACCTGGACAGTGCCACCCTGGATCTCTATAGGGTGCACTTGGAGCTGGAGAATGCCCATGCCAGGATTACAGCCCTGGAAGCCCAACTGCAAGGACTGGATCCGCCCGAAGCTCAAGTCCCCGCCATGGCATTGTCTCCTCCCCGCAAGAGGCTGCACTATGGAGAGTCCGGATCCGTCACTAAGCTGCTTTAAAAGTTTTAAGATATGATGTAATAAGTTAGTTTCTGCGTCAGATGTTGAACACTCTTCTAAGTTATCCTATTAATAAATAACAACCATGTGATGGTGATTGGTTGACATGCTTGAGTTGGATTTTTGTTTGAGTGCCATGGTATTATGGAATGATGGCCATAAGATCATATAAAAAATAATAAACTTAGGATGTTCCCCTCTAGAATCTTTTCTACTCCTCACTTTTCTAAGGATTTCACTTCCTAACCAATCAGATGGTGAACGCACGTCAAGGACCCAACAACAGCCGGAACCAGCGTGGTCAACAGATACCACCACCACTACCGAATCCCAACATGGAGCAGTTCATCGCCGCCCAGATGTAGATTCTGCAAGGACTCACTGCGGCTGTTCAACAAATTCAGCAGAACTAGCAGAATCAGCAACATCAGCAACAACAGCAGAATGCACCCCCGGCCAGAGATAAGCATCGTGATTTCATGAGTCATCACCCGTCGACATTCTCCCATGCGGTTGATCCTCTGGATGCTGATGACTGGCTCAAGGTCATTGGAAAGAAGCTGGACATCACTCAGTGCAACGACCGGGAGAAGGTCTTGTACGCCTCGGGAAGACTCGAAGGTTCCGCGTCTGATTGGTGGAATGCCTTCACAGCAGCACACCCCAACGCGGATACAATAACTTGGCAGGAGTTTCAAGAGAACTTCTGCGCTCATCACATCCCCTCAGGAATTATGAAGTTGAAGAAGAAGGAGTTCCTTTCCCTTACTCAAGGGAATATGTCTGTCAGCGAGTATCGTGATCGCTTCACTCAGCTTTCACGCTATGCCCCTGAAAAAGTGGATACAAATGAGAAGCGCCAAGAGCGTTTCTTGGAAAGACTGATTGGACCTCTGAATTATCAACTTCAGAGTCATACATTCCCCAATTTCCATACACTGCTGAACAAGGCAATTGGCCTTGAAAGCAAAAGAAAGGAACTATCTGACCACAAAAGAAAGTTTCAAGGTCAGTCCAGCAGGAATACCCGCCCGAACAACGCTCAAGGTTCGCAGTTCTGCTATGGAAATCAAGGCAGAAACAATTATCAAGTGCAACGCTCTGGACAGCAAGGCTAGAGAAATAATCAAAATCAGAACCAACAAAGGAGCAACTCTCAGACCAACTAGAGGTCTGGTGAAAATTCACAGAATCATCAAGGTGGCACACAATAACACGCAGGCCAAAAGCAACAACGCACTAGTCCAACCCAATGGCTGTTTCAAGTGCGGTGAGCTAGGCCACTATGCTAACAACTGCCCAAGGCGCAACCAGCAGACACCCCAGAAAAACAATAACCAGAGAAATGACCAGAACACCCCCGCTCGTGGATCTGCACAGAACAAGACTCCGCAGAACCAGAGCAGAGGAAGGGTCAATCACGTCACTGCAGAATCAGTGCCTGAGGATGCCGACATAGTGTATGGTATGTTCCTTGTTAACTCCATACCTGCATCAGTTTTATTTGACTCTGGAGCATCACATTCCTTTATAACTGAGTCATTTGTGGAAAAACACAACATACCTAAGTACCCCCTTAAGAAGATGTTACACATTAGTTGGCCAGGAGGTAACATGAAGGCCACACACTCATGCCCCCATGTTAATATCAAGATTCAAGGAATAGATTTTTCAGTCAACCCAGTGGTCCTAGGATCCAACGGTATTGATGTGATTCTTGGATGCAATTGGTTGAAAAGTTGTGATGGAGTGATACAGTGTGCCAATGGAACAATTATGTTGACAAGTCCTCAAGGAGAAAGAATCCAAGTTAATGGTTCAAGGAGAATTTGCGTTGATTATAGAAGTTTGAATGAAGTAACCATCAAGAATAAATACCTATTACCTCGGATTGAAGATTTATTTGATCAGATGAAGGAAGCTAAGATATTCTCGAAGATAGATCTGAGATCGGGATATCATCAGTTAAAGATTCGAGCAAAAGATGTACCCAAGACAGCCTTCACGACGAGATATGGATTATATGAGTTTTTGGTCATGTCGTTTGGACTGACTAATGCACCAGCATACTTTATGAACTTGATGAATAAAGTATTCATGGAATATCTAGATCAGTTTGTGGTCGTATTCATTGACGACATACTGATATATTCTCCGAATGAAGAAACACATGAAGATCATCTAAGGCTAGTCCTACAAAAGCTTCGTGACAACCAACTATATGCGAAGTTCTCAAAGTGTGATTTCTGGCTTAAGGAAGTTGCTTTCTTAGGGCATATCGTTACCGATGGTGGAATTAAAGTGGACCCAGGAAAGATAAGTGAGATACTAGATTGGAAGCAACCAAAGGATGCGTCCAAGATCAGAAGTTTTCTTGGATTGGTAGGATACTATAGAAGATTTATTGAAGGTTTTTCCAAGTTAGTGAAACCACTTACCTCTCTACTGGAGAAAGGTAAAGAGTTCAAATGGGATGAATCTTGTCAGAATTGTTTTGAAGAACTTAAGAAAAGGTTAACCACTGCACCAATATTGGTAATGCCAGACATCCACAAGGGATTTGATGTGTATTGCAATGCATCACACCTTGGACTTGGATGTGTGCTAATGCAAGAAGGAAAAGTGATAGCTTATGCTTCAAGACAGTTGAGGAAGCATGAGAAGAATTATCCTACGCATGATTTGGAACTAGCTACCGTAGTGCATGCTTTGAAGATTTGGAGGCACTATATGATTGGAAACAAGTGCAGAATCTTCACGGATCACAAAAGCTTGAAATATATATTCACTTAGAAGGAACTCAACCTCAGACAGAGAAGATGGCTTGAGTTGATTAAGGACTATGATTTGGAAATACAATATCACCCAGGAAAAGCAAATGTAGTAGCTAATGCTTTGAGCCGTAAGAGTCAAGTGAACAACATCACTACTCATTTGATGTCACAAGAATTGTGCTGGGAAATGAAACAACTCAACCTTGGTATGCTTTATAATGTAGAAGTAACAGTTATGGAAGTTGAATCTACTTTGGAAGAAGAGATTCGTAAAGGACAAGAGTCCGATGAGAAAATTAAGGAAATTAAAGCTTTGATTGGTTTGGGTAAAGCCCCAGATTTCACGGAAGATGAACAAGGCACAGTATGGTTTAAGAAGAGAATCGTGTACCCGAAATCGAGCACTTGCATCAACTTATTTTGAGAGAAGCTCATGATTCAGCTTACTCTATTCACCCTGGAAGTACAAAGATGTACCAGGATCTTAAGGAAAAGTATTGGTGGTACGGATTGAAAAGAGATGTTGCTACTCATGTTGCATTGTGTGACGTGTGTCAGCGAGTTAAAGCCGAACACCAAAGACCAGCAGGATTACTACAACCTCTCAAGGTACCTGAATGGAAATGGGAAGAAATCAGTATGGATTTCATAGTTGGACTACCCCATACTAGGGATGGCTATGACTCAATATGGGTCATAGTAGACAGGTTGACTAAAGTGGCACACTTTATACCTGTGAAGACAACTTACTCGGGAGCCCAGTTAGCAGAGTTATACATGTCGAGGATTGTTTGCCTGCATGGAGTACCAAAGAAGATTGTATCAGATCGAGGAACCCAGTTTACCTCGCGCTTTTGGAAAAGACTACATGAGTCCATGGATACCAAGCTAAACTTTAGTTTAGCTTATCATCCGCAAATGGATGGGCAAACGGAAAGGACAAACCAAGTGTTGGAGGATATGCTAAGAGCTTGCGCTCTAAAGCATGGTAGAAGCTAGGATAAAAGTTTGCCTTATGCAGAATTCTCGTATAACAATAGTTATCAGGCAAGTCTAAAAATGGCACCATTTGAAGCAATTTATGGACGAAAGTGTAGAACGCCGCTTTATTGGAATCAGACTGGAGAAAGTTAAGTATTTGGTCCAGAAATTCTCCAAGAGGCGGAAAAGCAAGTGCAGATTATCAGAGAAAATTTGAAGACAACACAGTCAAGACAGAAAAGCTATGCTAATAATAGAAGAAGAGAGTTGATGTTTGAAGTAGGAGACTTTGTCTACCTTAAAGTTTCACCGATGAGAGGAATGAAAAGGTTTAAAGTTAAAGGAAAATTATCTCCTCGCCATATTGGCCCATTCAAGATTTTGGAAAGAAAAGGTGGAGTAGCCTACCAGTTAGAGCTACCCGATAGTTTATCGGATGTGCATGACATATTTCACGTGTCACAACTCAAGAAATGCTTAAGAGTACCGGAAGAACAGTTACCCATGGAAGAACTGAATGTCAAAGAGGATTTGACTTATTCGGAATACCCTGTCAGAATTTTGGAAACATCTCGCAGAATTACACAGAGCAAAGTTATTAACATGTGCAAGGTTCAGTGGAGTCATCATTCGGATGATGAGGCCACTTAGGAAAGAGAAGATGAACTCAGAGCAGAATTCCCTTAGTTATTCTCGGAAGTTTCTTAATCTTGAGGACGAGATTCTTTTAAGAGGGGTAGGTTTTGTAACATCTCAAATTCATCAATTAAAATAATACATTACTAGTCGCTAAACTTACTAGAGAGTAAATTAAAATTTTGGAATCAAGTGGTTGATGTTATTTACCTTTGGAGACAGATATTTGTTTGCTAAAGATTGTTGAGAAATTGGTGTTTGTAGTATTCTTTTATTTCGAAGCGTAATGAATTTATATAATAGACTTTGGTCAAAAACAAAGATTTAAATTTTAATTGTTAAGTTATTATAATTTTTAAATATTTAAATATATTTATTTTTTTTTAAAAAGAATTCGAAATAAAAAAACAAAAAAAATGCCGAATGAATGCACGTGATGGCTGATTTGGCCCAAGTGGCCAGGCCTATCACGCACGGCCTCTTCCTCCCTCTTTCATTTGCATTTAGGTCCCACCCATTGGTTTTGCTTCTTGTGAGCCGTCCTCTGCTTGCTCAGATGCAGGATGCGTAGCGCCGCCGCTGTAGCCCAGCTCGCCGCCGCTGCAACCCGGCTCGTCGTGCGCCGAGCTGACTGCCCGGTCGCTCGTCTGACTCTCCAGCCTCCGCGCCCACCCGTTGCCGTCGCCCTGGCTGCCATCTCGCGCTCCACGTCGCGTGACGCGTCTTCACTACAGCCGTGGTCGGGCTGCCATTAATGGAATTGATGCTTGGCGTTACCAGTGGAAACTGAATCGCTCGTACGCGCGTTACCGCTTGGCCAGTTCGTGCCTGCACCTACCCATGCCCAGCCTCCGCCGTGTTAGCCACAATCGCGTCCACCGAGTCGTCATTTCCATAGCCACCGTGAATGGCAATGAAAGCTACTGTTCTCCCACGAAATCAAGACGCTTCAACGGCATTCAAATCACAAATAATCTGGCACTAATTTCTCTCCCTCACTCGGCCTATAAAAGCTGCCTTAGAGCCCCTTCCTTCCTCCCGTTGCTTGCTCTCGTGCTCTGCATACAGCCGATCCAGTGCCCGCACTCACCATCCCGCTGCGTGCCTGCTGCTGCTTCTCCATTTCCGTTCGTGCCATCGACGCCGGAGCTCCGCTGCGGTGACAAGCAACTCGGCCTCGATCTGCGTCCTCAACATCTCGCGCGCAGCCCAAGTCTGCACCCATCGTCGTCGAACCCCCGTCTAACTCTCCCCGTCACACGTGCGAACTCAAGGTTGAAGACGACCCAAAATATTTTATAAATTACATTTGATTCGATTCATGAATTGTATATTTAGTTGTTGTAACATGAACACGTGTGATCCGCAATTTATGTGTATGTGAGTTATGAAATTTTTGGTAGAGATATACGATTGTTAGTACACCGTGATATTTCATGTTAGTCGCGGCGATGATTTTTGGATTAGAAAAAGATGACAAAAATTTAGTAGTCACACGTTGGTGATAAAAACAATAGATATGGATTTTTTGTTGTTAAATTTGGTTACAACGAACTTTAGAATCTATTTGAAGAATTGAAGTCATAGGTGCATTTTAATGGATTTAGAAAATGGTATAGAACTCATGTCACATGAATAATATAGGATTTTTAGATAATTTATCCGATTATTTTATTAATATTTTCTTTTAGAAAGAAAGAAGAAATTTTCATCGGTAGAATGGAAAATAGATTTTTACTAGCCAAATAAACATGTTCGCAAATATAGCACCTAAATTTTTAGAGTTAGTAAAGTACTAGTTTATGTCAAAATAACCTCGCTTGTGTTATTAAAAAAATTCAATTAGTATTTATAGGGATTTTTAGAATATTAAACTCATTTTAGCTATACTCAATAATTCGAGTTAGAAATAAAAAGGATAAAAGCTATTAATTTATTTATTAGTATTAAAAACAATAACTATCATTGATGATGTTAAAATATATTAATACTAGTTAAAACTTTATTTATTACACCCACGCGTAAATTCACCATTTAGGACTCACAATAATAGCTATAATTGAATTAATAAGTATTTACGTGTTTAGGACGTATTTTAGATGTGATAAGTGCGATATGTTAATGTGCATGTATTGGTGTATGTTTATATAATGGTGCGTGTTTATTTATTGGTGTATGCTTTCTTTTTGTATGGCGACGTGTAACGTTATTAGAGGCTGACGGTGTGGTAGATGAACCGAATACGTTCGAAGACGAACCACAGGACACGTTTGAGCAAGGCAAGTGGATTCTCCCTCTGCATATTCTTTTTGTACCCAATCATTGCATATAATAATGTTTACTTTTTGATATACTGCATAATTTGATGGGTTTTACCTAATTAAGGATTTCCTAGATTTACCAACTGTATTCCTTGTTTAACTTGGGAAATAATTAAGCTTTGCAAAATTGTGCTACCTCTCAACTTAATGATTTTAATGTCACTCATTAATTGGTATTAATGTTCCAAACTTGAAATTGGCAATTATGACATTAACCCGATGGTTAAAACGACATTATTTCAAATTAATTGGAACATGGAGTGACCACCCAGGATAACAGTGCAACCACGAGTGCTATCATGACTCTGGCTTTGGTAATTAGCTTTATATGCTTAGTGCCTGGCAACCTTACCTGAAATATGGGCAAGGGGGGAGCCGTAGGTGCTGGCAGCCCACGTTAACATGGGAACATATGCTTGTCTAAGGTATCTCACCCAGGGGGCCACCACCATCGTCTTTAGAAACCTTAGCGGGTTGCTTTGTATTAAGTGTATTTTGTGAAAGCCTCATAATGGATCCCTAGCCATTCACCTCGGCAGTGTTTAAGGGTCCGATCAACCCAGGCTAGATGGGATACATGGCTTGTGGGTAAAGTTGTACCACCTCTGCAGAGTGTAAAACTGATATATCAGCCGTGCTCCCGGTTATGAGCGACCTGGACTCCTCACAAGATAATTGAACTTGAAGATGGAATTAAATTGAGATCCGATGATCTGCCAATGGTTTGCTTAAGTGGTTTCACTTAAGTGTTTTTGTTATATTCATATTCCTTTGTTTAAATGGGATATTTGGGATTCACACTTATTAGTAAGACAGGTGTTGTTAATAAAATGTTGACCAACTAAAATGCTTACTGCTCAACCTTAGCCTCACCTTGTTATACCTGCATTAATTTTTCCCCCACTTGCTGAGCCCCGACCATAGGTGAGCTCACCCTTGCTAATATTTTGATCAGAGGGTGATGCTGGAGACTTTGATGGAGATTTTATCGACGACGAATTCTAAGTCTAACGATGCGCCGGTCATCTTCCTGTGGGAGATTGCCCCTGTTATTTAAATTCTGCTTTACTTTGATGTGATACTTGTTAAAGATACAATGTTTCAGATGATGTAATAAAGTATTCTACTCTCTTTATGCCTTTATTGCATTGTCTTTTGATATATTACACTTGTGACGTCAACATATGTGTGGAAATGGATCCTGGCACACATATGTTATGCGCTCGGTTCTACCCCCTAGAACCGGGTGTGACACCCCCTTAACATGAATCTCGCCCCCGAGATTCAAGAAGAAGCTAGCAAGAAAGCAAGGTTGGTTCATAGGTTGTTCACGACTTCCTTGAGTTGGCTTTGACTCTGCAAGCTTGACTTGTGGACCGGTTGCTTTAACCTTCAGATGCTTGATGCCGATTGATGCAATTCTTGAGGATCTCATGTACCTGTGGGTTAGGGTTCACACACGCTTGCGTTGCGCCACTTTGATCTTATTGGTTGATGTTGACCGCGTTGTCTTAATTAGGGTTAGCGGCTAACCCCCTTAACAGGAGCGCTGATATGCACTTGGTGAGGATGTCGACGACTCTGATCTTGACTAATTAAGAGAATTTGTAGGATGCCAACTAGATAGGTGCAAGAGGGATGGGTATAGGTAGAAAAGGTAAGCATAGATGGATTAAAATAGATAGATTAAAGAGAGAAAAGGGAGAGCACCTAATTACCTAACTCTATTGCACTCAACTAGTGAACTGATGTCATTGCGGACCCAGAGGCCAGAACACACCAACACTCATCACAAAGAAGCAAATCAGTCATAACACAAAGACAAACAACACAAGCATACAACAGCAAACATCTCGTTGCTATACGTAACTTTTAATTAAATGGTGGTCTTTCCTTACCAAGGAGAAACTATTCTAAGGCCATCGAAAGGCAAGGGGAATAATAAGACATACAGAATAGGGGCATGAGCACTATAAAGGGTGGAGCTAAAGCAAGGATTGTAACTGACAGGGGAGAGAATGCAACCAAGGTCAAGATAGGTAAAACACCATTCTCAAATCGAGATGGGAAAGATGATATTTCAAAATGTAGGCGTAGGATAAGCATCATGGAAAGATCTAGATATTAGGAAGGTAAGGGTGATATCGAGAAAAAGCTAAGACTTGCAACGCGACAGAGGAAAAGGGAACGGATAAGAGCGAGATGGGCAAGACATCACTCTTGGAATGAAATGGGAGAGGTGGCTTTAAAATGCAGGCAAGCATCAAGGTAAAGATCGAGGGATGGCAAGGGTTAAGGTGATAACGGACAAACACATAATAAAGGATGTATTTTAAACAGGACTTGCAAGGTGTGAAAGAAGGGGGAGCAGTCAACGATGAAATAGATGAGGCATTATCCCCGAACAGGGATGAAAATGAGGAGGCTTCAAAGGGTAGGTTCAATGTAAGCAGGAAGGCAAGGGAATATATATCACGAGGGTCTCAAGGTGATAACGGACAAGGGTATAAGAGAAAAGATAAAGGCATTGAAGAGCCAGTGGTATGAGTACAAAAAAATGGAGTTGCGTCCAGTTAAAACTATAAAACAGTTTTAATTAGAAGGTCATTTGAATAAGTATCGAATGACTAACCAATCAAATAATATAGACTCGTGACATGATAAAATACATTACCAATACGAAATCGACGCGATGGGACAATTAATTTAGAATGAACACGATATGCCGCGGCGCCAATCGATATCATGTCTACACTAACCAAACATAAATTAAAACGCTTCGGGTTGACACAACTACCTTAATAACTATCGATGAAGCGTGTAATTAAAATTACAAGTTCGTTTTCAGTCGATTTGTTATTTTAATAACCGACCACTAAACAACTAATTACTACTTAATTATTTAACATGCACCAAGTGGCGAAACGATTTTACCAAAACACGCAACTAGTGATTTGCGCGAACGACGGCTCGCGCGAAACAACACGCAGATCAGCACGTAACAACGTGCAAAATGCGCGCGCGATACGCGAGATAAACTAAATAAATATCGCATTTATATTAAACTAAATATTAATCACGTCGACGTGCATTTATAAAGCACAAGTTAATAACTATAAATTAGTTTAATTGAAAAGTCTAATTAATTAACGTTAGTTAAATAAAAACGTGAGACGTGGCGAAACGATGTTACTAACGCGTAGAGGATGTTCACCTAGGTGCGGACATGGATGGCGCAATGGGCTCGGGCGAGGCCGTGGGTGACGACATGGCGAGCTCGCGGCGGGTGGTGAACGGCGAAGACGTAGCGAACCGTTGCGTAGCAAGGTGAGGCGCGATGGACGACGGCGGGATGCAGCAACGATGTAGAGGTAGGGCGCGGCCTGGGCACATAGGCCAGGGGACAGACGACGGGCGGACGCACGGCGCGACGTCGATGGACGCGCGATGGCGGCTTCTTCTTCGCCGACGCTTGGGAACGGCTGAGCGCGATGGCGGCGAGCCGTTGCACAGCAAGACGAGGCACTGGCTGGCTGGCCGCTGAGCCGAGCGAGCTCACGGGCAGGGGCCGGGACACGGACGTGGGGGAGAGAGGGAGGTAGGGCTTGCGTCCGAGAGATAGAGAGAGAGAAAACGATGGACGTGGGCGCAAGAAAAACGACGTCGTGGGCAGTTTTCTAGCGGCGGCGACGCTCCCACGCGCGAGCATGCGCGCGTTGGGCTGGGGCAGCGGCTGGGGAATGCGCGCGCGGCTTGGGCCGCGCAGGGGCGTGGTGCTGGGCGAGCGCGCCTGCTAGGCTGCGCTGCGGGGGGGGGGGGGGGGGGGTTGGGCCGTGCTGGCCTAGGGGGTGAGGCGCGCTCGCGCTGGGCCATGGGAAGCGACTGCGGGGCTGGGGTGGGCTTCGCGGGCAGGTTGAGGGGGGGAGGCACACTGGGCCACGGCGAGCGAGTGGGCTAAGGGGAGGTGGGCTGCGCGCAGGCTGCCAGGGAGGGCGCGGCTGGGCCGACGGGGCAAGAGAGAGGGGTTTCTTCTTCTCCTTTTTTATCTTCTTTTATTTTTTCATATGAATTCCTAATTAAATAAATGCTCCACAAAATCATCCAACAAACAAGAATACATAGATGTATGTTGTGGTATGATGCAACATAGAAACTCCTCTAGGGTTTTATTTTACTAGGCTTCAGTTATATAAAACAAAATAATTATTCATTATTTAGGAAAAAGAAAATAAAATCAAGAAAAAGAGAAGGTAACACCTGAATTTAGTGAATATTAGAAAATAAATTTTATACCCCCCCAAATTCAGGGTGTTACAGCCGCCCTCTGCCTTCTCTACTGTTGCGAACAAGGTTGAAGACAACCCGTCAATTTATTTTCTAAATCATGTTTTGAATTATGGATCTTGTGAATTATTGTTGTAATATTGATGCGATTTAGCGATTCACATGTATGATTATAGAGATTTCGATGTATACGTGTAACCAAAATCGAACCCCGCGACACTACTTAATATGCGTATGATTTTATAATTCTAAAAATGAACACGGTCACTATTCACTAACTCAGTGATTTTTATAATAGAAATATTTATAATTGATTTCGCTTTAGTGTGTGGAGTGATAATTGGTTAATATTGATATAAGCATAATTTTAGTGATATAAAAATTGAAATAGGAATTAAGCCACGTATTTTTGGTCAAATGAAAATATATATTTTACTATTCTTGAAAAATATATTCATAAGTATGGCACTTAATTACTTAGAATTAGTAAGATATTTATTTATGTCATAATAACCATGAATATGTCATTAAAAGTCCCATTTAGTAATTTACAATTACTTCTTAGAATATTATTGTTAGAAGATTTATAAACAATTTTTAGTTATACGTATAAATTCTATTTAATAAAGAAAGGAGAAAACCGAAAGAATAGAATTTTATTATAATGTTAAAATGACTTAACTAGGCACTCATACTTTTCTAATAAAGAAATTGATAGTTATGTTGGTAAACATAAGTTTATTACTAAAGAATTAGATAACTTGTTTCTAGTTTAAAATGACCTTTTTAATAGATATCATGTTTTTGATTTAATAAGGTTCGTTATAGATGTTTAAGTATAGCCGTATTAAATAGAAACTTAAAAGAATATGTAGACCATATGTTTCTTAATAAAAATAGAAGATAAGTATATGTCTAATTAATAGATTATTTATATTTTCTTAATTAAAAGATAACAAGGGTCATTGCTTTAATAAACTAAAATGGTAGTTTATACATAATTTCCTTTCTAATAAATTAGATCATTTGTTCCTACAATAGAATTAAAGATAACTAATAGATTAATTATCTTTTATCATAATTTATTAATCAAACCTATAGTCAATTTGTTCTTAACTAGATTTGTGGCATGATTAATGATTTCATAGAATTTAGTCCACGTTGTATATGAATCACTTAGTTTTTTTCTAAAGGATAAAATAAAGTAATAAGAGTTTAAGTTCTTTTAAAACTTAAAATATTACTTTATATATTGATTTCGAATATAATAATATAGGCTATGTGTTTTCTAATAAAAATAAAAGATAGTTATTTGTTCATTATCTTTTAGATGACAATCCACTTAAGGGCCTATAACCTAGCTTTTCATAAAATAAGTGTTTAATAATAATGATCTTTTCATATAAAACCTATTTAGACTTATATCTTAGTTTATCATAAGTGAAGGTTTAACAATGAATTATAATACGTTCCATAATGCTTCTAAAATTAATAATGTATTTCATAACGCATTAACCTTAGATATATAACTTATCATTTCTAAAAGGTTAAAAAGGTTTAATATCGTTATAATGTGTTTTATCGTCTTATAAACCCGTAGTCTTAGACATATCACATATGACGTTTTATAAAAGATTAAATTGGTGAACCTAATATTTGCATATTTTAATTAAGATATTTTTAAGCTCATGTCTTGTTTTATAAAGTATAGATCACATATTTTTGTAAAGAAATTCCTTCTTATTATAACCATTACTTGCGACGTTTTTGAAAAGCGAATGCTCTTTTCGTTAAGCTTTCTTTTAGCTTTACATATGATGAATGTTGTATGTTATTGAGTGGTGTTTGTTCCTTCTTGTTTGTTTGTGTGATATTCAGTGGTTGATCTAGTAGTTAAGAATCAAGATCTATTCCAATATGTGGAAGAACCTCAAGTTTTCTATAAGCAAGGCAAGTGGACTTCTCCCTCTGCATACTCTGTTTGATCCCAAACAATACATTTAATAAAGTCTATTCTTGGATATATATGCATAATTTGATGGGTTACCTATTTAGATACACCTAACCTTTCCAACCTTACTCCTTGTTTAACCTGGGATTATGATCTAATCAGGTAGCTATGCTATTGCTACAACTTTAAATTTATACAGTCACTCCTGTATGATACTAATGTTCCAAATGGTAAGTTTATATTATTGTTGTTAACCCGATGGTTAAACAAGATTATTGCATATTAATTGGAACATGGAGTGACCACCCAGGAAAACAGGCTACCATGAGAATTATCATGGCTCTGGTATTAGCTAAATAACTAGGGAAGTCTTATGTTGGGTGCTGGTCATGGTCGACCGGAACGGGGGCATCTGGCAAGCGCTTATATTCTGGCTCAGGCAGATTGGATACGGGCATAGTTCCCAAAGCTTTACCTTACAGTATGGTCTATAAGTTGGTTACGTTAGGTGTGCTTTATGCAGTTTGACCATTTCCAGCATTTGCGTAATGAGGACTCCAGGGAGAAGCCTCGTAGTGAGACCCTAGCCATTCACCTCGGAAGTGAATACGGGTCTAGCTAACCCGGGCTAGAAGGGAATCACGACTCATGGGTAAAGATGTGCCACCTCTATAGAGTGTAAAACTGATTTATCAGCCGTGCTCACGGTTAAGAGCAGCCTGGACTCCTCACATGATAATTGAACTTGAAGATGGAAATAAATCGAGATCCGATGATCTGCCAATGGTTTGCTTAAGTGTTTTCACTTAAGTGTTTTTGATATACTCTTATACCTTTGTTTAATCGGAATACTTGGGATTCACACTTATTAGTAAGATAGGTGTTGTTAATAAAATGTTGACCAACTAAAATGCTTACTGCTCAACCTTAGCCTCTGCTCAACCTTAGCCTCACCTTGTTAAACTTGTATTAGATTTTCCCCCACTTGCTGAGCCCCAACCATTAGTGAGCTCACCCTTGCTTAATTTTGATCAGAAGTTGCAGATGAAGTTATGTTGCTGAGCTCCATGGATGTTAATCTAGTGATTCCCCCGGTTATCTTCTTGTGGATGGATGTCCTTGTTTCGCTGTACTTTGATGAATAAAGGTTAAGACGTTATGTCTGTTCGAAGTGTAAATATGTTAATAAAATCGTTATTTACGCTTTTATGCATTGTTCTTTTGATATATTACACTTGTGATGTCAACATATGTGTGGAAACAGATCCTGGCACACATATGCGATGCATTCGGTTCTACCCCTTTAGAAACGAGTGTGATAGAAGTGGTATCAAAGCAATGTGACCGTTGGTCGCTAGATTAGTTAGAAATGGAAAGCCCAATCAGTCATTCAAAACTTGACTTAATTGTCTCCATAAAAACTTACTTTATATCAAAAACTTGTCTCTTTTATCTTCAACCCTTCTTGTCTGATTCTTTGTCTATCAGAAGGCTCTCCTCAGAAACATTGTAAGATGATCAAGCTAGGATTGTGGAACTTGATGCAAAGTTTGCCAGAAGAAACCTTTTTGAAGCTATCAATGATGCCCTATTCTCTGTCTTATCCCCACTCCACAAGAAGTTTTGCTATGGATTCTTTGGATCTATTACCATTCTTCTTGGCTAGGTTGATAGGATAGTTCTATGATATTAAGTTTTTCGACTAGATCGGTAGGGACGATATTATATTATATTATAGTGGTTTTCTAATCCCTAATATTGCTCTATAACCCTTGACTTCTTATACTTTTGTTGTCTTGCCATTGTATTGCCGCCCTTGCGCAATATCTACCTTGATATATTGAATTCTTTGTCTCCCTACTCCTACTTGAAAATGCCTCTCTATTTTGTCTCCTTGATAAAGCTTTCTCCCTAACCCACTTCATATCCTTGGTTATATCATTTATCCTCACTTTAATAGTTCATGGTTATCTTATTTCACTCTTGGCCACCAACAAATATGTCTTGTCTAACTCCTTGATGATGCTTACCCAACTCCTTGATTTTATAATATCTTTCTTATCCCAAACCTTGTCTCACCTTTTGTTTTGATTGAATGAGTAGAAATGGATTATGTTGTGCTGGTATGCTTGAGTTCATTGTCCTTTGTGTTCATGTATGATTTGCTTCTTTGAAATGATTGTTGGTGTATTGTGTGACTTTTGTCCACAATGGCATCAGTTAGCTAGGTAAAACCTTAAATAGATGGGTTTTCTCTACTCTCTATAATCTATCTTTACTCAACCCTTTCGTCCCTTCCATTCTTCTATACCCATACAGATGTCAAACCTTGGAATGTCAACTGTAAGTGATGTCACTAAATGCAAAGAATGCGATGTGTTGGCAAGTCAAAACAACACTATAAATAAAATAGCTGATGAACATAAATTCAAGACCCAAAAGGATGCACAACCAAACCAACAGACAAGTGACATTGGAACATGTTGTTGTTGTAAGTACTATGGAATTCCTTGTCGCCAGATCAGTACAAACGAAAGTGAAACTACAAAACAGAAGAACCAGATTTTATTTTCTGGCATAAAAAGACAGATGTCTCCCCAAGAACAACTAATAACATATTCTCTCATACCTAATGCACTTTTAGTTGATGAATTACAAAGTATTCCAAAAGGAAACATCATAAGGTTGCCCAGCCCCAAGAAGAAACACAGGAGTGTTACATTGATGGATGGACTATTACTTGCACCCAATTTCAGCTTCATGGTCACATCAGGTCCAAGAAACAAAAAGGGAAACATGGAAAAAGTCAAGAAATAACTTCAAGAAAAGCTTGCTATCAATGTGGACGTGAAGGTCATTACTTCCGTAACTATCCTGAGAAGAGTTCACTGCAGATCACCTCCGAGATAAAGCTATCTCAGTCTTCAGACATGGAATATGAACAAAAATGCACAGAAATTTCTACCAACAACGTAAAGACAACTCCACCATGTAACTCATCAAGTCGTGCTTGCTTTGGCTATGGTGATAACGGCCATCTTGTTAATAGTTGTCCTAAGAAAGATGTGGAGATCAATAAGGTCCATAAGAAAAGACAACACCCTCAAACTCATGCGTCAACAAAGAATAAACAACGGAAAAAGTCCATAGGATGGATAAGTTATGCAGTGACAGGTAGGGCTGGAAACGAGCCGAGCCAAGCTCGGCTCGGCTCAGTGCAGCTCTGTGGCTGACCGAGGTCAGCTCGTCCATTTCACAAGTCGGGGAAACATGCTCGGCTCGGCTCGAAGGCGGCTCGTGAGTCGGCTCGGCTCGAAGGCGGCTCGTGAGTCGGCTCGGCTCGCGAGCCACACCCTGATATTATATAATTGCATTATATAGTGAATTATTAGTATATAAATATGAAATATATAGATATTATTAATTATTATGAGTAATCTAAATTATTAATTGTTATATATCTATCATGAAACGCTAAGAAACAAACTAACAATCTATAAAATTAGCAAATATCCATCATTATTCTACATATTAAGTAATTTGACACAGCTCGCGAGCCGGAACGAGCCAGCTCGGCTCGGCTCACTACGGGAAACTAGCCCAAAAGGTGGGCTCGGCTCGGTTCGCTCGAGGCTCGCAAGCTGAGCTGAGCCGGCTCGCAAGCCTCGAGCTTATTTTCCAGCCCTAGTGACAGGAACCATTCCATATTAAAATGCAGTAATTTTTGGAACACTAATCATTCACACAACTATCGCCACCGTGTTGTATGATCCTTGTACAACACATTATTTTATCAGTGCCCAGTTTGCAACAAAGTATGGTATATTTAAGTGTCCCTTGAGATCAAGGATTACCATCAGTGCAATCGAAAGGAAAATGTTAGTAAACTACATATGTCCAAATGCAAGTGTTAAAATCAATGCGATAGATTTTCTAGCTGATCTTATAGTGATAGAATCAATGGGAAAGGATGTGATTCTTGGAAAGAATTGGTTACAAAGAACTAAGGCAGTAATCCAACATACTGAGAGAACCATGTGTTTGGAAACCCCATCTGGAGAAAGAATAGTAGTTGAAGACAATCGACCTCCAGCTCTGATTGGTGCATCTGACAAGAAAGAATAATATATCATTTAGCTAGAAGGAGTATGTCTCACGAAAAAAAGAAAATGTCAAGGTGTTGCCCTTTTCAAGATTTGTAATTGTGCTGAGTGATACATGAATAAATTTAGAAAATCTTTCGTACCTATTGTGTTTTGCCTCTTTATAAAGAGAATAAAGTGTGGTGTCATCTGCTATATGCAAACAATGTGATGCTCTACTCTAGTTGCCCTAAAAGTCCCGCTCAAATCTTTCTCTCAATTTGTGCTGAAAGAAATACTGTTGGATTAGAAAGATGATTTGGATATCATGCTCTGAAATCTATAAAGTTCAAAAGATCTCTATTAAGTATTATAACACTTGCACACTCTTGTAGTATGATGAAGCTAGGCGGAATCAGAAATCATCCTTAACTAATCTTATCTTGGAAATCAAAATGTTGTGTTAAGCTCTTTATCTTAATGTCATGCAAGCCTCTTATGCAGTCTGTCTCACTAGCTCTTTTACCCTCTGACTAGATGATGAACCCTAATGGAAATGAAGTAAATGATGCCAATGACAATATTCCTAGCTTAACAACTATGAACGAGAAAAATGAGTCACAGAGATATTCGATGAATGGAATGAAGAACAACAAAAGGAATAGAAAAATGTTTGGATACATGATTAGTCCACCTCAACCACAAGCAAAAGCCACGAAACACATGGATACCCAAATAGAAGAATCAAATTAGGCTCAACTATATGAGATACAAACACCCAGCCAACCCTCACCCCCTGTTGGTCAAGCAAAGTTGACTCACAAAGAACTCAAAGCAAGAGGTGCTTGCTACTGCTGTAAAAAAGGACATATTTTCACGAATGCCCCAAGAAGCGTCTAGACCGACTAGAGAAGAAAGCTGCCAAGCATGACCTAAGCAATAATTCAGAAGACCAACCATTTTATAAGTACGATGATGAAGGTCGCTTGAGTAGTATACATTGCGGACCGAAAAAGAAAGGAAGTTCCTTAATATTAGAAGAGTTCAATGAGAACTAAGAACCTACAAATAACCATGTATCTCCTTTGCTTTCGTGCTAGCCTTCCTTAATCTCGAGGACGAGATTCTTTTAATAGGGGTAGGTTTGTAACACTATAAAAATCATCAAATAAAAATAATGCATTTAGTTATTAATGGTATTTGTGGTAATAAAATTTTCTTTTAAGTGTTTGTTATTTATTTGCATTTGGAATGTTTTTTGATTTGCTCATAATTAATTTTGGTTATTGAATAACATTTCTTCTTAAACAAAAATCCTAGTAAATAATATATATAATAATTATTAGTCCAAAAATAACTATATTATTTATAAATAGTTTTGGTATAATTATTATGAATTTTAGGGTTATTTAAAAATATGTTTTTGAAATTAGAAAAGAAAAAGGAAAAAAAATAAAAAGAAAAAAGAAAAAAATCCTAACTAACCTAAAGCCCACCAAGGCCCAACAAAGAGCCGGTCGCCCCCTGCTGCCCTAACCCTAGCCGCACCGCCCCTGGCTCCTCCCTGCCAGCCACCGCCACCCTACGCCCTTCTCTCCTTCCCCCCTCGCTTCTCTCTCCGACGCGTTGCTAGGAGCCATGCAACAGCACCCAATCGCCAACACCGCGACCCTGAGCCCCCATCCGACCTGGCCGCGCAGCCCCCTACAGCCTGCGCAGCCGACGCGCTCGACGCCCCGGCTGCCTCGCGCTAGCCCGACGCGCCGCGCCCCTGCCACGTCCCCGACCCCGACCGGACCAGGCAGCGCCCTGACCCCGACGCACAGGTCGCCACCGCACCGCCAGCTGCCGAGCAGCCCCGCCCGAGCACATGCCCCTCCCCGCGACCCCGACACCCTGCAGCCCGACGCCCGCCGGTTCGCGCGCCGCCAGTTGAACAGCCACAACTCCAACCAACCGATCCAGCGCCAGCGCATTCTTCTCAACCGTTTCGACTGCGTTGATGCCCCATTGTCCATTGATGGTAGTAAACGCCAAATCAAATGCCTTCAAGTATCGACCGTAATTTCCTCTCTCTCTCTCTCGTCGCCTATAATCTGAGCCTTGCTCGTTCCTCGCCCTCGGATGAGCTCTCTTCTCCTCCCCTCTGTTGCTCTCACTCTCCCCGCTTGCCACACCTTGCAGCGCTACCTCCCGCCCTACTTTGCTGTGTGCATTGCATCATTACTGGAGAACATTGTTGGCTCGCGTAGCGAGCTCGCCGTCGACAACCCCACTGGAGCTCACCCAGTTCGCCAACGATCCCCTGCTGCAGTGCGTTGAATCATTGTCGTTCGTCGTCGTTCGTCACTGTTCGTCATCGTTCGTCGAAGCCACCCTCTGCCTTCTCTACTGTTGCGAACAAGGTTGAAGACAACCCGTTAATTTATTTTCTAAATCATGTTTTGAATTATGAATCTTATGAATTATTGTTGTAATAATAATGCGATTTGGCGATTCACGTGTATGATTATAGAGATTTCGATGTATACGTGTAACCAAAATCGAACCCTGCGGCACTACTTAATATGCGTATGATTTTATAATTTTAAAAATGAACACGGTCACTATTCACTAACTCAGTGATTTTCATACTAGAAATGTTTATAATTGATTTCACTTTAGTGTGTGGAGCGATAATTGGTTAGTATTGATATAAGCATAATTTTAGTGATATAAGAAATTGAAATAGGAATTAAGCCACATATTTCCGGTCAAATGAATATATATATTTTACTATTTATGATAAATGTATTCATAAGTATGGCACTTAATTACTTAGAATTAGTAAGATATTTATTTATGTCATAATAACCATGAATATGTCATTAAAAGTCCCATTTAGTAATTTACAATTACTTCTTAGAATATTATTGTTAGAAGATTTATAAACAATTTTTAGTCATACGTATAAATTCTATTTAGAAAAGAAAGGAGAAAAACGAAAGAATAGAATATTATTATAATGTTAAAATGACTTAACTAGGCACTCATACTTTTCTAATAAAGAAATTGATAGTTATATTGGTAAACATAGGTTTCTTACTAAAGAATTAGATAACTTGTTTCTAGTTTAAAATGACCTTTTTAATAGATATCATGTTTTTGATTTAATAAGGTTCATTCTAGATGTTTAAGTATAGCCGTATTAAATAGAAACTTAAAAAAATATGTAGACCATATGTTTCTTAATAAAAATAGAAGATAAGTATATGTCCAATTAATAGATTATTTATATTTTCTTAATTAAAAGATAACAAGGGTCATTGCTTTAATAAACTAAAATGATAGTTTATACGTAATTTCCTTTCTAATGAATTAGATCATTTGTTCCTACAGTAGAATTAAAGATAATTAATAGATTAATTATCCTTTATCATAATTTATTAATCAAACCAATAGTCAATTTGTTCTTAACTAGATTTGTGGCATGATTAATGATTTCATAGAATTTAGTCCACGTTATATACGAATCACTTAGCTTTTCCTAAAGGATAAAATAAAGTAATAAGAGTTTAAGTTCTTTTATAACTTAAAATGTTACTTTATGTTGACTTCGAATATAATAATATAGGCTATGTGTTTTCTAATGAAAATAAAAGATAGTTATTTGTTCATTATCTTTTACATGTCAATCCGCTTAAGGGCCTATAACCTAGCTTTTCATAAAATAAGTGTTTAATAATAATAATCTTTTCATATAAAACCTATTTAGACTTATATCTTAGTTTATCATAAGTGAAGGTTTAACAATGAATTATAATACGTTCCATAATGCTTCTAAAATTAATAATGTATTTTATAACGCATTAACCTTAGATATATAACTTATCATTTCTAAAAGGTTAAAAAGGCTTAATATCGTTATAACGTGTTTTATCGTCTTATAAACCCTTAGTCTTAGACATATCACATATGACGTTTTATAAAAGATTAAATTGGTGAACCTAATATTTGCATATTTTAATTAAGATATTTTTAAGCTCATGTCTTGTTTTGTAAAGTATAGATCACATATTTTTGAAAAGAATACCTTCTTATTATAACCATTACTTGCGACATTTTTGAAAAGCGAATGCTCTTTTCATTAAGCTTTCTTTTAGCTTTACGTATGATGAATGTTGTATGTTATTGAGTGGTGTTTGTTCCTTCTTGTTTGTTTGTGTGATATTTAGTGGTTGATCTAGTAGTTAAGAATCAAGATCTATTCCTATCCGTGGAAGAACCTCAAGTTTTCTATAAGCAAGGCAAGTGGACTTCTCCCTCTGCATACTCTGTTTGATCCCAAACAATACATTTACTAATGTTTTTTCTTGGATATATATGCATAATTTGATGGGTTACCTATTTAGATACACCTAACCTTTCCAACCTTACTCCTTGTTTAACCTGGGATTATGATCTAATCAGGTAGCTATGCTATTGCTACAACTTTAAATTTATGCAGTCACTCCTATATGATAATAATGTTCCAAATGGTAAGTTTACATTATTGTTGTTAACCCGATGGTTAAACAAGATTATTGCATATTAATTGGAACATGGAGTGACCACCCGAGAAAACAGTGCTACCATGAGAACTATCATGGCTCTGGTCTTGGCTAAATAACTAGGGAAGTCTTATGTTGGGTGCTGGTCGTGGTCGACCGGAACAGGGGTATCTAGCAAGCGCTTATATTCCGACTCAGGAAGATTGGATACGGTCATAGTTCCCAAAGCTTTACCCTGCAGTCTGGTCTATAAGTTGGTTACGTTAGGTGTGCTTTATGCAGTTTGACCATTTCCAGCATTTGCGTAATGAGGACTCTAGGGAGAAGCCTCGTAGTGAGACCCTAGCCATTCACCTCGGAAGTGAATATGGGTCTAGCTAACCTAGGCTAGAAGGGAATCACGACCATGGGTAAAGATGCGCCAACTCTGTAGAGTGTAAAACGGATATATCAGTCATGCTCACGGTTAAGAGCAGCCTAGACTCCTCACATGATAATTGAACTTGAAGAAGGAAATAAATCGAGATCCGATGATCTGCCAATGGTTTGCTTAAGTGGTTTCACTTAAGTGTTTTTGGTATACTCTTATACCTTTGTTTAATGGGAATACTTGGGATTCACACTTATTAGTAAGACAAGTGTTGTTAATAAAATGTTGACCAACTAAAATGCTTACTGCTCAACCTTAGCCTCACCTTGTTAAACTTGCATTAGATTTCCCCCCACTTGCTGAGCCCTGACCATAAGTGAGCTCACCCTTGCTTAATTTTGATTAGAAGTTGCAGATGAAGTTATGATGCTGAGCTCCATGGATGCTAATCTAGTGATACCCCCGGTCATCTTCCTGTGGATGGATGTCCTTGTTTCGTTGTACTTTGATGAATAAAGGTTAAGACGTTATGTCTATTCAAAGTGTAATATGTTAATAAAATCGTTATTTACGGTTTTATGCATTGTTCTTTTGATATATTACACTTGTGACGTCAATATATGTGTGGAAATAGATCCTGACACACATATGCGATGCACCCGGTTCTACCCCTTTAGAAACGGGTGTGACACCTGCCAAAGAAATCTAGTAAGAACATATTGAAGCAAGGAATGAAACATGAAGTGCAATTAAGCTAGATGTGAGGAATGAGGCACACTTGTAGAATTTATGGGTACACAAATTACATTTTCTACTTTCATGGAGCAGTGTCTGGCAGACAATGGAGCTAAGCAGACCCAGCTTGGAAGTGTTGGAGTCATAACCAAATGGGCGTTTTGCTGGTACCACACGTGGATCCTTGCCCTTTTCTTCACCATGATCACGACTTTCCTTGAGGTTGCTACCATGATCCTTGCCGGTGACAGGGCATACACCGCCGATGCTATTGTTAGATTTTTCTAGGCATACACCGTTGCAGTCATTTTCCGCACAAGATGCTGTGTTATCCGGCCAAACATAACAAACTCAGTTTCATCCGTTTCGTCCCCAGCCACGATAACAAGTTTGTACCTGATATGATTAAGAACAATTTAGTAACCATAGATGTTTCGGTACAGGTCATTAGGTACAAAACCCAAAGAATGAAAAGTATAACTAGGAAGTAAAGCTCAAATCAAAAAAACATGGAATCCTAGGCACATAACCCAATCCCGAGTATTAAGAAACATCTGAGAAAAAACAATAGGGAATTCCTCACTGTAATTAACAAAGGCACTCGGAGAATAGTGTCCCTAAATATGTTTGTAAGTCTCCATGCTGCAACGCTCAAGCTAATCAGAACATTCAGGTGGTAAAGTATTGCCTTCATAGTTCATAGGGGACGTGACATCTTGTTGGGATAATGGGACAAATACAGTGCATAAGGAACATGCTGCATTTTCACTTTATCTTGATTATAATTGGAACAACCATAGCCTTGATTGTATGCCTGTGTGGCTGTGGCTGTGTAGCATACCAACCTGTTGCAGTGGTGCAAATCCTCATGCACCAGCGATTTTTTTACTAGCCTATGGTGTCTCAGTAAACACCACAATCCTTTTTCTATCTGGGCACCGGGCAAAGACATTGCTCGAGGCTTCTACATGTCCTAAACTCCTATATAATTTGATTAATTGTTGAACAAAGTCTGTAAGGTTTGGCTTTTCCCTCTATAAAATACGCTTCCTGTTGGGGGCCTCTCTCCACCGAAGGTCCTCAAAATTGTGACTAACCATGTGTTTTCAGTATAACTTAGACTATTATAGGAAGCTTCGGCTTTGGGATGAATGCATTCGATATAAGGACACAACCCGAAGGTAGCATGGATGGACAACGAAGTTGTGACCGAAGAAGCTTCGGTTCAACACAATGACAAAGGTGGAAGATTAAACCGACCTAAAGGAGAAAAGACTACTTAACCCTTGACAACTTCCTTTACTATTAATAGTAAAAGTTAGGGACTTGAATTTAATTTTGCCCGAGCTGCGTCCCGTGCCTATAAATAGATGAACAATAACACTGTACTGTTCATGCTGCTTTGTAAAAGTTCTTGCGTCACTCACTTTCACGCTTTCTGGTAAGCCGAAGGTATCAATAAAGTGTAAATGTTATGAATTTATTATTCAGGTTTAGGAAATGAGAATGTAAATAATTTATTGATGTTTCATCATTATTTACATTCCTTTTGTGTTTCATATATCTTCATTCATATTTGTTTATCAAGATGATGAAGGTATGTGTCGGGTATCGTAATTAGGGGTACCCCCAATGCTCCTTAACCCGGCTGGAAAACGTCTTCAGAACAAACCATCAACGACTGATGAAGCGCGGTGCAAGTCAAGGCCTCGTCTACCAAGGGACGCGACCTCATCCGAGCCCAGCCTCGGGCAAGGGCAGTAGTCCCGGACGAATTCACGCCTCGCCTGAGGGTCCACTCAGTCAGCAGACACACCCCCGTCTCACCCAAGGCTAAGCTCGGGCGAACTTTGTCGTGCAGCAACCTCGGCCGAATCGCCTTACCAACCGACCGTATCGCATGCGCATTCAATGCGGGGATCGCTAGACATCTTATCCTGACACGCGCGCCTCAGTCGGCAAGGTCGAAGTGACCGCAGTCACTTTGCCCCTTTACTGACCATTCTGACAGGAAAACAGCATTGTTCGCCTCGCTCCGGCTACTGTGCCAACCACCAGGGTAAGACTAGCAACAGTAAGTCGTGATCTCCCCCGAGTTCAGCCTCGGGCGCAACCAGGAGCTCCGCCTCACCCGACCCCAGGCCTCGGCCTCAGCCTCGGCCTCGGGAGAAGGACTCCGCCTCGCCCGACCCTGGGTCTCGGCCTCAGCTTCGGTCTCAGGAGAAGGTCTCCGCCTCGACCGACCCCGACCTCGGCCTCAACCTCGGCGTCGGGAGATGGACTCCGCCTCGCCCGACCTCGGCCTCGGGAGAAGGTCTCCGCCTCGACCGACCCTGACCTCGGCCTCAGCCTCGGCCTCGGGAGAAGGACTCTGCCTCGCCCGACCTCAAACTCGGCCTCAGAGGAGTCACCGCCTCACCCGACCTTGGTCCTGTATCAACTACGCTACTGGGGATCCATCATTACCCTACCCCTAGCTAGCCGCCTCAGGCTACGAAGGAACAAGACCGGTGTCCCATCTAAGTCACTCCGGTAATAGGTAATGATGGTTCCTCGCATGCGCCCATGACGTCGGTTGCTCTCAACCCCCTACGGATGCAAGGAAACGTCAGCAGGATCCATGCCGCACCGCCAGCTATGCTTCTACAGGGCTCAAGGCACTTCTCCGACAGCCACGTTGGTACATGTACAGGGCTCAAGGCAATTCTCCGCCAGCCACGTTAGCTCATAACTACACCCCCATTGTACAGCTGGGCATCTCCTTGTATCTATAAAAGGGGATGTCCAGGGCCTTCCAACAGGGGAGAGAGAGTAAACGTACAAACATGCGGCGTATGAACGAGTGGGAGCAGGCAGAGTAGGAGAGGCGCGACAGAGGCAGACTCAGACAGCTCACCTCAAGGCCGAACCCTCTCTTTCTTTCTCTCTCGCTCTCGCTCTCTTGCAACACTTGTAACCCCTACTACGAGCACCCCGGTGCAAGATAACATAAGCCTCATTTCCCTCTTGTGTTCCATCTTGCATCAACCCATCTGGGAAAGGACACGCAGCGACAAATTTACTGGTCGGTTGACGGTCCTCGCGGGTCCGAAACGCCGACAGTTGACGCGCCAGGTAGGGGCTTGCTGCGTGTTAACAAATACTTTCCCGTTGAGTTCCAGATGGGTAGCTTTCAGCAGCCTCTTCAGCCCGGGACGATGCTCCGCTTTGGGAGTCTCGAGTTCATGTCCCTCGACGGCAGCTACGACATGGTACTGCTCCCCTCGCAGCACGACAACGACGACGGTCGTCGGCCCGCCCGGTGGAGACGAACCCGACGACGACGACGACATCTCCATGTGATGGAAGAGGATCACCTGAGTCAACCCCGCCACCCTCCTCGCTAGAGGAGGAGGAGACGGGGCAACCGTGGCCAAGCAGGAGGCGGCACCTCATCGGCTATCGGACCAGAGCGAGCCAACGACACCGGCACCCCTGCGGAGGACATGTTGGGCGTTGTCCTCACACCTGAGACAACGACGGATGTCGCTTCCCCGCAACGTGCCAACCCCAAGCGGACTGATGACGCCAGCACCCTCACGAAGGACTTGTCGGGCATTAGCCTCGTACTTGAGATAACGGTGCAGTCTGTCCCCGATGCGACTTCGCCATCGTCCATAAATGTAACACCCGGTTTTAAAGAACAAAGCCGGGTGCATCTCATACATGCGCCAAAGAAGACAACATATATAATAACAGAGTGTATAGAGATAAATGTCATAAAACATCAGAGTATTTATTACATAGCGGAAGACTTATTACAAAATAAAGATAAATGTAAAACGAACTAAGGATCGTCGGCGCCAATGTCAACTGAGAAACGCCACCTAGATCAGATCATACTCCTCGCCTTGTGGCTCCTCCTGAACCACCTGCTCTTCTCCTGTGGGGGGGGGGTGTGAGACAGCAAGAGTGAGCTCACATACGTTCATCGCTCAACAAGTTGTGGGGAATAATGTGGCATGAACTCACCAAAGGTGGGAGTTCATGAAGTGTAAGGCCGATCAATGAAATAAAGGCTGAAGCTGAGCATTGCTTTTATAAGTTGGTCAAAATTTTATTAGCAGTTACTAAGTGTAAGTAAATACCAAACCATAGTAATAATAAGTAAAAGTAATAATAAAATAATCCCAAATGCAATGAAATGACAGGTTAAGTTTAAGTTCCATAATTTAATCATGTGAGTGTCCGAGCCGCTCATGACCGTGAGCACGGCTAGTATACCAGTTTTACACTCTGCAGAGGTTGCGCATCTTTACCCACAAGTCGTGTTACCCATTTGCCACGGAGTTGATCAGACTCCATACACCTCTACCTAGGAAGCGAGGCAGGGTACCACTATGAGGCCTTTACAAAGTTCCACTAGCTTCAGACTACCCGCTACAGTTTATAGGAAGCTCCAGTGCAGGGTTCCTGGCTGACCGCCATCGCAGCAAAATCAACCAGGGACCTCCCTACACTGACCACTCCCCTACTGCCCTTGCCCCTTTCGGGTAAGGTAGCCCTCCCCTAGCTTTCCTAGTTAATCAGCCAAGGGCGTCGCATTAAACCCTTGTGGTAGCACTGTTTTCCCGGGTGGTTCTCCATGTTCCCATTAACATAATGATCTTAACATGAACATTGAAGAATAAAACAGATAACAATAAATAGTATAACAATGAGTGATGAATATCTCTATACCCAAATCCACATAAAGCAATAGCATGTACTACCCAAAACTTTAGTAGTAAAACCAGTGGTGAAGCAAGGTATAAAGATAGTCAAATCTAGGGTAACCTATTGGGTCCCATCAAAATTAACCTATGTAGATCATTATGATTAATAAGAACATGAATAGGTAAAAGAAGTGATCAAGGGCACAACTTGCCTTCAATGAGCTCCTGCTCAGCTATCTCAACTTGTTGAACCTCAGGTTCCACAGTGGTTTGCTCGTCTACTCGCATCAATACAATACATACATAGCATAGCATAAATTAACATCACATCAAACATGCAAATAGAATCTACAGTAATAAACTAGACATTAAAATAAGATCACAGGAACTGGAATCATCAAATTTGGAGTTATATATTTTAAGTTATGGATTTTCTAAGGTTTTATGTGTTTAATACAAGATTAAGTGAAAGAACAATTTTAATGTGTTTGTCATGTCAGAACAGAGGCACTAAAGGGTAGACAATATTATTACAAAAATTTAGGAACTGGAATGAACCAATTTGGAGTTACTAGGCATTTTCTATGAATTATACAAGTTTTAGGATTATTTTTACACATAAAAATCTATTTCTTAATTTATTTTATAAGTTTTCCCACTGTCTGGACTAGGCCTCAAATTATGGAAAGTGCAGGGGCTACGGCGCAAAATACTCCAGACTCAGTAAATAGTGAACGTGGACGGCGGGTTAATTTCCAGAGAGGTGAGGGTCTCTTTAGAAAAATTGACCCGCGAAGGGGTACGGGCGAGTCTCGGCCGTTGGATCTGAGATGTGCGCACCAAATTAAAACGACACCCGCGCGAGCCGGAATGTAATCCCGATCATCGGTTCCAAATCCTACGGATTGGATTCGATCACGTAAAAGGGGCTTCTGGGTCTGATCGGGGCCGTTGCTAGTGATCCAACGGTCCAAACCCCATCTGACCCCGGGCCGATCATCCTGAGATCAACGTCTCTGGTGTTTTCTCCTTTCTCGCGCTCTCCCGGTGAACCGAGCACCCTCTGGCAGAGAATGCCCACGGCCGCGCCATATGGCCGACGAGGTTCGCGGCTCCAAACCCAAATCAAACTAGCCCAGCCCTAAACGGAGCTCAAGGATAACACAGGAGAATGGTTTCACCAATCGTCGCGCAGCCGAACACCCCCGACCACGACACGAGCGGCGCCCGAACGACATTCCCCGCCCCAAGGCCAAATTCATGCCCAATTCGCCCACGATTAACCACAGCGCGACATTAGATATGTAAAGGAATACGGCGAGGGTAAAGAATCGAGGGCTCACCAAAAGGAGAGGTAGATTTGGCGCAGGAGTTCTCACGGCGGATCTGCGCACCCGTCAGTCTCCGATGAGAAATTGGCAGGACGTCGGGGCACCCAACCCGACACTGAGGTCGCAGACACGCCGTCGAGGCATAGTGGAGCTCCCCAACCAGCTCGTTCCGCGCAGCACACTAGTTTCAGCAAAGTCCCACACACGCCCACACACGGCAGTAATGGCGGCGGCTATTCGTCGCAGAGAGGTAACCTACGATTGCAGGGGTGCGGAGACTACATCCATGCTTTATGGACCGGAGAGTCCGTGCTGCGAGCGAGGAAAACGGGATAGTGGTTGCCATCCCCGTCGTGGTGACCGCGCGGTCGTGGAGCGCCTGCGGCATGTTCAGAAGTTCTGTTGAGAAGAAGGCGCTGACGGCGAGGGTCCACCAGTCAGCCAAATGGATGAGCGCGCGAGAGAGGTGGTAAGTCTGCACGCGGGGTCCACGAGTCAGTGGTATGCGCGAGTGGCCGGAGCGCGCGCGTGGAGGAGTGAATGTGGGCCGCGCGGGGTGAGGAAAGCTGGGGTGGGCTGAATGGGTTGGCTGCCGGCCCAGGTAAGGTTTTAATCTTTTTTTTTAATTTTCTTTCCTAATCTCTTTTCTTCCTTTCCAAATTCATATTTCCATTTCAAATTTAAATTCCACCCTTGTGTCAAGTTTATCCACAGATTATAAGTGCAATTTTAACATACCCAAAAATGAGAGGAATTTATTTATTTATATATTTATTTTGCATTGTACAATATTTATTCCTTTCCTTCTCCATTTTCATGGTTTTGTTTTTAATTTAGGGTTTGGATGTCATGGGCACATTATTACATTGCTATTGATGCTTTTATTTTTATTATCCACAAATGCACAATCAAATAAACTCCAGCATGATGCACAGATTATCTATGTGTTCTTTGTGTTAATTATCCACTTATAACTAGGGTGGATCACATGTGATGATAAGTAGAGGACACAAATTACTGAGATTATCTCTGTTCTCATTATTGCACTTTTGAGTATTACAAATCCTACCCCCCTTAAAAATAATCTCGTCCTCGAGATTTAAGAAGATCTAGGGAAAAGGTGGGGAAAATCTATACGAAGCTCTTCTTCTCTTTCCCAAGTTGCTTCATCTTCACCGTGGTGGTTCCATTGAACTTTGCACATTTTAATCACCTTATTCCTTGTAACTCGAGTCAAAGTGTCCAGAATCTTGACAGGGTACTCCGCATAAGTCAGGTCATCTTGAACACTAAGGTCTTCCAGTGGTAGCTGCTCCTCAGGTACCCTGAGGCACTTCTTTAGCTGAGATACATGAAATACATTATGTACATCTGACAGATGATCGGGTAACTCCAGTTGATATGCAACTTCACCCACTCGCTTTAAAATCAAGAAGGGTCCAATAAAGCGAGGGGACAACTTTCCTTTGACTTTGAATCTCCTCATACCCCGGAGTGGTGACACCTTCAAATATACATGATCACCCTCCTTAAACTCCAGCAATCTTCTTCTATTATCAGCATAACTCTTTTGCCTGGATTGTGCAACTCTCAAATTTTCTCTTATCATTCGAACTTGTTCTTCTGCCTCTTGAATAAGTTCAGGCCCAAAGAACTGTCTTTCTCCAGTCTGATCCCAATACAGTGGAGTCCTGCACTTCCTGCCATATAGAGCCTCAAATGGTGACATCTTCAAACTGGCCTGGTAGCTATTATTATAAGAAAACTCAGCATATGGTAAGCTCTTCTCCCAACTGCCACCATGCTTGAGAGCACAAGCTCTTAACATATCTTCCAGCACTTGATTAGTCCTCTCTGTCTGCCCATCAGTCTGGGATGGTAGGCTGAGCTAAAATTCAACTTTGTATCCAAGCTCTCATGCAACTTCTTCCAAAATCGAGAAGTAAACTGCGATCCTCGATCGGACACGATCTTCTTAGGTACTCCATGTAAACAAACTATCCGAGTCATATACAATTCTGCTAGCTTGGCTCCCGTATAATTAGTCCTCACAGGTATAAAATGAGCCACTTTTGTCAATCTGTCTACAATTACCCAAATAGAGTCATACCCAGCAGGGGTGCGGGGTAGTCCAACAATAAAATCCATACCAATTTCTTCCCATTTCCACTCGGGTATCTTCAATGGGTGCAATAGTCCAGCGGGTCTTTGATGTTCGGCCTTAACTCTTTGACACACATCACACTTAGCCACATGGGCAGCAACATCTCTTTTCAATCCATACCACCAATACTTTCGCTTCAAATCTTGATACATCTTAGTGCTTCCAGGGTGGATTGAATAATCAGAATCATGGGCTTCCTTCAATATAGTCTCCCGGAGGCTATCAATCTCTGGAACACATATCCGGTCTTTGAACCATATAGTACCTTGCTCATCCTCCGTGAATTCCGGAACTCGACCTTCCGTAATCAGATCCTTAATCTCTTGAATCTTAGCATCACCAACCTGACCTTTACGAATCTCTTGCTCCAAGGTGGGTTCCAACTCAATGGTAACTCCTTCAGTGTGAGTAGCAATTCCCAGGTTGAGCTTCTCAAAATCTTTTGCTAATTCATCGGGTAGCTGGACAACGAAAGCGGAGTGAGCATGCTCCTTTTGACTCAAGGCATCAGCAACCAAATTCGCCTTGCCCGGGTGATAGTGAATCTCCAATTCATAATCCTTGATGAGCTCCAACCAACGACGTTGTCTGAGGTTGAGATCCTTCTGAGTGAATATATACTTCAAACTCTTATGATCCGTGTATACTTGGCACTTAGTTCCCATAATGTAGTGTCTCCAAATCTTAAGTGCATGCACAACGGCAGCTAGTTCCAAGTCATGAGTGGGGTAGTTCAATTCATGCTTCCTCAACTGACGAGATGCATAGGCAATCACATGTCCTTCTTGCATAAGCACACATCCAAGTGCTTGGCCACATGCATCACAGTAAATGTCAAATCCCTTCTGCAGATCTGGCATAACCAATACTGGTGGTGACATCAATCTCTCCTTCAACTGATCAAAGCTTTCTTGGCACTTCTCATCCCACTTGAATTCTCTTCCTTTCTCCAAAAGCGATGTCATAGGCTTGGCAATCTTAGAGAACCCTTCAATAAATCTCCGATAATAGCCTGCGAGTCCCAAGAAACTCCGAATCTCGGTAACTGTAGTGGGCACTCTCCACTCCATTATCTCCTTCACTTTAGCAGGATCCACTGCTATTCCTCCATTAGAAATAATATGACCAAGGAATGGCACCTTGTCAATCCAAAACTCGCACTTGCTGAACTTAGCGTAGAGCTGATTATCTCGTAACTTCTGTAGCACCAACCTTAGATGTTGTTCATGATCACTTTCATTCCTAGAATAGATAAGAATATCGTCGATGAACACCACAACGAATCTGTCCAAATACTCCATAAACACCTTATTCATCAAATTCATGAAATATGCCGGTGCATTGGTCAATCCAAACGACATAACAGTAAACTCATATAATCCATATCGAGTCGAGAAGGCTGTCTTAGGAATATCCGATGGTCTAATCTTCATCTGATGGTATCCCGATCGGAGATCAATCTTCGAGAATACCCTGGCTCCTCTCATCTGATCAAATAAATCCTCAATGCGGGGTAATGGATACTTGTTCTTCACCGTAACATCATTAAGAGATCTATAATCCACACACATTCTTTGGGATCCATCCTTCTTCTGTACAAACAGTACCGGTGCTCCCCACGGTGAGGAACTCGGACAAATGTACCCAGCCTCTTGTAACTCCGTCAACTGCTTCTTAAGTTCCTTCAACTCCTCTACGGACATTCTATATGGCCGTTTAGAAATAGGGGCGGTTCCAGGTAAGAGATCAATAACAAACTCGACTTCTCTATCAGGTGGCATCCCTGGTAACTCCTCTGGAAAGACATCCGGAAAATCTCTAACCACCCGGATGTTGTCACCAACAAACTCCTCAGGCATAAAGAACATTGCACGCATGGATGAGGAGGTTACTGCAATATTAACTTGAAATCTTTCTCCTTTAGTGGTAGTGAGTTCTATGGTACCTCTACCACATGCTATAACGGCCTTTGCCTTTCTTAGCCACGACATACCAAGGATCAGATCTATACTGCTTGACTCTAATATTATAGCAGTAGCTCCAAATTCTCTACCCATAATTGTTAATGTCAATCTACGTGTCATTTGATTCGCCTCAACAGGCCCTTTAGGTGTAATTACTATCAGGGGTTTTCTCATATTTAGCAGTGGTATTTCATTTGTGTTGGCATAACGAGCAGACATGAATGAATGTGTAGCACCAGAATCAAATAATATCGTTGCAGGAATTGCATTAACATAAAACATACCAATTACGAGGTCCCCACCATCAGGAGTATCATCAACACTGACTTGATTCACCCTGGCTATAGAATATCCCTTGCCAGGGGTCTGTTGCTTGTGCTGAGCTGGAGTAGTAGCAATCCTCTGTGGGCAGACATTTGCATAATGACCAATCTTCCCACACTTGAAACATTGAGTGCCCGGACTCTGTCCTGTAAACTTCGTCGGGGTGCCCGTGGGAGTAGACTGTCGAGGAGGTGGAGTCCTCAGTGGTGATTGCTGAACTGGGCGTGGTCCTCCTGGTCGAGTCGGTGTACCCTGTGGTGAACTGTAGCGAGGACGAACACTGCTGCTACCCTGTCCTTGCGAGATAGCCTTCCTCTTCAAATCGCCCAGTTGAACACGCTTGTGTTCAATAGCCAGGGCCTTATCCAACAGTCTCTGAAATGATGGAAAGGTGTGTGCAACCAGTGCATACTGCAAGGGTCCATTAAGTCCTTCAATGAAGTGCTCCTGCTTTCTTTCATCCTCAGCAACTTCCTCCGGAGCATACCTCGACAGCTGAATAAATTTGTCTCTGTACTCGCTGACCGACATATTGCCTTGCTTCAATGACAGAAACTCCTTCTTCTTGATCTTTATCATCCTAGCTGGAATATGGTAGTTCCTGAATTGTGTACTGAACTCTGCCCAAGTGATAGTATCAGCAGCATCATGGGCAGCTGTATAAGAATCCCACCAGTCAGCAGCAGGACCAATCAGACGTCCAGAAGCATATAAAACCTTCTCCCGGTCAGTGCATTGTGCAATGTTGAGCATCTTCTCAATCGCTTTCAGCCAATCATCCGCGTCCAGTGGATTAGGTGAGCTAGCGAATGTAGGTGGCTTATGACTCATGAACTCCCGGTGCTTATCTCGGGGTGGAACTGGTGGTGGTGGTGGAGGCAATGGCACTTGTTGCTGTTGTTGCTGCTGTTGAAGTTGTTGTTGCAGCTGCTGTTGTTGCGCCCTCCTTTCTTGGCGTATCTCATCTCTCTCCTGGCGCAACTCCTGGCGTATGTCTTCTCTTTCCTGACGCATCTCTTGGCGTTCTTGCTGCATCTGGGCACGCATATCAGCCATTGTGTCCGCCATTTGCTGCATCACCGCCATCTGAGCAGCAACCAGTGGGTCAACTCCTCCTGGTGGAGGATTAGGAGGATTCATCTCTGCTGGCTGTTGCTGAGGTTGTCTATATATCCTTCGAGTGTGTCGGTTAGGAGGCAAATCAATTCCACCACCCCTCCTGGTATTGACCATCTGAGTTAGATACATATGGTAAGAGAATAGTAGACAAGGCAGTAATTACAATCATGTTACTTTGGGGGATTTATTAGCTAAACAGTTTAATGTTTTACCTACCATAGCTAATTTATTACCTTATGCTAGCACATGCTAAGATGTCCATGTAATATTTCAATCAATCAAAGAAGCAAATCAGGCATTGATCATCAGAACAATCAACCAATATTTTTAATAGAGAAAATAGTTTTGATTTGGTCTTATGCCTCCTATCTCTTAAAATGTCATAGGGGTAGGGATTCCAAGGTGTGAAATCCATCTTGTCTAAGAGTAGAAAAGGTAAGAATGACCAGAGTAGAACAGTAGAAGGTGAGACAGGATCAGGATAAGTATAGAAAGAATTAGAGTAAGGTAAGTATAGAATGAATCAGAATAAGATAAGTAGGTAAGAGTTTTGTCCATTTCTATCTAGGTTTCGTCCTACAGTCAACATTTGCTCTGATACCACTTCTGTAACACCCGGTTTTAAAGAACAAAGCCGGGTGCATCTCATACATGCGCCAAAGAAGACAACATATATAATAACAGAGTGTATAGAGATAAATGTCATAAAACATCAGAGTATTTATTACATAGCGGAAGACTTATTACAAAATAAAGATAAATGTAAAACGAACTAAGGATCGTCGGCGCCAATGTCAACTGAGAAACGCCACCTAGATCAGATCATACTCCTCGCCTTGTGGCTCCTCCTGAACCACCTGCTCTTCTCCTGTGGGGGGGGGTGTGAGACAGCAAGAGTGAGCTCACATACGTTCATCGCTCAACAAGTTGTGGGGAATAATGTGGCATGAACTCACCAAAGGTGGGAGTTCATGAAGTGTAAGGCCGATCAATGAAATAAAGGCTGAAGCTGAGCATTGCTTTTATAAGTTGGTCAAAATTTTATTAGCAGTTACTAAGTGTAAGTAAATACCAAACCATAGTAATAATAAGTAAAAGTAATAATAAAATAATCCCAAATGCAATGAAATGACAGGTTAAGTTTAAGTTCCATAATTTAATCATGTGAGTGTCCGAGCCGCTCATGACCGTGAGCACGGCTAGTATACCAGTTTTACACTCTGCAGAGGTTGCGCATCTTTACCCACAAGTCGTGTTACCCATTTGCCACGGAGTTGATCAGACTCCATACACCTCTACCTAGGAAGCGAGGCAGGGTACCACTACGAGGCCTTTACAAAGTTCCACTAGCTTCAGACTACCCGCTACAGTTTATAGGAAGCTCCAGTGCAGGGTTCCTGGCTGACCGCCATCGCAGCAAAATCAACCAGGGACCTCCCTACACTGACCACTCCCCTACTGCCCTTGCCCCTTTCGGGTAAGGTAGCCCTCCCCTAGCTTTCCTAGTTAATCAGCCAAGGGCGTCCCATTAAACCCTTGTGGTAGCACTGTTTTCCCGGGTGGTTCTCCATGTTCCCATTAACATAATGATCTTAACATGAACATTGAAGAATAAAACAGATAACAATAAATAGTATAACAATGAGTGATGAATATCTCTATACCCAAATCCACATAAAGCAATAGCATGTACTACCCAAAACTTTAGTAGTAAAACCAGTGGTGAAGCAAGGTATAAAGATAGTCAAATCTAGGGTAACCTATTGGGTCCCATCAAAATTAACCTATGCAGATCATTATGATTAATAAGAACATGAATAGGTAAAAGAAGTGATCAAGGGCACAACTTGCCTTCAATGAGCTCCTGCTCAGCTATCTCAACTTGTTGAACCTCAGGTTCCACAGTGGCTTGCTCGTCTACTCGCATCAATACAATACATACATAGCATAGCATAAATTAACATCACATCAAACATGCAAATAGAATCTACAGTAATAAACTAGACATTAAAATAAGATCACAGGAACTGGAATCATCAAATTTGGAGTTATATATTTTAAGTTATGGATTTTCTAAGGTTTTATGTGTTTAATACAAGATTAAGTGAAAGAACAATTTTAATGTGTTTGTCATGTCAGAACAGAGGCACTAAAGGGTAGACAATATTATTACAAAAATTTAGGAACTGGAATGAACCAATTTGGAGTTACTAGGCATTTTCTATGAATTATACAAGTTTTAGGATTATTTTTACACATAAAAATCTATTTCTTAATTTATTTTATAAGTTTTCCCACTGTCTGGACTAGGCCTCAAATTATGGAAAGTGCAGGGGCTACGGCGCAAAATACTCCAGACTCAGTAAATAGTGAACGTGGACGGCGGGTTAATTTCCAGAGAGGTGAGGGTCTCTTTAGAAAAATTGACCCGCGAAGGGGTACGGGCGAGTCTCGGCCGTTGGATCTGAGATGTGCGCACCAAATTAAAACAACACCTGCGCGAGCCGGAATGTAATCCCGATCATCGGTTCCAAATCTTACGGATTGGATTCGATCACGTAAAAGGGGCTTCTGGGTCTGATCGGGGCCGTTGCTAGTGATCCAACGGTCCAAACCCCATCTGACCCCGGGCCGATCATCCTGAGATCAACGTCTCTGGTGTTTTCTCCTTTCTCGCGCTCTCCCGGTGAACCGAGCACCCTCTGGCAGAGAATGCCCACGGCCGCGTCATATGGCCGACGAGGTTCACGGCTCCAAACCCAAATCAAACTAGCCCAGCCCTAAACGGAGCTCAAGGATAACACAGGAGAATGGTTTCACCAATCGTCGCGCAGCCGAACACCCCCGACCACGACACGAGCGGCGCCCGAACGACATTCCCCTCCCCAAGGCCAAATTCATGCCCAATTCGCCCACGATTAACCACAGCGCGACATTAGATATGTAAAGGAATACGACGAGGGTAAAGAATCGAGGGCTCACCAAAAGGAGAGGTAGATTTGGCGCAGGAGTTCTCACGGCGGATCTGCGCACCCGTCAGTCTCCGATGAGAAATTGGCAGGACGTCGGGGCACCCAACCCGACACTGAGGTCGCAGACACGCCGTCGAGGCATAGTGGAGCTCCCCAACCAGCTCGTTCCGCGCAGCACACTAGTTTCAGCAAAGTCCCACACACGCCCACACACGGCAGTAATGGCGGCGGCTATTCGTCGCGGAGAGGTAACCTACGATTGCAGGGGTGCGGAGACTACATCCACGCTTTATGGACCGGAGAGTCCGTGCTGCGAGCGAGGAAAACGGGATAGTGGTTGCCATCCCCGTCGTGGTGACCGCGCGGTCGTGGAGCGCCTGCGGCATGTTCGGAAGTTCTGTTGAGAAGAAGGCGCTGACGGCGTGTAACACCCAGGTGTTACCCTGGCTAGAGCCACTTTGGCACTAGAAGCTGTGATCACAAAAGATAAAGGCTTAGGGCAGCACATAAGAACTTTGGGGCTCATGTGCTAATCAAGTTGCCCATGACATAAGAAACTTTACCCTAAATCCTTGCACACTTACTACCTTGGGCAATAGGGGGAGAAGAACCCTAGATCTCTCCAAAGCCCTACCTTCCAAAACCCTAAGTAAGGGGGGGGAAAGAAAGTGATCAAGGGGGTAAAGCATGTGTAACTTTTACCCAAACCCTAAGCAACATTATAACCATCAATTAGGGGAGGGAAATTTTGCAAAAAGGCCCCTGGAGAAACCCCAATTCAAATCTCCAAGTGGAGAGAGAGCTAGAGCTCTCTATTTCTCTCTAAGTCACATTTTTAGCCCTAATTCAAAGTCCAGCCGTGTTCACTTTGAAAATGGCGCCAAAACCACTTGAGTTCTATACCAAAAATGTGCTATACTACTTAAGGCACCCCCTGGAAAAATTTGAAACCGAGACTTGGACGTTTGACAAGCTTTGACATGGGTTTTGTCGCGGTGTGGGCAGTGAGACAAACCAAACTTGGCGCCTGTCTATCTCCTAACCTAGGGCGTATCCTCCCTTGGAACTCACATGAACTAGGTAGCTCTAGGTGCAGGGAAGAGATCTTCCACAGGCGACATGGCAAGATTCGTACGCTTGGCCGCTCAGCAGAGCGAAGAACACGGGCAGAAGCAACGCGCCACGTGTTCGACGCGCTCTGAGCTCGCCAGAGCACGCCCGCGCGCGCCCCTCGTGCCCGCGTCGCGCCAAACGGGCAAGCCAGCGCCCGGGTCCGCGCCCGCGCCTATAAAACCCTCCCAAGCTTCGACCTTACCCGTCCGCACCCACCCGACCCTCGCCGGAGCTTGGTTCGCCGTCGTTGGCCTGTGCGCAGCTGTCCGCGGCCACCCAGTCCCCCTGCCACCGTAGACCGGCCCGCCCGGCCATTTCCAGCCCCGTCCAGCCCTTGGAGAAGCTTGTACACCCCTCTGCGAGACTCCCCGAGCAAGGAATCGGAGTTTCCTTGGCCGGAGAAGCCAGCCCGCACTCGTCGGAGCACTTAACCTCGCCGGAGTTCGTGGACCGGGTAAACCACTCCACCACCCTTCGATTCCTTGTGCACACAGTCGCTGCGTGACCCCGTGATGCTCACCGTGCCGTCGGATTGAACCAGATCGCCGTGGTTTGGCCGGTATACTCGCCGCCGACGAGGATACCCGCCTGCACGTGTGGACCGGGCGATTCCGGCCATCTCCGACGACGAGCCGTACCTCGACGTGACCGCCAGAGCCTCCCCGAGCCGACCCCACCCTTCGCCGGACCTCCCTCGCCGCCGGTAAGCCGCGTCGTCCTTTCTTTCCTATGGCGACTGTTCTGTTTAGGAGAAGGACCGCGGGTGTGAGGAAGAAAACCCTGGGGGGTTAAGTGTAAAGCCCAAGACTCACATGAATAGTGGTCCGAGGGTAGATCTGCGAGAGTTGAATCAGTTTAACCCTAGGGGTCTCGGCGCAAACTGGTTTTTCCAGAAAACCTTAATTAAATCTGTTTTTAATTTAGACAGCAACTTTGAAAATGCATAACTTCTGTTTAAATCGTCCAAATTTAGTCAAACCAATTTTGCCAAACTCTAAATAATGTAACCTGTCTAAGAAAAATATAAAACCCCATATGAACTAGAGAAAAATACAGGATTCTAATTTATTTTCAGTTTTGGCCAAAAGCTTAATAATAGCAAGAAAACTAGTTGCACTATTTAACTAGGGTTAGAAAAATTTGGAGAAGTTTATATCTACCCACTGACATAGTTAAAAATGTTAAACCTCTCTGTCCATTACATTAAGATAGTTTTAACCCCTTATTCTATAATATGCTTAAGTTTAAGAAAAATAGAAAAAGTGATATAAATGATGAACCAGAGAGCACACCTATTTTTGTTGAGATACTTAGTTAATGTAGTTCACTGAAAAAAATGTATCATACCCTGTTGTAGTGTAAAATAAACAAGATACCTTTTAAATGAAGAAAATAGGGATAACTTAGAAAAACCCTACAAAAATACCCCTAAGGTGAAACCTCCCCAAACCTTAGGACAACTAATGTGTTGATAATAAGAACTTAAGAAAAATCTGAAATCTGTTGTTTGATATTTTTCAAATAACAAGTTAGTTCTAATCACCCTTTTTGCACCAAAGATTAGAAATTCACCATTAATTAACCATCATGTTGTTCTCTGCCATTTTTGGTACAAGAGCTTTTTATCACTACTAGAGGCCAGCAAAAATAACCATTAGGTCAGAAACCATTTTAATAAAGGACTTGTAGTGTAAAGTGGCCCATTTTGCCTAACTTTTGTTATTTTTGTTTAAAGCCTAGCTTTTACACTTTAAGCCTCAAATTATCAAAACAAGCTAGAATAGCCAGTGACAACCCACTGTAATTTTTACAAAATTTTTGGAAATTATTAACCCACTGTCGTAGTTCAAACCTACACTAGAAACCCTAAATGGAAAGTAGAGAAAGGAAAATGAATAGTGGAAATTTAAATGTCCTCCTAAGGCCTTTATAATTGTCCACTAAAACCTACAAAGGCACTACAAATCCAATATGTTATTTCCAAAAGAAAACCTAAACCTAAAAGGGTAATAAGTCTATAAATACCACTAAAAGACCCACGTAGCCAAGGAACCCTAAGTTAATTCTTGACCTAATTTTAGTGGCTTAATGTTCTTAAATCTTGCATAATCATGACATACATGTTCATTGCATTTCGATAGACTGTAATCTTGCTGACGGAGAGTACATCCTCGTGCCGGAGCAAGGAGCTGCCCAGGAGGTTGCCCCAGACCCAGCACCAGAGCCTGCACCAGAGGACCTGCCTGCCACTGCTTTGGAAGGCAAGCCCCGGTTTTATGCATAACCTATTATTTATGCTATTTTACTTCACTTAATGATTGTAGGGTTGATTGTGCACTTAGGTGTAGGAATTGTTTGAAACCCTAGTTGCATGATCTTAGAAATCCTATTGAGATGAATACTAGTATGCTAAGTCGAGTAGCTGCTTTATTAAGTAGGATCTCGGTAGAAGTCGAGTGATTTTTCTAGCACTCGCGCGAGGTCAGGAATTGGCTGTATCTACTTTCCTATCATATTGATGTTGGTTGTGGGCAACAATCCATGGGGATTGGTTGTTCACGGGATAAAAAGTTGATTAAGGATTAAGGTGTGGTACCGTGAGTCAAGCGTTTGAACGTACTAAACACATACCGAGAAATATGGTAAATCGGTAAGCCTAGTACCTGAGTGAACCTGGCAGTGGACATACCTCCTCACGCGACCTGAGACGTAGTCTCCCATTCCGGTTATGGTGGGTACAAGTGCGGTCACTGCACGACGGCCAGTCGGGGTCAGTGGGGCATTGTACGCCAAGGCGGTGAGCCCTGATCTGCTGACGGGGAATCGATGGGGACGGTTGATGTGTGTGGGGACGGAGTGCCCCTACATGTCGTGTGTTTAGGTTTACCTTGCAAGGATAAAAACTCGATTCGAATCGTCTGCTTCTCGCAGCTAATGAGACTGCTTGATCCATGCTGCTACATTGAGTAACAAGTGGAACTGGTTGAGATGATACAAACTGTTGATTGCTAATAATGCTTGCTACTATGTATGAATAGATAGTACACTTTTAGCCTTAAGAGAGTCACACTTAATTTTGACAAAGTTAAAATCTTGATTTAGAAACTCAGCTAGTGCTTTTGGCAACCAAACCCCACAGCCAAACAGCTGCATGTCTAGAGGTAGAGGAGTATAGACTCCTCACACCGGGTAAGTCTAGCTGAGTATTAGTATACTCAGCCTTGCTTGTGGCATAATTTTTACAGGTTCTCTGGAGGACATGGTTGCTGGAGTGACTTGGCCGTCCACCTTACCACCGGGTTGGACTGTCGAGTGGGACCCTGCCTCGGCTGAGGAGGAGCATGAGGAGTGATGGGACAGGCTTCCCCATCCCTCCATTTATTTGTCGTTAGTTTATTTTTCCGCTGCACTTCCAAACAATGATGGCTACTTTTGCGAAAAACTCCGATGATGACCATGGTGATGTAATAACTTAATACTCTGCCATGCATGGTTTTATGCTTTATTGTATTTGCTCTGTGACTCACCATCGAGTGAGACTGTGGTACTTGATCCTGTCAGTGGCCGTGTCGGACTAGATCCGAGGGATTGACGGGTTATTCCCATTTAAGTGTGGTCTAGCCTCTAAGGTCGGACTTGGGCACTTAAGTTGGAATAATTCGGGCAGTTCCGCCACAGCTGGTATCGGAGCTTGTACCACCACAGAGGAATCAATAAAACATGAATACCATCCCTTTTCTAAAAGTAAAACTTGATAGAAACAATGTTGGATAGATAGTAGGGCGAGCAGGATAGACCTAGGACGTGAAGCCTTAGGATAATAGAAGGGTAGCTAGGTGGCTAAGTGACTAGGCCCTACAGGCCACTTTTACAGGATGGGAGTTCTTCCCTATTCCTTCTATTTTCTTGTGAGGTCGTTCAGGACGTGCATGCATGCATTCTTAATTAAGTAAACGAATAACTAAGAAAAAGGACTTAAAAATGAGATAGTAGCCAACTAGGTCCCCAATGCCTTTTCTTTTAACTAGAGGCAGGCTGAGTTTTGTTTTCCTTGTTCTTTTTGTAATTCTTTTCTTTACTTACGCTTAACCGTGCACAGATGACTTCCCACGGATCCTCCGAGGATGGAGATGCACTGACCCACACTGACGGACTTGCACGAGAGGGTTTTCCCCGCATCTTGTGGGAGGTGCTTCAGGGGGCAGGATATTTGGCACCCCCTCAGTACACGGTGCAGCAGTTCGAGAAGCACCGGGTACCTCGCTGTCGGGTGAGGATGACGTTGGAGCCTCATCCCTTGCAGCCAGGCTGGCGTTCACTGGACTCCGAGTCCTATGGATACCGGGCTGAGGACACTATTGAGGCTATCGCTCTGCATGGACTGACTACCTTTTGCGGATTCCATCCCTTGGAGCTGGCTACCCACCCCATTGGGTTGTTCCCTGCGGAAAAGGAGGACGACCCGATGTGGAAGGACCGGGTGGAGCATGCCAAGGACATTTGGGCTCTCTACCCGGGCCACACCGCTCACTTGTCCGTACGATGCATGAATGCTCTGTATCGTCTGCAAGTGATGCGTGGGGAGGCCATGTCCCACCTAATGGCATTGCTGGAGGACACCAAGATCACCCTGGATAACAGGGAGGAGCTCGTGGTGGACTTATCACAGGAGCTGGTGGAGAAGGATCTACAGGTGGAGCAGCTGACTGACGAGATTCATGAGTTGGAAGAGCTGGTGGGCACCAGGGAGAATACCATTGAGGTCCTCGAGGATCAGCTCCTCAACACTCAGCAGCAGCTAGCAGAGGCTAATGCGCATCTGGACATGCATCACCAAGAGATCCATGATGCGGAGGCTGACGAGGACGTTGACATCGAGGGAGGAGACGAGTCTGCCTCCAGTGTAGACACCGCTGGCTCAGGGAGACCACCTTCCCCCGAGTCTAGCGTCGCCTCGTTCGCTCAATAGATGCCAGACTAGTACTAGAAGTTGGTGATAGTTGGACTCCTCGCCGCTAGCTTAGCTTTTGCACCCTTAGGGTACTAGGCTAGGTAGAGTTGAGTCTTTTGATCCTTGATGTAACCAGTGTTGAAACTCTTTTGGATGTTTAGGGATGATTAATGGTCATTTAAATTTGGACGGAAGGATTATGTTTTCGTTGTTTGATTTGGAATCTATCAAATTACTTTGACTCCCCTACCATGTTCGAACCTTAAGCTTGGAGATGTGTTATTAAGCAACCCTGTGACTTTTTCAGATGGCTGGGAGAGCGCGCCGTGGTCAGAATGAGCACGTTCCTCCACCGCCACCGCCTCCCACTCTGCAGGAGCTCATGGCCCAGCAGAATGAGATTCTGAGGCAGCTAGCTCAGCGTCAGCCACCACCTTAGCATTTTGGTGGAGACCATCAGCGTCACCCCGTCGCTGCTACTTACCAGGAGTTTCTCAGCACCCAACCACCATTGTTTACCAGGTCGGAGGACCCACTTGATGCAGATGTGTGGTTGAGGGTGGTAGAATCCAAGTTCCCATTGCTCCATGGGGGTTGCTCAGAGGTCACCAAGGTCAGGTTCGCCACCCAGCAGCTTCGCGGACCCGCAAGAACTTGGTGGGACCATTTTCTGGCTATGCAGCCAGATGGTAGAGAGGTGGAGTGGAGGGAGTTCAAGGCCGCTTTCAGAGGGCATCATATTCCCGCTGGCATCATGGACCGGAAGCTTAATGAGTTTCTGGCACTCACTCAGGGCAGCAGGACAGTATTGCAATATGCCCAGGCCTTCAATGATTTGTGTCAGTATGCCGGATACCATGCAGATACGGATGAGAAGAAGCGAGACAGGTTCAGGAGGGGGCTCAGCACCAAGCTCCGTGACCGTCTCAACACCGTCAGGGCCAACAGTTACAATGAGTTGGTCAACATGGCTATCTCCCAGGAAGACTGCATCTTGGCTCGGCAGGCGGAGAAGAAAAGGAAGACCCCTGTGGCAGGACCCTCGTCTCAGCCACAGCGCTTCAGGATTGTGTCTGACTCACAGAGCAGGGGACCTCAGCAGCAGCAAGGGAGGTGGGTAATCAGGCCACCGCAGCAGCAGCAGCAGCAGCAGGCACCCAACCGCGCCCAGTTTCCAGCTCAGAGGAACAACCAGCAGCAGCAGTACCGCCAGGCTAATGATAACCGGTGTTTCACTTGTGGCAGTACTGGGCACTATGCCAAGAATTGCCCCAAGAATCAGCAGAGGCAGGGGCAGAATGTTAACCAGAACCAAGGAAAGAGGCAGAAAGTGCAGGTGAGGCAGGGCAAGCTGAACTTCACTACAATGGCTGACATTCCAGAGGGAGCACCCGTCATGACTGGTATCTTTACAGTTTTAAATTTTCCTGCTATTGTTCTTTTTGATTCTGGTGCTTCACATAGTTTTGTCAGTGCCAAATTTAGTGTCAAGTGCCAGTTGCCTTTTTGCCACACCCACGGGGCTATTACCATTTCAACCCCAGGAGGCAGGATTGCCACTAATCAAATCAGCAGGCATGTACCCATAAAGTTTGGTAGTTTGATAGTTAAAACTGACCTTCTTATCTTGGGGCTGGATAGTGTGGATATCATCTTGGGAACTGATTGGTTGGCCAAACATCAGGCAATATTGGACATTGCAGCCAGAGCCATTGAAATTCATTCCCCTGTTTATGGCGAGACTGTTTTGTATTTACCCAACCAGGGTGGTACCCGGTCTTGTGCCTTTGTTATGGCAGAATCCCCAGTACGGCAGATCCCAGTAGTCCGCGACTACCCCGATGTCTTTCCGGAGGAATTGCCAGGAATGCCACCTGACAGAGGTATTGAGTTCGCCATTGAATTGCAACCCGGGACTGCTCCTATCTCCAAGAGACCTTATAGGATGCCTCCCGCGGAGTTGGCAGAATTGAAGAAGCAACTGCAAGAATTGTTGGACAAGGGATTTATTCGACCAAGCACTTCACCATGGGGATGTCCCGCCTTGTTCGTGAAGAAGAAGGATGAGAGTTTGAGAATGTGTGTTGATTACCGCCCTCTCAATGCGGTGACTATCAAGAACAAGTACCCGCTACCCCGCATTGATGTTCTATTTGATCAGTTGGTAGGAGCCAAGGTATTCTCCAAGATAGACCTTCGCTCAGGCTACCATCAGATCAAGATCCGTGCCAGTGACATTCCCAAGACGGCTTTCTCTACCAGATATGGGCTCTATGAGTTTTTGGTGATGTCTTTTGGGCTAACCAATGCCCCGGCTTATTTCATGTACTTGATGAACTCAGTATTCATGCCAGAGCTGGACAAGTTTGTGGTTGTCTTCATTGATGACATTCTGGTTTATTCCAAGAATGAAGATGAACACATAGAGCATCTGCATATTGTGCTTCAGAGACTTCGCGACCATCAGTTGTATGCTAAGTTGTCCAAGTGTGAATTCTGGCTGAAGGAAATAAAATTCTTGGGTCACACAATTTCTCAGGATGGGATATCAGTTGACCCCGAGAAGGTGCAAGAAGTGATGGACTGGAAACCCCCGACTACAGTGAAGCAGATTAGGAGTTTTCTGGGATTGGCAGGATATTACCGACGATTCATTCCGGATTTCTCTAGAATTGCCAAGCCAATGACTGAACTGTTGAAGAAGGGAGCCAAATTTGTGTGGAGCCAAAAATGTGAGGATGCTTTTCATACCCTGAGGCAACATTTGACAACAGCTCCAGTGCTAGCCCAACCCGACAACACCAAGTCATTTGAGGTTTATTGTGATGCTTCTGGTACCGGATTGGGTTGTGTGTTGATGCAAGAGAACAGAGTCATTGCGTATGCTTCCTGAGCCCTCAGACCTCATGAGCAGAACTACCCGACACATGATTTGGAGTTGGCAGCAGTAGTTCATGCTCTCAAGATATGGAGACACTACTTGATGGGAGCTCACTGTAACATTTACACTGATCACAAGAGCCTCAAGTACATTTTCACTCAGGCAGATCTGAACATGAGGCAGAGGAGATGGTTGGAATTAATCAAGGACTATGATTTGGAGGTGCATTACCACCTTGGCAAGGCAAATGTTGTGGCAGATGCTTTGAGCCGAAAGGCCCAATGTAATTGCATAAACATGGATGCAAGAATCACCACCTTGTGTGATGAATTGTGCAAGCTGAACCTGGAAGTTGTTCCTTCCGGTGAATTGGGATATATTGCAGTGGAGCCCACACTGCAAGAGCAAATAGCTCAGGCACAGTTTGGGGATAAGGGTGTTCAGATCATCAAGGATATGATCAAGCAAAAGGCCGAGAAATACAAGTGTTTCCGTCAGGACAGCAAGGGAATCTTATGGTTTGAAGATCGATTGGTTATTCCCAAGAATCCAGAGCTCAGAAAGAAGATATTGGATGAAGCTCACCTTTCTAAGTTCTCCATGCACCCTGGTAGCAACAAGATGTACCATGATCTCAGACCCCTTTATTGGTGGACCAGGATGAAGAGGGAAATTGCCAAGTACGTTTCAGAATGTGACACTTGTCAGAGGGTAAAAGCTAGTCATCTGAAAGCAGCAGGCCCTTTGCAACCCCTTCCCATACCATCTTGGAAATGGGAGGACATTTGCATGGACTTCATAGTGGGATTACCCAATACCTCCCGGCACCACGATTCCATATGGGTTATTGTGGACAGATTGACCAAGACTGCACACTTCTTGCCAGTGCACACCACCCACCGGACGGAGAAGTATGCTGAAATTTACATCGACCAGATAGTTCGTCTGCATGGGATACCAAGGACCATAGTCTCTGACCGAGGAGCACCTTTTGTGGCACGATTTTGGGAGCAATTACAGGAATCACTTGGGACCCATGTAATCCGAAGCTCAGCATATCACCCTCAAACAGATGGTCAGACAGAAAGGGTAAATCAGGTTTTGGAAGACATGTTGAGAGCATGTGCACTACACTATGGAAAGGACTGGGACAAGTGTCTGTCCTTGGCAGAGTTTTCTTACAATAACAGCTATCAGTCTAGTCTGAAAATGGCACCTTTTGAGGCTTTGTATGGGAGAAGATGCAGAACCCCGCTAAATTGGTCTCAAGCAGGAGAAAGGGAAATATTTGGGCCAGATTTGGTAATTGAAGCAGAGGAAAGAGTTAGAGTCATCAGGAAGAACTTAGAAGCTGCTCAGGCCAGGCAAAAGAGTTATCATGACCAGAGACGGAAGCCACTGCAGTTTGAGGTGGGAGATCATGTCTATCTTAAGGTATCACCAACCAAGGGTATCCAGAGATTTGGGATCAAGGGCAAGTTGGCCCCTCGTTACATTGGACCTTATAAGATCAAGGAAAGTTGTGGACCTGTAGCCTACCAATTGGAATTACCACCCCATATGTCAGCAGTTCACAATGTGTTCCATGTATCTCAGCTGCGGAAATGTGTTCGTCTACCCACTGAAGTGCTACCAGAACCAGACATTGAGATAGAACCAGACTTGTCCTACCAAGAGTACCCCGCCAAGGTATTGGATCAGAAGGAAAGATCAACTCGGGCAAGGTCAATCAAAATGTATAAGGTTCAGTGGAGTCACCATTCAGCAGAAGAAGCTACATGGGAAACGGAGGATTTTCTACGCTCTCGCTTCCCCGACTTTCTACCCAAAGAAGCCGGTACGTAACCCCGAAACCCCACCCCCACCTGCCCTTTGAAGTCAATTATAAGAAAAACTTAGATAACAAGGATAGTCTAAGTTCTGGATTTAACTTAAGAAGGGCTTCCTTCTGAAGTTGCAAAGAGGATGACATTCGAAGAGCAGTTAACAAGAGAAACTTGTGTAAAGGAGAAACACCACCATCACCCCTTCAAGCACCCCTCCAAGGGACTCTACCCAAATCTCGGGACGAGATTCCTTTAAGGGGGGAGGGCTGTAACACCCAGGTGTTACCCTGGCTAGAGCCACTTTGGCACTAGAAGCTGTGATCACAAAAGATAAAGGCTTAGGGCAGCACATAAGAACTTTGGGGCTCATGTGCTAATCAAGTTGCCCATGACATAAGAAACTTTACCCTAAATCCTTGCACACTTACTACCTTGGGCAATAGGGGGAGAAGAACCCTAGATCTCTCCAAAGCCCTACCTTCCAAAACCCTAAGTAAGGGGGGGGAAAGAAAGTGATCAAGGGGGTAAAGCATGTGTAACTTTTACCCAAACCCTAAGCAACATTATAACCATCAATTAGGGGAGGGAAATTTTGCAAAAAGGCCCCTGGAGAAACCCCAATTCAAATCTCCAAGTGGAGAGAGAGCTAGAGCTCTCTATTTCTCTCTAAGTCACATTTTTAGCCCTAATTCAAAGTCCAGCCGTGTTCACTTTGAACATGGCGCCAAAACCACTTGAGTTCTATACCAAAAATGTGCTATACTACTTAAGGCACCCCCTGGAAAAATTTGAAACCGAGACTTGGACGTTTGACAAGCTTTGACATGGGTTTTGTCGCGGTGTGGGCAGTGAGACAAACCAAACTTGGCGCCTGTCTATCTCCTAACCTAGGGCGTATCCTCCCTTGGAACTCACATGAACTAGGTAGCTCTAGGTGCAGGGAAGAGATCTTCCACAGGCGACATGGCAAGATTCGTACGCTTGGCCGCTCAGCAGAGCGAAGAACACGGGCAGAAGCAACGCGCCACGTGTTCGACGCGCTCTGAGCTCGCCAGAGCACGCCCGCGCGCGCCCCTCGTGCCCGCGTCGCGCCAAACGGGCAAGCCAGCGCCCGGGTCCGCGCCCGCGCCTATAAAACCCTCCCAAGCTTCGACCTTACCCGTCCGCACCCACCCGACCCTCGCCGGAGCTTGGTTCGCCGTCGTTGGCCCGTGCGCAGCTGTCCGCGGCCACCCAGTCCCCCTGCCACCGTAGACCGGCCCGCCCGGCCATTTCTAGCCCCGTCCAGCCCTTGGAGAAGCTTGTACACCCCTCTGCGAGACTCCCCGAGCAAGGAATCGGAGTTTCCTTCGCCGGAGAAGCCAGCCCGCACTCGTCGGAGCACTTAACCTCGCCGGAGTTCGTGGACCGGGTAAACCACTCCACCACCCTTCGATTCCTTGTGCACACAGTCGCTGCGTGACCCCGTGATGCTCACCGTGCCGTCGGATTGAACCAGATCGCCGTGGTTTGGCCGGTATACTCGCCGCCGACGAGGATACCCGCCTGCACATGTGGACCGGGCGATTCCGGCCATCTCCGACGACGAGCCGTACCTCGACGTGACCGCCAGAGCCTCCCCGAGCCGACCCCACCCTTCGCCGGACCTCCCTCGCCGCCGGTAAGCCGCGCCGTCCTTTCTTTCCTACGGCGACTGTTCTGTTTAGGAGAAGGACCGCGGGTGTGAGGAAGAAAACCCTGGGGGTTAAGTGTAAAGCCCAAGACTCACATGAATAGTGGTCCGAGGGTAGATCTGCGAGAGTTGAATCAGTTTAACCCTAGGGGTCTCGGCGCAAACTGGTTTTTCCAGAAAACCTTAATTAAATCTGTTTTTAATTTAGACAGCAACTTTGAAAATGCATAACTTCTGTTTAAATCGTCCAAATTTAGTCAAACCAATTTTGCCAAACTCTAAATAATGTAACCTGTCTAAGAAAAATATAAAACCCCATATGAACTAGAGAAAAATACAGGATTCTAATTTATTTTCAGTTTTGGCCAAAAGCTTAATAATAGCAAGAAAACTAGTTGCACTATTTAACTAGGGTTAGAAAAATTTGGAGAAGTTTATATCTACCCACTGACATAGTTAAAAATGTTAAACCTCTCTGTCCATTACATTAAGATAGTTTTAACCCCTTATTCTATAATATGCTTAAGTTTAAGAAAAATAGAAAAAGTGATATAAATGATGAACCAGAGAGCACACCTATTTTTGTTGAGATACTTAGTTAATGTAGTTCACTGAAAAAAATGTATCATACCCTGTTGTAGTGTAAAATAAACAAGATACCTTTTAAATGAAGAAAATAGGGATAACTTAGAAAAACCCTACAAAAATACCCCTAAGGTGAAACCTCCCCAAACCTTAGGACAACTAATGTGTTGATAATAAGAACTTAAGAAAAATCTGAAATCTGTTGTTTGATATTTTTCAAATAACAAGTTAGTTCTAATCACCCTTTTTGCACCAAAGATTAGAAATTCACCATTAATTAACCATCATGTTGCTCTCTGCCATTTTTGGTACAAGAGCTTTTTATCACTACTAGAGGCCAGCAAAAATAACCATTAGGTCAGAAACCATTTTAATAAAGGACTTGTAGTGTAAAGTGGCCCATTTTGCCTAACTTTTGTTATTTTTGTTTAAAGCCTAGCTTTTACACTTTAAGCCTCAAATTATCAAAACAAGCTAGAATAGCCAGTGACAACCCACTGTAATTTTTACAAAATTTTTGGAAATTATTAACCCACTGTCGTAGTTCAAACCTACACTAGAAACCCTAAATGGAAAGTAGAGAAAGGAAAATGAATAGTGGAAATTTAAATGTCCTCCTAAGGCCTTTATAATTGTCCACTAAAACCTACAAAGGCACTACAAATCCAATATGTTATTTCCAAAAGAAAACGTAAACCTAAAAGGGTAATAAGTCTATAAATACCACTAAAAGACCCACGTAGCCAAGGAACCCTAAGTTAATTCTTGACCTAATTTTAGTGGCTTAATGTTCTTAAATCTTGCATAATCATGACATACATGTTCATTGCATTTCGATAGACTGTAATCTTGCTGACGGAGAGTACATCCTCGTGCCGGAGCAAGGAGCTGCCCAGGAGGTTGCCCCAGACCCAGCACCAGAGCCTGCACCAGAGGACCTGCCTGCCACTGCTTTGGAAGGCAAGCCCCGGTTTTATGCATAACCTATTATTTATGCTATTTTACTTCACTTAATGATTGTAGGGTTGATTGTGCACTTAGGTGTAGGAATTGTTTGAAACCCTAGTTGCATGATCTTAGAAATCCTATTGAGATGAATACTAGTATGCTAAGTCGAGTAGCTGCTTTATTAAGTAGGATCTCGGTAGAAGTCGAGTGATTTTTCTAGCACTCGCGCGAGGTCAGGAATTGGCTGTATCTACTTTCCTATCATATTGATGTTGGTTGTGGGCAACAATCCATGGGGATTGGTTGTTCACGGGATAAAAAGTTGATTAAGGATTAAGGTGTGGTACCGTGAGTCAAGCGTTTGAACGTACTAAACACATACCGAGAAATATGGTAAATCGGTAAGCCTAGTACCTGAGTGAACCTGGCAGTGGACATACCTCCTCACGCGACCTGAGACGTAGTCTCCCATTCCGGTTATGGTGGGTACAAGTGCGGTCACTGCACGACGGCCAGTCGGGGTCAGTGGGGCATTGTACGCCAAGGCGGTGAGCCCTGATCTGCTGACGGGGAATCGATGGGGACGGTTGATGTGTGTGGGGACGGAGTGCCCCTACATGTCGTGTGTTTAGGTTTACCTTGCAAGGATAAAAACTCGATTCGAATCGTCTGCTTCTCGCAGCTAATGAGACTGCTTGATCCATGCTGCTACATTGAGTAACAAGTGGAACTGGTTGAGATGATACAAACTGTTGATTGCTAATAATGCTTGCTACTATGTATGAATAGATAGTACACTTTTAGCCTTAAGAGAGTCACACTTAATTTTGACAAAGTTAAAATCTTGATTTAGAAACTCAGCTAGTGCTTTTGGCAACCAAACCCCACAGCCAAACAGCTGCATGTCTAGAGGTAGAGGAGTATAGACTCCTCACACCGGGTAAGTCTAGCTGAGTATTAGTATACTCAGCCTTGCTTGTGGCATAATTTTTACAGGTTCTCTGGAGGACATGGTTGCTGGAGTGACTTGGCCGTCCACCTTACCACCGGGTTGGGCTGTCGAGTGGGACCCTGCCTCGGCTGAGGAGGAGCATGAGGAGTGATGGGACAGGCTTCCCCATCCCTCCATTTATTTGTCGTTAGTTTATTTTTCCGCTGCACTTCCAAACAATGATGGCTACTTTTGCGAAAAACTCCGATGATGACCATGGTGATGTAATAACTTAATACTCTGCCATGCATGGTTTTATGCTTTATTGTATTTGCTCTGTGACTCACCATCGAGTGAGACTGTGGTACTTGATCCTGTCAGTGGCCGTGTCGGACTAGATCCGAGGGATTGACGGGTTATTCCCATTTAAGTGTGGTCTAGCCTCTAAGGTCGGACTTGGGCACTTAAGTTGGAATAATTCGGGCAGTTCCGCCACAGCTGGTCCACCAGTCAGCCAAATGGATGAGCGCACAAGAGAGGTGGTAAGTCTGCACGCGGGGTCCACGAGTCAGTGGTATGCGCGAGTGGCCGGAGCGCGCGCGTGGAGGAGTGAATGTGGGCCGCGCGGGGTGAGGAAAGCTGGGGTGGGCTGAATGGGTTGGCTGCCGGCCCAGGTAAGGTTTTAATCTTTTTTTTTAATTTTCTTTCCTAATCTCTTTTCTTCCTTTCCAAATTCATATTTCCATTTCAAATTTAAATTCCACCCTTGTGTCAAGTTTATCCACAGATTATAAGTGCAATTTTAACATACCCAAAAATGAGAGGAATTTATTTATTTATATATTTATTTTGCATTGTACAATATTTATTCCTTTCCTTCTCCATTTTCATTGTTTTGTTTTTAATTTAGGGTTTGGATGTCATGGGCACATTATTACATTGCTATTGATGCTTTTATTTTTATTATCCACAAATGCACAATCAAATAAACTCCAGCATGATGCACAGATTATCTATGTGTTCTTTGTGTTAATTATCCACTTATAACTAGGGTGGATCACATGTGATGATAAGTAGAGGACACAAATTACTGAGATTATCTCTGTTCTCATTATTGCACTTTTGAGTATTACAATAAACCAATAGGTACCATCTGTTTTCCATCCCATTCCCTTTCGATTCAGCTTCGATCCACCAAGCGACCCTGCTTCGGTGAGCGCTTTCGTGAGGGCATATCCTGACCCTCCGGGGTACCATATGTGGTCAACTTGGGACCGACTGACGATCGTCTCAACCTCTGGACCCACGGGTTCCGAGGAAGAGGACGACTCCGACGTTAGTTGGGATTTCTCCGGACTCCGTGATCCCGGTGCCATGCATGACTTCATGTCCGCATGTAACCATTGCCTCTCCAGCTGCTCTGATGATGGCCATAGCCTTGACGACGAGGGTTGCGACCCAACTCGCGAGTGCTACCACGTCGATCAGAAGGATCACGACGGAGAAAACCACCTTGGCATGCTAGGAAGTGATGGTGCCCTTGCACCTGCGTCTCGCGTTGAGATCCCACGAGAGCTAGCTATGGTCCAAGTCCCTGCGGGGGGTCAGGACACACAGCTTGAGCAACTCCGTGAGATGCAGGCCAAGCTCGACGAAGAAGCAGGGCGGCTTGTGCAGCTCCGACAAAACATCAAGCAGGAGTGGGCAGGCGGGGCACTCACCGGAGGAGCGCGCCATCGGGCCCGGGACGTCCAGCGCCGTATCATTGATGATGCCAGGGCAGGGCTGCCCCCGGCCATTAGCGGGGCCAGCCAGAACCTAGCTACAGCGGCGATACTACTTCAAACAATGCCGGAGCCATCCACCACTGAAGGGCGACGTATCCAAGGCGAGCTCAAGGGCCTCCTGGAAGACGCCGCTGTCCGACAAGCCGAGAGCTCTGCCTCCCGGAGGCGAGGAGACCCCTCGGAGCATCACGCAACGCCCTCCCAACGCATGCCAAAGGCCTCGGTCCACACCGAGCGCACAAGGGACGGGACGCCTGCAGCCCCAGATTGCCTCGACGCCGAGCGACACCGCCGCGACCGCCGAGCCCGACTCGAGGAAAGGGTGCACCGAGGCTACCACCCCAGGTGCGGGGGACGCTACGACAGTGAGGAGGATCGGAGTCCCTCGCCTGAGCCACCAGGTCCGCGAGCCTTCAGCTGGGCCATACGACGAGCGTTGTTCCTAGCCCGGTTCCGGGCCCCGACTACCATCGCCAAGTACTCGGGGGAAACAAGGCCGGAGTTGTGGCTTGCGGATTACCAGCTGGCATGCTAGTTGGGAGGGACGTACGACGACAACCTCATCATCCGCAACCTCCCCCTTTTCCTCTCCGACGCTGTCCGGGCCTGGCTGGAGCATCTGCCTCTTGCGCAGATCTTCGACTGGGACGACCTAGTCAAGGCTTTCGTTGGGAATTTCCAGGGTACGTACGTACGCCCTGGGAACTCATGGGATCTCCGAAGCTATTGCCAGCAGCCAGGGGAATCCCTGCGAGAGTACATCCCGCGGTTTTCAAAGCAGCGCACCGAGCTGCCCAACATCACCAACTCGGACGTCATCGGGGCATTCCTCGCCGGCACCACTTGCCGAGACCTAGTGAGCAAACTAGGATGCAAGACTCCCACTAAGGCGAGCGAATTGATGGACATCGCCACCAAGTTCGCCTCTGGTCAGGAAGCGGTCGAAGCCATCTTCCGGAAGAACAAGCAGCCTCAGGGAGGGCAGAAGGAAGACGCCCCCGAGGCATCTGTCCAGCGTGGCACGGAGAAGAAGGCCAAGAAGAAGGCACAAGCGAAGCGCAACGCCGTCGACGCGGATCTCGTCACTACTGCCGAGCACAGGAACCCTTGGAAGCCTCCCGGAGGGGCCAACGTGTTCGACAAGATGCTTAAAGAGTCATGCCCCTATCACAGGGGTCCCGTCAAGCACACCCTTGAGGAGTGCGACATGCTCCGGCATTACTTCAACAAGGCTGGACCCTCGGCAGAAAGTGGCAAAGACCAAGGCAATAACAAGAAGGGGGCGACAAGGAAGAGGAGTTCCCGGAGATCCACAACTGCTTCATGATCTACGGCGGGCAGGTGGCGAACGCCTCAGCTCAGCACCGCAAGCAGGAGCGCCGGGAGGTCTGCTCGGTGAAGGTAGCGACGCCAGTCTACCTAGACTGGTCCGACAAGCCTATCACCTTCAACCAAGGCGACCACCACGACTACATGCCGAGCCCAGGAAGGTAGCCGCTCATCGTCGACCCAATCATCGGCAACGTTAGGCTCTCCAAGGTCCTCATGGACGGAGGCAGCAGCCTCAACATCATCTACGTCGGACACTAGAGCTCTTGGGGGTTGATCGGTCTGAGATCTGGACTGGTGCAGCACCCTTCCACAGGATTGCACCTGGAAAGCGTATCCTACCCCTCGGACAGGTTGACTTGCCCGTCTGCTTCAGAACTCCCTCCAACTTCCGAAAGGAAACCCTCACCTTCGAGGTAGTTGGGTTCCGACGGACCTATCACGTGGTGCTGGGAAGACCGTGCTACGCCAAGTTCATGGCCATCCCCAACTACACTTACCTCAAGCTCAAGATGCCTGGCCCTAAGGGAGTTATCACCGTCGGACCCACGTACCGCCACGTGAGTACGCTTAAGCCCTCGTCGAGTCCGAAGCCCTCATCGCCGACCTAGATTGCCTCTCCAAAGAGGTGCCCGACGCGAAGCGGCACGACGGCAACTTCGAGCCGGCCGAGGCAGTTAAGTCTGTCTCTCTCGACCCCAGCGACGACGCTGGCAAGAAAGTCAGGATCGGCTCCGAGCTTGACCCCAAATAGGAAGCAGTGCTCGTCGACTTTCTCCATGCAAATGCCAAAGTTTTTGCGTGGAGTCCCTCGGACATGCCAGGCATACCGAGGGATGTCACCGAGCACTCAGTGGACATCCGAGCTGGAGCCCGACCCGTGAAGCAGTCCCTGCGCCGTTTTGATGAAGAAAAGCGCAGGGCCATAGGCGAGGAGGTCCACAAGCTGATGGCTGCAGGGTTCATCAAAGAGGTATTCCATCCCGAATGGTTAGCTAACCCTGTGCTTGTAAAGAAAAAAGGTGGGAAACGGAGGATGTGCGTAGACTACACTGGTTTAAACAAAGCATGTCCGAAGTTTCCCTACCCTCTGCCCCGCATTGGTCAAATTGTGGACTCCACTGCTGGGTGCAAAACCCTGTCTTTCCTCGACGCCTATTCAGGCTATCACCAAATCAAGGTGAAAGAATCCGACCAGCTCGCGACTTCTTTCATCACACCCTTTGGCATGTATTGTTATACTACAATGCCATTTGGCTTGAGGAATGCAGGTGCCACCAATCAAAGGTGCATGAACCATGTCTTCGGAGAACACATCAGCAGAACGGTCGAGGCTTACGTCGATGACATTGTTGTCAAGACAAGGAAAGCCTCCGACCTCCTCTCTGACCTCGAAGCAACATTCGGGTGCCTGCGTGCAAAGCGCGTAAAACTCAATCCTAAGAAGTGTGTCTTCGGAGTCCCCCGAGGCATGCTCTTAGGGTTCATCGTCTCCAAACGAGGCATCGAAGCCAACCCGGAGAAAATCGTGGCCATCACCAACATGGGGCCAATCAAAGATTTGAAAGGAGCACAAAGGGTCACGGGATGCCTTGCGGCTCTGAGCCGCTTCATCTCATGCCTCGGCGAGAAAGGATTGCCCTTGTACTGCCTCTTAAAGAAGGCTGAGCGCTTCACTTGGACCCTCGAGTCCGAGGAAGCCCTCGGAAACTTAAAGGCGCTCCTTACAAATGCCCCCATCTTGGTGCCCGCTGCTGCGGAAGAAGCCCTCTTGATTTACATCGCCGCAACCACTCAGGTGGTCAGCGCAGCGGTCGTAGTCGAGAGACGAGAAGAAGGGCACGCACTACTCGTCCAGAGGCCAATCTACTTCATCAGCGAAGTGCTATCCGAGACCAAAGTCCGCTACCCGCAAATCCAGAAGCTGCTGTACACAGTGATTCTGACACGGCGGAAGCTGCGACACTACTTCGAGTCTCATCCGGTTACTGTGGTGTCATCTTTCCCCCTGGGAGAAATCATCCAGAGCCGAGAGGCCTTAGGTAGGATAGCAAAATGGGCAGTGGAACTCATGGGCGAAACACTTTCATTTGCCCCTCGGAAGGCCATAAAATCCCAAGTCTTGGCCGACTTCCTGGCTGAATGGACTGACACCCAGTTGCCAATGGCCCCAATCCAGGCCAAACTTTGGACTATGTACTTCGACGGGTCGCTGATGAAAACCGGGGCGGGCGCGGGCTTGCTCTTCATCTCACCCCTCGGAGAACATGTGCGTTACGTACTGCGCCTCCATTTTCTGGCATCAAACAACGTGGCCGAGTACGAGGCCTTGGTTAATGGCCTGCGCATCACCGTCGAGCTAGGGGTTCGGCGCCTCGACGCTCGTGGCGACTCGCAGCTCATCATTGACCAGGTCATGAAGAACTCCCACTGTCGCGATCGAAAAATGGAGGCCTATTGCGACGAAGTTTGGTGCTTGGAAGATAAGTTCTATGGGCTGGAGCTCAACCATGTTGCTCGACGGTACAATGAGACCGCGGATGAGCTAGCGAAAATAGCCTCAGGGCGAACGACGGTTCCCCCGGACGTCTTCTCCAAGGATATATATCAACCATCCGTCAAACTCGACGACGCGCCCGAACCCGAGGAGACCTCGGCCTAGCCCGAGGTACCCTTGGCCGCCGAGGGTGAGGCCCTGCGTGTCGAGGTGGAGCGGAATGGGGTCACACCGGTCCCAAACTGGCAGACCCCGTACCTGGAATATCTCCTCCAAGGAGAGCTGCCCCGCGACAAGACCGAAGCTCGGCGACTGGCTCGACGCGCCAAGTCGTTCGTTTTACTGGGTGATGAAAAGGAGCTGTACCACCGCAGCCCCTCAGGCATTCTCCAACAATGCATATCCATTGCCCAAGGACAAGAGCTGTTACAAGAAATACACTCGGGGGCTTGCGGTCACCATGCAGCACCTCGAGCCCTCGTGGGAAACGCTTTCCGACAAGGGTTCTACTGGCCAACCGTGGTGGCCGACGCCACTAGGATTGTACGTTCCTGCCGAGGGTGTCAATTCTACGCGAGACAGACGCACCTGCCCGCTCAAGCCCTGCAGACAATACTTATCACTTGGCTGTTTGTCGTGTGGGGTCTGGACCTCGTCGGTCCCTTGCAGAAGGCACCCGAGGGCTTCACGCACCTACTGGTCGCCATCGACAAATTCTCCAAGTGGATCAAAGTCCGACCCTTAATCAGCATCGGGTCCGAGCAGGCGGTGGCGTTCTTCACAAATATCATCCATCGCTTTGGGGTCCCAAACTCAATCATCACCGACAATGGCACACAGTTCACTGGGAAAAAGTTCCCGGACTTCTGCGAGGACCACCACATCCGTGTGGACTGGGCCGCCATAGCTCACCTAACGACAAATGAGCAGGTGGAGCGCGCCAACGGTATGATTTTGCAGGGACTAAAACCGAGGATCTACAACGACCTCAACAAGTTTGGCAAGCGGTGGATAAAAGAACTACCCTTGGTGGTTTGGAGTCTGAGGACGACGTCGAGCCGGGCCACGGGCTTCTTGCCATTTTTCCTAGTCTATGGGGCTGAGGCCATCTTACCCACGAACTTGGAATACGGTTCCCCAAGGACAAAGGCTTACGACGACCAAAGCAACCAGACCAGCCGAGAAGATTCATTGGACCAGCTGGAAGAGGCTTAGGACGTGGCCTTACTACACTCGGCGCGGTATCAGCAGTCTCTGCGACGCTACCAAATCCGAAGGGTTCGGCCCCAAGACTTCCAAGTGGGAGACTTGGTACTTCAGCTACGACAAGACGCCCGAGGGCGCCACAAGCTTACTCCTCCCTAGGAAGGGCCGTTGATCATCGCCAAGATTTTGAAGCCCGGGACATACAAGCTGGCCAACGATCAAGGCGAGGTCTACAACAACGCTTGGAACATCGAACAACTACGTTGCTTTTACCCTTAAAATGTTTCAAGTCATTTATGTACCTCGGTCCCTTTACATATGCGAATAAAAAGTCTAGCTATCAAGGGAGGATCAGCCTTGCCTCGGCAAAAACCGACCCTCCCTCGGGGGCTAGAAGGGGGGAACCCTCTCTGCGTCAAAATTTTCCTTGGAAAAGTCTTTTACCAGAACGACTTTCGCGCTTTTCGATTGCATCGGTAACAGAATCCTAAAGACGAGCAAGAGAGACCTTGAGCGGCAAGGCCAACCGAGCCGAGGGACTCCTACGCCTCCGGGATACGGATACCTCACTCATCACCTTCCGCGAAAGGTAGCTCTCGCTCGGATAAGCGATTCTGCTACCGAACAAGTCCTAACGCTCGAAAACTCTTCTACCAAAATGACTTTTCGTGCTTTTCGACTATATCGATAACAGAATCCTAAAAACGATGAGAGAACACGTAAGCGGCAAGGCCAACCGAGCCGAGGGACTCCTACGCCTCCGGGATACGGATACCTCACTCATCACCTTCCGCGAAAAGTAACTCACGCTCAGATAAGCGATTCTGCTACCGAACAAGTCCTAATGCATGAAACAAGAGGAAAGAAAACACAGCTTTATAATCCGACAATAAAAATGTTTAGGCCTCAGCGGTCGCAAAAAACATACGCATACTTAAAACAAACTGTTCCTGCAGGCTCAGACATCGGCAGGGGGAGGAGCAGCACGCTCGGCGTCATTTCCACCCTCGGCAGAATCTAGCCCGGCCTCAGACAGCGACACGGGCGGAAGGATCTCCACCTCAAAGGAGGAAGCCAGCACCACGCTTGGGCCCTCGACAGCCACATCAAGCCTCCGGACCACGGCTAAGGCAGCCTCCTCTTCATCGGGTAAGCAGTACCCCTCGCTGACCCGCTCCAGATCCACGTCATAGTGGGAAGCAAGCACGACGAAGGCCCGCCTAACGCCGTGGTGCAGTGCCCCGCGGAGTCTGCTGCGCACATGGCCGCCCAAGGCCCGCAGTTGACTCTGGGGGGAGCTACTCGAGGGGACGTCGTCGAGAACAAGGGCCCGGCAGAAAGCTGAGACAGCCTCGGACATGGCCACGCGCTCGGCCTCCTTCTGCTCGACCGCCTAGGCAAGCGCCTTGCAGTTCTTGACGGACTCGTTAAGAGCCATCTCGAACCCTGCAGACAGCCGGACAACGTTCTTCAGACATGAGGCGAAGAATGGGGACAGAAACAAAGTCACAAAGCAAGCAAAACATACCTTCGGCCCGGACACGCTGCCGCAAGACCCTAGCTTGGGCGGACCAAGCAGACCCGATGGCCACGGCCAGGCCCTCCGCAAGGGTCCCGGCCTGAGCGGTCGCCTCGGGGTCCGGAAAGGGGGAGCACCCTTTGCACCAAAACTTTCCTCGGAAAAGTTTTTCTACCAAAACGACTTTCGTGCACTTCGACTGCGTCGATAACGGAATCCTAACGACGAGCGAGAGAGACCTTGAACGGCAAGGCCGACCGAGCCGAGGGACTCCTACGCCTTCGGGATACGGATACCTCACTCGTCACCTTCCGCGAAAGGTAACTCGCGCTCGGATAAGTGATTCTACTACCAACGAACAAGTCCTAATGCTCGAAACAAGAGGAAAGAAACATGACTTCATACCCAAATGTTCAGGCCTCAGCAGCCACAAAGAACAAACACACGTACTTGAGGTAACAATGGTACCTAGACTTAGACGTCGGCAGCGCCCTCAGCGGTTTTCCCGACCTACAGCAGATGTCTTAGTACTTAAAGCTATTACATCTTGCTCTCAAGAAGGTACCATTACAAACGGGACTCCGGCTCCGTTCCCGCGGGAATGAACAACCTCCACACCAGAAGGCCTGCGGGATAACAAACCCCAGGTGGCTCGCCGGCGACCACTGCACCAGCAGCGCGACAACGACCTCCGCCTCGGGCGGCTAGACAGCAGTAGCGATGGCCTTAGGGAAAACGCTACTGTGAAAAGGCCCTCATTCACATCCTCCGCCTCGGGAGGCAACCGCTTCGGCAGAGGAAGCCTCACCTATGGCGACCACCACCTCAGCACCGACGACAGCGGCCACCTGCCCACCAACACTGCACCGGCGAAAGGCGGCTGCCCCAATGCGCACCGGCAGGTCCTCACTCCCATCCTCGTCGAGGCTGTCCCAGAACACGAGAACCGCCCTTGCAGCGTACGATGTGTTGTGCGACCCCCTGGTGCAGCCGACGGCGTAAGGAGGACCTGGATGTGGCTGGCCCGCGCACGACACGACCGACACCCATGCGGCGGACGGGCAGCCACGCTTTGCCCCAGCGGTAGGAGGTGGCACCGGAAGCAGCGCCATAACCGCTCAGGTCGGGGAGCCAGACACGTGGCAGCTGCCAGCGCCACGGACGGCGAATGCCCTTCTCCCCCGATCACTGAGGGAAGGAGCGGGCCGCTGCCCACGTGGAGGCAGGGCCCTAGCTCGGCTTGCCCTTGCCCCCAGCACGGATGATGAACATCCTTGAAGCTGAGGGCAAGGGAGCGGCCACAGCCCGGCTCGCCCTTCCCCGCAGCGAAGCAGGTGGTCATCCTCCTGGATGGCCATTGGTGGGGGAATGCAGTCGGGCTGCATGATGAAAATCCTTGAAGCCGAGCGATGACTGGAGAACACCGACCCCCACGGGGTCGCGCTCCTCCAACAACAGCAAGAAGAAGGCAACATGGGTGCACCCCATCTGGGGGCTCGGAAGGTGGAAGGACGCGATGAATGCGAGGAGTGTGAAGGCATGGCTACCGCCCGTGGGGTCGATCCCTTTTTAAAGGCAGATCTCCTCACTCGCACCCCCAAGCGCCATGGGCAAAGTCTCCACCGATGTGCTCCAGGGTTCCCACCCCACGACACGGGGGATGGGTCCCACAGGTCATGCGAGCTGACCCAAAACGTGAAGAAGGCAAACCGCTGCACGCGAAGCGCGTAACCGCCCTGTGGTTATAAGCATTCCCTCATCCTCGCCGAAACCAGTGGTCGAAAGGGCGGACCATCGCGCAAGAAGCATGCAACCACACTACGGTTGTGCACCCTTTCAGCTTCGTCGCGACTGGCGGTCCAGCGTGGAGGCCCGGGCCCACATGTCATGTGACCGACACGCCAGCTACCTCGTGCGAGGAAACCGCACCGCCACTTGTGCTGATGCTGCGTCTTCTCGACTGCAGAACCAGCGCAGCGACTCAAGGCAGCCCTGCGCGTGACCTAACAGTGCCCATTAAGTGCGACGGTCACGGGTCACTCAGCCGCGGAGATAGGCACGACGGTCGATATGATCAGAGGCGGGCCGGCAGTAATTGCAGCAACGGGCGTGCGGAAGCAGCGGTCCAATCACCTACAGGTTTGCACCCTCTCCTGAAGCGGTAGGGGAGCCCTCTCCCATAGCATAAAAGACGACACACCCGTGTTCCGTTCCTCGAACGGCTCGCGCACGCGCAATAGACGCCCCACGGATCGCCCGTCCCATCGCATTAACTCCTTGGCAGGGCAAGCGACACCTCCGGCAGGAGAAGCGGACGTCGTTTCACCTCCGTCATGATGACCGCGTCAAAAAAGGTGCGCCACATTGTTTAAATTTATATCCTTTTCCTTTTCCTCTCTCTCTCTCTCTTGCCACAGGGACCGGGAAAGGGGATATTGCAAAAAGGATCCTTCTCGGCGAAGGAAACGGGCCCTAAGCCCTCCTACTGATCAGAGGTTCGAAGGTTGTGCCCTCCGGGGTTCGGTAACCGCCCCAGAGCACTCGGGCTCCGAGCCCATTACTGATCAGGGGTTCGAAGGCTGGCCCCTCGGAAGGGTTCGATAGCCGCCCCAGACCACACAGAGTCAGGGATGACCCTGGGTACGTCCGTTACATGGCCGAGGCTCGGGCTTCGCTCCCGAGGTACCCTAGGACATTTCCGAGACCAGCGGGAACGATTTGTAATGGAATCCCACCGGAGGGAGGCGCTGAGCCCTCGGACCCTGTCGAATGGGTCCGGGTCCAGCAAATCACCTGCAGGTACTTTTGGAGCGCGCCTCTGGGATACTACCCGACCCTTATCGAACGGGGCTCGGGCGTTCACTTGGATCTCCCGTTAGCAACTCACCGGAAACACCATGTTCGGTGCCCTCCGAGGGTAAACATGGCGCTTTCCCCCCTTCCTCCTCGCGGAGAGGCGACGAAGGGGCGTACAATAAAAGTCGAGACGGTCCTTGATCGTCCTCTCGCTCCGTGCAGAGGCTCGGGGGCTGCTCTCGCGCCAGGCTACGGCCAAACTGTTGACCATGTCAACAAACCAGCTCAAAAACTCGAAGCCTGACCGTGCACCCGGGCTACTGCCAGGCCGCATGAGGGAACAACAAGGCTGACCGAGGCATCACAAAAAGGATTAAGACCTCAGAGGAGTCAAACCACTCCTCCGAGGCCTCGGGGGCTACACCCGGCGGGTGCGCTCGCGCGCACCCACCGGAACAAAACATAACCGAGAAGGGCCGGTCCCCTTGCCAGAAATCCGGCAGAACCTCCAAGCGGGTATTTACACTCCCTTGAAGGCTCGGGGGCTACTGTCGGGTATCGTAATTAGGGGTACCCCCAATACTCCTTAACCCGGCTGGAAAACGTCTTTAGAACAAACCATCAACGGCTGATGAAGCGTGGTGCAAGTCAAGGTCTCGTCTACCAAGGGATGTGACCTCATCCGAGCCTAGCCTCGGGCAAGAGCAGTAGTCCCAGACGAATTCACGCCTCGACCGAGGGTCCACTCAGTCAGCAGACACACCCCCGTCTCACCCAAGGCTAAGCTCGGGCGAACTTTGTCGTGCAGTGACCTCGGCCGAATCGCCTTACCAACCGACTGTATCGCATGCGCATTCAATGCGGGGATCGCCTGACACCTTATCCTGACACGCGCGCCTCAGTCGGCAAGGTCGAAGTGACCGCAGTCACTTCGCCCCTTTACTGACCATTCTGACAGGAAAACAACACTGTTCGCCCCGCTCCGGCTACTGTGCCAACCACCAGGGTAAGACTAGCAACAGTAAGTCGTGATCTCCCCTGAGTTCAGCCTCGGGCACAACCAGGAGCTCCGCCTTGCCCGACCCCAGGCCTCGGCCTCAGCCTCGGCCTTGGGAGAAGGACTCTGCCTCGCCCGACCCTGGGCCTCGGCCTCAGCTTCGGTCTCAGGAGAAGGTCTCCGCCTCGACCGACCCCGACCTCGGCCTCAGCCTTGGCCTCGAGAGAGGGACTCCGCCTCGCCCGACCTCGGCCTCGGGAGAAGGACTCTGCCTCGCCCGACCTCAGCCTCGACCTCAGAGGAGTCACCGCCTCGCCCGACCTCAGTCCCGTATCAACTACACTACTGGGGATCCATCATTACCCTACCCCTAGCTAGCCGCATCAGGCTACGAAGGAACAAGACCGGTGTCCCATCTAAGTTACTCCGGTAATAGGTAATGATGGTTCCCCGTGTGCGCCCATGACGTCGGTTGCTCTCAACCCCCTACGGAAGCAAGGAAACGTCAGCAGGATCCATGCCGCACCGCCAGCTATGCTTCTACAGGGCTCAAGGCACTTCTCCGACAGCCACGTTCGTACATCTACAGGGCTCAAGGCACTTCTCTGACGGCCACATTGGTACATGTACAGGGCTCAAGGCAATTCTCCGCCAGCCACGTTAGCTCATAACTACACCCCCATTGTACAACTGGGCATCTCCTTATATCTATAAAAGGGGATGTCCAGGGCCTTCCAAGGGGAGAGAGAGAGGAAACGTATGAACGTGCGATGTACGAACGAGCGGGAGCAGGCAGAGTAGGAGAGGCACGGCAGAGGCAGACTCAGTGTCACACCCGGGTTTTAGGGGCACCAAGACCCGGGCGCGAACATAAACACCAGGTATGCTGGGACCAAGTCTCACACATATGATGTATAGTGGCACAGGATCGAATGTCACATCTTTACTATATAACAGGAGTTCTATACAAAAATAAATAAATAATTACATTAAAAGGAGACAACGGTCCAGCAACCCAAAGTTGACTGGGAGACGACGGCCTAGACCTCTCTCGAATACACCACGGCATCCTCCAAGCGCCTCATCCTGCGGTACCTGTTCTTGACCTGTGGGGGGGTGTGAGACAGCAAGAGTGAGCTCACATACGTTCATCGCTCAACAAGTTGTGGGGAATAATGTGCATGAACTCGCCAAAGGTGGGAGCTCACGTGAAGTGTAAGGCTTACCAAAGAAGATGGTTAGAGCTGAGCATTGCTTTTAAAGTTGGTCAAAATTTTATTAGCAGTTACTAAGTATAAGTAAATACAAACCCAGTTAAATAGTAGAACAAAAGTAACAACTTCACCTGCGATGCAATGCATATGACAAATTGAGTTTAAGTTCCATAATTTAATCAAGTGAGGGTCCGAGCTGCTCATGACCGTGAGCACGGCTAGTATACCAGTTTTACACTCTGCAGAGGTTGCGCATCTTTACCCACAAGTCATGTTACCCATCTGCCAAGGGATCGCGACTTCCCATACACCTCTACCGAGGAGGCGAGGCAGGGTAACACTACGAGGCCTTTACAAAGTTCCACTAGCTTCAGAAAACCCGCTACAGTTTATAGGAAGTTCCAATGCAGGAATCCCTTGCAGGACCGCCATCGCAGCAAAATCCTCCCGAGGGCCTCCCTACACTGACCACTCCCCTACTGCCCTTGCCCCTTTCGGGTAAGGTAGTCTTCCACTAGCTTTCCTAATTAATCAGCCAAGGGGTCCCATTCCTCCCTTGTGGTAGCACTGTTTTCCCGGGTGGTTCTCCATGTTCCAATTAACATAATGATCTTATCATGAACAGTAATTAACAAACTGATAACAAAAGTGTAATCATGAATAATGTATCTCCATACCCAAAACCACATATAGCACTAGCAAGTACTACCCAGAAAGTTCAGTGGTAAACAAGGTATAACGATAGACAAACTAGGGTAACCTATTGGGTCCCATCAAAATTAACCTATGCAGATCATTATGATTAATTAGAACATGAGTGGGTAAAAGAAGTGATCAAGGGCACAACTTGCCTGGGCCTTGAGAATCCAGGTACCAGGATGATCTTCAGGTGACTCGTGTCCTCACTGCTAGTCGTAGCAATTCAAACAAACATAGTATAGGCAAATTTAACATTACACCAAACATAAGAACAAAATACACATTAATAATATACATATTAAAATAAGATCATAGGAACAGGATTCATTAATTTTGGAGTTATAGATTTTAAGTTATGAATTTTCAAAGGTTTTATGTGTTTAAAATGGATTAAGTGAGAGATTAAATTTCTAATTGTTTTCATGACAAAACAGAGGCTCTAAGTGGTAAATAATATTAAAACAAAATTATTGCAACTGGAATAGGTCAAAAAGGAGCTAAAATGAATTAGTTATGAATTAAATAAGTTTCTGATTTATTTTCACACTAAAAATCATTTTCTAAATCATTTTCTATGATTTTCCTATCCACAGGACTGCGCCTCAATTAAACAGAAGCGCAGGGGGCTCGGTGCAAGTTTTCCAAGACACAGGGAACAGCAGTCATGGACTGCGGGTTTGTTTATCTGAAAGCTAAGGGGTTCTTTAGCATAATGCCATCGCGAAGGGGTAAGCTCTATTCTGGGCCGTTCGATCAAACGCGGATGGCTCGGATTAGATCCGCCCTACCGCGAACCGGTACACATCCTGAGCCGCAGGATCCACGATCAACGGCGCAGATTTTAAAATGCGTGGGATCACTCAGGTTCGTCCGATCAAGATCGGACGCGTTCCACGCGCACTACCCAAATACAAGCTTCGATTAATCTCGGCCATCCGTCCACAGATCAACGGTGGGAGCCACTTCTTCCTCCCCACGTCAAGCCACGGCGACGGCGAGTCCCACAGCGACGGAGGCACACCGGCGAACGCGCTAATGTGGTGAACTCCGACCGATCCACGCACCCGACCCGCGTTCTACGATCGCACGGTCACTAGGAATCGCTTGGCTAAACTTCAACCACGCAACGAAGCGCCCAGACTCCCGGCCACGACGAGGCGACAATTCACGGCGGCGCTGACCCCGTTAGGAGCAATTCGCCGCCGAGCCACACCCTCATCGAATAATTCCGCTCTCCCGATGTTCGCTGAGGTTAATTCGAGCACAAAAGAAGGTTTCCTCACCTGATTACGAAGCGAAGGCGGCGCTGACCCGACCTCCCCCACGGCGGCACGAAATTCGGAGGTTGGTGAGTGGTTCTGGCTTCAATCAAGGTTGGGTTGAACGCGCAATGGAGCGGCTAGATTTATAGTGGTACCAATCGGTCAAGGTTGCAACAGCCCGGCCGAATTCGTGGGAAATTCCGGTTTCCATGGTGGCGACCCGGCGTGCGGACTCGAGTTCATCCCCAAGGCTGACCGGTGGGGCCCATGTGCCAGTGAGCGTGGAGGCAACAGGCGTGTGTGGATGAGAGCGATGACAAGCGGGGCCCGCATGTAAGCGAGGTGAAACGCGCGCGCGCGTAGAGTCCTGCCCGCGGGGTCCACACGTCGGTGAGATGTAAATAATGCTGGGCCGCGCGGTGGCATTCGGTTTGGTCCGATTTGTTGGCCTGCGGCCCATCAGGTATAGTATCCCTTTTCCTTTTTCTTTTATATTTTCTTCTTTCTCCTTTTAGCTTCCAAATTCCATTCTAAATTCAGATTTTAAATTCAAATCTTGTGCCAGTTTATCCTCAATTTATATTTGTGAAATAAAAAGTATAAATTTTGGAAATATATAAATTTCCTTTATATTATGTATATATATCTTCTCTCTTTCACTTCTACATAATATTTCCAAAACCCTAAAGTGCAACTTTGGGTTAACTTTAAATTCTCAATTCCATTATTATATTTTATTATTATTTTAAATGCTCATACAATTAAAACTCCATCATGAGTGCCAAATATGGTTCTATTTATTATTTTATTCACTTAAGCAAATGCTTTTAAATAGGGAGATGAGTCTTCAAATGTTATGAGAGTTCTAAAGAGGGAAAAAAAAGAAAAATTCTAATGCAAGATCTTTGAAAATTTTTACTATATTCTCAAAATGAGATTTAGGGTGTTACAAATCCTACCCCCCTTAACAAAAATCTCGTCCTCGAGATTTGTAAGAAAAGGGATGTATACTCATATTGTTCTCGGAACATATGCACAAACAAAGAAATCTCAGCATGAGGTATAATTCTTTAACAAAACATAGGGTCAATAGACCTTATTGTTTCTTCTAAATTAATATCATATCATCTACTAACTAAAGTAACATCTAGATCTTACAAATCATCATAATTTATATCTATGTAGCTTGGTGGAGCTGGTGGTGGTGGTGGAGGTTGTTGTTGTTGTTGTCTCTCCAACCGTGCTTGCCTTATTTCTTGGCGGACCTGACGTATTTCCTCGCGTTGTTGTCTTATCTGGTTTTGCATCTCGGTCACCAGGTCTGTTAATTGTTGTATTACCAGTCTTTGGGCAGCAACCACTTGTTCGGTTTCAATAGGTGGAGGATTTGGAGAATTCATTTCTGTTTGTTGTTGCGTGATAATCTTTCCTTTCCTGGTATTGACCATGAAAGTTAGAAGCATATGGTAATAGTTTTGCAAAGGAAATTATTCAATAAGCGGAATAAATAAGCTAGTAGCTGGTTATAATCTGAAGATTCTTTAGTAGGGCTTAATCTTTGTTTTATGTTCAGATTAAGGTAACCAGTCGTATAAGGTGAATACCTAAGGGTAGGATAGAATCTGTCAAGATGAGGGATATGTATGGGTGAGATAGACTACAAAATGTAGGTTACAAGTTTGTTTGTTGTTAGGTGGGAATAGAAAGGTTATACCATTCATCATGGTTCTAGGTTAGGTTAATACATGGCTAGTAGGGTTTAATCACTTCTACCAGTATCACTAATATGTTTAAGTAGACCACATTAGATTAGATCATATTAGATTGGATGGGATCTAGATTAGATTGGTATGACCAGTTTGACTAGATAAGATCTAATTAATTTGCATTAGATCATGGTTGTTTAAACTAGGGTGGGTAAGTATGCTTATTAGGATAAGATGGATCCATAAAGATAAGATAGAATCTTTTGAGATCAGTTAGATCTATTAGGATGAGATAAAAATCTTTTCAAGATAAGATGAGTATCTTTTAAGATAAGACGGATCTGTTAAGATAAGGGAGAATCTTTTAAGATAAGATGAATTGGCTAGAATGAGATCTTTTTAGGATAAGATAAATTTCTTAAGCTAGATATGTTCCAATGGGGATAATCTAGGTTGTCTAGTTATTTTATAAATATATTTTTATACCTATGTGTATATGCAGATGCAATTGTGGACATTACTCCACAACCCATCACACTCAATCAAAGATCCAAATCAGACAAGTATCATAAGAACAAACACTCAAGCATACCAATATCTACAAAAATAGTTTTGCTTTTGTCCCTAAGATTAGGTCTCCTATTCCTAAAGTCACTTTTAAGGATTTCAAAGTGTGAAATCCACATTTGTCTTTAGAAGTGAAAAGGTAAGAGTAATCAGAGTAAAGCGGAAATAGATGAGAAAAGATTAAGAAAAGTTTCAGAAAGAATCAGAGTAGCAAAGGTAAGTAGATAATGGTTGTCCAGTTCTATCGAGGTTTCGTCCAACAGTCAACATTCCTCTGATACCACTTCTGTCACACCCGGGTTTTAGGGGCACCAAGACCCGGGCGCGAACATAAACACCAGGTATGCTGGGACCAAGTCTCACACATATGATGTATAGTGGCACAGGATCGAATGTCACATCTTTACTATATAACAGGAGTTCTATACAAAAATAAATAAATAATTACATTAAAAGGAGACAACGGTCCAGCAACCCAAAGTTGACTGGGAGACGACGGCCTAGACCTCTCTCGAATACACCACGGCATCCTCCAAGCGCCTCATCCTGCGGTACCTGTTCTTGACCTGTGGGGGGGGTGTGAGACAGCAAGAGTGAGCTCACATACGTTCATCGCTCAACAAGTTGTGGGGAATAATGTGCATGAACTCGCCAAAGGTGGGAGCTCACGTGAAGTGTAAGGCTTACCAAAGAAGATGGTTAGAGCTGAGCATTGCTTTTAAAGTTGGTCAAAATTTTATTAGCAGTTACTAAGTATAAGTAAATACAAACCCAGTTAAATAGTAGAACAAAAGTAACAACTTCACCTGCGATGCAATGCATATGACAAATTGAGTTTAAGTTCCATAATTTAATCAAGTGAGGGTCCGAGCTGCTCATGACCGTGAGCACGGCTAGTATACCAGTTTTACACTCTGCAGAGGTTGCGCATCTTTACCCACAAGTCATGTTACCCATCTGCCAAGGGATCGCGACTTCCCATACACCTCTACCGAGGAGGCGAGGCAGGGTAACACTACGAGGCCTTTACAAAGTTCCACTAGCTTCAGAAAACCCGCTACAGTTTATAGGAAGTTCCAATGCAGGAATCCCTTGCAGGACCGCCATCGCAGCAAAATCCTCCCGAGGGCCTCCCTACACTGACCACTCCCCTACTGCCCTTGCCCCTTTCGGGTAAGGTAGTCTTCCACTAGCTTTCCTAATTAATCAGCCAAGGGGTCCCATTCCTCCCTTGTGGTAGCACTGTTTTCCCGGGTGGTTCTCCATGTTCCAATTAACATAATGATCTTATCATGAACAGTAATTAACAAACTGATAACAAAAGTGTAATCATGAATAATGTATCTCCATACCCAAAACCACATATAGCACTAGCAAGTACTACCCAGAAAGTTCAGTGGTAAACAAGGTATAACGATAGACAAACTAGGGTAACCTATTGGGTCCCATCAAAATTAACCTATGCAGATCATTATGATTAATTAGAACATGAGTGGGTAAAAGAAGTGATCAAGGGCACAACTTGCCTGGGCCTTGAGAATCCAGGTACCAGGATGATCTTCAGGTGACTCGTGTCCTCACTGCTAGTCGTAGCAATTCAAACAAACATAGTATAGGCAAATTTAACATTACACCAAACATAAGAACAAAATACACATTAATAATATACATATTAAAATAAGATCATAGGAACAGGATTCATTAATTTTGGAGTTATAGATTTTAAGTTATGAATTTTCAAAGGTTTTATGTGTTTAAAATGGATTAAGTGAGAGATTAAATTTCTAATTGTTTTCATGACAAAACAGAGGCTCTAAGTGGTAAATAATATTAAAACAAAATTATTGCAACTGGAATAGGTCAAAAAGGAGCTAAAATGAATTAGTTATGAATTAAATAAGTTTCTGATTTATTTTCACACTAAAAATCATTTTCTAAATCATTTTCTATGATTTTCCTATCCACAGGACTGCGCCTCAATTAAACAGAAGCGCAGGGGGCTCGGTGCAAGTTTTCCAAGACACAGGGAACAGCAGTCATGGACTGCGGGTTTGTTTATCTGAAAGCTAAGGGGTTCTTTAGCATAATGCCATCGCGAAGGGGTAAGCTCTATTCTGGGCCGTTCGATCAAACGCGGATGGCTCGGATTAGATCCGCCCTACCGCGAACCGGTACACATCCTGAGCCGCAGGATCCACGATCAACGACGCAGATTTTAAAATGCGTGGGATCACTCAGGTTCGTCCGATCAAGATCGGACGCGTTCCACGCGCACTACCCAAATACAAGCTTCGATTAATCTCGGCCATCCGTCCACAGATCAACGGTGGGAGCCACTTCTTCCTCCCCACGTCAAGCCACGGCGACGGCGAGTCCCACAGCGACGGAGGCACACCGGCGAACGCGCTAATGTGGTGAACTCCGACCGATCCACGCACCCGACCCGCGTTCTACGATCGCACGGTCACTAGGAATCGCTTGGCTAAACTTCAACCACGCAACGAAGCGCCCAGACTCCCGGCCACGACGAGGCGACAATTCACGGTGGCGCTGACCCCGTTAGGAGCAATTCGCCGCCGAGCCACACCCTCATCGAATAATTCCGCTCTCCCGATGTTCGCTGAGGTTAATTCGAGCACAAAAGAAGGTTTCCTCACCTGATTACGAAGCGAAGGCGGCGCTGACCCGACCTCCCCCACGGCGGCACGAAATTCGGAGGTTGGTGAGTGGTTCTGGCTTCAATCAAGGTTGGGTTGAACGCGCAATGGAGCGGCTAGATTTATAGTGGTACCAATCGGTCAAGGTTGCAACAGCCCGGCCGAATTCGTGGGAAATTCCGGTTTCCACGGTGGCGACCCGGCGTGCGGACTCGAGTTCATCCCCAAGGCTGACCGGTGGGGCCCATGTGCCAGTGAGCGTGGAGGCAACAGGCGTGTGCGGATGAGAGCGATGACAAGCGGGGCCCGCATGTAAGCGAGGTGAAACGCGCGCGCGCGTAGAGTCCTGCCCGCGGGGTCCACACGTCGGTGAGATGTAAATAATGCTGGGTCGCGCGGTGGCATTCGGTTTGGGCCGATTTGTTGGCCTGCGGCCCATCAGGTATAGTATCCCTTTTCCTTTTTCTTTTATATTTTCTTCTTTGATTAAGAGAAGTTGGAGAATGCCAACGAGACAGGTGCAAGAGGGAAGTGTATAGATAGAAAAGGTAAGCATAGATGGATTAAGGAGAGAAGGGGAGAGAACCCAACTACCTAACTCTATGGCACTCACCTAATAAATTGATGACGTTGCGAACCAAGGGCCACAACACATCAACACTCATAACCACGAAGCAAATCAGTCATAACACAAAAACAAACTGCACGAGCACACAACAACAAGCATCTCGTTGCTACACATTAATATCAACTAGAAGGTGGTCTTTCCTTACCAAAGGGAAACTACTCTAAGGCCATCGAAAGGCAAGGGGAATGATAAGACATGCATGATAGGGGTATAAACATAGTAAAGGATGAAGCTAAAGCAAGGATTGTAACCAGCAAGGGAGAGAATGCAACCAAGGTCAGGATAGGTAAAACACCATTGTCAAATCGAGATGGAAAAGATGATATTTCAAAAGGTAGGCATAAGATAACATCATGGAAAGATCTAGAGATTACAAAGGTAAGGGAGGTGAAAGGAAAAAGCACACCAAAAGATAGAGTTAGGACAATACTTGCAATGCGATAGAGGAAAAAGGGAACAAACAAGAGCGGGATAGGTAAGACATCACTCTTGAAATGAAATGATAGAGGAGGCTTTAAAATGCAGGTGCAAGATAAGCATCTTGGTAAAGATCAAGGGATGACAAGGGTTAAAGTGATAACTGACAAACACAACCAAGGATGTATTTTAGACAAAACTTGCAAGGCGTCGAAGGAGGGGTAGCAGTCAATGGCGAAATAGGTAAGACATTATCCTCGAACAAGGATGGGAAAAGAGAAGGCTTTTAAAGGGAGGTTCAAAGTAAGCATGAAGGTAAGGGTATGAATATTACAAGGGCCAAAGGTGATACTGAACAAGAATGTAAGAGAGGAAGTAAATGTGCATAAGAACCAAGGATATAAGTACCACAAAGGATGAAGTTCAGACAAGATCTGCAAGTGGAAAAGAAGAGGATATGTCCAAGGGCCAGATAGGTAAACTGTCACTCTGAAATTGAGGTGGAAGAGAGGGGATTTTTTTAAATAGCAGAAATCAAGATAAATATCAAGGTAAGATCAATGGATGACCAGGTGATGGTGGTAGCAAAAAATACATCAAAGGATGGAATTAAGACAAAACTTGTAAGGCGACAAGGAGTGAAAAGAAATCAAGGAAGAGGTAGGTAACTCGCAACTCTCAAACTGGGTGGAAAGAAAGGGAATGCCTTTAAAGGATAAGTTCAAAGTAAACATTTAGGTAGAAGGCTTCAATAACGCAAGGGTCAACGGCGACAACAAACAAGGGTATAAGAGAAAAGATGAAGGTATAGAAGAGTTAGTGGAATAATTATAATAAAGAATGGAGGTATGTCAAGGCTTAGACGCAGTAAAGAAGAGGATGCTGCCAAGGATAAGATAAGTAAAACACCGGTCTCAAATTGGGATAGGAAATTGGATATTTTAGATAACAGAAATAATGTCATCACCAAGGTATGGTCGAGAGATGGGAAAGGTCAAGGCAACGCTAAACAGAGGCACAACAAAGGATGTAGTTGAAGACTCACAAGCGATGAGGAAGAGGATACAACCAAGGGAAAAGTAGGTAAAGTACAACGCTCAGATTGAGATGGAAAAGAGGAGATTTTAAAGGGCCAATATAAGATAAACATCAATGTAAGATATAAAGGTGATAAGGATAAAGGTGATAATGGTGAAAAATATAATCCATGGACAGAGTTAAGGCAAGACTCGCAAAGTGACGAAGTGGAGAAAACAAACAAGGATAAGATAAATGAGGTTCCGACACAAGAGTTGAAGTAAAAAATTCATTACCGAAGGAAGTTACGAGGAATTAACGAGATCGCCAAGGATGTGTGAAATAGGATGAATGCTCATGGATCATTAAGAAACAAGGGTGGTCAAGGGCACGTTAACTGAAATGTCTTAAACAAATATTGAGATATAAAGGTAAGCACATATAAAAATAAGAGTATGCAAGATTCTAATGGTACGAGCATACCAAGACCAAGGGCATAGAAAATGCTGAAAGATGGTGACTTAACAACAGGATAAGAAATGATCTCAAAAGACAAGAAGGTCACGGACACATAAACTGAACTATTTAAATAGACAATAGAGGTACAAGGGTAAGTACTTTAGATTAAGGGATAAGGGTATTAAAAAATGCAAGGATACGAGCATGTCAATAACAAAATGGAATAGAGATGGTCAAATGGTAGCAATTTAATAATGGACGAGGAAAGAGTCCCAAAAGACTAAAGGCTATGGTCATGGGGCATCTACAAAGATGTCACAAGCATAAGAGTGAGATAAGTTCTAATAGACTGAGAGAAGTATAGACCATGCTAGAAGAAAATACTTTTTGACAAGGGGGCATATAGGAGCACAGCATAGAATTAGTCGAGATGACTAAAATTTTGAAGCAGAATCAAGGGTGAGGTGAAGTAACAGTCAAGAAGTCCTTAAAACGGCTAATGCTACTCTAGGTCAGCGGTCCTACAGTCAGCACGGCTTTGATACCACTTATGTCACACCCGATTTTGAAGGTAAACCGAATGTGAACCATGTACGTGACAAGATCAGTAATTCACGTACACAGCGATTACATAAATGACTCATCATAGCACAATGCTTCGAATTACAATAAAGAGTAAGTAATAATATTACAGACTAGAGCCATTTACATAATATAAATCAAAGTACACAGAATCAAAACGTAGCCAACGTGTAACACCCGGATTTTAGGGGTCCAAAACCCGGGCGCTAACATAAACACCAGGTATGCTGGGACCAAGTCTCACACATATGATGTATAGTGGCACAGGATCGAATGTCACAACTTTATATATAACAGGAGTTCTATACAAAATAAATAATTACATTATAAAGAGACAACGGTCCAGCAACCCAAAGTTGACTGGGAGACGACGGCCTAGACCTCTCACGAACACATCACGGCATCCTCCATGAGCATCATCCTGCAGTACCTGGTCTTGACTTGTGGTGTATGTGAGACAGCAAGAGTGAACTCACATACGTTCATCGCTCAACAAGTTGTGGGGAATAATGTGCATGAACTCGCCAAAGGTGGGAGCTCACGTGAAGTGTAAGGCTTACCAATGAAGAGGGTTAGAGCTGAGCATTGCTTTTAAAGTTGGTCAAAATTTTATTAGCAGTTACTAAGTATAAGTAAATACCAACCCAGTTAAATAGTAGAACAAAAGTAACAACTTCACCTGCGATGCAATGCATATGACAAATTGAGTTTAAGTTCCATAATTTAATCATGTGAGTGTCCGAGCTGCTCATGACCGTGAGCACGGCTAGTATACCAGTTTTACACTCTGCAGAGGTTGCGCATCTTTACCCACAAGTCGTGTATCCCATGTCGCCAGGGTTTGCAAAGCCCTTAGACACTTCCGAGGTGAATGGCTAGGGATCCACTACGAGGCCTTTACAAAGTTCCACTAGCTTCCGAAAACCCGCTACAGTTTATAGGAAGTTCCAATGCAGGAATCCCTTGCAGGACCACCATCGCAGCAAAATCCTCCCGAGGGCCTTCCTACACTGACCACTCCCCTACTGCCCTTGCCCCTTTCGGGTAAGGTAGTCTTCCACTAGCTTTCCTAATTAATCAGCCAAGGGCGTCCCATTCCACCCTTGTGGTAGCACTGTTTTCCCGGGTGGTTCTCCATGTTCCAATTAACATAATGATCTTAACATGAACAGTAAATGACAAATGATAACAAAAGTGTAATCATGAATAATATAATCTTCATACCCAAAACCACATATAGCACTAGCAAGTACTACCCAGAAAGTTCAGTGGTAAACAAGGTATAAAGATAGACAAACTAGGGTAACCTATTGGGTCCCATCAAAATTAACCTATGCAGATCATTATGATTAATTAGAACATGAGTAGGTGAAAAGAAGTGATCAAGGGCACAACTTGCCTGGGCCTTGAGAATCCAGGTACCAGGATGATCTTCAGGTGATACGTATCCTCACTGCTAGTCGTAGCAATTCAAACAAACATGGTATAGGCAAAATTAACATTACACCAAACATAAGGACAAAATACACATTAATAATATACATATTAAAATAAGATCACAGGAAAAAGAATTATTAATTTTTGAGTTATAGAATTCAAGTTATGAGTTTCCTAAGGTTTAAGGTGATTATAATAGGATTAGATGATAAATTAATTTCCTAACAGAGTTCATGTCAAAACAATGATTCTAAATGATAGAGAATATTATTACAAAATTTTAGGAATTGGAATGGTTCAATTTGGAGTTAAAATGAATTTTCTATGAATTATCTAAGTTCTAGCAATTATTTTCATATTAAAAATCTATTTTCTATTTTATTTATTCAAATTAAATGATCTCAGGACCGGGCCTCAATATCAATGAAGCACAGGGGCTGGCGCGTAAAAATTCCTAAGACTCAGAAAATCCCAAGGTGGACGGCGGGTTGATTCCGAGAAAACCCAGGGTCTCTTTAACAAAAAGTCACGGCGAAGGGGTACGGGCATATCTCAGCCACCCGATCTGATCTGGACGGCTCAGATTACAACACTCTTTAACCGAACCGGTATCAAATCCTGACCACCCGATCCGTGATGGACGTATCAGATTTGAAATGAGCGGATTGAGTCCTGAGCGTCGGATCCGCATCAGACGGTGGATGATCACGCCATCACCCATCATCGCACCGATCCGACGATCCCAATCCAACGGTCAGAATTGCGCAGAGCGAAACGGTACCCTGCTTCTAATCGTGCCCGTTCGTTTAGGATCCGATGGCATGGAAGCCGTCTCCCCCCAGCTCGCCAGGTTCACCGGCGACACAGCCACCTGGTGCGGTGGCGCCATGGGCGGCGAGGGGGCAGATAGCATTAGAGTGCTCGAATTCAAAATTGACAGGCGCAACACGTAATTGATGTGAAAGCGGAACTAGGTATAGTCCTCTCACCGAGGGTGGCGCACGACGGTGACCAGGCCGCGGTGGAGTGCGGATCCGCGCCGATGCTTGCCTCCGGCGAGCAATTGGCGCCGATTTAGTCTCGCCCGCGGTGAAGGATCTCCACACGCACCAGCGCCAGTTCCTAGCGCACCCCACGATCACGCACAAATGCTAAATCCGAGCTTGGTCGGGGTCTTTACCAATGGCGGTGTACTCCCCTCCGGTTCTCTCTCTCTCGGTGTGCACTGGGGTAGACGACGACGCAGGTCTCTGATTAACACGGAGGGGACCAAGCGCGGCGGCCTTTTATTGCCACGACGGCAAAGCGCGCCCGCGAGAATCGGCCAGGCCGCCCGGAATTCTGCGCCGATTGTTGCGGTCGGTTTGTTCACGGACGCGAGCAGGGTGACAGGTGGGCCCCGGCTTCAGTGATACGCACGCGCGGTCAAAGGAGCTATCCGCGCCCGGGTGAGGATGACTGACGAGCGGGCCCCAAATGAGCAGAGGACGAGCTTGTAGTGTGTGTTGACGTGAGACTGACATGCCGGGCCCACATGTCATAAGTGGAGAGGGAGGAAAGCGCAGGGAAGGGTTATGTGGGCTGTGCAGAATCAAAGGGGATGGGCCGCAGGGGAGGATGGGGAAGTGGGCCGGCCGAAGAGAATTTGGCCCAACATGTAGGTTTTCTATTTTCTTTTATATTTCCCTTTTTTTCTGTTTTATTTCTTTTGATTTCTTTTCAAATTCAAATTTCCTTTCAAATTTAAATCTGACACTGTGGCAAACTTGTCTTCAAATTATTTTGCACATTTAAAGTACCAACTCCGAAAATATAACTCTAGGTATATTTTATGTAATTCTCTTATTCCTCTATTTCTTTTCTTACTTCTCTTTTTATCTCTAATTTTATTTCCAAATCCTATAATTGAGTTTGAATTAACTCCCTAATCCTCATCATTAATGTGCCCTTAGTAATATTATTAGTATTATTAAATATACAGGAAATCGAAGCTCCCACATGAGACATGATTTATTTTAGTGATCTTACTCATTTGTTTTTCTCATATGTGATTATTACCATGTGATGATGAGTACGAGGTAATACATAGGTTGAGATGTACTTTTTTATTTTTATTTATTTATTATTTTTTTTTCCACTAATTGGGTGTTACAAATCCTACCCCCCTTAAAAATAATCTCGTCCTCGAGATTTGTAAGGACAGGGATGTAAAAAGCTTTATTTATAGTTTAGCCTTTTAACTTTTAGTTAGTTTAGGAATTGAGTAGTTTCATATTATTTAGATAGTGGTTATAAAAGCTTGGGTATGTATATCCACTCTATTGTGTATGGTAAAAGATGTCTTTTAAAGCATAGAGAAGTTTGGTTAGGAAAGGGTAGGGTGAGGAAAGACTCCATCCAAGATTGTGGATCTTGACTCATCTTGGTGACCTTACTTGATCCTTGAAGACTTGGGTTGGTGTTCATCCTTCCTTGATGAAGTTGATCATCTTCTTCGGTCTTGTCTTATTGATTAGGAGTTAGTGTATATTATCGGGCTGGAAAATATGGTTAAGATAGGTGTGGTTGAGATAGACTACATGATGTAGGTCAAAATCTGGTTTGATGTCAGGTGGTGGTTGATAGATTATGCAATCCATTAAGACTTTATTGATTGGGTAAGTTATGTAACTTGTTATATAGATCGAGTTGTTGTGTATGGCCAAGTTGATATAAGTCTCCAAATTAGGCTTAAGTGATTTAGGAGTATGGCCTTATCTTTTCTACCAGCATTAAGTAACTCACACTAGATTAGACCATATTAGATTAGATAAAATCTAGATTAGGTTGGATATGACTAGGTTAGACTAGTTTAAGTTAAATAGATCTATTAGGGTAGGATATATATTATTAGGATATGATAGAATCTTTTAAGATAGGATGGATTATATGATATAGGTAGGCCATTGTTCAAGGATGAGTTGGTGTAAGACATTAATTTAGGTTAAGATATGTTTGTAGAGACAGTGTCTAACCAAATTATCTGACCTGTTAATAACACACTTTAGATTGGGTCATATTTAGATTAGATAGAATCTGGATTAGGTTGGATGTAACTAGATTAGACTAGATAATATCTAATTACTTTGGATTAGATCATGGTGGTTACTCTAGAGTGGGGTCAATATGCTAATTAGGGCAAGATGAATCCATAAGGATAAGGTAGAGTCTTTTAAGGTCAGTTAGTTCTATCAAGATGGGATAAGTAAAGTGGTTAGGATAAGATGAATCCTTCAAGATAAGATAAATCTATTAAGATAAGAGAAAACCTCTTAAGATAAGATGGATCTATTAAGATAGGGGAGAATCTTTTAAGATAAGATGAATTGGTTAGAATGAGATCTTTTTAGGATAAGATAAATCTCTTAAGCTAGATATGTTCCAATGGGGACAATCTAGGTTGTCTAGTTATTTTATAAATATATTCTCATATCTATGTGTATATGCAGATGCAATTGTGGACATTACTCCACAACTCATCACACTCAATCAAAGATCCAAATCAGGCAAGTATCATAAGAACAAACATTCAAATACATAGACACTTATAAAAATAGTTTTGTTTTTGTTCCTAGGATTAGGTCTCCTATTCCTAAAGTCACTTTAGGCACAGGATTTCAAAGTGTGAAATCCACGTTTGTCTTTAGAAAAGAAAAGATAAGAATAATTAGAGTAAAGCGGAATTAGATGAGGAAAAGATTAAGATAAATTTAGAAAAGAATCAGAGTAGCAAAGGTAAGTAAGTATTGGTTGTCCAGTTCTATCTAGGTTTCGTCCTACAGTCAACATTCCTCTGATACCACTTCTGTAACACCCGGATTTTAGGGGTCCAAAACCCGGGCGCTAACATAAACACCTGGTATGCTGGGACCAAGTCTCACACATATGATGTATAGTGGCACAGGATCGAATGTCACAACTTTATATATAACAGGAGTTCTATACAAAATAAATAATTACATTATAAAGAGACAACGGACCAGCAACCCAAAGTTGACTGGGAGACGACGGCCTAGACCTCTCACGAACACATCACGGCATCCTCCATGAGCATCATCCTGCAGTACCTGGTCTTGACCTGTGGTGTATGTGAGACAGCAAGAGTGAGCTCACATACGTTCATCGCTCAACAAGTTGTGGGGAATAATGTGCATGAACTCGCCAAAGGTGGGAGCTCACGTGAAGTGTAAGGCTTACCAATGAAGAGGGTTAGAGCTGAGCATTGCTTTTAAAGTTGGTCAAAATTTTATTAGCAGTTACTAAGTATAAGTAAATACCAACCCAGTTAAATAGTAGAACAAAAGTAACAACTTCACCTGCGATGCAATGCATATGACAAATTGAGTTTAAGTTCCATAATTTAATCATGTGAGTGTCCGAGCTGCTCATGACCGTGAGCACGGCTAGTATACCAGTTTTACACTCTGCAGAGGTTGCGCATCTTTACCCACAAGTCGTGTATCCCATGTCGCCAGGGTTTGCAAAGCCCTTAGACACTTCCAAGGTGAATGGCTAGGGATCCACTACGAGGCCTTTACAAAGTTCCACTAGCTTCCGAAAACCCGCTACAGTTTATAGGAAGTTCCAATGCAGGAATCCCTTGCAGGACCGCCATCGCAGCAAAATCCTCCCGAGGGCCTTCCTACACTGACCACTCCCCTACTGCCCTTGCCCCTTTCGGGTAAGGTAGTCTTCCACTAGCTTTCCTAATTAATCAGCCAAGGGCGTCCCATTCCACCCTTGTGGTAGCACTGTTTTCCCGGGTGGTTCTCCATGTTCCAATTAACATAATGATCTTAACATGAACAGTAAATGACAAATGATAACAAAAGTGTAATCATGAATAATATAATCTTCATACCCAAAACCACATATAGCACTAGCAAGTACTACCCAGAAAGTTCAGTGGTAAACAAGGTATAAAGATAGACAAACTAGGGTAACCTATTGGGTCCCATCAAAATTAACCTATGCAGATCATTATGATTAATTAGAACATGAGTAGGTGAAAAGAAGTGATCAAGGGCACAACTTGCCTGGGCCTTGAGAATCCAGGTACCAGGATGATCTTCAGGTGATACGTATCCTCACTGCTAGTCGTAGCAATTCAAACAAACATGGTATAGGCAAAATTAACATTACACCAAACATAAGGACAAAATACACATTAATAATATACATATTAAAATAAGATCACAGGAAAAAGAATTATTAATTTTTGAGTTATAGAATTCAAGTTATGAGTTTCCTAAGGTTTAAGGTGATTATAATAGGATTAGATGATAAATTAATTTCCTAACAGAGTTCATGTCAAAACAATGATTCTAAATGATAGAGAATATTATTACAAAATTTTAGGAATTGGAATGGTTCAATTTGGAGTTAAAATGAATTTTCTATGAATTATCTAAGTTCTAGCAATTATTTTCATATTAAAAATCTATTTTCTATTTTATTTATTCAAATTAAATGATCTCAGGACCGGGCCTCAATATCAATGAAGCACAGGGGCTGGCGCGTAAAAATTCCTAAGACTCAGAAAATCCCAAGGTGGACGGCGGGTTGATTCCGAGAAAACCCAGGGTCTCTTTAACAAAAAGTCACGGCGAAGGGGTACGGGCATATCTCAGCCACCCGATCTGATCTGGACGGCTCAGATTACAACACTCTTTAACCGAACCGGTATCAAATCCTGACCACCCGATCCGTGATGGACGTATCAGATTTGAAATGAGCGGATTGAGTCCTGAGCGTCGGATCCGCATCAGACGGTGGATGATCACGCCATCACCCATCATCGCACCGATCCGACGATCCCAATCCAACGGTCAGAATTGCGCAGAGCGAAACGGTACCCTGCTTCTAATCGTGCCCGTTCGTTTAGGATCCGATGGCATGGAAGCCGTCTCCCCCCAGCTCGCCAGGTTCACCGACGACACAGCCACCCGGTGCGGTGGCGCCATGGGCGGCGAGGGGGCAGATAGCATTAGAGTGCTCGAATTCAAAATTGACAGGCGCAACACGTAATTGATGTGAAAGCGGAACTAGGTATAGTCCTCTCACCGAGGGTGGCGCACGACGGTGACCAGGCCGCGGTGGAGTGCGGATCCGCGCCGATGCTTGCCTCCGGCGAGCAATTGGCGCCGATTTAGTCTCGCCCGCGGTGAAGGATCTCCACACGCACCAGCGCCAGTTCCTAGCGCACCCCACGATCACGCACAAATGCTAAATCCGAGCTTGGTCGGGGTCTTTACCAATGGCGGTGTACTCCCCTCCGGTTCTCTCTCTCTCGGTGTGCACTGGGGTAGACGACGACGCAGGTCTCTGATTAACACGGAGGGGACCAAGCGCGGCGGCCTTTTATTGCCACGACGGCAAAGCGCGCCCGCGAGAATCGGCCAGGCCGCCCGGAATTCTGCGCCGATTGTTGCGGTCGGTTTGTTCACGGACGCGAGCAGGGTGACAGGTGGGCCCCGGCTTCAGTGATACGCACGCGCGGTCAAAGGAGCTATCCGCGCCCGGGTGAGGATGACTGACGAGCGGGCCCCAAATGAGCAGAGGACGAGCTTGTAGTGTGTGTTGACGTGAGACTGACATGCCGGGCCCACATGTCATAAGTGGAGAGTGAGGAAAGCGCAGGGAAGGGTTATGTGGGCTGTGCAGAATCAAAGGGGATGGGCCGCAGGGGAGGATGGGGAAGTGGGCCGGCCGAAGAGAATTTGGCCCAACATGTAGGTTTTCTATTTTCTTTTATATTTCCCTTTTTTTCTGTTTTATTTCTTTTGATTTCTTTTCAAATTCAAATTTCCTTTCAAATTTAAATCTGACACTGTGGCAAACTTGTCTTCAAATTATTTTGCACATTTAAAGTACCAACTCCGAAAATATAACTCTAGGTATATTTTATGTAATTCTCTTATTCCTCTATTTCTTTTCTTACTTCTCTTTTTATCTCTAATTTTATTTCCAAATCCTATAATTGAGTTTGAATTAACTCCCTAATCCTCATCATTAATGTGCCCTTAGTAATATTATTAGTATTATTAAATATACAGGAAATCGAAGCTCCCACATGAGACATGATTTATTTTAGTGATCTTACTCATTTGTTTTTCTCATATGTGATTATTACCATGTGATGATGAGTACGAGGTAATACATAGGTTGAGATGTACTTTTTTATTTTTATTTATTTATTATTTTTTTTCCACTAATTGGGTGTTACACAACGTAAATTAACCCACCACAGACAGCTGACTGGGGGAGGTTGCTAGCCTAATCCTCGAACTCATCGAAGTCCTGGAACTCCTAGAGATCCGCCTCGACACATTCTTCTTTACCTGAGCATAGTTTGAACCAAAGGCAACCTGGTGTTTTGTGAAAGCAAGGGTGAGTACACATCAACGTACTCAGCAAATGTCACGTTTTGCTGAAGTGGACTAGCTTTATATGGGGTTAAGTCAAGCAGTTGCTTTTAGTTGGTCAGGTTAATATTACTAGTGGAAAGCTGGGTTTTAGCATTAACCCAAGTTATTAACCCAAGGTACCCTTTCCAAACGGAAAGAATACCACTTACCATTACCATAAGCACAATCATAACCTTCCTCCTCATCATCATTTGTAGACAAACCATCTCTGATTAAGTATCTCTAATCAATGGAGCTCCCTTGGCCGCTCATAACAGTGAGCACGACTGATATATCAGTTTCATAACACTCTGCAGAGGTTGCGCACTTTACCCACAAGCCGTGATTCCCTCTCTAGCCCAGGCTTGCAAGACCCTTATTCACTCCTAAGGTGAATGGCTAGGGATTCACTATGAAACCATTACAAAGATTCCCTAAGGCTGTAGCCGCCCGTTAGGTTTCCTAAATGCACCGCACTCCTCCCCAAGGGGCGAACCAACCTTGGCAGAGCGAGCCGCATACACCGAGCCCCATTAACGGCACAACGGCGAAGCGAACTACACCTCAGTTCCTCTAATTATTCAGCTAAGGGTGTCCCATTCCACCCTCATGGTTGCACTGTTTTCCCGGGCGGTCATCCAACGAACCAGTCCTTACGGAGAGGCACTCGAGAAATAGCTCGAGTCCCCTTAAAAGCCACAAGTATATCATCATATCCAGAATAAAACCATAGTATCATCATTGTATCTCATCATGTTCATTTATTAAAGTAAAGCGCTGGCATGAAGCTAACCATAGTAACCCAAAAGGTAATCAAGGACAAGGTAAATAGAAAGCTAGTCAATCCTTATGTTGTTCATAGTATGCGGGGCAGTGAATTATAAAGTAAATGAGACATAATGGGTCAGCGGACACTTGCCTTCACCAAACAGATGCTCAGGGTCTTCAATCTCATAGAAATCAAAGAGTTTGATCTCGGTCGTCGAAGCTTGACCGTCGATTACTCGAAGCTCAGAAATGGATCGCATTCTATTCGCGACATGCAGTGAACACAAATAGGCACAAGCAAATAAATATATATATGCATAAGAACATTACAACATACAAAGAAAAACATAAAATAAACATGCAATACAAAATAAAGCTCGCTACTACGGTCATGCGAGAAAAAGGAACATCGGAATCGAAGCTAAGGTTGAGAAGTTATCCCGTTTATGCTACACGAGTATTAATTAGAACATTCAGTCAACATAATTATATTAATGGACCTTTATCAAATACAACTAGAGATATCACCTAGCTTTAATTAGTCTATAACGCTAACACCTGTCAGTTAAATAAGTAATTTAAATAAAACTAGAGATTCTACGTGATGCGAACTTACGACGCGCGAAACAGCACGATAGTGCGTGGAATGATGCGCGGACACGCGCGACATAGCACGAGACAGCGCGCCAACGACGCCCGCGAATGACACGCGAACATCATGCAAACGACGTGCGAACAACGCGACGACGACGAGCGCAACACGTGTAAAAGGAACGTGAAAAAAAACGGAACTATGACTGAAAAGGCACTTTATACAACGAAGAATTTACATTATTAGACATGTAAATGATCCACATGTTGAATTTATTTTAGTATAAGATATTTCAGCGAAATATGTAAGTTGGATTAGGTCAAATTATATTTAATTACTAGTAACTCAGGTGAACCTATCCATATTTTATTTATAAACATTGCATATGATTTATATCATCTAATTCAGAAAAATATATAACATATGATATCATCTAGGCGTGATATTTAATGTGTCGTATGTATACTAAGCAAACTATTTAATAAAACATACTTATGTTGAAATTAAACATACTAAAATGGATTACACAAAACCGAAAAAACCTAAATTGCTTTTACGACTCTTCAAAAGCTAAAGAAATTGATCTAAAATTAAAAGATAAAATAATAGTTAATTTCAAAATATTAAACAACATGTTTCAAATGAAATAAATCTACTTTTAGAAATGAAGAACATAAAAAATACTTTAATTTACATGGCACTAATAGTACCACACCCGTACATGCATGAGCAGCACCTATGGCCTTTCAAATGACAAGTGGGGCCCTCCACCTTCAACCCACGAATCACACGGGATGCAAATTCCTCCTTCTCCATTAGTCTTCTTCCTTAGACGCAATGCAAAGACCATGGGGAAGGGCTGCTTGCCAACGGTGCTGTGGCTCAGTAGCGGCTGTTGTGGCATGGGGCTAGGGACCCTAGACGCCATGGCCGGCTAGGGGTGGCAGCAGCAAGCGCGCGCACTCAGGCGGACAGCGAGGCGTCTCCAAACGACAACGAGGGTGGCCTGGGCGGAGGTGAGTGGCGTGGGCTATGGGGCGCACAGGCGAGGCGAGAACGAGGCGAGGGCGGTTTCTAGCTTCCTGCTTGCAAGGGAGGAAGGGGAGAGATGGCACCATTTTTTTTGGCAACGTGGGGGCTGGATCGAGTGGGGAAGGTGGTTTTTGGAGGCATCAGCGCGGCTCACAGGCAGTTGCTTGGAGAAGATGAACAGGAGGCCTCACTGGTGGGGCCCAAAGCATGGACATATGGCTGGGCAAGCTCTCCACGTGCGCTATGCGCCCGCGTAGCAACCAGCCAGCAGACGGCTGGGCAAGGACGTGCGCACGGGGCTCCGGGTGGATCGCGCGGCTGCTGGGCCAGGGAGGGGGCACGGTTGGCGCGATCGCACGCTGTGGCGCAGGAGCGACTGCGAGGTGCTGGGCCGGGGCAAGGGAGGGGAGGCCGGGGGCTGAGGTGGGCTGCGTGCGCGCGTTGGGCTGGGGTGGCTGGGGAGAGGGAGAACGGGTCGGGCCGGCTGAGGCCAAAAGGAGGGGGCTGGGCCTTTTTCTTTATTTATTCATTTTCCTTTTTTTCTCTCTTTCTTTTGTTTCTACTTCCTCTGATTTAATTTCAAGCTCGAGCACAAGATCACAAATGAGAAGAATTCACCACAAGCAAATTCATCAATCAAAAGAAATATGTACTTGTTGGGGGCCTTCGGCTTTGGAAGGTCCTCAAAAACATGATTTAACAATGTTTTCCAAGAGAAATATGCAAACAGGTACCTTCGAAGTTAGATTGCGGGTATACAAAAGCACGGTTAAAGACGAAGCTTGACTGGGACGAAAGGTGATCACGACGAAGGATAAGACGATCACGAAGCTATATACAGAAAAGCTTCGGCATAACGACAGAAAAGGGGAACCGACTTAAAGATGAAAAGCCAAATTAGACCTCGAAGAATTACTATAGGGTTATTGTTAAATGTAATGGGTATTAATGTAATTTTGCATGGGCTGCGACCCGTGCCTATAAATAGGTGAACAGTATTCCTGTACTGTTCACGCTGATTTGGCATTGACTTTTGCGTCACACTTGTACTTTTACCTTCTCACAAGCTGAAGGTACATTTGTAATTTGATATCATTTCTATTCTTCCATCATAATAAAATAGAAATGATTTGTCAATGATACATAATCGTTCATGTTAACTTATATGCTTCATATGATTCCTTCTTCATTATTATATTTTATGCTAATGAAGGTATGTCCTTCATAACCTTCGTCCAAAAATCATTATATCCTTAGGGAAATAATGCTTCGAAGGGCGAAGGATATTAACATTTAACATTTCGTGTTGCCTTGTTCTTAATTCCTAGCATTTGAGAACAAGTCGCCAACATTGGCGCCCACCTCCGGTGAACTCACTTCCATTTCTTGAGTTTTGAACAACTTCGGCAAGCATCACCTTCGTCATGCCGCCGAAAAAAAGCTTCAGCGACAGGGGCTGGTACTTTACAGCCGCTGGATCCCAATCAGGATGTCCTTTCTCTCAGAGAGGCCCGAAGCCAGAAGAGGAAGGTTGTTAGTCCAACACCTCCGGAGGATGACCTGGATCAGGAGATCCAAAACCTGGAGATCCTTCAGCAACAGGTGCAACGCAAGAAGGAGAAGATGGCTCGTCTAGCTGATCTTTAGAGACAGATAGACGAAGCTTCTGAGGAGGTTCGTCATCTTGTTCAAGATGATCAAAGCCAAAGGCCTCCACGCAGAGAGCTTCATCAGGAAGGCTTCCACAATGAGGATGACTGGTATGAAGATTTCCATCATGGAAACTTTGCTTTTGATGATGCTCCTCCTCTCTCAACAGAATTGCAGGCTACACCATGGCCACAGTCTTACAAGCCACCCCAGCTCCTCATGTATGACGGTCACACAGACCCGAAGCAATTCCTAATGAGCTATGAAGCAACCATATCTTTGTATGGTGGCAATACGGCAGTCATGGCAAAATCTTTCGTCATGGCCGTCAGGAGCGTCGCCCAGACTTGGTACTCTTCTCTTCGGCCAGGGACAATCACTTCTTGGCAGAAGTTGAAGGATATGCTGATAACTAGTTTCCAAGGGTTTCAGACGAAGCCAGTCACCGCTCAGGCTCTCTTCCAGTGTACCCAGGACCATGAAGAGTACCTTCAGGCGTATGTCCGGAGGTTTCTGCGCCTGAGGGCACAAGCGCCAACAGTGCCCAATGAAATTGTCATTGAGGCCATGATTAAGGGGCTTCGGCCGGGACCATCAGCGCAGTACTTCGCCAGGAAGCCACCACAAACGTTGGAGAAGCTGCTCCAGAAGATGGACGAATACATTCGAGCTGACAGTGACTTCCGCCAAAGAAGGGAGGAAGCATTCAGGTTCTCTGAAATGACCAGGGGCTTCGGAGGAAGATTTCACCCGAGGCATGTTAGGTCAATCCATAACTCTGCTCAAACTGATGACCGAGGGAGCCAGCAAAGGCCACAACACTCTTCACAAGCTTCGGCCCAACAGCAGAGTTCTTTTCGGCCGCCAGCGCAAAGGGGCAGAGACGCCAGGGGCTTCGGGGGAAGGTTTGGAGACCAGCCAAGAAAAATATATTGCCTATTCTGTGGTGAAGACAAGGGCCATACTACCAGGATGTGCCAGGTTACCATCCAGAAGCAGAAGGAAATAGCGGAAGCAGCAGCGCAACAGAGTCAGCCGAAGCAAGTCATGCATACTGCTTCGTATCATTCACCTTATATTCCAGAATATGTAGGCAACCACCCTGTAGCTTCTGTTGCTTCGGCGAGCCAATCCCAAGCATCTTGGCAGCAACCTCCACCGCCATCGCCGACCCAGCAAGGACAACAGCCAGAAGGGAGTCAGCACAATCATCTTCAGAGGGATTTCAGAGAGGGGTCCGAAGCTCGCACAGTCAACAGCACGGTGCCAGAGTCGAAGCACATTTATTGACAAATATCCTACCTCAACAGCAGTTCTTTTGCATCTTCTACATTCACTATTACCCTTTTGTCAATAAGAAACAATTATGAAGAGTTTAAATGTCTTTTATTGAATTTCAATTCCCTGTAATACTTTCATTTTCTACTATAATAAAAATATGTTTTTTCCATAGGCTTGAGTTGCCGAAGCATACGAACTTATACTGATTTGGAGGACCCTTGAATTACCAAAAACTTGATCTAACGCACACAGTACAAATTGTTCGAAACAGTAAAAAGTCATTCCTAAGGGAGCGCAGTGTAAGTTTTCTAAACCTACAGCGAAAAATAAGCGCTGATTCTGCCGAAAGTAAAAGGCGAAGAAGCTCCTAAGGGAGGCTTACAGCGAAAAATAAACGCTGATTCCGCCGAAAGTAAAAGGCGAAGAAGCTCCTAAGGGAGGCTTACAGCGAAAAATAAACGCTGATTCCGTTGAAAGTAAAAGGCGAAGAAGCTCCTAAGGGAGGCTTACAGCGAAAAGTCAGCGCTGATATAAAAAGTGTGTGTGCTTTATTACAGGGATATATATCTGTGGCACAAATATCATTTTGCATGGCATAACATCATCACATCATTTTTGCATAACATAAGCATCATACAACATAATGCATCTGGAACAAGAAGGGGATACAGTGTTGACTTGCGGAACATATTTTGGAAAAGAGAAAATCGTGCTAAGGCACAAGACAAATCGAGATGAAGTGTACCCACATCGGAAACGCAACACAAAACTTTTTTATAGCTTCAGAAAATATTTCACGAAGCTTGGACATTCCTGAGATATAGAAAGGATTTTCTTCACGAAGCATGAAAAGAAGGGAAGGTGTTTTTTTGCCGAAGGCTCAAAAAGCGGTTTGTATGCAAAGTTTCATGCATCGTAAAGAATTAAACTATAAATAGATTATATATTACATTTAAAGCTATAATATATTACACATCTTTATGCTTCAAATGTTTCTACAATAGCATTTAATCCTCTTTAAGTACTATCTCTGCAGCTTCGTTCAATAGTTGGTTGACAACCTTGTCCATAATGGCTTCAGCCATTTTTCTAATTTCATCGTCCCCCTTCGGGTGGGGGCCCGGAAATGTCTCAGCAGGTTCTGGGGGAAGAAAAGATACGGCTATATTACTATTACAAACTGAGAGCAGAGTCTGGAATTAAAAATTACAGCATAATAAAAACCACTAATTAATACCTATTTGCCCTTCGGGCTCTGTACTTTTTTCGGTAGCTTCCGCTATTTTTCTAGCATCGTGGATGCCTTTTTCACTCCTTTGAATAATTTCTTGCGCCGATTCTCGGCCGCCGTTATCCCAGATATCGGTGAAGAATTTCCCACCAACCATGCTTGCTTCTGGTGAGGGGTCTTTAATGTCTTCAGAAGACAAGGTAGCTTCGGACTGCGCTAGGGATTTTACATGCTCGCAGCCTTTCCTCTCCAAAACAGCAGCAATCCCCCTAGCACCCGAAAAAGCGCAAATGTCACCACGACTATTCAAAATTTCCTCGAAGGCCTCTGCTTCATGACTGATCCACTCCATTGGGCCTTCAGGATTGCCTCTTGAAAAATTCTCTTCACTAGAGAATGCGCCAATGCTGGCGAAGCTAGATTTTATCTTTTTGACGCACTCTATGGATTTAACATAACATTTCCTCTGGGATGCACGAAGCTCTTTAATACTCATCTCTAAATGATTCGCCAGTTGATCACTAAGCTCGCGTTTTGTTTCTTCAAGTATACGCTCTTCTTTAGCTCTAGCTAGCTGTTTCTGAAGATCTTTAATTTCACGTCTTTGGGCTTCGGCCTGGGCCTTTGAGGTAGCTTCGTCCTTCTTTACCTTGTCCACCAATGTGAGCAGAATTTTATCCTTTTCCATAGCTTCATTTCTCAGTTTAATAACTTCTGATCGTAGGTTGTTGAACGCAATTTCATAGCTCTCATCTTCGGCACTCTTTTGTGCTCTCAATGCGTTGCTTAGAATTAAACCCTATATGTAAAAAGGTTGGTATAAGAACAAAAGAATGAGCTACGAATTATAAAATTTGTAAACATCCAATTCTCATACCTTCAGGCTATTGTACGCAAGACTATCCGCAAGATCCTCCTTCGTCATAGCACATAATCCAGCCTCAAGCTTCGGAAACCCCATACTTCTAGACATCTCCTGACAGACGGATAATTCTTTATTGTCTGGGAGGCAGTATAGGAAATCCTCTTCGTCAGTCCCATTGAACACTAGTGCCCCCTTAAGATATTTCAATTCCTTGGCATAGTGATTAGCTTCAAAAACTTCTTCTTCCGATAACTTTTTCCCCGAAGCATGACGCACAATATAATCGTATATTTTGGAAGTTGCTTCGGGGACAGCAGTATCAATTTCTTCGACCAAAGTAGGCTCTGACATTTTTATTTCTTCAGTTGCCCTTGCAATTTTTGTTTCTTCTGCTTCCAAAGGTATTACCTTGGTTGGTTCTGAAAGCTCGGTTCCAACTTCAGTTTGTTGCTTCGGAGCCTCAGCAACGGATACTTCAGCAAGCCCCTCAGAAGTTTGAGCAGTCTTCTTCGGGGTTGTGCTTGGAAGTTTAATTTTTTCCAAAACATCTAACACATTAACCATTCTTTTTCTTTTTGGGGTCGCTGTTGGCCCCTTTTTAATTTTTGTTGCTTTAATTTCTTCTGAGGGACTCAAAATTTCTGATATTTTCGTTCCCTCAGTTGATGCTTTTGCTTCTTCCATCTTTTCTGTCGATGGAGCTTCGGCCACCTCTTTGATTTCTGGTAACAGAGTCTTTGGTTCTTCCAATTCTTTTGTAATTGGCACTTCGGCCAGCTCTCTGGCTCCGGGCAACGAAGTTGATTCCTTAGCTTCGGGGGCTGAAGATGCTCCGCTGCCGAATTCAGGCACTGTGGCTAGTTCAATGTAACGTGGCCGGTGTGTGAGAACTTTCACCCTTTTTCTCTTCGGCGCTGGCTCGATAGGAGCAGCTGGAGCAGTCTCTTTCGCAGAAACTATACCTTTCCTTTTCTGCCCCCGCACTGGATAATGGTAGTCGGGGTACACGAACCCGATTGCATCAAAAACTCGGTTCAGTCTTTTCTTTCTTCGGCCTCCGAAGGCTGCTGACATTACAGTATCTTCGGCCTTCGAGTATGCCCCAAGCAATTCATCACTTACAGTTTCAATGCTCTTTAACCAATCATCATCTGGTTCAACGAATTTGTCGGGGACCATAATTAGGGGTACCCTCAAGACGCCTAATTCTCAGCTGGTAACCCCCATCAGCATAAAGCTGCAAAGGCCTCATGGGTTTGATTAAGTCAGGGATCAGTCCATACGAGTGACTTGACCACGCCACGCCCGGGCCTAGCCTCGGGCGAGGGCAGCCGACCCTATGATGACTCCGTCTCGCCTGAGGCCTCCTCTTTCACGGCAGACGCATCTCCGGCTCGCCCTAGGCCCCGCCTTCGATGAGAAGAAACCCTGACTAAATCACCGCGCCAACCGACCGAGTCACCAGGGCGTTTAACGCAAAAGGTAAGACCAACGGGCGACCAGACTTCGCCAGAGGTGCCATAGGAGGCTCCGCTCCGCCCAAGGGCTCGGACTCGGGCTAAGGCCCCGGAAGACGGCGAACTCCGCTCCGCCCGACCCAAGGGCTCGGACTCGGGCTAAGGCCCCGGAAGACGGCGAACTCCGCTCCGCCCAAGGGCTCGGACTCGGGCTAAGGCCCCGGAAGACGGTGAACTCCGCTCCGCCCAAGGGCTCGGACTCGGGCTAAGGCCCCGGAAGACGGCGAACTCCGCTCCGCCCAAGGGCTCGGACTCGGGCTAAGGCCCCGGAAGACGGCGAACTCCGCTCCGCCCGACCCCAGGGCTCGGACTCGGGCTAAGGCCCCGGAAGACGACGAACTCCGCCTCGCCCGACCCAGGGCTCGGACTCCGCCTCGGCCTCTGACCGAACGATCTCCGCCTCGCCCGACCTAGGGCTCGGACTTTGCCTCTGTCTTGCAGGACGGACTCGACCTCGGCTTCGGGGGAGCCTCCACGACGCCCGACCTAGGACACGAGACCGCCACGTCAACAGGAAGCGCCATCATCACCCTGCCCTGAGCCGACTTGGGTCGCAGGGGACAAGACCGGCGTCCCATCTGGCCAGCCACGCCAGATAGGCAAATGATGGCGCCCCGCCAGACCATGACGACGGCGACTCTCAGCTCCCTTACGAAAGCAGGAGAACGTCAGCAAGGGCCCAGCCACTTCGACAGCTGTCCCCCCGTCCGGCTCCGTTACTCCTCCAACGGCCACGACGCCACAACAACAGGGTGCCAAGACCTCTCCGGCTGCCACGTTGGCATGTACTTAGGCGCTAGCTCTCCCTCGCTAGACACGTAGCACCTTGCTACACCCCCATTCTGTACACCTGGGTCCTCTCCTTACGACTATAAAAGGAAGGACCAGGGCCTTCTTAGAGAGGGTTGGCCTCGCGGGGACGAAGGGCAGGGGCAGGCGCGCTCTCTCTTGGGGCCGCTCGCTTCCCCTCACCTCGCGCGGACGCTTGTAACCCCCTACTGCAAGCGCACCCGACCTGGGCGCGGGACGAACACGAAGGCCGCGGGAATTCTCCGACTCCCTCACGACCCGGCTCCGGCCACCGACCGCTCTCTCTGTTCCCCCCTTCGCGCTCGCTCCACGCGCTCGACCCATCTGGGCTGGGGCACGTGGCACACTCACTCGTCGGCTCGAGGACCCCCCGGTCTCGGAACGCCGACAGTTGGCGCGCCAGGTAGGGGCCTGCTGCGTGTTGACGTTCGATTTCCCGTCAAGCTCCAGATGGGCAGTCTCCAACGACCTCTTCAACCCGGGACGGTGCTCCGTTTCGGGAACCTCGAGTTCATGTCGCTCGACGGCAACTGCGACATGATACTCCTTCCACCGCCGCGCGGCAGCAACAATGGAGGCGGACAGCCCGCCCGCCGGCGGCGGAATCAACGACGTCTTTCCCGCGTGGGGGAAGGACAACTTTCGAGCTCGCCCCATCCTCTCCCTCGCCATCGGAGGAGGAGGAGGCGGGGCAACCGGGGCCGAGCGGGAGATCGCGCTCCGACGGCTGTCGAGCAAATCGACATCCCCGGCGCCTCAACGGAGGACACGCCAAGCGTCGCCCTCGCGTTCAAGGCAAACGCGAGCGCCATCCCCCCGCAACACGTCGACTCCGAGCAAGTGGACGACGCCAGCACGCTCACGGAGGGCCTGCAGGACGTCGCCCTCGTACCCAAGACGACGGCGCGGTCAGCCCCCGACGTGACTTCATCGCCCTTCGTCGACAAAAAGGTACCGACTGCTCCCCATCTTTCGTCATTTCGACTCGACCTCAGCTCGCCTGGCGATCTCGCTTTGGCGGGCGCTCACAATGAGGCGAGTGCAACCTCTCTGGGGTTTCGTGTGCGGTCGCCTTGGGACCGATTGACGGGTGTCTCGACCTACGGACCCTCTGGGCCCGAGGAAGATGACGACCCCAGCATCTGCTGGGATTTCTCCGGATCTGGCAACCCTAGTGCCATGCGGGACTTCATGACCGCATGTGACTACTGCCTCTCCGACTGTTCCGACGGCAGCCGCAGCCTTGGCGACAAGGACTGCGGCCCGAGTCGCGAATGTTTCCACGTCGAGCTAGGGGATCCCTCCGGAGGCGGCTGTCTCGGCACGCCGGAGGATGGTGATCCCCCTAGGCCAGCGCCTCGCGCTGACATCCCGCGGGAGCTAGCTGTGGTCCCCGTTCCGGCGGGGGGTCACGACCCACAGCTCGAGCAAGTCCGCGGGGCGCAGGCCGGGCTCGATGAGGGAGCAGGAGCGCTCGAGGCAATCCGCCAGAACATCGGGCAGGTGTGGGCGAGCCAGCCCCCGGCCGGAGGAATACGTCACCTGCCCCAAGGTCTCCAGCACCGCATCGCCAACGATGCCAGGGACAGGCCGCCACCCGCATCCGGCGGAACCGGTCAGGACCTGGCCGCTGCAGCGATGCTCCTCCGCGCGATGCCGGAGTCATCAACCACCGAGGGTCGGCGAATCCAGGGAGAACTTAAGCATCTCCTGGAAGGCGCTGCGGCCCGGCGGGCCGAGAGCTCTGCCTCCCGAAGGCAGGGATACCCCTCGGAACCTCGTGCCGCGACTTCCCGACTCACGCGGGAAGCCTCGGTCTTCACCGGGCGCACGCTCAACACCGCGCCTGCGGACCCGGGCCACCTCGGCGACGAGCGCCCTCATCGCGACCGTCGGGCACGCCTCGACGAAAGGGTGCGCCGAGGCTACCACCCCAGGCGTGGGGGACGCTACGACAGCGGGGAGGATCGGAGCCCCTCGCCCGAACCCCCCGGTCCACAGGTCTTTAGCCGAGCCATTCGGCGGGCGCCGTTTCCGCCCCGATTCCGACCCCCGACTACTATCACGAAGTACTCGGGGGAAACGAGACCGGAATTGTGGCTTGCGGACTACCGCCTGGCCTGTCAACTGGGTGGGACGGACGATGACAACCTCATCATCCGAAACCTCCCCCTGTTTCTCTCCGACACCGCTCGTGCCTGGTTGGAGCACCTGCCTCCGGGGCAGATTTCCAACTGGGAAGATTTGGTCCAGGCTTTCGCCGGGAACTTCCAGGGCACGTACGTGCGCCCCGGGAATTCCTGGGACCTCCGGAGCTGTCGGCAACTGCCGGGAGAGTCTCTCCGAGACTACATCCGGCGGTTCTCGAAGCAGCGCACCGAGCTGCCCAACATCACCGACTCCGATGTCATCGGCGCGTTCCTCGCCGGCACCACCTGCCGCGACCTGGTGAGCAAGCTGGGTCGCAAGACCCCCACCAGGGCGAGCGAGCTGATGGATATCGCCACCAAGTTCGCCTCCGGCCAGGAGGCGGTTGAGGCCATCTTCCGAAAGGACAAGCAGCCCCAGGGCCGCCCGTCGGAAGATGCTCCCGAGGCGTCTACTCCGCGTGGCGCCAAGAAGAAAGGCAGGAGGAAGTCGCAAGCGAAACGCGACGTTCCCGATGCAGACCTTGTCGCCGCCGCCGAGCGCAAGAACCCTCGGAAGCCCCCCGGAGGTGCTAACCTCTTCGACAAGGCACTCAAGGAGACGTGCCCCTACCATCAGGGGCCCGTCAAGCACACCCTCGAGGAGTGCGTCATGCTTCGGCGCCACTTCCACAGGGCCGGGCCACCCGCAGAGGGTGGCAGGGCCCACGACGACGACAAAAGGGAGGATCGCCAAGCAGGAGAATTCCCGGAGGTCCGCGATTGCTTCATGATTTACGGAGGGCATGCGGCAAACGCCTCGGCTCGGCATCGTAAGCAAGAGCGTCGGGAGGTCTGCTCGGTCAAGGTGGCGGCGCCAGTCTACCTAGACTGGTCCGACAAGCCCATCACCTTCGACCGGGACGACCACCCCGACCACGTGCCGAGCCCGGGGAAGTACCCGCTCGTCGTCGACCCCGTCATCGGCGACGTCAGGCTCACCAAGGTCCTGATGGATGGAGGCAGCTGCCTCAACATCATCTACGCCGAGACCCTCAGGCTCCTGCGCGTCGATCTGTCATCCGTCCGAGCAGGCGCTGCGCCCTTCCACGGGATCATCCCGGGGAAGCGCGTCTAGCCCCTCGGACAGCTCGACCTCCCTGTCTGCTTCGGAACACCCTCCAACTTCCGAAGGGAGACTTTGGCGTTCGAGGTGGTCGGGTTCCGAGGAACCTACCACGCAGTGTTGGGAAGGCCATGCTACGCGAAGTTCATGGCCATCCCCAACTACACCTACCTAAAGCTCAAGATGCCGGGCCCCAACGGGATCATCACCGTCGGCCCCACGTACAAACACGCATTCGAATGCGATGTGGAGTGCGTGGAGTACGCCGAGGCCCTCGCCGAGTCCGAGGCCCTCATTGCCGACCTAGAAAGCCTCTCCCGAGAAGTGCCGGACGTGAAGCGGCATGCCGGCAACTTCGAGCCAGCGGAGACGGTTAAGGCCGTCCCTCTCGACCCCAGTGGCGACACCTCCAAGCAGATCCGGATCGGTTCCGGGCTCGACCCCAAATAGGAAGCAGTGCTCGTCGACTTTCTCCGCGCAAACGCCGATGTTTTTGCGTGGAGTCCCTCGGACATGCCTGGCATACCGAGGGATGTCGCCGAGCACTCGCTGGATATTCGGGCCGGAGCCCGGCCGGTCAGACAGCCTCTGCGCCGATTCGACGAGGAAAGGCGCAGGGTGATAGGCGAGGAGGTCCACAAGCTGATGGCAGCAGGGTTCATTAAAGAGGTATTCCATCCCGAATGGCTTGCCAACCCTGTACTTGTGAGGAAAAAGGGGGGAAGTGGTGGATGTGTGTAGACTACACTGGTCTCAACAAAGCATGTCCGAAGGTCCCCTACCCTCTACCTCGCATCGACCAAATTGTGGACTCCACTGCAGGGTGCGAAACCCTGTCTTTCCTCGATGCCTACTCAGGGTATCATCAAATCAAGATGAAAGAGTCCGACCAGCTCGCGACTTCTTTCATCACGCCCTTCGGCATGTACTGTTATGTCACAATGCCGTTCGGGTTGAGAAACGCGGGTGCAACGTACCAGCGGTGCATGAACCATGTGTTCGGCGAACACATTGGTCGCACGGTCGAGGCCTACGTCGATGACATCGTAGTCAAGACGAGGAAAGCCTCTGACCTTCTCTCCGACCTCGAACTGACATTCCGGTGCCTCAAGGCGAAGGGCGTCAAGCTCAATCCCGAGAAGTGCGTCTTCGGGGTGCCCCGAGGCATGCTCTTGGGGTTCATCGTCTCCGAGCGGGGCATCGAAGCCAACCCGGAGAAGATCGCAGCGATCACAAACATGGGGCCCATCAAGGACTTAAAAGGCGTACAGAGGGTCATGGGATGCCTCGCGGCCTTGAGCCGCTTCATCTCGCGCCTCGGCGAAAGAGGCCTGCCCCTGTACCGCCTCTTAAGGAAGGCCGAGTGCTTCACTTGGACCCCCGAGGCCGAGGAAGCCCTCGGGAACCTGAAGGCGCTCCTCACCCAGGCGCCCATCTTGGTACCCCCAGCTGATGGAGAAACCCTCCTGGTCTACGTCGCCGCAACCACTCAGGTGGTCAGCGCCGCGATCGTAGCCGAAAGGCAGGAAGAGGGGCATGCTTTGCCCATTCAGAGGCCAGTCTACTTCGTCAGCGAAGTGCTGTCCGAAACCAAGATCCGCTACCCACAAGTCCAGAAGCTGCTATATGCAGTGATCCTGACGAGGCGAAAGCTGCGACATTACTTCGAGTCCCATCCGGTGACTGTGGTGTCATCCTTCCCCCTGGGGGAGATCATCCAGTGCCGAGAAGCCTCCGGACGGATCGCGAAGTGGGCGGTGGAAATCATGAGCGAGGCAATCTCGTTTGCCCCTCGGAAGGCCATCAAGTCCCAGGTACTGGCGGATTTCGTAGCCGAATGGGTCGATACCCAGTTACCAACGGCTCCGATCCAACCAGAGCTCTGGACCATGTTTTTCGACGGGTCGCTGATGAAGACGGGAGCTGGCGCGGGCCTGCTTTTCGTCTCGCCCCTCGGAAAACACCTGCGCTACGTGCTTCGCCTCCATTTCCCGGCGTCCAACAATGTGGCTGAGTACGAGGCTCTGATCAACGGATTGCGAATCGCCATCGAGCTAGGGGTCCGACGCCTCGATGCGCGCGGCGACTCGCAGCTCGTCATCGACCAAGTCATGAAGAACTCCCTCTGCCGCGACCCGAAGATGGAAGCCTACTGTGAGGAGGTTCGACGCCTGGAAGACAAGTTCTACGGGCTCGAGCTTAACCACATCGCCCGGCGCTACAACGAGACTGCGGATGAGCTGGCGAAGATAGCCTCGGGGCGAACGACGGTTCCCCCGAACGTCTTCTCTCGGGATCTACACCAACCCTCCGTCAAGATGGATGACGCGCCCGAGCCCGAGGCGCCCTCGGCTTCGTCCGAGGTGACCTCGGCCCAGCCCGAGCCATCCTCGGCTCAACCCGAGGAACCCTCGGAGCCCGAGGGCGAAGCGCTGCGCATCGAGGAGGAGCAGAACGGGGTCGTGCCAGATCAAGATTAGCGGACCCCGTACCTGCAATATCTCCGCCAAGGAGAACTGCCCCTCGACCAAGCCGAGGCTCGGCGGGTAGCGCGACGCGCAAAGTCGTTCGTATTGCTGGGCGATGAGAAGGAGCTCTACCACCGAAGCCCCTCGGGCATCCTTCAGCGATGCATCTCCATCACCGAAGGTCAGGAACTCCTGCAGGAAATACACTCGGGGGCTTGCGGTCATCATGCAGCACCCCGAACCCTCGTCGGGAATGCTTTCCGCCAAGGCTTCTACTGGCCAACGGCGGTGGCTGACGCCACTAGAATTGTCCACGCCTGCGAAGGGTGCCAATTCTATGCGAAGCAGACCCACCTGCCCGCTCAGGCTCTGCAGACGATACCCATCACCTGGCCCTTCGCTGTGTGGGGTCTGGACCTCGTCGGCCCTCTGCAGAAGGCGCCCGGGGGCTACACGCACCTGCTGGTCGCCATCGACAAATTCTCCAAGTGGATCGAGGTCCGACCCCTGAACAGCATCAGGTCCGAGCAGGCGGTGGCGTTCTTCACCAACATCATCCATCGCTTCGGGGTCCCGAACTCCATCATCACCGACAATGGCACCCAGTTCACCGGCAAAAAATTCTTGGATTTTTGTGAGGATCACAACATCTGGGTGGACTGGGCCGCCGTAGCTCATCCCATGTCGAATGGGCAAGTAGAGCGTGCCAATGGCATGATCCTACAAGGGCTCAAGCCTCGGATCTACAACAACCTCAACAAGTTCGGCAAGCGGTGGATGAAGGAACTCCCCTCGGTGGTCTGGAGCCTGAGGACGACGCCGAGCCGGGCCACGGGTTTCACGCCGTTTTTTCTGGTCTACGGGGCCGAGGCCATCCTGCCCACGGACCTGGAATACGGCTCCCCGAGGACGAGGGCCTACAACGAAGAAAGCAACCAAGCTAGCCGAGAAGACTCGCTGGACCAGCTGGACGAGGCTCGGGACAGGGCCTTACTACACTCGGCGCGGTATCAGCAGTCCCTGCGACGCTACCACGCCCGAGGGGTCCGACCCCGAGATCTCCAGGTGGGCGATCTGGTGCTTCGGCTGCGGCAAGACGCCTGAGGGAGGCACAAGCTCACGCCCCCCTGGGAAGGGCCGTTCATCATCGCCAAAGTACTGAAGCCCGGAACGTACAAGCTGGCCAACAGTCAAGGCGAGGTCTACGGCAACGCTTGGAACATCCAACAGCTACGTCGCTTCTACCCTTAAGATGTTTCCAAGTTATTTATATACCTCGCACCCACGCAAAAGTTTAGTCAACAAGGAAGGGTCAGCCTCGCCTCGGCAGAGCCCGACCCTCCCTCGGGGGCTAAAAGGGGGGAAACCCCCTCTGCGTCAAAATTTTCCTCGAACAAAAAATCTCTTTCACCAGAACATCTTTCGTGCTTTTTGACTACTTCGAAAAGCGGGTCCTGGAAACGACGGGGTACACGTAAGCAGTCAAGGCTGACCGAGCCGAGGGACTCCTACGCCTCCGGGATACGGATACCTCACTCATCACCTTCTGCGATAAGTAACTCGCGCTCGGATAAGGCGAATCCGCAGATCGAACGAGTCTTTACGTACGGGAGCTCTTCTGTCGAAGCGATTTCTTCGAGCCTTCTCGACCGAGTCGGTGACAGGGCTTCATGGGCGGGTAAAAGTACGCGTAAGCGGCAAGGCCGACCGAGCCGAGGGACTCCCACGCCTCCGGGATACGGATACCTCACTCATCACCTTCCGCGAGAAGCAACTCTTGCTCGCACTAACATCCCTGCTACCGACAAAAAGTCCAGATACTCGAAACGAGAGGAAAAGAGACGCAGCTTTATAACGCAACAAGGGTATGTGTTCTGGCCTCAACGGCCGCGCAAGGCCCACGCTACAAGACGATTTGACCCTGCAGGCTCGGATCTTGACGCTGGAAGAGGGCGACGACACCCTCGGCATCAACAGCACCTTCGGCAAGGCCCGACCTAGCCTCGGACGGCGACGCGGTCCGAGGGCCTCCGCTCCGAAGGACGACGTTATCACCACGCTCGAGCAATCTCCGCCAGGGACTTCTCCGAGAACCCGGCCCGAGCGGACGGCTCGGCCGGCCACCTCCGGGACCTCGGCCGACCACCTTCCGAGGGTGCCAGCTCGGTCCGAAGCCTCGGCTGATCAGCTCCGACGTCGATCCTGCCAACAAACAACCCGGCTAGGCTCCGGCCAACCAGGTTTCGTTTCCGAGCCAACTCCGCCTCTGCTCGTGCTGATATCGCTACCCCTGGCCTCGGCTCGTCGAAGAGCGGCCGAGGGGTCTCTTTAACTAAGCTAGAGGAGCCTCGGACAACAGGTCCGACCGAGCCGAGGGATTCCTACGCCTCCGGGATACGGATACCTCACTCGTCACCTTGACACGGGGCGACTCACGCTTGGTGAAGCGATTCAGGCAAACAACAGGCGAGTCTTAGTGCTCGGAAATGAGGAAAAAACACGGCTCTGTGCCGTAAGTTACATACATGTTCAGGCCCCGAAAGCCGAAATGAACAAAAAACCCGGCACTCGAAGTGCCATCACAAACGGAACTCCGGTTCCGCCCCCGCGGGTACGGGCAACCTCCCCGCCAGGGAAGCCCGCGGAGCGACGAGCTCTGGGCGAATCGCCAGCAAACGCGGGATGCCTCTAAGCACCCCGGCAGATCCTCGCAGCCGTCCTCGCCACGAATGCGAGGAGGAAGACAGAATGTTGCATCCTAGCTGGGCAGCAACAGTTCTCCTTCCCCGGCATGACTGGAGGATGTCTCCGCCGTGGGGCTAAAAGGCGATTGCCACCACCAGAAGCTGGAAGATGAGGTGGCCCGCCGACCCGCGTAGAAGGTGCGGCCCCGGCTCGCCTCGCTCCCCGCCCCGGCGAGGATGACGAACACCCTCAACACTGAGGGCGGGGCCAGGACCGCAGCCCGGTTTGCCCCTCCCCATTCGGGAGCTGGAGGCCACCATCTTGGGTGATCACCAGCGGAGGGGAGCCGCTGGGCTGCATGATGAGAATCCTTGAAGCCGAACGATGGCTGAAAGGTACCAACTCCCGCGGAGTTGCGTTCCTCCAGCGATGGAGCAAAAATACGGCGGTTTCCCCCCATCCGGGGGCTCGGAAGATGGAGGGACACAATGCATTGGGGAGGAAGGAGACATGGTTACCTCACGAAGGGGGTCGCCCTCCTTTTAAAGGCAACTCCCCCTGCTTGCGCCCTCAACCGTCACGGGCTGAGTCTTCTCCAACACGCCTCCAAAGCCCTTCCCTGCGGCGCGGGGGCTGGGACCCGCCTGTCATGCAGACCGGCTCTAAGCAGAAGAAGCCGAACCGCCGCGCACGACGCACGCAACCACCCAGCGGTTACAAGTAACCCTCCACTTTTGCCCGGACCAGCGGGCGAAAGGGGCAGGCGGCCATGCAGGCGGCATGCAACCGCGCCAAGTGGACGCGCCTCTCCGACTCCTGACAGGCCAGCGCGACGGCTCAAGCCCACGCGTCGTGCAACTGGCGCGCCGGGCGCTGCATGCGGACCGCCATGCCACTCGCTCCACCACTGCACCTCCTCGATTGCGGAACCGATGCCGCGATTCGAGGCGACCCAGCCCGCGACCCAGCGGCGCCAGCCTGGCGCAGCGGTCAAAAGCGGTCAAAAATGGGCCGGCAGTAATGACGGTGGCAGGCGCGCGAGGGCAGCGGTCACGCCATCTGCCAAGCTCATGTCCCATCCGGAGGCAGCAAGAGAACCCCCTCTCACGGTGTGAAGACGACGCACCCGTGACCCGTACCTCGAACGGCCCGCGCACGCAACGGCGGCTTCGCCGACCGTTTACCCCGGCACATTAACTCCGCGGCGGGACAGGTGACGTTTCTGGCAGGGGCAGCTGGCGACGCTTCGCCTCCGCCAAAACGACCACGCCGAAAGAGGTACGCCACGACGTTCAATTTCGAATCCTTTTTCCCTTTTCCTTCTTTCTCTATCTCTTGCAACAGGGACCGAGAAGGGGGATAACCCCAAAGGGATCCTTCCCCGTGAAGGAACTAGGCTCCGAGCCTCCCTACTGATCAGGGGTTCGAAGGCTGGCCCCCCGAGGGGTTCAACAGCCGCCTCAGATCGCGTGGGCCCGACACCCACTACTGGTCAGGGGTTCGAAGGTCGGCCCCCGAAAGGTTCCATGACCGCCTCAGGCTATTCGGGCTCCGTGCCCCCTACTGATCAGGGGTTCGAAGGCTGGCCTGTCGAAGGGTTCACAGCCGCCTCAGATGCCGAGCGAGGGATGACCAGGGGTACGTTCGATACATAACCAAGGCTCGGGCTGCGCTCCCGAGGTACCCTAGGACATTTCCGAGACCAGCGGGAACGACTCTGTAACGGAATCCCATCGGAGGGAGGCAACGAGCCCTCGGACCCCGTCGCTAGGGGACCGGGTCCGGCAGATCACCCGCAGGTACTTTTGGGCGTGCCTCCGGGCCCCTAGCCGACCCCCAACGAACGGGGCACGGACGTCCACTCGGATTACCCGATTGCAGCTCACCGGAGACACCATGTTCGGTGCCCATCGAGGGTAACATGGCGCACTCCCCCCCTCCTCCTTGCGGAAAGGCGACGTAGGGGCGTATATAAAAAGTCGAGTCTGTCCCTGATCGTCCTCTCGCTCCGTGCGAAGGCTCGGGGGCTGCTCTCGCAAACCCGGCTCCGGCCGAACCGTTGACAGCGTCAACATACCAGCCCGAGAACTTGAGCCCCGACAGTGCACCTGGGTTACGCCCTGCTCGCATGAGGGAACCGCTAGTCCAGCCGAAGCATTGCGCAAGGCATTAAGACCTCGAAGGAGTGAAACCACTCCTCCGAGGCCTCGGGGGCTACACCCGGCGGGTGCGCTCGCGCGCACCCACCGGAACAAAGTACCTCCGAGAAAGGCTGGTCCCCTTGCAAAAAAGTGCGACGCAAGCCTCCAAGCGAGTGTTAACACTCTCTTCGAGGCTCGGGGGCTACTGTAGGGGACCATAATTAGGGGTACCCTCAAGACGCCTAATTCTCAGCTGGTAACCCCCATCAGCATAAAGCTGCAAAGGCCTGATGGGTTTGATTAAGTCAGGGATCAGTCCATACGAGTGACTTGACCACGCCACGCCCGGGCCTAGCCTCGGGCGAGGGCAGCCGACCCTATGATGACTCCGTCTCGCCTGAGGCCTCCTCTTTCACGGCAGACGCATCTCCGGCTCGCCCTAGGCCCCGCCTTCGATGAGAAGAAACCCTGACTAAATCACCGCGCCAACCGACCGAGTCACCAGGGCGTTTAACGCAAAAGGTAAGACCAACGGGCGACCAGACTTCGCCAGAGGTGCCATAGGAGGCTCCGCTCCGCCCAAGGGCTCGGACTCGGGCTAAGGCCCCGGAAGACGGCGAACTCCGCTCCGCCCGACCCAAGGGCTCGGACTCGGGCTAAGGCCCCGGAAGACGGCGAACTCCGCTCCGCCCAAGGGCTCGGACTCGGGCTAAGGCCCCGGAAGACGGCGAACTCCGCTCCGCCCAAGGGCTCGGACTCGGGCTAAGGCCCCGGAAGACGGCGAACTCTGCTCCGCCCAAGGGCTCGGACTCGGGCTAAGGCCCCGGAAGACGGCGAACTCCGCTCCGCCCGACCCCAGGGCTCGGACTCGGGCTAAGGCCCCGGAAGACGACGAACTCCGCCTCGCCCGACCCAGGGCTCGGACTCCGCCTCGGCCTCTGACCGAACGATCTCCGCCTCGCCCGACCTAGGGCTCGGACTTTGCCTCTGTCTTGCAGGACGGACTCGACCTCGGCTTCGGGGGAGCCTCCACGACGCCCGACCTAGGACACGAGACCGCCACGTCAACAGGAAGCGCCATCATCACCCTGCCCTGAGCCGACTTGGGTCGCAGGGGACAAGACCGGCGTCCCATCTGGCCAGCCACGCCAGATAGGCAAATGATGGCGCCCCGCCAGACCATGACGACGGCGACTCTCAGCTCCCTTACGAAAGCAGGAGAACGTCAGCAAGGGCCCAGCCACTTCGACAGCTGTCCCCCCGTCCGGCTCCGTTACTCCTCCAACGGCCACGACGCCACAACAACAGGGTGCCAAGACCTCTCCGGCTGCCACCTTGGCATGTACTTAGGCGCTAGCTCTCCCTCGCTAGACACGTAGCACCTTGCTACACCCCCATTCTGTACACCTGGGTCCTCTCCTTACGACTATAAAAGGAAGGACCAGGGCCTTCTTAGAGAGGGTTGGCCTCGCGGGGACGAAGGGCAGGGGCAGGCGCGCTCTCTCTTGGGGCCGCTCGCTTCCCCTCACCTCGCGCGGACGCTTGTAACCCCCTACTGCAAGCGCACCCGACCTGGGCGCGGGACGAACACGAAGGCCGCGGGAATTCTCCGACTCCCTCACGACCCGGCTCCGGCCACCGACCGCTCTCTCTGTTCCCCCCTTCGCGCTCGCTCCACGCGCTCGACCCATCTGGGCTGGGGCACGTGGCACACTCACTCGTCGGCTCGAGGACCCCCCGGTCTCGGAACGCCGACAGAATTTGTCTCCATACTTGAATGTATACTTCAGCCTGACTAGCCCACCTTCGTCAGTTTCTTTAACAGTCTCTTTCGGCATTTCCCAATTATCTGCAAGAGGCCATACTCTGAAGGCAATGTGTTCTTGTATCAAATCCCTTGTCCCGATAAAGGAGCAGACTACGCCGAAGGCCCGTTGGCATTCTTCGGCTACTTTATCCATTTCTACCTTCGGTTTCCGGAATCCGAAGCGCTGCCAGATGGGGCGCATGATGATATCCTTAATATCTTCTCGAACCTTCAAATCATTTTTTACATAGAACCATTCTTTCATCCATTCTCCGGGCCATCTCTTCCGAAAGGTGGGCACGGGACAGCTTGATCCAGAGCGAGCACCGAAGTTGTAGCAACCAAAGTTGTTATGATACTGTTCTTTACCCCAGGGTTTCGTTTCATATAACAATTCATGTATATTGCAAAAGCTTTTCGCACTTGGCTTTAGACCTTGACTCTTCACAGCCCAGACGAAGATTCCCATTCTTATTATTGCTTCAGGGGTAAGTTGATGAAGGTAAACCTGATATATTTTCAGAACTTCTACCACGAATCTGCTTAGAGGGAATCGTAGCCCAGCTTTTAAAAAGCTTCGGAAGATAACGACTTCATCATCTTCAGGTCTCGGCACAGTTCTTTCTCCGGCATCTGCTCTCACAATGGACATATCTCGAAAGTATCTCCCCTTCATGTTTTCAAGGTGACTTTGCCCAATAGTTGATTTTCCGAAGACTGAATGGCTTGGTCGCCATGGCCGATCTTCGGAATCTTCACCCCCGCTATCTGCATCGTAACTGTCACTCTCACTAGTATCTTCAGATAAACCTTCTAAAATCTCCCTTGTAATCTTCTCCATATTCGTCTTCGCCATTGACTCAAGAAAACCCAGATGCATCTCTTCAGAAAGGCTCAGCTTCATTTCGGCAGCAACCTTCTTCTCCTCAGACATTCCTTCGGAATTCTTGCCTCTCGCTTCCGAAGCTTAAAACTAGGGAGGCAACCAAATATTTGTAGGCAGAAAACTATTTGAGCAGGAAAAACAGATGGCAAGAGAGCGTGCCCAATAAATTGTGGCGAGCCCGTATTTATAAACCTATTATGTCGGAGACTGGAGGGCCCCATTTGCCAATGACTGTTGCTATTCTAGCAAAAGGAAGGTGTTTTTTCGGACCTTCGGCTTATAGCCTTCGTCCATTTCGCAATCTGAATTTATCATTCTAACAAATTAATATTGCGAGGGGCTACTGTTGGGGGCCTTCGGCTTTGGAAGGTCCTCAAAAACATGATTTAACAATGTTTTCCAAGAGAAATATGCAAACAGGTACCTTCGAAGTTAGATTGCGGGTATACAAAAGCACGGTTAAAGACGAAGCTTGACTGGGACGAAAGGTGATCACGACGAAGGATAAGACGATCACGAAGCTATATGCAGAAAAGCTTCGGCATAGCGGCAGAAAAAGGGAACCGACTTAAAGATGAAAAGCCAAATTAGACCTCGAAGAATTACTATAGGGTTATTGTTAAATGTAATGGGTATTAATGTAATTTTGCATGGGCTGCGACCCGTGCCTATAAATAGGTGAACAGTATTCCTGTACTGTTCACGCTGATTTGGCATTGACTTTTGCGTCACACTTGTACTTTTACCTTCTCACAAGCTGAAGGTACATTTGTAATTTGATATCATTTCTATTCTTCCATCATAATAAAATAGAAATGATTTGTCAATGATACATAATCGTTCATGTTAACTTATATGCTTCATATGATTCCTTCTTCATTATTATATTTTATGCTGATGAAGGTATGTCCTTCATAACCTTCGTCCAAAAATCATTATATCCTTAGGGAAATAATGCTTCGAAGGGCGAAGGATATTAACATTTAACATTTCGTGTTGCCTTGTTCTTAATTCCTAGCATTTGAGAACAAGTCGCCAACAGTACTCTAGCATGATGCAACAATCGTTCCCTAGGGTTTTATTTTATTAGGCTAACGCCTATATGTAAAACAAAATAACTCTACAATATTTAGAAAAATGAAAAGAAAAGCTAGGAAAAGAGAGGGTAACACCTGAATTTGGTGAGTATTAGAAAAGAAATTTTATACCCCCAAATTCAAGGTGTTACAGTATGTGGCTTCGGCATAAACATCATGCTTCATCATATCATCTCATCGTTTCGCATAGCATCATATCATACATCATATTGCATTTAACAACATAAATTGTGGAGAAGGAAAGATTCTTCTTCCAAAATATTTGATGAAAGAACCTTCGGTAGTCATAATTTTACATACCAAGAGAATCTTCATCGACAACATCATTATGTAACAGACGGCATAAAGAAGGGGCAATTTTTCTTTGTGACGTATGAAAAGAAGGGAAGGTGTTTTTTCGCCGAAGGCTCAAAAAATGGTATGTACACAGCTTTCATGCGTCACAAAGAAATATATTACATTAATATATATGTTTGTTAATTGTTTCATACACAAATATTACATTGTACCACCACAATAAAAGCCTAGTCTTCTTTGAGAATTTTCTCGGCGGCCTCATTCAGCAGTCTGTCGATGACTTCGTCGATGATGGTATTGGCAACACTCATCACATCCAGAGCCTCTTTCATAATGGGATCAACCTAGGGGTCATGTGGCTCAAGTAGCAGTGAAAGTTCAGCTGTAGTAAACAAATTGTTAGTCCGAAGCCAAAAAACAAATGCCGAAACTAGAATTCAATAATAGCTTTGCGCGCTCAGCAGCCTCTTCGGCTCGCTTAGCTTCTTCTTGGGCATCATGGGATTCTTTTTCAATTTTCTTTATAATTTCATCGGCAATTTCTCGGTCGCCTTTCATCCAGACATCAGAATAGAATTTTCCGCCCATCAAAGTAGCTTCGGTCGAAGGGTCCCTCGTTTCGTCTGTGGAGAAGACAGCTTTGGCCTAGGCTGCAGCTTTAACATGTTCACAACCAGCCTTCTCCAGAATTGCTGCAACCCCTCGAGCACCGGCAAAAGCACAAATATCCCCACGGTCGCTAAGGATTTCTTCAAAAGCTTCACTCTCTTCGCTGATCCATTCAGTAATTCCTTCGGGATTGCCTCGAATGAACCGTTGCTCAGATGAGTATGCACCCACCTTTGCAAAACTGTTTTTTAGTTTTATTACGCAATCCAAGGATTTCTCGTAACATCTCTCCTTGGATTCACAAAGCTCTCCCACATTCTTTTCTAGTCTTGCACTTTTCCATTCACTTATTTCTTGATTTACTTTTGCAAGTTCAAAATTTTCATTAGCTTCGATAAGTTGTTTCCGAAGGTCTTCAATTTTAGCCTTATGTGCTTCGGATTGTGTAGTAAGTTTTGCTTCGTTTTTCTTCAGCCTATCTACTAAGGAAAGTAGAACTTTATCTTTTTCCAGGGCTTCATTCCTTAATTTGATAACCTCCGACCGAAGGTTCCCAAGTGCAGTTGTACAGCTTTCATCTTCGGCCTCTTTTTGGGCTCGTAAAGCTTTACTAAGAATTATGCCCTAATAACAAAAAATGCGTGTAAGAACATAAAAGTAGAGACAGAACCAATAAACATAATTTAATAAATCAGAGTATATACCTTTAAGCTATTATAAGCGAGGCTGTCTGCGAGGTCATCCTTCGACATAGCAGAGAGGCCAACTTCAAGCTTCGGAAATCCCATGTTCTTGACATCTCCCAGCAAACAGATATTTCCTTGTTGTCTGGGAGGCAGTATAGAAAGTCATCATCATCTGTGCCATTATACACTAAGGATCCTTTCGGGTACTTCAGTTCCCGGGCATAGTGTTTGGCTTCGGCAATTTCCACTTCCGACAATTTTTTACTCGAAGCGTGTCGAATAATAAAGTCTAGCTTTTTTAGTAAACGCTTCGGGAGTAGGAGATTCAACCTTCTTGAGCTTGTCTTCTTTTTCCAGAAGCAGGCTGTGGGGGACAGATATCCCCCGGGTCCACTAGAAGGAAAAAAGGCCTCACAGAAGGCCCAGAGGCCCCATAATTCATAAGGTCATCCCCCTCGTGGGCCTGGAGGAGCGACCAGTGAGACAGATCAACACAAGGCCGGGTCGGTGCAAGCCCAATCGGCCCAACAACATCCGAACAGTAATCGCAGCAGTAACCCAACCTTCCCGCGCAGGAGCCCCGTACATCGGAACTGGGTGAAGATGAGTAGGCTGAATTATAGGGAGACAGACTCGGTTAGTTCACTATTATTTTGGCTCACGTGGTTATCATATCCATATGTAATGCCCCACGGTCGAGTATATAAGGCCTAGGGGGCACCCCTTCAAGAAGATAGATCAACGTTATTCATCACTTAGCCTCCCATCCCGCTCTTTACATTTTCCAGTGCTAGAGAGCCCCCTTGTAACTCATCACATAAAGCATTCCAGCCAGGACGTAGGGTGTTACGCATCTCAAAGCGGCCCAAACCTATACATCACTGTCCACTATTTCTCATGCGCCCAGCACGAACCATCGAGCTACAGTCGATAACACCGTCCTACTTCTAAAAAGCACCTTGGGGGGTAACCCTGGGTGCGCGGTCAGACCCGAAACACCAACAGCTGGCACGACAGGTGGGGGGTGTGTCATCGATCCAAGCTAGCTCAATGGCCGTCACCTTCCAGCGCAAGATCATCCTCCGCCCCGGATCCATATTCTGCTTCGGTACTATCTCATCTATAGCGGATGAGGAGGGAACTCTGCATCGCCTCGTGGATCCGCTGGAGAAAAAGCTTTCCTCAGGAATCTTCGAGAAAATCGGGGCGAGGCAGGAAAAAGCGCAACCTCCAGCGCTCTTGAAAAAGATCACCTCCAGCAAGGTAGGAGCTAAGAGTCCCTCAGCCCGGAGAACTCCACTGTCCACCTCTCCGACGAGAGAATGGACGCGAATCATGAGGAGAAAGGAAGCAAAGGATCATCAAGCTAATCTTTCTGCGCCTCCGCCCTCAAAGGAGAACAGAAAGAAGATCGCCGTAACAGCTACCCCATTCTACCCCGACGTCCTCTTCATCGGGAAAGTGGAGTCGCCCCCCATCTCTGACGATGAGCCGACCGCGCCCGGAGAAGAACCCCCTCAGCGGGAATCCCGCAGACGGAGAAACCGACGCCGAAATATCCGGCGGCATCACGAGGCCGGAGAGCGGGACCCGGCGCAACCCGTATCACGAGACGAGGTCTCAGAGGCAGGAGAAACTCCGGAGGAACGTGTCTTCAGGGAACGAAGGAATTCCCGACGACGCGATCGTCGATGGGCTCAAGAACAGGCCGAGCAGGAGATAAGGCAACGTCGGGAAAATCCACTCTTCGGGCGCAACTTGAACCCCGACTTCGCCCGAGCCATGAACACGCCGAGCGAAGTCAGAGGATTGTTGGCTCGGATAGCCGATGGCCTCCCTTGGACTCCCGACGCCGAGGGCTATCGGAGGTTGTTCACTCAAGCAGCAAATCACCTTCGACCCCTCGCTCACCCGCCGAACGATCTACGACACGCCATCAACCGTCGCCGAGACGCGCGGAGCTCCATCAACGCTTCGCGTGAACGACGACACGAAAACGAGATCCATCGCCGGGAAGAGTACGACCGGGACCATGGCATCCCAGCACGGAGTCAGGCTACCAGGACCGAGTCGGCCATGGCTTCGACTAGAGGCACCACCCGGGGACGGTCGAAGCACCACGACGATCACTCCCCTCCCTGGGACAGGCAACATCATCAACGACAGGAGGACACATGTGGAGTATCGGCACTTACTCCATGCCTCAGGGCCATTCAATGGCCCCTAACTTCAAGGTATCCAACGTCGACAAATATGAACCCAAGCAGGATCCAGGAGGCTGGCTGGCCGTCTACACCACCGCTGCCCGGGCAGCTGGGGCAACCGAGGACGTGATGACCGCGTACTTGCCTATTGTTCTCGGGCAAGACGCGCTACAATGGCTGCGACACCTACCTCGACACTGCATCGACGACTGGAGCGACTTTAGTCGACGCTTTACCGCCAACTTTCATTCTCTCTCCGATAAGCCGGCGCAACCATGGGACCTCAAATCCATCAAGCGCCGGGGGGACAAAACTCTCCGGTCATACCTCAAAAGGTTCCAGACCATGAGAAATCGCATCCCTGAGGTCGCTGAGGCAACAGTGATCGAGGACTTCTACAGAGGATCCAATGACTCGGCCTTCGTCCGAACCATATTACAGAAAGCGCCGACTACCTCCAAACAACTGTTCCGAGAAGCCGACCTCTACATCACCGCCGATGAGCGAGCTCAGGACCTCATCGGAGGAGTAAAGCCAGCACCAGCGGCACCGCGATGCGACATGAATCAGCAGCCCGACAAGCGTTGGGATAAGAGACCTCGCGAAGAAGTCCACGCCGCTGGACCACCTACCTCTCGCGCCCGAGGAGGACCTCGAGGAGGCGAACGCACGCTGGACGACATCCTCGATGCCTAGTGCCCGTACCACAAGGACATGCACCACACCCTTCGGAACTACAGAGACTTCAAGCACTCCGTCGGGCACGGCCGACCCTTCCAACCTCTACCTCCCCCTCCGCCGCGAGGAGGACCAGGAGAACCGCGATAACCCCAGCAGCAGGAGGAGGTAGGAGGTGGAGCCTTCCTGCGTGTCAATAGAGAGGTCAATGTCATCTTCGGCGGACACGGATCACAGGAGAACAAGAGACAACAAAAGCTCAACGATCGCCAGATACTGGTGGCAACTACCGGACCTCCCGCCCCGTACCGATGGTCGGAGCACCCGATCACTTTCACTCAGACGGATCAGTGGCTCAACTTCGACCACCCAGGCAAATACCCGCTCCTCGTCGATCCGGTGATCCGAGAAAGCAGGGTGAAGAAGGTATTAGTGGACGGGGGGAGCAGCATCAACGTCACCTTCCCCCAGACACTCCAAGGCTTGGGGGTTCACCTCAAAGAACTCCACGAGTCAGACACTCCTTTCTTCGGCATCATGCCAAATGAAGGAGAGTACCCGCTGGGCCACATCTACATGCCAGTCACCTTCGGAACTCCAGAAAACTACAGAACCGAGTTCCTGAGGTTTGAGGTGGCAAACTTTGACTGTGGATACAACGCCATCATCGGGAGGCCTGGATTAGCGAAGTTCATGGCTATTCCACATTATACATACATGATATTAAAGATGCCTGGACCGCAAGGGATCATAACTGTGCGCGTCGACTTCCAAGGCACCGCAGAATGTTTCCGAGTGGCTATTCAGGCGGCACTCTCCACCAAACCATCGGCAATTTCCTCTACACGGGCGAACTCAAAGCCTGAGGAAGACCTCGCGGTCCCCGTGAACGAAGCACAAGCCGTGACCTCTATGTGGCCAACTGAAGAAACCAAAAGGATCAACCTCGGGTTCACTGATAAGCGCAGAACCGCCATCATCAGCTCCAGCCTGGGTGACAAATAGGAAAGCACGCTCGTCCAGTTTCTGCAAGACAACCGAGACGTATTCGCATGGCAACCTGCGGATATGCCGGGAGTCCCAAGAGAACTGGCCGAGCACAAATTGAAGGTCTACCCCCAGGCGAGGCCAATACGCCAAAAATTACGATGCTTTACGCCCGACAAGAGAGAAGCCATCCGTGCTGAGCTGGCTCACTTGGTCGTGGCCGGATCCATTAGAGAAGTGTTACATCCTAAATGGTTGGCCAACCCTGTTCTTGTACTCAAAAAAGAATAAAGTGGATTGGCGCATGTGCATTGATTATATGGATCTCAACAAACACTGTCCGAAGGATCCCTTTGGGCTCCCTAGGATCGACCAGGTGGTGGACTCAACCGCCGGATGCTCTATGCTGTCTTTCTTAGATTGCTGCTCCGGGTATCATCAGATTAGCCTGGCGAAAGAAGACGAGGAAAAAATAGCATTTATCACCCCGTTTGGAGCTTTTTGCTATACCTCCATGCGGTTCGGCCTCAAAAACGCTGGAGCGACTTATCAGAGAGCTATTCAAACATGCTTAGCCGATCACTGGGGCAAGCGTGTAGAAGCTTATGTGGATGATGTGGTGATTAAGACAGAAAATTCAGAAAATTTCATTGAAGATTTACAGCTGGTTTTCAACAGTCTGCGGCGATATCGATGGAAGCTTAATCCCGAAAAATGTGTTTTCGGGGTACCAGCAGGAAAGTTACTCGGATTTATTGTCAGCCACCCGGGAATTGAAGCCAATCCAGAAAAAATCGAAGCTATCATGAGGATGGAGGCACCGCGATCACAGAAGAAAGTCCAAAGACTTACCGGATGTATGGCAGCCCTGAGCAGATTCATATCCAGGCTGGGAGAAAAAAGGCTTACCATTTTATAAATTACTCAAGAAGGTGGACAAATTTCAGTGGACCTCAGAAGCACAGGAAGCCCTAGATGCGTTGAAAAAATTCTTGACAACACCACCAGTGTTGAAACCGCCACGCCGAGCCACGCCAACTCAACCAGCAGAAGATCTGCTATTATATATCTCTTGCACGACTCACGTGGTGAGCATCGCGTTGGTAGTCGAGCGAGCAGAAGAAGGACACGCATACCCAGTACAGCATCCTATTTATTTCATCAGTGAAGTTCTAGGTCCCTCAAAGAAGAAATATCCTCAGGTTCAAAAGCTATTGTATGCAGTACTTCTAACTGCACGCAAGCTTCGACACTACTTTGACGACCACAAAGTCATAGTAGTCACTGGATTTCCAATAGGTGATATTCTCCACAACAAAGAAGCTATCGGAAGAGTAGCCAAGTGGGCCTGTGAATTAGGGGCCCATGACATCGAATTTCGACCTCGCATTGCTATCAAGACTTAAGCACTGGTTGACTTCGTATCAGAGTGGACCGAGCAACAGGTACCAGATAATCCAGAAGTCGCAGAAGTATGGCAAATGTATTTCGACGGCTCATTGAAGCTGTAGGGAGCAGGTGCAGGGATCCTCTTTACTGCACCTAGGGGCGAACACCTTAGATATGCCCTTCAGTTGCTATTTCCAGCCTCTAACAACGCAGCCAGATATGAAGCTCTGATTCACGGGCTGAACATTGCCATATCGCTGGGCATCAAGAGATTGATGGTGTATGGAGATTCTCTAGTGGTCATAAGCCAGATAAACAAAGAATGGGATTGCTCGAATGATTCCATGGGAAAATATTGCACCGCTGTCCGGAAACTAGAAGAAAAATTTGAAGGATTGGAGTTTCATCATGTGGAGAGAGACCTAAAAGCACCTAGAGGGGGGGGGGGTGAATAGGTGATCCTGTAGCACTTCAAAAACTTAAGCCACAAAACTTGGTTACTTGTTAGCACAGTAATATGCCAAGTGGCTAGAGAAGGATCTCAACACAACACAATAACCAAGAGATATCAATCACAGAGATGGCACAGTGGTTATCCCGTGGTTCGGCCAAGACCAACGCTTGCCTACTCCACGTTGTGGCGTCCCAACGGACAAGGGTTGCAATCAACCCCTCTCAAGCGGTCCAAAGACCAACTTGAATACCACGGTGTTGCTTTGCTTCTCTTAATCCCGTTTGCGAGGAATCTCCACAGCTTGGAGCCTCTCGCCCTTACACAAGATGTTCACGAAGAATCACAGAGCAAGGAAGGGATTAGCAACTCACACACGACACAAAGATCACAGCGAATACGCACACGCAAAACCCAGACTTGAGCTCAAGAGACTATCACACTAGAACGGAGCTCAAATCACTAAAATGTCGAACAAGTGCGCGAGAATGAAGTATGAGTGATCAATGATGCTCAAAGGATGCTTGGTATGCTCCTCCATGCGCCTAGGGGTCCCTTTTATAGCCCCAAGGCAGCTAGAAGCCGTTGAGCACAAGTTTGGAAAGCCATTCTTGCCTTCTGTCATCGGGGGCACCGGACAGTCCGGTGCACACCGGACAGTCCGGTGCACACCGGACACTGTCCGGTGCCCGATTTCCTTCCTTAAATAGCGAAGCCGACCGTTGGCAGCCTGAGAGCCGTTGGCGCACCGGACATGTCCGGTGCACACCGGACAGTCCGGTGTCGTCTTCTAGCCGTTGGCTCGGCCACGTGTCCCGCGCAGATTGCGCGGCCGACCGTTGGCCCACCGGACAGTCCGGTGAATTTTAGCCGTACGTCGCCGGTGAATTCCCGAGAGCAGCCACTTCGCTCGAGCCAGCCTGACGCACCGGACACTGTCCGGTGCACCACCGGACAGTCCGGTGCTTGCAGACTCAGCAGATTCTTGGCTGCTCGAGCCAAGATATTTCCAATTGGATTTTTCCTGTTTCCAGCACTTAGACACAATACATTAGTCCATAAAACAATGTACTAAGTCTGAGAAACATACCTTAATTCTTGATTTGTACCTTGTCCACCTTTTTACACTTAGGCACTTGTGTTGGACACTAAATCACCAAAATACTTAGAAATGGCCCAAGGGCACATTTCCCTTTCAATCTCCCCCTTTTTGGTGATTTATGCCAACACAACATAAAGCAAGTAGAACAAGTACAAAATCAAATCAAATAAGAACTCAAAATTGTTTTGATTCAATTTTTACATATATGGATCACTCTATGCCACCACTTGGTTTGTTTTTGCAAATCAAACTCAAATTTCTATCTCTAAGTCAAACACACATGTTAAGACATAAAGAGAGTCATTCTAAGAGAAATTGACTTAAGATTTCAAAAACTCCCCCTTTTTCCCATAATCAATACTTCTCCCCACAAGAAGCCAACTTTTGACAAGAGAGACAACAAAAGAGTTTTGACAAACCAAAAGCTCTATTCTACTATTTTCAAAATCTCTCAAGTGGTAGCTGATCCATTTATCGCTTTGGCCTTTATTTTCTCCCCCTTTGGCATCAAGCACCAAAACGGGATCAATCTTGGCCCTTTAACCCCATTGCCTCACCAAAATCTTCAAATAAGAACACAAAGGCAATAAGAGTATGAAGATGAACTTGGAAAAGTTACTCTTTTCATCGGAGTGCAGTGGAAGTCTTGCATGGTCCAAGTCCACCTTTTCCCTTTCAATTTTCCTTGGAGACTAAAACAACGAAACTCAAGTACATGGTTAGTCTCAAAGGGTCAAGTTGTAGCATAGCTCCCCCTAAATATGTGCATTACTTGCAAACAGGACTTGTGAGGTCCAGGGAGTGTTTGTACAACTTGAGCACCACAATAAGCAACAAAATGCAGAATGAACATGATCAAAGGCATAAACACATGTATGCTACATTTCAATCCAAGTTCCGCGAATCTAAGATATTGAGCTCACTACGCAACCTGCAAAAGGTCTTCTCATCTAGAGGCTTGGTAAAGATATCGGCTAGCTGGTTCTCGGTGCTAACATGAAACACTTCGACATCTCCCTTTTGCTGGTGGTCTCTCAAAAAGTGATGCCGGATGTCAATGTGCTTTGTGCGGCTGTGCTCAACAGGATTTTCCGCTATTCGGATAGCACTCTCATTGTCACATAGGAGTGGGACTTTGCTCAGATTGTAGCCAAAGTCCCTGAGGTTTTGCCTCATCCAAAGTAGTTGCGCACAACACTGTCCTGCGGCAACGTATTCGGCCTCAGCGGTGGATAGGGCAACGGAGGTTTGTTTCTTAGAGTTCCATGACACCAGGGACCTTCCTAAGAATTGGCACGTCCCCGATGTACTCTTCCTATCGACCTTACATCCAGCATAGTCGGAATCTGAGTACCCAATCAAGTCAAAGTTAGACCCCTTTGGATACCAGATCCCGAAGCAAGGCGTAGCGACTAAATATCGAAGAATTCGCTTCACAGCCACTAAGTGACACTCCTTCGGATCGGATTGAAATCTAGCACACATGCATACGCTAAGAATAATATCCGGTCTACTAGCACATAAATAAAGCAAAGAACCTATCATGGACCGGTATGCTTTTTGATCAACGGACTTACCTCCTTTGTTGAGGTCGGTGTGTCCGTCGGTTCCCATCGGCGTTTTTGCGGGCTTGGCGTCCTTCATCCCAAACCTCTTTAGCAAATCTTGTGTGTACTTTGTTTGGGAGATGAAGGTGCCGTCCTTGAGTTGCTTCACTTGGAACCCAAGGAAGTAGGTCAACTCGCCCATCATCGACATCTCGAATTTTTGCGTCATCACCCTGCTAAACTCTTCACAAGACTTTTGGTTAGTAGAACCAAATATTATGTCGTCGACATAAATTTGGCACACAAAAAGATCACCATCGCAAGTCTTAGTAAAAAGAGTTGGATCGGCTTTCCCAACCTTGAAAGCATTAGCAATTAAAAAGTCTCTAAGGCATTCATACCATGCTCTTGGGGCTTGCTTAAGTCCATAGAGCGCCTTAGAGAGCTTACACACGTGGTCGGGGTACCGTTCATCCTCGAAGCCAGGGGGCTGCTCCACGTACACCTCCTCCTTGATCGGTCCGTTGAGGAAAGCGCTCTTCACATCCATTTGGTACAACCTGAAAGAATGGTGAGCGGCATATGCTAGCAAGATACGAATTGATTCTAGCCTAGCCACAGGAGCAAAAGTCTCCTCAAAGTCCAAACCTGCGACTTGGGCATAACCTTTTGCCACAAGTCGAGCCTTGTTCCTCGTCACCACCCCGTGCTCGTCCTGTTTGTTGCGGAACACCCACTTGGTTCCTACAACATTTTGCTTGGGACGAGGCACCAGTGTCCAAACTTCGTTGCGCTTGAAGTTGTTGAGTTCCTCCTGCATGGCCAACACCCAGTCCGGATCTAGCAAGGCCTCTTCTACCCTGAAAGGCTCAATAGAAGAGACAAAAGAGTAATGCTCACAAAAATTAACTAATCTTGAGCGAGTAGTTACTCCCTTGCTAATATCACCCAATATCTGGTCGACGGGATGATCCCTTTGAATTGTCGCTCGAACTTGGGTTGGAGGTGCCTGAGGTGCTTCTTCCTCTTGAACATCCTGTGCTCCCCCTTGATCATGTGCCTCCACTTGAGATACCTGTTCGTCATCTTGGGTTGGGGGATGCACCATAGTTGAGGAAGACGGTTGATCTTGCTCCAAATGTTCCTGAGGCCGTACATCTCCAATCGCCATGGTGCGTATTGCGGCCGTTGGAACGTCTTCTTCATCTACATCATCAAGATCAACAACTTGCTCTCTTGGAGAGCCATTAGTCTCATCAAATACAACGTCGCTAGAGACTTCAACCAAACCCGATGATTTGTTGAAGACCCTATACGCCTTTGTATTTGAATCATAACCTAATAAAAATCCTTCTACGGCTTTGGGAGCAAATTTGGAATTCCTACCCTTCTTCACTAGAATGTAGCATTTACTCCCAAAAACACGAAAATACGATACATTAGGTTTGTTACCGGTTAGCAGCTCATACGACGTCTTCTTGAGGAGGCGGTGAAGGTAGACCCTGTTGATGGCGTGGCAAGCCGTGTTCACGGCTTCCGACCAAAAGCACTCGGGGGTCTTGAATTCTCCAAGCATAGTCCTCGCCATATCTATGAGCGTCCTGTTCTTCCTCTCTACCACACCATTTTGCTGAGGTGTGTAGGGAGCGGAGAACTCGTGCTTGATCCCCTCCTCCTCAAGAAACTCCTCCACTTGAAGGTTCTTGAATTCGGACCCGTTGTCGCTCCTTATCTTCTTCACCTTGAGCTCAAACTCATTTTGAGCTCTCCTTAGGAAGCGCTTGAGGGTCCCTTGGGTTTCAGACTTATCCTGCAAAAAGAACACCCAAGTGAAGCGGGAAAAAGTCATCAACGATAACTAGACCATACTTACTTCCTCCTATGCTCAGATAGGCGACGGGTCCGAAGAGGTCCATATGTAGCAGCTCCAGGGGTCTTGATGTTGTCATCACATTTTTGGTGTGATGAGAGCCTCCCACCTGTTTCCCTGCTTGACAAGCTGCACAAGGTCTATCTTTTTCGAAATGAACATTGGTTAGACCTATCACGTGTTCTCCCTTTAGAAGCTTGTGGAGGTTCTTCATCCCCACATGTGCTAAGCGGCGATGCCACAGCCAGCCCATGCAAGTCTTAGCCATTAAGCATGCATCTAGACCGGCCTCTTCTTTTGCAAAATCAACTAAGTAAAGCTTGCCGTCTAGTACACCCTTAAAAGCTAGTGAACCATCACATCTTCTAAAGACAGACACATCTACATTTGTAAACAAACAGTTATATCCCATATTGCATAATTGACTAACAGATAGCAAATTATATCCAAGAGACTCTACTAAAAACACATTAGAGATAGAGTGCTCATTTTAGATTGCAATTTTACCTAACCCTTTTACCTTGCCTTGATTCCCATCACCGAATATTATTGAATCTTGGGAATCTTTATTCTTGACGTAGGAGGTGAACATCTTCTTCTCCCCCGTCATATGGTTTGTGCATCCGCTGTCAATAATCCAGCTTGAACCCCCGGATGCATAAACCTGCAAGGCAAATTTAGGCTTGGGTCTTAGGTACCCAACTCATGTTGGGTCCTGCAAGGTTAGCACAAATATCCTTAGGGACCCAAATGCAAGTTTTGTCTCCCTTGCATCTTGCCCCTAATTTTCTAGCAACTATCTTCCTATCCTTTCTACAAATAGCAAAAGAAGCATTTAAAGCATGATATATTGTAGAAGGTTCATTAACTTTCCTAGGAACATTAACGACATTTCTCCTAGGCATATTATGAATAACATTTCTCCTACCAACATTTCTATCATGCACATAAGAAGAACTAGAAGCAACCATGGCATGAGAATCAAAGGCATTATATACATTACAACTCCTATAAGCATTTCTAGGTTGTCTTCTATCATAGTACATAAAGGCATGGTTCTTTCGCACACTACTAGCCATAGGGGCCTTCCCTTTCTCCTTGGCGGAGATGGGAGCCTTATGGCTTGTCAAGTTCTTGGCTTCCCTCTTGTAGCCAAGTCCATCCTTAATTGAGGGGTGTCTACCAATCGTGTAGGCATCCCTTGCAAATTTTAGCTTGTCAAATTCATTCTTGCTAGTCTTAAGTTGGGCATTAAGACTAGCTAATTCATCATTTAATTTGGAAATTGAAACTAAATGATCACTACAAGCATCAATGTCAAAATCTTTACACCTATTACAAGTTTCAACAATTTCTACACAAGAATTAGATTTACTAGCTACTTCTAGTTTAGCATTTAAATCATCATTAAAACTTTTTAACTTAGCAATAGTTTCATGACAAGAAGATAATTCACTAGAGAGCATTTCATTCCTCTTAACTTCTAGAGCAAGAGATTTCTGTGCTTCTACAAATTTGTCATGTTCTTCATACAACAAATCCTCTTGTTTTTCTAAAAGCATATTCTTGTCATTCAAGGCATCAATTAATTCATTAATTTTGTCTACCTTGGTTCTATCTAATCCCTTGAATAAGCATGAGTAATCTATCTCATCATCATCACTAGACTCATCTTCACTCGAAGAAGCATAAGTACTAGTATGAGTGCTTACTTTCTTCTCTCTTGCCATGAGGCAAGTGTGACGCTCGTTGGGGAAGAGGGATGACTTGTTGAAGGTGGTGGCGGTGAGTCCTTCATTGTCAGAGTCGGAGGAGGAACAATCCGAATCCCACTCCTTTCCGATATGTGCCTCGCCCTTGGCCTTCTTGTAATGCTTCTTTTTCTCCCTCTTGTTCCCTTGGTCCTGATCACTATCATTGTCGGGACAGTTAGCAATAAAATGACCAAGCTTACCGCATTTGAAGCATGAGCGCTTCCCCTTGGCTTTGGTCTTGCTTGGCTGCCCCTTGCGACCTTTAAGCGCCGTCTTGAAGTGCTTAATGATGAGGGCCATCTCCTCATCATTGAGTCCAGCCGCCTCAACTTGTGCCACCTTGCTTGGTAGCGCCTCCTTGCTCCTTGTTGCCTTGAGAGCAATGGGTTGAGGCTCATGACTAGGACCGTTCAACGCGTCGTCCACGTATCTTGCCTCCTTGATCATCATTCGCCCGCTTACGAACTTCCCAAGAACTTCTTCGGGCGACATCTTGGTGTACCTGGGATTTTCACGTATATTGTTCACCAAATGAGGATCAAGAACGGTAAATGACCTTAGCATTAGGCGGACGACGTCGTGGTCCGTCCATCGCGTGCTCCCGTAGCTCCTTATTTTGTTGATGAGGGTCTTGAGCCGGTTGTATGTTTGTGTCGGCTCCTCGCCCCTTATCATCGCGAACCGTCCAAGCTCGCCCTCCACCAACTCCATTTTGGTGAGCAAGGTGACATCGTTTCCCTCATGAGAGATCTTGAGGGTGTCCCAGATCTGCTTGGCATTGTCCAAGCCGCTCACCTTGTGATACTCGTCCCTGCACAAAGAGGCTAGCAACACAGTAGTAGCTTGTGCATTTTTATGAATCTGTTCATTAATAAACACAGGGCTATCTGAGCTATCAAATTTCATTCCACTTTCCACAATCTCCCAAATGCTTGGATGGAGAGAAAACAGGTGAGTACGCATTTTGTGGCTCCAAAATCCGTAATCCTCTCCATCAAAGTGAGGGGGCTTGCCAAGTGGAATGGGGAGCAATTGAGCATTTGAACTATGCGGGATGCGCGAATAATCGAAAGAAAAGTTTGAGTTAACCGTCTTTCGTCTATCGTAGTCGTCGTCGTCCTTTTGGGAGGAGGAAGATTCGTCGCTGTCATAGTAGACAATTTCCTTGATGCGCCTTGTCTTCTTCTTCCTCCCATCTTTTCTTTTGTGGCCCGAGCCTGAGTCGGTGGGCCTGTCATCATTGGGCTCGTTGACGAAGGACTCCTTCTCCTTGTCGTTGATCACCATCCCCTTGCCTTTAGGATCCATCTCTTCAGGCGGTTAGTCCCTTTCTTGAAGAGAACGGCTCTGATACCAATTGAAAGCACCTAGAGGGGGGGTGAATAGGTGATCCTGTAGCACTTCAAAAACTTAAGCCACAAAACTTGGTTACTTGTTAGCACAGTAATATGCCAAGTGGCTAGAGAAGGATCTCAACACAACACAATAACCAAGAGATATCAATCACAGAGATGGCACAGTGGTTATCCCGTGGTTCGGCCAAGACCAACGCTTGCCTACTCCACGTTGTGGCGTCCCAACGGACGAGGGTTGCAATCAACCCCTCTCAAGCGGTCCAAAGACCAACTTGAATACCACGGTGTTGCTTTGCTTCTCTTAATCCCGTTTGCGAGGAATCTCCACAGCTTGGAGCCTCTCGCCCTTACACAAGATGTTCACGAAGAATCACAGAGCAAGGAAGGGATTAGCAACTCACACACGACACAAAGATCACAGCGAATACGCACACGCAAAACCCAGACTTGAGCTCAAGAGACTATCACACTAGAACGGAGCTCAAATCACTAAAATGTCGAACAAGTGCGCGAGAATGAAGTATGATTGATCAATGATGCTCAAAGGATGCTTGGTATGCTCCTCCATGCGCCTAGGGGTCCCTTTTATAGCCCCAAGGCAGCTAGGAGCCGTTGAGCACAAGTTTGGAAAGCCATTCTTGCCTTCTGTCATCGGGGGCACCGGACAGTCCGGTGCACACTGGACACTGTCCGGTGCCCGATTTCCTTCCTTAAATAGCAAAGCCGACCGTTGGCAGCCTGAGAGCCGTTGGCGCACCAGACATGTCCGGTGCACACCGGACAGTCCGGTGCCGTCTTCTAGCCATTGGCTCGGCCACGTGTCCCGCGCAGATTGCGCGGCCGACCGTTGGCCCGGCCGACCGTTGGCTCACCGGACAGTCCGGTGCACACCGGACAGTCCGGTGAATTTTAGCCGTACGTCGCCGGTGAATTCCCGAGAGCAGCCACTTCGCTCGAGCCAGCCTGACGCACCGGACACTGTCCGGTGCACCACCGGACAGTCCGGTGCTTGCAGACTCAACAGATTCTTGGCTGCTCGAGCCAAGATATTTCCAATTGGATTTTTCCTGTTTCCAGCACTTAGACACAATACATTAGTCCATAAAACAATGTACTAAGTCTGAGAAACATACCTTAATTCTTGATTTGTACCTTGTCCACCTTTTTACACTTAGGCACTTGTGTTGGACACTAAATCACCAAAATACTTAGAAATGGCCCAAGGGCACATTTCCCTTTCAAGACCGCAACACCGCGACTGATGCATTGTCTAAGCTAGGGTCCAGTCGGACTCAGGTCCCACCCGGAGTCTTTGTCCAAGATGTGCCGCACCCGAGCATTTCAGTGGACCGGGTAGAAGAATGCAATACTCTGATCCAACCGGAATCAAATCCTGATGACTGGAGAGAGCCGATCATCAGATATATAAGGAATGAAGAAGAACCAGATGACAAAAATACAGCCGAGCGTATCGCGAGGCAGTCGGCTCACTATACTCTCATTGGGGACGCGCTATACAGAAGGGGCGCGTCAGGAATCCTCATGAAGTGTATTCTTTCAGATACTAGAAAGCAACTTCTAGATGAGGTCCATGCTGGGCAATGTTGAGTGCATGCAGCATCCAGGACCATGGTTGGGAAAGTCTTCAGGTCGGGTTTCTACTGGCCAACAGCGAAAAGTGACGCAGCCAAGTTAGTTCAGAAATGTGAAGCCTGCCAATACTTGTCGAAACAGCAGCATCTACCGGCACAGCAACTACAAACCATACCCGTAACTTGGCCATTTGCATGCTGGGGGTTGGATATGATTGGGCCGTTCAAAAAAGCTCAAGGAGGATACACTCATGTACTGGTCGCTATCGACAAGTTCACAAAGTGGATAGAATTCAAACCCATCGCTTCCTTAACTTCAGCTAAAGCAGTGGAATTCATACAAGACATAATATTCAGGTTTGGAATACCAAACAACATCATCACTGACCTGGGATCCAACTTCACAAGTTCAGAGTTCTTCGACTTCTGCGAGCAAAAGGGCATTCAGATCAAATATGCCTCTATGGCACACCCAAGAGCCAACGGGCAGGTAGAAAGAGCCAACGGGATGATATTAGAGGCGCTCAGGAAGAAAGTTTTCAACAAAAATGAGAAGTTCGCAGGAAAGTGGATCAGGGAATTGCCATACGTCATTTGGAGCCTGAGAACTCAACCTAGTCGAGCCTTGCATGGAAACACTCCTTTCTTTATGGTCTATGGTTCGAAGGCAGTGCTACCTGCTAATCTAAAGTTTGGAGCACCAAGGTTGATCTTTGAAAGCATAGCAGAAGCTGAGGCTACTAGGTTGAAGGATGTCGACATACTCGAAGAAGAACGACTAAACACGGTGATTCAATCAGCACGGTATCAGCAAACTCTGAGGCGCTATCACGATAAGGCCATACGGCGTCGAGCCTTCACAGTGGGAGACCTCATCCTCCGCCGAATTCTAACGGGGGAGGGGCGGCACAAATTGTCACCTCTATGGGAAGGACCATTCATAGTAGCTGAAGTCACTCGGCCTGGATCATATCGACTCACACAGATGGATGGCACGGAAGTCGGGAACTCATGGAATATAGAACATCTCAGGAAGTTTTATCCTTAACCATATTCAAAAAGCTATTGGGGCGGCAATGTACTCTGTAAACCGGGAAATGCATCATCAATAAAAAAGGCTTCGGGAATTCTTCGTCTTGCGTTCTTACTCAACTTAGGGTGACCACTATACCCTACTAACAGAGCAATCGGCTTAAGTCGGCATTGACTTAAGACGGTGCGACATGCTCACGCTTACTTAACTCAGGGTGACCACTATACCCTACTAACAGAGCAATCGGCTTAAGTCGGCAATGACTTAAGACGGTGCAACATGCTCACGCTTATTTAACTCAGGGTGACCACTATACCCTACTAACAGGGCAATCGGCTTAAGTCGGCGATGACTTAAGACGGTGCAACATGCTCACGCTTAGTTAACTCAGGGTGACCACTAAACCCTATTAACGGAGCAATCGACTTAAGTCGACGATGACTTAAGATGGTGCGACATGCTCGCGCTTACTTAACTAAGGGTGACCACTATACCCTGCCAACGGAGCAATCAGTTCAGGCCGGTGATCACTATATCCCCGATAGCGGAACGACCGATTTAAGCTGACGACGGCTTAAGTTGGCACGGCACGTCCAGCACGTTCGCAACTATTCATCCTAGGGCAATTTCTATGCCCCACGAAAAAATTCAAAACCATCATGATGCACTTACTTTTATGATTGTAGATACTGTGGAACTCTAACAAAACAATAACAGTATTCGATGCCGAAAAGTGTTTTCTAACGAAACATCCAAGAACACTAACCATATACTCGAGGCATTCAGTGTTTTCTATCTGGAAATGTTTTTCTCAGGAGCGACCGACGAGGAAGGACGACTCGAAGAATCGGGAGCAGCATTCACATCCGCCACTATGTCGTTGGGAACAACCACGCCAGGTCTCCTCATCAGAATTCGCCCCGCGCGAACGGCTTTGTCCATGGCCTTTTCGCGCTGGGCCTTTAGAGTAGAAGAAGTATCTTCAGCGGCCTTGACAGCCAACCGAGTGGCCTCTAGCTCTCGGACTACTGACTTTTTGGAAGCACTCAGATCCTTGATGACAGTATCCTTGTTCGACACCAATTGCCTGAGGCGAATCATATCATCCAGAGACTCTTGCAGCTTGTAGCGATGGTTATCCAAGTCCTCCATGGTAAAACGGTGACTCCTCTCCAAGATAGTCAACGAGTTGCTGGCATCACGATACAGCTTTTCCAGATTATCGCGAGAAGTAGCGAGGGCATGCTTTTCCTCCTGCAAACAAGAATCAGTTTCTCCAAACGTCGAGCAAGCAATAAGAACACATCAAACAAAGCCAAGATTCACAGGCCACCTTTTCAGAGTCGAGCTGAGCACGGAGAGTAGAGTTCAGCGTGTTAGCATCATTCAGAGAAGCAGAGACCCGGGCCAGTTCAGCCTGGCCTTGAGAATACTTTTCTTCAAGATCAGAGCACCACCGGGCCAGTTTAGTCTGACCTTGAGAATGTCTTTCTTCAAGATCAGAGTACCGCCGGACCATGTCTGTCAGGAAACAGTCAAGCAATGGTGTTCAGCTATAAAGCAGATTACTCAAACAGCCAATAAAAGCAAAAAGGGGCACTAACCAGCATTTGTCGTCTCCAATTCAGATACTTGTGACACTCCAGGTGTCTATTTCACGTTATGTTGGGAGATTCATCCTAATCTCGGATGCTCAGTAAAAATTTCTATTTCTCGATCGTGCCTATCTCTGTTTATCAGGCTTTCTCTCGGAAGTTCACCGAATTCGGAGTTATTCGATCGTGAGAAACATCTAATTTTGGAGCGTGTTAAAACTTTTATTTCTCGGCACGGATGCAGACTCGAAGATCATTCTTGAATTATAAATCTCATCTGAAGCTCTTTAAATCAAACTCTCGATGACTATTATTTGATCTGAGCCCAAGTCTAATTCCTCGAACCCCGATCGATGTCCGACTATTTTGATCCGAGTCCGTACTCTCACACGGAATACTCAGTACGTCGTCCTCTAATTATTTCTTACTCGGCTCGGCTGAATATCTCTATGTTCGAACCGAATTCAAAACCCCAAATCGACAACGATTTTTAAATATCGCGATTCGCCTTCTCTGACTAAAAATCCGAAAGCCGGTCGTATCCCGAGGCGATTTATTTTCAAATCACGCGTAGGGAATTATTTCCGAGTAAATTCAAATCAAACCCTCGGCCGAATTAATCGCTCAATCGTCCGTTCGTCCGTTCGTCCGAACTTTAGTTCACTCCGTTTTGCGTACAAATGAAATCCCCAGGAACATTTTTATTCTGGAAAATGATTTAGCGCGACCCGATTTCGTGTTGGGCCAAGCCCATTCCAGCCCGGCCCAGCCCACTAAGAAAACCCTAGCCCTCACATGGCTATAAATATGAGGCCTCCCCTTGCAAGTTGGAGAAAATTACCACTCCTTACCCCTAGCCGCCACTCTCTCTTCTCCCTTTTTCCACTCACGCACAGCTCTCTTCTCCTCTGCTCAGCGCGCACACGGCTGCAAGCAGGGAGCAGCCGCTCCCATGGATGGCGCCCAAGCCCTTCCCCTTCCTCAAGCCAGCGCCCTCCTCCCTACTCCCTGCTGGCGAGCAGCAGCTCCATGGCGCCCAGATTTTTTTTTTCAGCAAAGAGCTTCTTCCCCATGGAGCTTCTTCCCTGCAGGTCGCCAGCAGCCTCTCATGGCCAGCCGCCCCTCTGTTGCTGCCGAGCTCTAGCTCCGGCCAGCAGCCACGGCGCCGAGGATTCCCTACGCGCGAGCACAAGCCCCATTTTTTCTACCGCTGTCCGGCGCACAGCAGCATCCCCGCGTCGCATCGCTGCTCCAATTCCTCCCCATCTTCCCCACCAAACAGCAACCGCAACGAGTCGCTGTCGCCTATGGCCGAGCCCCCTTCCTCCCTGGCCGCCCAGCTCACTGTCCAGGGCGCCCAAAAAAAAATTCCAGCAGTGAACCCCTCCTCGCTGTTCGTCGTGGTGCCCGCCGGCTGTTCGACAAATTGCGCAGCAAGCCACGCACTGCAGCAGCCCTCGCTCGCTCTGTCCTCTAGCTCGTCGCCTCTCTGTTGCAGACCAGCGCCCCCTGCTCCTCTTCTCTCTACTACGCAGCAGCACTCCCTCCCATGGAGCCCCTGTTTTCCTCTCCCGGCAGCGCAGCACATCGCAGCCAAGTCTTCCATGCAGCCCCACAACATCGACGCGTCGTAGGTGTTCGACAAAATTCCCGTGGGAAGCAATGCGCTGCGCAGCCCCATCCGCGCGCTGCCGGCTTGCTATTTTGTGTTGCCCAGTGGACAGCACGCCGTGACGCTCGCCGGGCGTTTGCTGTTTTTGGTGCAGACCCGCTCGCGACGTCGTCGACCCTCGGTGAGACATTCCGCTACCCTTGTTGTTTTTGTGTCCATGGTGTCGACAATATGCCAAGTCCCTAAACTCGTGTATTATCGCAGCCACCGTCAAAGTCGCGCTCCGCGCTTGGCCGTTCGACGAAATGCCAAACCTTGTGGATAGCCCATGTGACTAGCCTCGATTTGTCCAGGTTGTTCACTTGGTATTTTGTGGATTAATCTATTTAAGCTTTGGTCGATGTGTGCATGTGTGTATATGTGTAAGAAAATGTATTGGTATGGATTGAAGTTCGTGGCGAAAGAAAAAGTAGAGAAGAACTCGAATGTTTTTATGTTTCGATAGGAATTTATGCGATGTGTTGTTTGATGTGTGCGGTTTGTAGTTGTACAATTATATTTTTGTCGATATGGTGTACATTGGTGTTGGAGTGTGTGTGGCTATAAAATGTTTTGGTTATGTGTCATAGCAAGGTTGCCTTCACGGTTTGGTAAGCAAACATGTTATGTTGTTTAAAGTGATGAGTAAGTTTGGAAATATATGTGATGTGAGGATTGAATTAGTACACGCATGTGTGTGTGCCGTGGTGTATTATAGTAGTGGTGGCGTGAGATATTTATTTGAGGTGCGCGGGTATATGCCGTAAGATGGTTATACTCGCGGCAAGGGAAGGGGTATGTATTGTGTAACATGACGCTTAGGTCGGTAGTATATAATCGTGTGAAGGATGCTCGTGGTGGTTATGTGATTAAGGAGTGATGTAGTGGCAGGTGAGAGGTAAGTCTAATCTTTCAAACGATTAGTGGATAGTATCTTGGTGTTGTCATGATTTTTGTTGTATGGCAATGTGATGCTTCGCTGGTCAATCATCACATTCCATGCCCCTTTGGATAAATAAATGTCTTGTTGGCCGATTAGAGGTCTTATACGAGTGTTATCGCAGCCCAATAATTATTGGAGGCAAGTAGTGTTCACAAGTCGGTCCTTGTTAAAATTGAAGAACAATCCGCTAAGATATACACATAAGTGCTTTAGGTCCTTTAGTAGCAAATGTAAGTCTTATGAAGTTTTACGCCATATGTAAATGCATCTATGTTAGACCCTAACAGTGTGCTATTTTGGGTGACTGGTGTGTTAACTAATTTGAGTTGAGAAAAGGGTGAAGAGAAACTAATTAATCTGCTCCAACCCATATTTTAGAGTTGTGATGTCTAAATTGGTTCGCTAAGTCAAATACTGTGATTAGCCAACTCATGTTAAGTAGGAGTCGATTTCGTTAAGTGGTTGCTATATACATATTGTGTCTCAGAGTGCTATAATAATGGGTTAGCAGACTTGTAGATGGTTTTGGGATAAGCTCGTAGTCATGGTGAATTGCTTGTTGTGGTCTAAATGTGTATGGTTACGGTCGCGGGTAAAAAGTAGTAGTGCTCATGTGATGTCTAATTTAAAGCGCAAATGGTTGGGTGATTATCGTGGAGAATGCATTGTTAATTGGTTGTAGTAATGTTAGTGCACTAATAATTTGAATAAAATTTGCAAGTCGAATTGTTGGTTCTAATTTGATTGTCTTAACTCGAACAAATAGTAAAGCGTTAGAGTAATTCAAGTCTCTCGAACGCGGCGATTCTTGAATTACATGTGAGCAGAAATTTATTGATTGCTGTTTTGGGCTGCACGCACTGTTTTAGTTGTGTTGTATGTTTGATGAACTAAATTGTATTTTCTGTGGATATGTGCTATAGAAAAGTTGTAGATAACATGATTATCTTGCCTGTACAAAAATTTGACAGCCATAAACCTGATCGTTTAGGAGTTGTGCTTTTCACGAGCCCAGCACCTGAATCTGTCGAATTTCTGAACAGATTTCAGAAATTGAAATGGTTGCTTAAGTTAATGTTGAAATCAGTGATTGGTGGTCATAAGAAAGTTGTGGACAACTTTATTATCTTGCTGGTGTTAAAATTTGACAGCCATAGGTTCGACAGTTTAAGAGTTATGCTTTTTACAAATTCAGTAACTGAATCTGTCCAAATTCTGTACAGATTTCAGAAACTGCATTGTTTGCTTAATTTAATGTTGCAATCTATTCATGGTCATTATAAGAAAGTTGTAGATGCTTTTCTGGTCATGCTTGTGTTAAAATTTCATAACTAAAGGCCTGACGGTTTAAGAGTTATGAAATTTACGAACTGATTGCTGTGCTCTGTCCTCTGTCAGAACAGATTCCGAAAACTGTAATGTTTGATTTGATTAAAACTGGAATCACTTCTTGGTGATTATAAAAGTTATGTAGTGCTTTTTCTAAGCTTTTCAAAAAGACTTGGATCACTATTTTTGGTGATCTGAAGATTAAGTTATGGATGTTTAAAATATGAAGACTGAATCTGTCCAGTTTTGGACAGCACAGCCTTCATAGTGTATTTTACCCTTGATACATGTTGAACCAGTCAGTGATGTTTATAAAGAATTTGTAGAACATTTAATTAGCTTTCCAGAAAGTCTAAGATCACTTTGTTTGTATGTCTGAATCTTCAGTTGTGAATTTTTGAAGTTGCAAGTCTGAATCTGTCCAAATCTGGACAGAGCTGTTGGATTAGCTGTTTTAACCTTGCTAGGTGTTGAATCTTGTTGAGATGATAATACCAAAATTGTAGAGCACTTTCTAAACTTTTCAGAAAGTTCTAGTTTGCTATTTTTGGATTCCTATTTGAAAAGTTATGATTGAAACAAGTGACTGCTGTACTGCTGTCCAAAAATTCTGCAAGTGCCCATTTGATGATTGAGTTCACCCTTTTGGCTAAAAATGCTTAGTTAGCACTTAGCGAACATAGACTTGTAATGGCTAAACATAGGTTAACATGTGTTCCATGATTAATGTGCTTGCTTGCTGTAGTTGATTGTGATATAGGAGTCCATCGACATTGATGTATCGGTCCTCTATTAAACTTGTGTTTGTGATGCTTTTGTGTGATCAATAGAAGAACTAATGAAAAGCCGTAGCAACTAAATAAATGCTTGTACGGGTGATATCGTGTTGCGTTAGTTACTTGTAGGTAGTGATCGTCGTCTTCCCAGTGGTAGTGTTTATATGAGCCAAATGACACATAAATAACTAGTGTTTGCGTATAGTTGTTGTAGTGTCTCACTAATTAATGTTTAGTTCACCACTGTGTCTTGGTATATCTTGTGCTATTTTTGTGCTACTTTCATTATATTCATACATATGCATCTTGCACCTCATATAGGACCGAGCGATGATGATCGAGCCAGTGATGTGGTGCCAACCACAAGATGCCGTGGTGGACGACCTGAAGAATGGACATAACCAGTGGATGCTCGCCAAGCGAGTACCTCCCCCAGCAAACACTAAGTGTCAAATTAAAGGCAAGCCCCGGTTTATGCATAACCAGTTAATTATGCTATTTTACTATACTTAATGATTGTAGGATTGATTGTGCACTTAAGTGTAGGCGTTGTTTGAAACCCTAGTTGCATGATCTCAGGAACCCCATTGAGATGAATACTAGTATGCTAAGTCGAGTAGCTGCTTTATTAAGTAGGATCTCGGTAGAAGTCGAGTGATTTTTCTAGCACTCGCGCGAGGTCAGGAATTGGCTGTATCCACTTTCTTATCATAATAATGTTGGTTTGTGGGCAACAATCCATGGGGATTGGTTGTCTACAAGGTGGACATTTGAATAAGGATTATGGTGTGGTACCGTGTGTCAAGCGTTTGAACGTACTAAACACATACCGAGAAATATGGTAAATCGGTAAGCCTAGTACCTGAGTGAACCTGCCCGCAGACATATCCCCTCACGCGACCTGAGACGTGGTCTCCCATTCCGGTTATGGTGGGTACAAGTGCGGTCACTGCACGATGGCACTCGGGGTCAGTGAGGCATTGTACGCCAAGGCGGTGAGCCCTGATCTGTTGCCAGGGAATCGATGGGGACGGTTGATGTGTGTGGGGACGGAGTGCCCCTACATATCGTGTGTTTAGGTTTACCTTGCAAGGTTTAAAAACTGGATTTGAATCGTCTGCTTCTCGCAGCTAATGAGACTGCTTGATCCATGCTGCTACATTGAGTAATAAGTGGAAATGAGTTGACTGGCAAAAGATGTTGATTGGTAAAAATGTTTGATACCATGTATGCTTAGCTAGGTACACATTTAGTCTAAAGGATTCTACTAAAACTTGAAAAGCTAAAACTTGTTTTTTAGACTCAGCTAGTGCTTTTGGCAAACCAAACCCCTCAGCCAAACAGCTGCATGTCTAGAGGTAGAGGAGTAGACTCCTCACACCGGGTAAGTCTAGCTGAGTATTAGTATACTCAGCCTTGCTTGTGGCACAATTTTTGCAGGTACTCCTTAGGATGATTGGTTGATGGTGTGACTTGGCCTCCATCCCTGCCACCGGGATAGACGGTCGAGTGGGTTACTGCTTCCGCAGGAGAGGACCAGGAGGAGTAGCGTGGCCAGGCTTCGCCATGTTACTCGGTTTTCTCCGTTAGTAATTTCCGTTGCATTAAAATTTATGGTTATTATTTCTAAAACTCCGATAATGTAATCACTAATGATACTTATTAAATTGTGGTAGTATGTTTTATTGTATTTCTCTGTGCCTCACCTTCGAGTGAGCTAGTGGTATTCGATCCTGGTTAAGTGGCTTTATCGGACTAGATCCGAGGGACTGACGAGTTATTCCTGTTTAAGTGTGTTGCTTCCCTTAAGGGTGCGACTTGGGCACTTAAGCTGAAATAATTCGGGCGGTTCCGCCACAGCTGGTATCGGAGCGAATACCATCACAGAGAAGTCAATAAGTCATGATTACCAACCTTTTCTAAAAGTAAAACTTGCTAGAAACTAATGTTGGATAGATCGTCAGGACGATGAGGATAGACCTAGGACGTGAAGCCTTAGGAAATAGATGGGTAGCTAGGTGGCTATATGTATATAGGCCATAAAGGCTACTACTACTATTAGGATGTTGTAGAAGCATCCGAAAAAGTAGTTAGGTCTGAGAAGACGACTAGAATGAGCATGCATCATGATTGTCGCATTATAATTGTCTTTTGTGCACCAACATGCTTCTCTCACCTTTATTCCAATAATAAAAACTTGTGAATAATGTGATGTACTGCTATGTTAGAAATGCCTTACCTCGTGTCAGATTGGTAAGTCTTGTTAGGTCGTGCTATGTGTTTCTCCTGCTTGCCATCTAGATAGTATTGTAATTGTTCAACCCTTTTTTGCAAAAAAAATTGTTGCTTGTTCTGTTCATAGAAAGATCCCCATCCAAACAACCTTGAGTTTAGCAAGTGAAACCTCTTAAAAAAATTTCATTCTTATGTTGGTGTTTTCTAACCCTTGTGTGTTTTACCCTGAAGTCGCACCTACACAACTTGTAGACCCCCGTTGCTTAACCGCTAGCCAAACCGAAACTTCCTTGTGCACATGGTTATGTCAAAAAAATTGTTGTTTGGTGTCTAGTTGCGCAAACCCTATCAAGGCCATGTTTCTTTCCATAGATCCTGTCCCGAAACTTCATAACATTTCTATTGATCATCCTAGTCGATCCTGTTGCCTACCTCTCCTTTCGCATGGATCTGGTGATCTCTTTCCTTGTGAATCATGTTGTGGCTTTATCATCCGAATCCCTGGATCCTTTAATGATTCTGCCCCATTATCTGGTTATCTGCTATAACCCGTTCTCAAGTATCGGATGTTGATCTCGCCTAAATCCCTCATTTCTGATCATTCTCCTACCCCCTTCTCTGAGGATCATGACGATGTTTTATCGATTTTATCTCTAAGCAGTGGATCCATTTGGTTCAATAGATTATGCTATTGCCTTTGGTTCTCTAATGTCTCTAAAAGCTCATCAATCTTGATCTCATGGTTGGTCCCTCCTCATATTAAATATCGTATCAATCTTTGGCTGATAATCCCCGTGTTGATCATAAAATAATTCGTGGAGTTAAAGAGTTCTCATGTGATGCTCTTTTGTCTGCAATCTCTGCTTCAACTCTGATCACATTTTCTGAGCCATACTCTCATGGGCTCCATCTATTTATGCTATGTGGAATTCTCATTGGTTACGTTTGGTAATGGTGTTATGACTAACGACCGATGGTGCCGTGACGAAACCGAGAGCCTACTATGGTGCACACATGGTTGAGCTACTCGGCACGCGCTGGTATCGCGGTTAATAGTCGTGATCCATTACGGGACTATACTGATGTGCTGTATCTTGTGAACATTCTCTCCAAGTGATCGCAGCATTTTGTCTCAGCATGCCGCGATATTCTATCCGAATCTATCTTCATTATATTGTCAGATCCCATCTCATGAATTTGCATCTATCTCTAGCCTGGGAGTTACATGCTTCTCCACCCTTGAAGATCCTCATTCGAATCTCGGGACGAGATTCTGTTTAAGGGGGGAAGGCTGTGACACTCCAGGTGTCTATTTCACGTTATGTTGGGAGATTCATCCTAATCTCGGATGCTCAGTAAAAATTTCTATTTCTCGATCGTGCCTATCTCTGTTTATCAGGCTTTCTCTCGGAAGTTCACCGAATTCGGAGTTATTCGATCGTGAGAAACATCTAATTTTGGAGCGTGTTAAAACTTTTATTTCTCGGCACAGATGCAGACTCGAAGATCATTCTTGAATTATAAATCTCATCTGAAGCTCTTTAAATCAAACTCTCGACGACTATTATTTGATCTGAGCCCAAGTCTAATTCCTCGAACCCCGATCGATGTCCGACTATTTTGATCCGAGTCCGTACTCTCACACGGAATACTCAGTACGTCGTCCTCTAATTATTTCTTACTCGGCTCGGCTGAATATCTCTATGTTCGAACCGAATTCAAAACCCCAAATCGACAACGATTTTTAAATATCACGATTCGCCTTCTCTGACTAAAAATCCGAAAGCCGGTCGTATCCCGAGGCGATTTATTTTCAAATCACGCGTAGGGAATTATTTCCGAGTAAATTCAAATCAAACCCTCGGCCGAATTAATCGCTCAATCGTCCGTTCGTCCGTTCGTCCGAACTTTAGTTCACTCCGTTTTGCGTACAAATGAAATCCCCAGGAACATTTTTATTCTGGAAAATGATTTAGCGCGACCCGATTTCGTGTTGGGCCAAGCCCATTCCAGCCCGGCCTAGCCCTCTAAGAAAACCCTAGCCCTCACATGGCTATAAATATGAGGCCTCCCCTTGCAAGTTGGAGAAAATTACCACTCCTTACCCCTAGCCGCCACTCTCTCTTCTCCCTTTTTCCACTCACGCACAGCTCTCTTCTCCTCTGCTCAGCGCGCACACGGCTGCAAGCAGGGAGCAGCCGCTCCCATGGATGGCGCCCAAGCCCTTCCCCTTCCTCAAGCCAGCGCCCTCCTCCCTACTCCCTGCTGGCGAGCAGCAGCTCCATGGCGCCCAGATTTTTTTTTCAGCAAAGAGCTTCTTCCCCATGGAGCTTCTTCCCTGCAGGTCGCCAGCAGCCTCTCATGGCCAGCCGCCCCTCTGTTGCTGCCGAGCTCTAGCTCCGGCCAGCAGCCATGGCGCCAAGGATTCCCTACGCGCGAGCACAAGCCCCATTTTTTCTACCGCTGTCCGACGCACAGCAGCATCCCCGCGTCGCATCGCTGCTCCAATTCCTCCCCATCTTCCCCACCAAACAGCAACCGCAACGAGTCGCTGTCGCCTATGGCCGAGCCCCCTTCCTCCCTGGCCGCCCAGCTCACTGTCCAGGGCGCCCAAAAAAAAATTCCAGCAGTGAACCCCTCCTCGCTGTTCGTCGTGGTGCCCGCCGGCCGTTCGACAAATTGCGCAGCAAGCCACGCACTGCAGCAGCCCTCGCTCGCTCTGTCCTCTAGCTCGTCGCCTCTCTGTTGCAGACCAGCGCCCCCTGCTCCTCTTCTCTCTACTACGCAGCAGCACTCCCTCCCATGGAGCCCCTGTTTTCCTCTCCCGGCAGCGCAGCACCTCGCAGCCAAGTCTTCCATGCAGCCCCACAACATCGACGCGTCGTAGGTGTTCGACAAAATTCCCGTGGGAAGCAATGCGCTGCGCAGCCCCATCCGCGCGCTGCCGGCTTGCTATTTTGTGTTGCCCAGTGGACAGCACGCCGTGACGCTCGCCGGGCGTTTGCTGTTTTTGGCGCAGACCCGCTCGCGACGTCGTCGACCCTCGGTGAGACATTCCGCTACCCTTGTTGTTTTTGTGTCCATGGTGTCGACAATATGCCAAGTCCCTAAACTCGTGTATTATCGCAGCCACCGTCAAAGTCGCGCTCCGCGCTTGGCCGTTCGACGAAATGCCAAACCTTGTGGATAGCCCATGTGACTAGCCTCGATTCGTCCAGGTTGTTCACTTGGTATTTTGTGGATTAATCTATTTAAGCTTTGGTCGATGTGTGCATGTGTGTATATGTGTAAGAAAATGTATTGGTATGGATTGAAGTTCGTGGCGAAAGAAAAAGTAGAGAAGAACTCGAATGTTTTTATGTTTCGATAGGAATTTATGCGATGTGTTGTTTGATGTGTGCGGTTTGTAGTTGTACAATTATATTTTTGTCGATATGGTGTACATTGGTGTTGGAGTGTGTGTGGCTATAAAATGTTTTGGTTATGTGTCATAGCAAGGTTGCCTTCACGGTTTGGTAAGCAAACATGTTATGTTGTTTAAAGTGATGAGTAAGTTTGGAAATATATGTGATGTGAGGATTGAATTAGTACACGCATGTGTGTGTGCCGTGGTGTATTATAGTAGTGGTGGCGTGAGATATTTATTTGAGGTGCGCGGGTATATGCCGTAAGATGGTTATACTCGCGGCAAGGGAAGGGGTATGTATTGTGTAACACGACGCTTAGGTCGGTAGTATATAATCGTGTGAAGGATGCTCGTGGTGGTTATGTGATTAAGGAGTGATGTAGTGGCAGGTGAGAGGTAAGTCTAATTTTTCAAACGATTAGTGGATAGTATCTTGGTGTTGTCATGATTTTTGTTGTATGGCAATGTGATGCTTCGCTGGTCAATCATCACATTCCATGCCCCTTTGGATAAATAAATGTCTTGTTGGCCGATTAGAGGTCTTATACGAGTGTTATCGCAGCCCAATAATTATTGGAGGCAAGTAGTGTTCACAAGTCGGTCCTTGTTAAAATTGAAGAACAATCCGCTAAGATATACACATAAGTGCTTTAGGTCCTTTAGTAGCAAATGTAAGTCTTATGAAGTTTTACGCCATATGTAAATGCATCTATGTTAGACCCTAACAGTATGCTATTTTGGGTGACTGGTGTGTTAACTAATTTGAGTTGAGAAAAGGGTGAAGAGAAACTAATTAATCTGCTCCAACCCATATTTTAGAGTTGTGATGTCTAAATTGGTTCGCTAAGTCACATACTGTGATTAGCCAACTCATGTTAAGTAGGAGTCGATTTCGTTAAGTGGTTGCTATATACATATTGTGTCTCAGAGTGCTATAATAATGGGTTAGCAGACTTGTAGATGGTTTTGGGATAAGCTCGTAGTCATGGTGAATTGCTTGTTGTGGTCTAAATGTGTATGGTTACGGTCGCGGGTAAAAAGTAGTATTTCTCATGTGATGTCTAATTTAAAGCGCAAATGGTTGGGTGATTATCGTGGAGAATGCATTGTTAATTGGTTGTAGTAATTTTAGTGCACTAATAATTTGAATAAAATTTGCAAGTCGAATTGTTGGTTCTAATTTGATTGCCTTAACTCGAACAAATAGTAAAGCGTTAGAGTAATTCAAGTCTCTCGAACGCGGCGATTCTTGAATTACATGTGAGCAGAAATTTATTGATTGCTGTTTTGGGTTGCACGCACTGTTTTAGTTGTGTTGTATGTTTGATGAACTAAATTGTATTTTCTGTGGATATGTGCTATAGAAAAGTTGTAGATAACATGATTATCTTGCCTGTACAAAAATTTGACAGCCATAAACCTGATCGTTTAGGAGTTGTGCTTTTCACGAGCCCAGCACCTGAATCTGTCAAATTTCTGAACAGATTTCAGAAATTGAAATGGTTGCTTAAGTTAATGTTGAAATCAGTGATTGGTGGTCATAAGAAAGTTGTGGACAACTTTATTATCTTGCTGGTGTTAAAATTTGACAGCCATAGGTTCGACAGTTTAAGAGTTATGCTTTTTACAAATTCAGTAACTGAATCTGTCCAAATTCTGTACAGATTTCAGAAACTGCATTGTTTGCTTAATTTAATGTTGCAATCTGTCGGGGGCCATAATTAGGGGTACCCTCAAGACGCCTAATTCTCAGCTGGTAACCCCCATCAGCATAAAGCTGCAGAGGCCTGATGGGTTTGATTAAGTCAGGGATCAGTCCATACGAGCGACTCGATCACGCCACGCCCGAGCCTAGCCTCGGGCAAGGGCAGCCGAACCTGAGGTGTTTCCGTCTCGCCCGAGGCCCCCTTTTTTACGGCAGACGCATCTCCGGCTCGCCCGAGGCCTTGCCTTCGTTAAGAAACAACCCTGACTAAATCACCGCGCCAACCGACCAAGTCACTGGGGCATTTAACGCAAAGAGTGAGACCGACGGGCGGCCAGGCTTTACCAAAGGTCCCGGAAGACGGCGAACTCCGCTCCGCCCGACCCAGGGCTCGGACTCGGGCTAAGGCCCCGGAAGACGGCGAACTCCGCTCCGCCCGACCCAGGGCTCGGACTCGGGCTAAGGCCCCAGAAGACGGCGAACTCCGCTCCGCCTGACCCAGGGCTCGGACTCGGGCTAAGCCCCGGAAGACGGCGAACTCCGCTCCGCCCGACCCAGGGCTCGGACTCGGGCTAAGGCCCTGGAAGACGGCGAACTCCGCTCCGCCCGACCCAGGGCTCGGACTCGGGCTAAGGCCCCGGAAGACGACGAACTCCGCTTCGCCCGACCCAGGGCTCGGACTCCGCCCTGGCCTCTGCCGAATGACCTCCGCCTCGCCCGACCCAGGAGCTCGGGCTCGACCTCGGCCATGCAGGACAGACTCGACCTCGGCTTCGGAGGAGCCTCCACGTCGCCCGACCTAGGGCATAAGTCCGCCACGTCAACAAGAAGCGTCATCATCACCCTGCCCCGAGCCGACTCGGGCCGCAGAGAACAGGACCGGCGTCCCATCTGGCCAGCTCCGCCAGATAGGTAATGATGGCGCCCCGCTAGACCCATGACAACGGCGGCTCTCGGCTCCCTTACGGAAGCAGGGAGACGTCAGCAAGAGCACAGCTGTTCCAACAGCTGTCCCTCCACCAGGCTCCGTTACTCCTCCGACAGCCACGACGCCACACCAGCTGGGTGCCAAGATCTCTCCGGCTGCCACCTTGGCATGTACTTAGGGCACTAGCTCTCCCCCGCTAGACACGTAGCACCTTGCTACACCCCCATTTGTACACCTGGATCCTCTCCTTACGCTTATAAAAGGAAGGACCAGGGCGTTCTTAGAGAAGGTTGGTTCCCGCGGGAACGAGGGCAGGGGCAGGCGCTCTCTTGGGGCCGCTCGCTCCCCTCACCCGCGCGGACGCTTGTAACCCCCTACTGCAAGCGCACCCGACCTGGGCGCGGGGCGAACACGAAGGCCGCGGGATCTCCGCCTCCCTCTCACGACCCGGCTCCGGCCACCTCGCTCTTTCCCCCCTTCGCGCTCGCCCACGCGCTCGACCCATCTGGGCTGGGGCACGCGGCACACTCACTCGTCGGCCTAGGGACCCCCCCGGTCTCGAGACGCCGACAGTTGGCGCGCCAGGTAGGGGCCTGCTGCGTGTTGACGAGCGGTTTCCCGTCAAGCTCCAGATGGGCAGTCTCCAACGACCTCTTCAACCCGAGACGGTGCTCCGTTTCGGGAGCCTCGAGTTCATGTCTTTCGACGGCAGCTACGATATGATACTCCTTCCACCGCCGCGCGACAGCGACAATGGCGGCGGACAGCCCGCCCGCCGGCGGCGGAATCGACGGCGTCTTTCCCGCGTGGGGGAAGGACAACTTTCGAGCTTGCCCCATCCTCTCCCTCGCCGTCGGAGGAGAAGGCGGGGCAACCAGGGCCGAGCGGGAGGCTGCGCTCAGTCGGCTGTCGAGCAAGTCGACATCCCCAGCGCCCCAACGGAGGACGCGTCGGGCGTCACCCTCTCGTTTGAGGCAAAGGCGAGCGCCGTCCCCCCGCGACACGCCGACTCCGAGCAAGTGGACGACGCCAGCGCGCTCACGGAGGGCCTGCAGGACGTCGCCCTCGTACCCAAGACGACGGCGCGATCAACCCCCGAGGTGACTTCGTCGCTCCTCGTCGACCAAAAGGTACGGACTGCCTCCCATCCTTCGTCATTTCGACTCGACCTCAACCCGCTTAGCGACCTCGCTTTGGCGGGCGCTCGCGTTGAGGTGAATGCAACCCCTTTCGGGTTTCGTGTGCGGTCGCCTTGGGACCGACTGACGGGCGTCTCGACCTACGGACCCTCTGGGTCCGAGGAAGATGACGACCCCAGCATCTGCTGGGATTTCTCTGGATCTGGCAACCCCAGTGCCATGCAGGACTTCATGACCGCATGCAACTACTGCCTCTCCGACTGTTCCGACGGCAGCCGCAGCCTTGACGACAAGGACTGCGGCCCGAGCCGCGAATGTTTCCACGTCGAGCTAGAGGATCCCTCCGGAGGCAGCTGTCTCGGCATGCCGGAGGATGGTGATCTCCCTAGGCCAGCGCCTCGCGCCGACATCCCGCGGGAGCTAGCTGTGGTCCCCGTTCCGGCGGGGGGTCACGACCCACAGCTCGAGCAAGTCCGCGGGGCGCAGGCCGGGCTCGATGAGGGAGCAGGAGCGCTCGAGGCAATCCGCCGGGACGTCGGGCAGGTATGGGCGGGCCAGCCCCCAGCCGGAGAAATACGTCACCTGCCCCAGGGTCTCCAGCACCGCATCGCCAACGATGCCAGGGGCAGACCGCCACCCGCATCCGGCGGAACCGGTCAGGACCTGGCAGCCGCGGCGATGCTCCTCCGCGCGATGCCGGAGTCATCAACCACCGAGGGTCGGCGAATCTAGGGAGAGCTCAAGCATCTCCTGGAAGGCGCTGCGGCCCGGCGGGCCGAGAGCTCCGCCTCCCGAAGGCAGGGGTACCCCTCGGAACCTCGTGCCGCGACTTCCCGACCCATGCGGGAAGCCTCGGTCTACACCGGGCGCACGCGCAACACCGCGCCTGCGGCCCCGGGCCACCTCGGCGACGAGCACCCTCATCGCGACCGTCGGGCCCGCCTCGACGAAAGGGTGCGCCGAGGTTATCACCCCAGGCATGGGGGACGCTACGACAGCGGGGAGGATCGGAGTCCCTCGCCCGAACCACCTGGTCCGCAGGTCTTCAGCCGAGCCATTCGGCGGGCGCCGTTTCCGACCCGATTCCGACCCCCGACTACTATCACAAAGTACTCGGGGGAAACGAGACCGGAATTGTGGCTCGCGAACTACCGCCTGGCCTATCAACTGGGTGGAACGGACGACGATAACCTCATCATCCGTAACCTCCCCCTGTTCCTCTCCGACACCGCTCGCGCTTGGTTGGAGCACCTGCCTCCGGGGCAGATTTCCAACTGGGAGGATCTGGTCCAAGCTTTCGCCGGCAACTTCCAGGGCACGTACGTGCGCCCCGGGAATTCCTGGGACCTCCGAAGCTGCCGGCAACAGCCGGGAGAGTCTCTTCGGGACTACATCCGGCGATTCTCGAAGCAGCGCACCAAGCTGCCCAACATCACCGACTCCGATGTCATCGGTGCGTTCCTTGCCGGCACCACCTGCCGTGACCTGGTGAGCAAGTTGGGTCGCAAGACCCCCACCAGGGCGAGCGAGCTGATGGACATCGCCACCAAGTTCGCCTCTGGTCAGGAGGCGGTCGAGGCCATCTTCCGTAAGGACAAGCAGCCCCAGGGCCGCCCGTCGGAAGATGCTCCCGAGGCATCTACTCCGCTCGGCGCCAAGAAGAAAGGCAGGAGGAAGTCGCAAGCGAAACGCGACGCCGCCAGCACGGACCTTGTCGCCGCCGCCGAATACAAGAACCCTCGGAAGCCCCCCGGAGGCGCCAACCTCTTCGACAAGGCACTCAAGGAGACGTGCCCTTACCATCAGGGGCCCGTCAAGCACACCCTCGAGGAGTGCGTCATGCTTCGGCGCCACTTCCACCGGGCCGGGCCACCCGCAGAGGGTGGCAGGGCCCGCAACGACGACAAAAAAGAAGATCACCAAGCAGGAGAGTTCCCCGAGGTCCGCGACTGCTTCATGATCTACGGAGGGCATGCGGCGAATGCCTCGGCTCGGCATCGTAAGCAAGAGCGTCGGGAGGTCTGCTCGGTGAAGGTGGCGGCGCCAGTCTACCTAGACTGGTCCGACAAGCCCATCACCTTCGACCAAGATGACCACCCCGACCACGTGCCGAGCCCGGGGAAGTACCCGCTCGTCGTCGACCCCGTCATCGGCGACGTCAGGCTCACCAAGGTCCTGATGGATAGGGGCAGCTGCCTCAATATCATCTACGCCGAGACCCTCAGGCTCCTGCGCGTCGATCTGTCATCCGTCCGAGCAGGCGCTGCGCCCTTCCACGGGATCATTCCTGGGAAGCGCGTCCAGCCCCTCGGACAGCTCGACCTTCCTGTCTGCTTCGGAACACCCTCCAACTTCCGAAGGGAGACTTTGACGTTCGAGGTGGTCGGGTTCTGAGGAACCTACCACGCAGTGTTGGGAAGGCCATGCTACGCGAAGTTCATGGCCATCCCCAACTACACCTACCTAAAGCTCAAGATGCCGGGCCCCAATGGGGTCATCACCGTCGGCCCCACGTACAAACACGCATTCGAATGCGATGTGGAGTGCGTGGAGTACGCCGAGGCCCTCGCCGAGTCCGAGGCCCTCATCGCCGACCTGGAAAGCCTCTCCCGAGAGGTGCCGGACGTGAAGCGACACGCCGGTAACTTCGAGCCAGCGGAGACGGTTAAGGCCGTCCCTCTCGACCCCAGTGGCGACACCTCCAAGCAGATCCGGATCGGTTCCGGGCTCGACCCCAAATAGGAAGCAGTGCTCGTCGACTTTCTCCGCGCAAACGCCGACGTCTTTGCGTGGAGTCCCTCGGACATGCCCGGCATACCGAGGGATGTCGCCGAGCACTCGCTGGATATTCGGGCCGGAGCCCGACCGGTCAGACAGCCTCTGCGCCGATTCGACGAGGAAAGGCACAGGGTGATAGGCGAAGAGATCCACAAGCTGATGGCAGCAGGGTTCATCAAAGAGGTATCCCATCCCGAATGGCTTGCCAACCCTGTACTTGTGAGGAAGAAAGGGGGGAAATGGCGGATGTGTGTAGACTACACTGGTCTCAACAAAGCGTGTCCGAAGGTCCCCTACCCTCTACCTCGCATCGATCAAATCGTGGACTCCACTGCTGGGTGCGAAACCCTGTCTTTCCTCGATGCCTACTCAGGGTATCATCAAATCAAGATGAAAGAGTCCGACCAGCTCACGACTTCTTTCATCACGCCCTTCGGCATGTACTGTTATGTCACCATGCCGTTCGGTTTGAGGAACGCGGGTGCAACGTACCAGCGGTGCATGAACCATGTGTTCGGCGAACACATCGGTCGCACGATCGAGGCCTACGTCGATGACACGGTAGTCAAGACAAGGAAAGCCTCCGACCTTCTCTCCGACCTCAAAGTGACATTCCGGTGTCTCAAGGCGAAGGGCGTCAAGCTCAATCCCGAGAAGTGCGTCTTCGGGGTGCCCCGAGGCATGCTCCTAGGATTCATCGTCTCCGAGCGGGGCATCGAAGCCAACCCGGAGAAGATCGCAGCCATCACAAGCATGGGGCCCATCAAAGACTTAAAAGGCGTACAGAGGGTCATGGGATGTCTCGCGGCCTTGAGCCGTTTCATCTCGCGCCTCGGCGAAAGAGGCCTGCCCCTGTACCGTCTCTTAAGGAAGGCCGAGTGCTTCACTTGGACTCCCGAGGCCGAGGAAGCTCTCGGGAACCTGAAGGCGCTCCTCACCCAGGCGCCCGTCTTGGTACCCCCAGCTGATGGAGAAGCCCTCTTGGTCTACGTCGCCGCTACCACTCAGGTGGTCAGCGCCGCGATCGTGGTCGAAAGGCACAAAGAGGGGCATGCTTTGCCCATTCAGAGGCCAGTTTACTTCATCAGCGAGGTGCTGTCCGAGACCAAGATCCGCTACCCGCAAGTCCAGAAGCTGCTGTATGCAGTGATCCTGACGAGGCGAAAGCTGCGACATTACTTCGAGTCTCATCCGGTGACTGTGGTGTCATCCTTCCCCCTGGGGGAGATCATCCAGTGCCGAGAAGCCTCGGGACGGATCGCAAAATGGGCGGTGGAAATCATGGGCGAGACAATCTCGTTCGCCCCTCGGAAGGCCATCAAGTCCCAGGTACTAGCGGACTTCGTAGCCGAATGGGTCGACACCCAGTTGCCGACGGCTCCGATCCAACCGGAGCTCTGGACCATGTTTTTCGACGGGTCGCTAATGAAGACGGGAGCCGGCGCGGGCCTGCTCTTCGTCTCGCCCCTCGAGAAACACCTGCGCTACGTACTCCGCCTCCATTTCCCGGCGTCCAACAATGTGGCTGAGTACGAGGCTCTGGTCAACGGATTGCGAATCGCCATCGAGCTAGGGGTCCGACGCCTCGACGCTCGCGGCGACTCGCAGCTCGTCATCGACCAAGTCATGAAGAACTCCCACTGCCGCGACCCGAAGATGGAGGCCTATTGTGATGAGGTTCGACGCCTAGAAGACAAATTCTATGGGCTCGAGCTTAACCACATCGCCCGGCGCTACAACGAGACTGCGGACGAGCTGGCAAAGATAGCCTCGGGGCGAACGACGGTTCCCCCGGACGTCTTCTCCCGGGATCTGCACCAACCCTCCGTCAAGATCGGCGACACGCCCGAGCCCGAGACGTCCTCGGCCCCGTCCGAGGTGACCTCGGCCCAGCCCGAGCCACCCTCGGTTCAGCCCGAGGAACCCTCGGCCTCTGAGGGCGAAGCACTGCGCATCGAGGAAGAGCGGAGCGGGGTCACGCCAGATCAAGATTGGCAGACCCCGTACCTGCAATATCTCCACCAAGGAGAACTGCCCCTCGACCGAGTCGGGGCTCGGCGGGTAGCGCGACGCGCCAAGTCGTTCGTCTTGCTGGGCGATGAGAAGGAGCTCTACCACCGTAGCCCCTCGGGCATCCTCCAGCGATGCATCTCCATCGCCGAAGGTCAGGAACTCCTGCAGGAAATACACTCAGGGGCTTGCGGCCATCATGCAGCACCTCGAACCTTCGTCGGGAACGCTTTCCGCCAAGGCTTCTACTGGCCGACGGCGGTGGCTGACGCCACTAGAATTGTCCGCACCTGCGAAGGGTGCCAATTCTATGCGAAGCAGACCCACCTGCCCGCTCAGGCTCTGCAGACGATACCCATCACCTGGCCCTTCGCTGTGTGGGGTCTGGACCTCGTCGGCCCTCTACAGAAGGCGCCCGGGGGCTACACGCACCTGCTGGTCGCCGTCGACAAATTCTCCAAGTGGATCGAGGTCCGACCCCTGAACAGCATCAGGTCCGAGCAGACGGTGGCGTTCTTCACCAACATCATCCATCGCTTTGGGGTCCCAAACTCCATCATCACCAACAACGGCACCCAGTTCACCGGCAAAAAATTCTTGGATTTTTGCGAGGATCACCACATCCGGGTGGACTGGGCTGCCGTGGCTCATCCCATGTCGAATGGGCAAGTAGAGCGTGCCAACGGCATGATTCTACAAGGGCTCAAGCCTCGGATTTACAACGACCTCAACAAGTTCGGCAAGCGATGGATGAAGGAACTCCCCTCGGTGGTCTGGAGCCTGAGGATGATGCCGAGCCGAGCCACGGGTTTCACGCCGTTCTTCCTGGTCTACGGGGCCGAGGCCGTCTTGCCCACTGACCTGGAATACGGCTCCCCGAGGACGAGGGCCTACGACGATGAAAGCAACCAAGCTAGCCGAGAAGATTCGCTGGACCAGCTGGACGAGGCTCAGGACAGGGCCTTACTACACTCGGCACGGTATCAGCAGTCCCTGCGACGCTACCACGCCCGAGGGGTCCGACCCCGAGACCTCCAGGTGGGCGACCTGGTGCTTCGGCTGCGGCAAGACGCCCGAGGGAGACACAAGCTCACGCCCCCCTGGGAGGGGCCATTCGTCATCGCCAAAGTTCTGAAGCCCAGAACGTACAAGCTGGCCAATAGTCAAGGCGAGGTCTACGGCAACGCTTGGAACATCCAACAGCTACGTCGCTTCTACCCTTAAGATGTTTCCAAGTTGTTCATATACCTCGCACCCACGCAAAGTTTAGTCAACAAGGAAGGGTCGGCCTCGCCTCGGCAAAGCCCGACCCTCCCTCGGGGGCTAAAAGGGGGGAAACCCCCTCTGCGTCAAAATTTTCCTCGAAAAAAAATCTCTTTTACCAGAATGTCTTTCGTGCTTTTTGACTACTTCGAAAAGTGGGTCCCGGAAACGACGGGGTACACGTAAGCAGTCAAGGCTGACCGAGCTGAGGGACTCCTACGCCTCCGGGATACGGATACCTCACTCATCACCTTCTGCGATAAGTAACTCACGTTCGGATAAGGTGACTCCACGGATCGAACAAGTCCCTACGTTCGGAAGCCCTTCTGTCAAAGCGATCCTTCGAGCCTTCTCGACCGAGTCGGTGACAGGGCCTCATGGACGGATGAAAGTACGCGTAAGCGGCAAGGCTGACCGAGCCGAGGGACTCCCACGCCTCCGGGATACGGATACCTCACTCATCACCTTCCGCGAGAAGCAACTCTCGCTCGCACTAACATCCCTGTTACCGACAAAAAGTCCAGATACTCGAAACAAGAGGAAGAGAGACGCAGCTTTACAACGCAGCAAGGGTGTGTGTTCTGGCCTCGACGGCCGCACAAAGCACACACTACAAGACAATCTGATCATGCAGGCTCGGGTCTCGACGCTGGAAGGGGGCGGCGACACCCTCGGCATCGACGGCACCTTCGGCGAGGCCCGACCTAGCCTCGGATGGCGACGCGGTCCGAGGGTCTCTGCTCCGAAGACGACGTCATCACCACGCCCGGGCAATCGCTGTCAGGGACTTCTCCGGGGCCTCGGTCAATCACCTCCCGAGGGCACCAGCCCGGTTCGAAGCCTCGGCTGACCAACTCCGGCATCGATCCTGCCAACGGACAAATCGGCTAGGCTCCGGCCAAACAGGTTTCATTTTCGAGCCAACTCCGCCTCTGCACATGCTGATATCGCTACCCCCAGCCTCGGCTCGTCGAAGAGCGGCCGAGGGGTCTCTTTAACTAAGCTAGAGTTGCCTCGGACAACAGGGCCGACCGAGCCGAGGGACTCCTACGCCTCCGGGATACGGATACCTCACTCGTCACCTTGACACGGGGCGACTCATGCTTGGTGAAGCGGTTCAGATAATCAGCAGACGAGTCTTAGTGCTCGAAAATGAGGAAAAAATACGGCTCCGTGCCGAAGTTACATACATGTTTAGGCCCCGAAAGCCGAAATGGACAAAAAACCCGGCACTCGAAGTGCCATTACAAACGAAACTCCGGTTCCGTCCCCGCGGGTACGGGCAACCCCCGCGACGGGAAGCCCATGGAGCGACAAGCTCTGGGCGAATCACCAGCAAACGTGGGACGCCCCTAAGCACCCCGGCAGATCCTCGCAGCCGTCCTCGCCGTGAATGCGAGGAGAAAGGCGGAATGTTGCATCCTAGCTGGGCAGCAGCAGTTCGCCTTCCCCGGCATGGCTGGAGGATGTCTCCGCCATGGGGCTAAAGGGCGATTGCCACCAACAGAAGCTGGAAGAAGAGGTGGTCCGCCTACCCACGCAGGAGGTAGAGCCCCGGCTCGCCTCGCCCCCTGCCCCAGCGAGGATGACGAACACCCTCAACACTGAGGGCGGGGCCGGGATCACAACCCGGTTTGCCTCTCTCCATCCAGAAGTTGGAGGTCACCGTCTTGGGTGACCACCAGCGGAGGGGAGCAACCGGGCTATGTGATGAAAATCCTTGAAGCCGAACGATGGCTGAAAGGTACCCACTCCCACGGAGTTGTGTCCTCCGACGATGAGGCGCGGAGACGGCGGTTTCCCCCATCCGGGGGCTTGAAAGGTGGAAAGACGCGATGCATAAGGGAGGAAGAAGACATGGTCGCCTTACGAAAGGGGTCGCCCTCCTTTTAAAGGCAACTCTCCCTGCTTGCGCCCCCAACCGTCACGGGCTGAGTCTTCTCCAACACGCCTCCAAAGCCCTCCCCTGCGGCGCGGGGGCTGGGACCCACTTGTCATGCAGACCGGCTCCGAGCAGAAGAAGCCGAACCGCCGCGCACGGCGCACGCAACCACCCAGCGGTTACGAGTGACCCTCCTCTTTTGCCCAAACCAACGGGCGAAAGCGGCGGGCAGCCATGCAGGCGGCATGCAACCATGCCAAGTGGACGCACTTCTCCGACTCCTGACCTGCCAGCACGGAGGCCCAAGCCCACGCGTCGCGCGACCGGCGCGCCGGATGCTGCATGCAAGCAACTGTACCACTTGCGCCACCACCGCACCTCCTCGGTTGCGGAACCAATACCGCGACCCGAGGCGACCCAGCGCACGACCCAGCAGTGCCAGCCTGACGCAGCAGTCAAACACGGTCAAAAGTGGGCCGGCAGTAATGACGGTGGCAGGCACGCGAGAGCAGCGGTCACGCCATCGGCCAAGCTCACGTCCCATCCGGAGGCGGCGAAAGAACCCCCTCTCACGGTGTGAAGACGACGCGCCCGTGACCCGTTCCTCGAACGGCTCGCGCACGCGCAACGGCAGCCTCGCCAACTACTCGCCCCGGCGCATTAACTCCGCGGCTCGACAGGCGGCGTTTCTGGCAGGAGCAGCTGGCGACGTTTCGCCTTCGCCAAAACGACCACACCAAAAAAGGTACGCCACGTCGTTCAATTTCGCATCCTTTTTCCCTTTTTCCTCTTTCTCTATCTCTTGCAACAGGGACCGGGAAAGGGGATACCCCAAAGGGATCCTTCCCCGTGAAGGAACTAGGCTCCAAGCCTCCTTACTGATCAGGGGTTCGAAGGCTGACCCCCCGGAGGGTTCAACAGCCGCCTCAGATCGCGTGGGCCCGACACCCACTACTGGTCAGGGGTTCGAAGGTCGGCCTCCCGAAAGGTTCCACGACCGCCTCAGGCTACTCGGGCTCCGCGCCCATTACTGATCAGGGGTTCGAAGGCTGGCCCTCCGAAGGGTTCACAGTCGCCTCAGACACCGAGCGAGGGATGACCAGGGGTACGTTCGATACATAACCAAGGCTCGGGCTGCGCTCCCGAGGTACCCTAGGACATTTCCGAGACCAGCGGGAACGATCCTATAACGGAATCCCATCGGAGGGAGGCAACGAGCCCTCGGACCCCGTCGCCAGGGGACCAGGTCCGGCAGATCACCCGCAGGTACTTTTGGGCGTGCCTCCGGGCCCCTAGCCGACCCCCAACGAACGGGGCACGGACGTCCACTCGGATTACCCGATTGCAGCTCACCGGAGACACCATGTTCGGTGCCCATCGAGGGTAACATGGCGCTCTCCCCCCTCCTCCTTGCGGAAAGGCGATGTAGGGGCGTATATAAAAAAGCCGAGTCTGTCCCTGATCGTCCTCTCGCCCTGTGCGGAGGCTCGGGGGCTGCTCTCGCAAACCCGGCTCCGGCCAAACCGTTGACAGCGTCAACATACCAGCCCGAGAACTTGGGCCCCGACAGTGCACCCGGGCTACGGCCTGCTCGCATGAGGGAACCGCCAGACCAGCCGAAGCATTACGCAAGGCATTAAGACCTCGGAGGAGTGAAACCACTCCTCCGAGGCCTCGGGGGCTACACCCGGCGGGTGCGCTCGCGCGCACCCACCGGAACAAAGTGTAACCGAGAAAGGCTGGTCCCCTTGCAAAAAAGTGCGACGAAAGCCTCCAAGCGAGTGCTAACACTCCCTTCGAGGCTCGGGGGCTACTGTCGGGGACCATAATTAAGGGTACCCTCAAGACGCCTAATTCTCAGCTGGTAACCCCCATCAGCATAAAGCTGCAGAGGCCTGATGGGTTTGATTAAGTCAGGGATCAGTCCATACGAGCGACTCGATCACGCCACGCCCGAGCCTAGCCTCGGGCAAGGGCAGCCGACCCTGAGGTGTTTCCGTCTCGCCCGAGGCCCCCTTTTTTACGGCAGACGCATCTCCGGCTCGCCCGAGGCCTTGACTTCGTTAAGAAGCAACCCTGACTAAATCACCGCGCCAACCGACCAAGTCACTGGGGCATTTAACGCAAAGAGTGAGACCGACGGGCGGCCAGGCTTTACCAAAGGCCCCGGAAGACGGCGAACTCCGCTCCGCCCGACCCAGGGCTCGGACTCGGGCTAAGGCCCCGGAAGACGGCGAACTCCGCTCCGCCCGACCCAGGGCTCGGACTCGGGCTAAGGCCCTAGAAGACGGCAAACTCCGCTCCGCCCGACCCAGGGCTCGGACTCGGGCTAAGGCCCCGGAAGACGGCGAACTCCGCTCCGCCCGACCCAGGGCTCGGACTCGGGCTAAGGCCTCGGAAGACGGCGAACTCCGCTCCGCCCGACCCAGGGCTCGGACTCGGGCTAAGGCCCCGGAAGACGACGAACTCCGCTTCGCCCGACCCAGGGCTCGGACTCCGCCCTGGCCTCTGCCGAACGACCTCCGCCTCGCCCGACCCAGGAGCTCGGGCTCAACCTCGGCCATGCAGGACAGACTCGACCTCGGCTTCGGAGGAGCCTCCACGTCGCCCGACCTAGGGCACAAGTCCACCACGTCAACAGGAAGCGTCATCATCACCCTGCCCCGAGCCGACTCGGGCCACAGAGAACAGGACCGGCGTCCCATCTGGCCAGCTCCGCCAGATAGGCAATGATGGTGCCCCGCTAGACCCATGACGACGGCGGCTCTCGGCTCCCTTACGGAAGCAGGGAGACGTCAGCAAGAGCACAGCTGTTCCAACAGCTGTCCCTCCACCAAGCTCCATTACTCCTCCGACAGCCACGACGCCACACCAGCTGGGTGCCAAGATCTCTCCGGCTGCCACCTTGGCATGTACTTAGGGCACTAGCTCTCCCCCGCTAGACACGTAGCACCTTGCTACACCCCCATTTGTACACCTGGATCCTTTCCTTACGCTTATAAAAGGAAGGACCAGGGCCTTCTTAGAGAAGGTTGGTTCCCGCGGGAACGAGGGCAGGGGCAGGCGCACTCTTGGGGCCGCTCGCTCCCCTCACCCGCGCGGACGCTTGTAACCCCCTACTTCAAGCGCACCCGACCTGGGCGCGGGGCGAACACGAAGGCCGCGGGATCTCCGCCTCCCTCTCACGACCCGGCTCCGGCCACCTCGCTCTTTCCCCCCTTCGCGCTCGCCCACGCGCTCGACCCATCTGGGCTGGGGCACGCGGCACACTCACTCGTCGGCCTAGGGACCCCCCCCCCGGTCTCGAGACGCCGACACAATCTATTCATGGTCATTATAAGAAAGTTGTAGATGCTTTTCTGGTCATGCTTGTGTTAAAATTTCATAACTAAAGGCCTGACGGTTTAAGAGTTATGAAATTTACGAACTGATTGCTGTGCTCTGTCCTCTGTCAGAACAGATTTCGAAAACTGTAATGTTTGATTTGATTAAAACTGGAATCACTTCTTGGTGATTATAAAAGTTATGTAGTGCTTTTTCTAAGCTTTTCAAAAAGTCTTGGATCACTATTTTTGGTGATCTGAAGATTAAGTTATGGATGTTTAAAATATGAAGACTGAATCTGTCCAGTTTTGGACAGCACAGTCTTCATAGTATATTTTACCCTTGATACATGTTGAACCAGTCAGTGATGTTTATAAAGAATTTGTAGAACATTTAATTAGCTTTCCAGAAAGTCTAAGATCACTTTGTTTGGATGTCTGAATCTTCAGTTGTGAATTTTTGAAGTTGCAAGTCTGAATCTGTCCAAATCTGGACAGAGCTGTTGGATTAGCTGTTTTAACCTTGCTAGGTGTTGAATCTTGTTGATATGATAATACCAAAATTGTAGAGCACTTTCTAAACTTTTCAGAAAGTTCTAGTTTGCTATTTTTGGATTCCTATTTGAAAAGTTATGATTGAAACAAGTGACTGCTGTACTGCTGTCCAAAAATTCTGCAAGTGCCCATTTGATGATTGAGTTCACCCTTTTGGCGAAAAATGCTTAGTTAGCACTTAGCGAACATAGACTTGTAATGGCTAAACATAGGTTAACATGTGTTCCATGATTAATGTGCTTGCTTGCTGTAGTTGATTGTGATATAGGAGTCCATCGACATTGATGTATCGGTCCTCTATTAAACTTGTGTTTGTGATGCTTTTGTGTGATCAATAGAAGAACTAATGAAAAGCCGTAGCAACTAAATAAATGCTTGTACGGGTGATATCGTGTTACGTTAGTTACTTGTAGGTAGTGATCGTCGTCTTCCCAGTGGTAGTGTTTATATGAGCCAAATGACACATAAAGAACTAGTGTTTGCGTATAGTTGTTGTAGTGTCTCACTAATTAATGTTTAGTTCACCACTGTGTCTTGGTATATCTTGTGCTATTTTTGTGCTACTTTCATTATATTCATACATATGCATCTTGCACCTCATATAGGACCGAGCGATGATGATCGAGCCAGTGATGTGGTGCCAACCACAAGATGCCGTGGTGGACGACCTGAAGAATGGACATATCCAGTGGATGCTCGCCAAGCGAGTACCTCCCCCAGCAAACACTAAGTGTCAAATTAAAGGCAAGCCCCGGTTTATGCATAACCAGTTAATTATGCTATTTTACTATACTTAATGATTGTAGGATTGATTGTGCACTTAAGTGTAGGCGTTGTTTGAAACCCTAGTTGCATGATCTCAGGAACCCCATTGAGATGAATACTAGTATGCTAAGTCGAGTAGCTGCTTTATTAAGTAGGATCTCGGTAGAAGTCGAGTGATTTTTCTAGCACTCGCGCGAGGTCAGGAATTGGCTGTATCCACTTTCTTATCATAATAATGTTGGTTTGTGGGCAACAATCCATGGGGATTGGTTGTCTACAAGGTGGAAATTTGAATAAGGATTATGGTGTGGTACCGTGTGTCAAGCGTTTGAAAGTACTAAACACATACCGAGAAATATGGTAAATCGGTAAGCCTAGTACCTGAGTGAACCTGCCCGCAGACATATCCCCTCACGCGACCTGAGACGTGGTCTCCCATTCCGGTTATGGTGGGTACAAGTGCGGTCACTGCACGATGGCAGTCGGGGTCAGTGAGGCATTGTACGCCAAGGCGGTGAGCCCTGATCTATTGCCAGGGAATCGATGGGGACGGTTGATGTGTGTGGGGACGGAGTGCCCCTACATATCGTGTGTTTAGGTTTACCTTGCAAGGTTTAAAAACTCGATTCGAATCGTCTGCTTCTCGCATCTAATGAGACTGCTTGATCCATGCTGCTTCATTGAGTAATAAGTGGAAATGAGTTGACTGGCAAAAGATGTTGATTGGTAAAAATGTTTGATACCATGTATGCTTAGCTAGGTACACATTTAGTCTAAAGGATTCTACTAAAACTTGAAAAGCTAAAACTTGTTTTTAGACTCAGCTAGTGCTTTTGGCAAACCAAACCCCTCAGCCAAACAGCTGCATGTCTAGAGGTAGAGGAGTAGACTCCTCACACCGGGTAAGTCTAGCTGAGTATTAGTATACTCAGCCTTGCTTGTGGCACAATTTTTGCAGGTACTCCTTAGGATGATTGGTTGATGGTGTGACTTGGCCTCCATCCCTGCCACCGGGATAGACGGTCGAGTGGGTTACTGCTTCCGCAGGAGAGGACCATGAGGAGTAGCGTGGCCAGGCTTCGCCATGTTACTCGGTTTTCTCCGTTAGTAATTTCCGCTGCATTAAAATTTATGGTTATTATTTCTAAAACTCCGATAATGTAATCACTAATGATACTTATTAAATTGTGGTAGTATGTTTTATTGTATTTCTCTGTGCCTCACCTTCGAGTGAGCTAGTGGTATTCGATCCTGGTTAAGTGGCTTTATCGGACTAGATCCGAGGGATTGACGAGTTATTCCTGTTTAAGTGTGTTGCTGCCCTTAAGGGTGCGACTTGGGCACTTAAGCTGGAATAATTCGGGCGGTTCCGCCACAATACTCGCCGCTGAAGTAACACTGGATTCCAATGCATTAGGGACAAAGCCCCTTCTGGGACAGAGGTCCCCTGTGATTTCAACCGGCTAGCCATTTCATCCACCAATGCCTGATGATAAAAACAGATGAGCATAATAACGACAGTCTACCTAAAGTAAAAGACAGGGCAGAAGAAACCAAGATACCTGGAGGTTAGAGAAGAATGAGGGAACCCCCTAGTCGTGAGAAATCAACCGGTGGTTCGCTGAAGGGCCACCAACTGGAACAACCCACAATGCATCATTGGGAACCAAGTCAGTGTCACCAGCAGAAGTTAGGACTCTGTCATCGGGAACGTTAACCTCTAAAACGACCTCTCGACACGAAACCCGCACTGCTGCCATACAATCAGAGTGCGGAGGAGAAGATCCCACATGAACATCCATGGAAGTGTTAGAGGGAGAACCAACTCGGACACCCTCGGAGGCTAGGTTATCGCTTGCGCTACCCATCCGAGCCGGGTCATTCCCGGCAACACCCTCGGGGGCTGGGTAAGCGCCAGCACCATCCTTGAGGACCGAGTTCTCTACAGCAGCCACCTCTAAGGCTAAAGGTCCCTCAGTCACTTCCATGGGAGCAGCGCAATCCAGACCAGCTTCCTGATCCTCAAGACCACGCTCCAAGGTCGATGAGGTGCGGAACGCTGCCCGGGATGACCCCAACCCGACATCAAGCACATCAGCACAAACATCCATCGCGTCACCATCTGCCGGCTCGGACAACAGATCTTTTGGAACCATATCCTCAAGAGCCTGATCAAAGTTGGCCAGAGACAATTCTTGTAAATCAACAAGAGCAGACAGGGCTGGAGAAGGAACACCACTGCTTTCGCCACTGGCAATGTAGTGTCGGTTGTTCTTCCGAGTTAGAGGGACTTCATCCTCCTCCTCCTCGCCATCATCGACAACACGGACAATACACCCATTGGGGTCAGCATCATCCAGGTTACACCCATTGGGGTCGACGTCGTCCAGGTCACACCCATTGGGGTTAATAGCAGGAAGGTTACACCCATCGAGATTAGTCTCAGCAAATGCAGGCACTAGCACTTCTTCAGCAGCAGGAACGGAAGGACCAGCATTCTGATCAAAACTAGACACTCGACGAAGACGTCTCTTCTTCTATTTCTTCCCGTCAGCAGGAGAAGCAGGCTGATTGGCTCGGCGAGAGCGCTTCGGACGAACGTTGTCAGACTTCTGAATATCTAAAGCTTCGCTATCCTCTGGGATGGGCGCTACCGCTAGAGTTTCAGTAGGGATTGCATCAGAGGAATCTTCAGCTAACATATCCAGCATGGCACTTATCTCTGTGTCACTTGGATTCAAAGGCACCTCAAAATGAACCTGCCTCTCATCGTCAGGAATCTCTCCGAGTGAGGCAACCAAAGCACTAACTTCTTCGGGAGAGGGTCGTACTCTAAGGCCCAAACCGCTATCATTAGCAGCAGGATTTGAGACGAAACTGATAAAGGCCTGGGAGGGAGGCAAATTCCAGGCCGAATATGCAACAGGAGCGCCGATGTTCGACACCTTGCCTCTGAGCATCATCTCGAGCCGGTTCACCAAGTCCACAGTAGGAATTCTTCTGTTGGTCACCCGGGTTGAATCAGCCAAGCCTCGGTACAAATAGGCCGGATATGCTCTGTCTTTCAATGGCTGAATGTTCTTGAAAACAATGTCAACGGCCACAGCTTCTGTAGTCAAACCCCTTTCTTTCAACAATCCAACTTCTGCTAACAGAGCCCTTGCCTCAGCCACCTCCTAGTCTGTGGGGGATTCGGTCCAGCTTGGAGTGCGAACGTCCAGCTATCTCCCTGACCATGGGGGGAGGAAATTCCCATGATTCTCCACGATGAACCATTCCAGGCGCCATCCCTTGATGCTGTCCTTGAGTGGGATGTCGAGGTAGTCAGTCTTCCTTCCGCAACGCATCTCCAAGCTCGCGCCCCCCACCAGCTGGTGCTGCCCCCGGCCATTCTAGGCCGATAGTGATACAGATACTTCCAAAGGCCAAAGTGAGGCAAAACACCAAGAAAGGCTTCGCATAAATGAACAAAAACAAAAACTTGCAGAATGGAATTGGGATTCAGATGGGTCAAATTCAAGCGATAGAAATCAAGGAGACCGCGGAAGAAAGGAGAAATGGGTAGGGCAAGTCCACGGATAAGGAAAGGAACGTAAATGATGGATTTGTGGGTGTCTTCTGTCGGAACAGTGACCCCACGGCAGATCCGCCATGAACAGAGCTCCTTTGGGGGAAGAACCCTGATGGAAACAAGATGAAGAAGGTCGGATTCGGAGACAACAGACATATGGTTACCTGCGAAAGACAACTAACTGTTGGGATCAATGGGAGGAATGATTGCGGCAGACGAACTCGAAGCTTTCCGCTTGGGAGCCATCTCAACCTTGCTAGCGAACGAAGCGGAAGCGATATTGCAGGAAAACAGAAAGAATTTGGATGCAAAAAAAGCAGAAACTAGGGCACGGAGCGGGGAGGCGTGCGACATCGCAGTACATATGGGATTTCCCCGAGCCAGATGTCACTTCTAAAAAGTGCCCAGTCATCACCCAGCCGTTATTTCTAAAACGCTGGCGTGCCATGTCGTCACCCAGTCGTTACTTCTAAAACGCTGGTGTGCCATGTCATCGCTCGGCCGTTATCTCCAAAACGGCCGACGCGGCCCAAATGGACTCAGCTGCCGTTTCTAAAAACGTTGGCGTTATTTGACTTCACTCGGCCACTACTTTCAAAGCGGCCAACGCAGTCCATTATCACTCGGCTGTTACCTCTAAAACACCGACATCGCCAATAACCGCTCGGTCGTTATTTCTAAAACACCAACGCAGCCCGTTATCACTCGGCTATCACCTCTGAAAAGCCCCAACATCGCTAATAATCACTCGACCACCACTGCTAAAGCGCTGACATCGTGAAGAAGGTGATCTGAAGCATAGTTCGACAATTCTAAGTTGCTACTCAAGCATTACGTTCAGAAACAGCCTCTGCAGTAAGCACCAACACAAATGACAATCAGCAAAAAGGCGGAATGATACGCACGAGAGGAATCGAAATCATTTTTCATTATACGGGAAGTACTACCGAACTTACAAATCAACTCATTATGAGTTGATGACCCCCCTACTACTACACTATACTTCACTACTCTATACTACTAACTACTACTACATTATTTCATTATACTACTACTAATCTATACTAATAATTAAAACCAATAGCATTTAGCCACTGGCCTTGTTGCTGCCCTTGCTGCTGCCCTTGCTGCCGCCGCCGCCGTCGTCGTTGCCGCCGTCGCCGCTGTCGCCTCCGCCCTTGCCGCTGTTGCCGCCGCCGTCACCGTCGCCTCCGTCGTCATCGCCGTCACCACCGTCACCACCGCTGCCCTCCTCGGACGAGTCGGAGGGATTCTCCTCGTCCGAGAAGTACTCCGACTCATCCGAGCTCTCGAGCCCGGCACGCTCGATGGCCCGGATGTAGGTCCACACCTCCACGGCGATCCCCTGGGAGTCGTCTGAATCATCAGACGACGCCGAGGGAGAGGCGGGAGCCGGAGAACCCTCGGACTTGGAGGAAAACTCCTCCTCCGAGTATTCCGAGTCGCCGAAGTCCTCCGAAGGAGGAGTCGGCTCGCGCTTGCGCTTGTCGCCCGAGTGATGCGAAGAGCTACTGCCTTTCTTGTTCTTGCCCATGGCGAAAGTGGAGGGAAGGAGAGAAGATTAAACAACAAGCAGTAGCAAGAAGCATGAAAACGCTAGAGAAGCATGGGCACTATTTATAGAAGAAGAAGGCAACCGCTCATCTCCTACCACAGCCACTGAACAGTCACAAAAATTCAATATGCAATTCAAACCATCTGAAGACACGTCAGGCGGCTGACACCGTTTCACGTAACACGACACCCATTGGGACTCCAGTCAACCGCGCAGGTGATATGATTACGCTTGCGGTCACCTCAAGTTACTACTCAGAAGCAATTTGCTAAACGCTCAGCGTACCAAGCCGCCCCTTGCCTACACCCAATGGGGAGGGGGACGCCCAGGAATTATCAGTATATTTTCAACACTGTCACATTCGAACAGTATATGCAATGAATACTTCAAGACAGAAGAAAGATATCAGTGGGGATCAAAGGAAAGCCAAATATAGCCGATGAGGTACAAGTCTAATCGACAGAAGCATCAAAGCGCGAAGTGACATGAAGACGAGCCAAGGGCCATCTATCGAACGTCCAATTAGTCGCAGATCAAATAAATGGCAAAACCTATCAAGATATGGGCAGATCGCGTACTCGGCCACAAAGACAAAAATATACGCTGACCTCTAAAGCGTAGCATCAACAATATAATGCTGGTCTCCAAGGCATTCAACAAAAGGGAGGAAGATTCCCAGAAAAAGACACGAAATGAAGACCTTCGAGTGGATTATTTTCAAAAATCCACTCGAAGCTCGGGGGCTACACCCATTGGGTGCACCTTTGGTGCACCCGATGGACTTCACGGCTCGACAGTGCAAAATGCTGACCTCCGAAGCATAAACCCGAGATAGAACACCAAATTTTGAGGAATAATAGCAGAAGAAGACAGTAAAAAGAAGACGTGTTAACCGGATCACTCAGAATTCTGAAGCAGTGACTCGATCGACTTATTTTCAAAAGAAGGACCTAGGATCTTTGGGCCGTTTATTTCAAAATCAGCCCAAAGATCGGGGGCTTGTGGGGGACAGATATCCCCCGGGTCCACTAGAAGCAAAAAAGACCTCACGGAAGGCACAGAGGCCCCATAATTCGTAAGGTCATCCCCCTCGTGGGCCTAGAGGAGCGACCAGTGAGACAGATCAACACAAGGCCGGGTCGGTGCAAGCCCAGTTGGCCCAACAACATCCGAACAGTAATCGCAGCAGTGACCCGACCTTCCCGCGCAGGAGCCCCGTACATCGGAACTGGGTGAAGATGAGTCGGCTGAATTATAGGGAGATAGACTCGGTTAGTTCACTATTATTCTGGCTCACGTGGTTATCATATCCATATGTAATGCCCCACGGTCGAGTATATAAGGCCTAGGGGGCACCCCTTCAAGAAGATAGATCAACGTTATTCATCACTTAGCCTCCCATCCCGCTCTTTACATTTTCCAGTGCTAGAGAGCCCCCTTGTAACTCATCGCATAAAGCATTCCAGCCAGGACGTAGGGTGTTATGCATCTCAAAGCGGCCCGAACCTGTACATCACTGTCCACTATTTCTCGTGCGCCCAGCACGAACCATCGAGATACAGTCGATAACACCGTCCTACTTCTAAAAAGCACCTTGGGGGGTAACCCTGGGTGCGCGGTCGGACCCAAAACACCGACACAGGCCGACATCCGAAGGTCCTTGTTCAGTACTTTGTCTAGTTCCAACAGGCCCTGTTTCAACGGGCACTAAAGGCCCAGCTTCGGCTTCAGCACGAGCTGTAGTAGCTTTGGCAACCTCCTTTGCAGAGGCAGGAGATGGTGCTCTTGTCGACTCCAGGACAACATCCAACACGCTAGCCATCCTTCTTCTCTTGGGAGTTATTGCGGGAACTTTAGAAACCTTCGGCAACTCTGCCTTCTTTAGTTCTGGTTCTTCGATCGTTTTCTCGGCTTCAGCAGAATGTTTCGGCACTCCGGCCGACTTGGTTTTCTCCTACCCCGTTCCTTCTTGCACTTCAGCTGATTCTCCCTAGGAACCGGCAGGAGCGGGGTATCCAAGATCAGTGGTGGAAAACGTCCCTTCACCAAGCTTTGGCACCCTAGCCGTTTCAATGTATCTAGGCCGATGCATGAAAACCTTAAACCTTAATCTTCTTACCCTTCGGTGCAGTAGAGATGGCCGAAGTAGCAACTTTTCTTTTCTTTCCCTGCTTTCGCAAGGGATAGCTATAATCTGGGTATACAAAACCAACAACATAGAAAACTCTGTTTAACCTTTTCTTGCCTCGTCCTTCGAAGGCCAAGGTGATGGCATCATCTTCAGCCCTTGTATAGGCCCCAAGAAGCTCGTCACTGGCCGCCTCAATACAATTCAGCCACTCATCGTTTGGCTCATCAAACTGATCTCTGTATCTGAAGGTACATTTCAGATAGACCAAGCCGCCTTGACTAGACCCGGCAGCAGCTTCCTTTGGCATCTCCCAGTCACTCATGAGAGGCCATACTCTATAGGCAATGTGCTCTTGGACCAAGTCTCTTGTGCCAATAAAAGTGCACACCATGTTAAAACTCCTCTGGCATGTCTCTACTTCATTTCCAAGAGCAGTGGCTGGCCTTCTGATGCTGAAGCGAGACCAGATAGGGCGTTGGATAATCCTCTTTATATCTTCCCTCTCAACTAAGTTGTTCTTTACATAAAACCATTCTTCCATCCAGGCTCCTGGCCATCTCTTCCGAAACGTCGGAAATGGATAGCTCACATCAGAGCGGGGCACGAAGCCGTAGCAACCAAGATTATTGTGATATTGTTCCTTCCCAGTAGCCTTTGTTTTGTACTATAACTCATGCATATTGTAGAAGCATTTTGCACTCGGCTCTAGACCTTGCCTTCTAACGGCCCAAATAAAACCCCCATCCTGATGATAGCTTAGGGGGTAATCTGATGAAGATAAATTTCAAAAGTTTTCAGGACCTCAACTAAAAACTTATTCAAGGGAAACCGAAGTCCTGCCTTCATGAAGCTCCTGTACACAACCACTTCATCAGCTTCGGGTGCAGGGGCAGTGTTATCACCTCCAGTCCTCACAATAGAAATATCGCAGAAATATCTTCCTTTCATCGCATCAATCTGACTTTGTTTGATGGTTGATTTCTCGAATACAGTGTGGCTTGGTCGCCATGGGCGGTTTTCGGCATCTTCATCCTCACTCTCTACATCAAAACTTCCTTCGTCACTCGAGCTCTCAAATATCCCAGCCAATGTTTCATGTGCAATCTTTTCCGCGTTGGTTCTCTCCATACCTTCATAAAATTCGGACAGGACTGGGTCAGCAACCTTCTTCTCACCAGCCATCAAATCTTGTCGAAATGATGAAGCTAAAAATTCAATCAAAATTCAACAAAGCAAGAAAGCTTAAGATGACAAGCACAACGTAAGCAAATGAAATGGCACAGAAAATGCTTTCAAACCGGGCTCATATTTATATACATCCCGCCCCACAGCTTGGTGGGTCTTGTATGTCAGTGATATTCGATATTCTAGCGAAGGGAAGGTATTTTTTCGGACCTTCGACTAAAGGCCTTCGTTCACGTCGCAGTCTAAATTTGTTAATATAGAATCAAATTAATACTGTGAGGGGCTACTATTGGGGGCCTCTCTCCGCTGAAGGTCCTCAAAATTGTGACTAACCATGTGTTTTCAGTATAACTTAGACTATTACAGGAAGCTTCAGTTTTGGGATGAAAGGCGTTCAATATAAGGACACAACGCGAAGGTAGCATGGATGGACGCTGAAGCTGTGACCGAAGAAGCTTTGGTTCAACACAATGACGAAGGTGGAAGATGAAACCGACCTAAAGGAGAAAAGACTACTTAACCCTTGACAGCTTGCTTTACTGTTAATAGTAAAAGTCAGGGACTTGAATGTAATTTTGCTCGGGTTGCGCCTCGTGCCTATAAATAGATGAACAGTAACACCGTACTGTTCACGCTGCTTTGTAAAAGTTCTTGCGTCATTCACTTTCATGCTTTCTAATAAGCTGAAGGTGTCAATAAAGTGTAAATGTTATGAATTTATTATTCATGTTTAGGAAATGAGAATGTAAATAATTTATCGATGTTTCATCATCATTTACATTCCTTTTGTGTTTCATATACCTTCATTCATATTTGTTTATCAAGATGATGAAGGTATGACCTTCATGACCTTCGTCTGGAGATCATTATACCTGAAGGGAGATAATATTCGAAAGACGAAGGTCTCTAATCGTTAACAATTGTGTTGCTTTGTTCTTGATTTATAGCATTCAAGAGCAAGGACCAACACTTCCCTTTTTGGGAGCGAGTATAATAGGCTAGTGGTAAAAGCAACATAAATGTTAACACGAAACTGCTTTTTTGACTCCTTTATAACTAGACTATATTGTAGGATCTTAGCTATATTCTGTATAATTGAAACTATGCGGGGCAAATGAGTTTAGTTTCGTTAGCATTATTTATTTTGTGTGTGCTCAAATCAAGTTTTGGTAAATAACATGCTTTCAATCCTGTGAAATGGTTTCTCCAGCTGTTCAACTCCTTTTGTTCTTGGTTGGTCCTCTGAGATAACCTAAAATGGTACAAAGAGAAGGCCTCCTTGTTGGCATCCACCCGATGAGGGAATAGGTGGACCAAGAAAATGTGTGACATATACTTTCAGTAATACCAACAAGGCGAAGATTCTGTTGTTACTAAACAATTTAGGTAGCAAAATCAGTACAGCACAGGAAGAACTAATCTTGCCTTGGGATAGACGATGCAACAATGGTGCATGGGGGATTAGAGGGCGATGACCTTGCCGACCAGGAATGTGGCGCGACCGTTGCAGCAGCCTCCTCGTCACCGGGGGTGCTCGAGGCAGTGAGCACAACGACCTTATCGACCATGAACGTGGCGCTACCGTCGCAGCAGCCTCCTCGTTGTCGGGGGTCCTCGTGCATACGGGTTGGGGCTAGGGTTCCGGGAATCCTAAGCAAGGAAGCAGGGTTCTCTCCGTCTATTGATAGCCTCCATCTACAGGGATGCGACCGGGTCGGGGAGGCGGTGAGGGGGAGGGAGTGGTGGCGTGGTGGGTCTTTGGCCTCGTGCGACGACGACGGCATGCGCCATGGCTGCGGGGGTTCGGGGAGGCAGCGATGGGGAGGGAGTGGTGGCACGACGGGGACACGTGTGTCGCAGCTGCGGGGCTCGAGGAGGCGGCGAGGGGGTGGTGGAACGGGTGCGGCGGCCCGGAGGCGGGACGAAGCGGTGGCGCGGCCTCGTGCGACGACGGTCGCGGTCGGGTCAGGGAGGCGCGTCCGTGTGCTGGGCAAGTGGGAATGGGAATAGACTGTGCAGGAGCAGGAATGGGAACGACATAATAGGAAATGGCAGAACCAGGAATGGCAGCCTACTCCTTACTGCCTTAATAAGTAGTAAAGATATATGGCACCATTGATTTTTAGACCATTTATTTTATAAAAAAATCATAAATTATAATTTATTTTGTTATCATTTATTTTATCACCTAATGGTGTTTGAGCATGACTTAAAATTTTACATTTTTGAATAAATATTTTGAATAAGACGAGTAGTCAGAGTTTTCAAAAAAGTCAACAACATCATATATTTAAGTACGGAGGGAGTATTTTGCATTGTTTTACACTGTATACTGTACTGCTCAAAGAGTAGAATTTGAATATATTACTATATTGCTCATAAAGTGGAGTTTGAATATGGAAATGGATATGGCTAACTTCAGTAGTTTACTCATTCTTGTACCTATATTCAAGCTCCCACTTTACAAAAATTGTAGTCTACAGTGCAAAACTGTGTTTTGGGTATACCTATGGACTGCTGGATACGGTCTAAGCTACTAGAGATAGTCTTATAGCTCGGCTCGGTTCGTTATCGAGTCAAATCGATCTAAGGTTGAACCAGCTCGTTAGCTAAAATGAGCTAGTATTTATGAGCAAAACAAAGTGTTGTGTTGGATGAACTAATAAAAGATAAATTATAAGTATTATTTTTTCTAGTGTTAAATTGGTCTAAAATTAATTAGCAATTGATTATATTGTTGTCTGTACATATATAGTTTATATATTTGGTGTCCTAGGCTTCCAATAGCTAGGGAAGCCCTTGCCCAATTATGTCATCTAGTTTAGCCACACCACCTCAAGTTGACCCAAGCCCTGGCCCCTAGGCGTCTATAAACGTAGCCCCAGACTACAGGAGTTAGGGTTTTGGACGCGGCGGCTATGACCTCGCAAGGCACGAGTGACGGTCAGACATCGACGACGGCGTCCTGCGGCTCGAGGCACGATTGGCAGTGGCGGCCACCCGAGGCACGAGTGGCGATGTTGACGGTGATCGCCCGCAGTGGTGACCACCTGAGGCGCAGCGCGGCGACGCTGATGGTGATTGCCCACGGCAGCCGCGACCATCCGAGACGCGAGAGGCGGCGACGGTGGCCGCTTGCAACAGCATCCAACGATGACGACCACCTCTGATCCAGTGGCTTCGGGGCTATCCTCCGGTGACGACCTCCCCGATCTGTGTTTATGCCTTCTATGATTGTGTTTTAAGCCTGCTACTTACTGAAAGGGAAATAGGGTTAACCTTTTCCTATAATTAATTTTGGTGGTTGAATGCCCAACACAAATAATGGACTAACTAGTTTGCTTTAGGGTATATGATCTACAGGTGCATAAAGGTTCAACACAAACTAATAAAAGATTGAAGATAGGGTTTAATTCAAAGGAGCAAAGAAACCAAGTGTTCCTTGGTCTGGTGCACCGGACAGTGTCCGGTGCACTAGGACCATACAGTCTCAAACTTGTCACTCTCAGGTTTCTCCAGGCGCACTCCGCTATAATTCATCGGACTATCCGGTGTGCCACCGGACTGTCCAGTGCACCAGTAGAGCAATGGCTCCTTCGCGCAACGGTCGACTGCAAAAGCTGAAGAATCAGATGAATAGTGAAGAACAGTGCACACAGAGTCAGAGCCGCCCGTCAGAGGCGCACCAGATAGTGAATAGTAGTTGTCCGGTGCGGCACCGAAATGTCTGGTGCCACTAGAGGACAAATCCTCCAACGGTCAAATGCTCCAGTACCCTAACGGTTGGGTGACGTGGCTGGCGCACCGGACAGTGTCCAGTGGCGTGCCGGACTATCCGGTGCGTCCATCGACAGCAGCCACCTCCAACGGTTGTTTGGTGGTTGAGGGCTATAAATACCCCCCAACCACCTCCACTCCAACCATCCAAGCATTCAGAACTTTGCATTCAATACAAGAGCAATAGACTCCACTCCAAGGCACAATCAAAGCGATCGATCCACTCAAAGTCCCCGAATCAACTCTAGTGAACTTGGACTTGTGAGAGGATCATTTGTGTTCCATTGTTGCTCTTGTTTTCTTGGCTTAGCTTTCTTTTCTTTCTCACTTCTTACTCTCAAGTGCTTTGTAAGTGATGCAAGAGACACCAATTGTGTGGTGATCCTTGCGGGGTCTAAGTGACCCATGAGATTAAGGAAGAAGGCTCACTCGGTCTAGGTGACTGTTTGAGAGAGGGAAAGGGTTGAAAGAGACCCGGTCTTTGTGACCACCTCAATGGGGACTAGGTTCTTTAGAACTGAACCTCGGTAAAACAAATCACCATGTTCATCCACTTTATTTCTTGGTTGATTTGTTTTCCCCTCTCTCCTGGACTCAGATTTAATTCTAACGCTAACCCTAGCTTGTAGTTTGTGTTTTAAGTTGTAAATTTCAGATTACGCCTATTCACCCCCCTTTAGGCGACTTTCACTTACGCTATTTATGCATTCTATTGAGTATTTTGATGATCACGAATACGACATCTCTCATGTGGCTTGGGTTTTTACGGTAACCACCTGGATTCACGTACATTTGTTACGGGTATGTCAAACGTGACATCACACTAACCATTGTGGCTCGACCGACTAAGACGACACCCTTGTCGTGGCGGACCCCTCTGTCCACGTCACCCACCCGAGTCTCGACCCAAATCACTCGGCGAAAAGGAGTGGATAGCCCCGGCACCGACGTGGCCATGGGAACAAGACCAACGATTGTCCCGGTCGCTTCGCTCACATGGGAGACAGCCTAAGCACAGGACACAACACCGAGCTCTTTCTTCCCAGATGTCCTCTTTATCCAGGGAAGAGTAGAGGATGCTCCCATCTCTGACGATGAGCCCACTGTACTAGGAGAGGAGCCCCCATAGCGCGAGGCATGCCAACATCACAGTCAAGAGTGACTCAGAACTCTCACATGATTAATTTATGGAACTTAACTTAATTTGTCATTTGCATTGCATTGTGGGTGTTATTATTAATTTTTATCTCTTATTTATTTGGGATGGTATCTACTTATACTTAGTAACTGCTTATAAAACTTTGACCAACTTTAAAAGCAACACTCAGCTTTAACCATCTTCTTTGGTAAGCCTTACACTTCACATGAGCCTCCACCGTAAGTGAGCTCATGCACATTATTCATCATAACTTGTTGAGCAATGAACGTATGTGAGCTCACCCTTGCTGTACTCACACTCTCAGGTCAAGGACAGGTACCATAAGATAAGAAGCATGAAGATTGCTGCGATGAGTTCGTGAGGAGCTCTGTGCTAGGTGGATCTCGGTGAGGCCTCCTTCCGTTGTTGCACTATGTTCTCCTCTTCACGTGGGGTCTCGAGGTGGGGAGTTTAGTGCGTTGTAGTTGTGGGTTGGGGTTCACCGGTGATGGAGCGCATCGGCTGGCCGCGGCTCGCCGTGGTCAGGGGTCCGTTCATGATAATCGGCTGCAAGTAGTGGACTACCTTGTTCGGGTCAGTTAGGGCTTTGTGCGCACGCGTTTGGAATCGAGATCCGAGTTCGAGGGCGTCCGACGGTGTGCGCCGGCGGCATGCTCCATCATGGTGGGCTCAACGGCACCGCCTAGTGATACAACCACGCCATTAAGCAACACATTACAACCCCCAAGTCATACTATATCAACTCAAGTACAACCAACATCATCACCAACCCAAGCTTTTGATGGACCAATTACACGTAGCCGAGCTAACAAGCTACAGCAAGAGGTGCATGTGCTACTTTATAAATTTCAATTAAACACTATGAGAACTTTATGCTACCTAAGTCGTATATGTTGATATTACTTAGGTTCACCAAAGAGGAAGGACAAAACATATCAAGGACGAGTCAGCAAGAAGAGCTATGTCCGAGTCAGTCCAGCGCAACAGAACCGTCCAGAAGAAACAGTCATATCTTTTGATTCCCAAAAGCAATGAAAGCCCATAAGTACTTTTTGGAAAGCTCTTGAAGTCTAGTTTCCAAAGCTTCTAAAGCCGACTTAATCAAATCTACCAGAAAGGCAGCCGACTTACTTTAGTGCCGACTGGTCAGAAGGTCAACAGTCAGCTTGATGACCAAGTTTTCGTATTAAACTGCATTATTCTATGAAGTTTCATTAAGCATGCTATATATGGTGAGAAAGCTTATCAAGTTAGCTTTCCAACGCAACCAGTCCCATGTCATTTAGAGATTCCTAGGAAAAGTTATTATCAAAATATTGAAGGCTGCGCAGAAGTCAAACAGCCACATGGAATTCAGCTCTGCAGATCTCCTGAAGAGGCTCCTTCACATCAGCACGTGAAAATACTTTTGTTTCATGTTTATACCTCTCTAAAGCTGGTTGTTACTAGTATAAATACCCCCCTATGTCTATGATGTAAGGCAGCTTATGATAATCTAAAACAGAACCCTTTTGTTCAGCTGTGTGCTAACAAATATTGAGAGTGATCTCTACCCCTTTGCTCTTGTGAATTTCTTCGCGGGATTGCAGAAGCGGCGGCTTCATCCGCTCCCAATTGGTGCTCCTACTCCCTTCATGGTCTCTTCAATTGATTGTAGGCTGTGTTGGTTAGTTCTTTGAGAGTGTGGTTGGGCGAATCCTTGATTCAGGCTGCCGGTTAAAGATGGTGGTTGGCTTCGAGTTTTATTTGTCAGGTTGCACTAGTTATCGCTGCTTGCAGCAAGTTATCTTGGCTTCTTTGAAGCTAGTTATCTGAAGATTGATCCTACGTCGTGAAGATCGGGCATCATGACGCATCATCTGGTATATTTTGTGTTCGTCCTATCCACCAAAAAGCCATAAAATATTTTGTCATAGCCCTTTGTTTCAATCTATTGTTCCAGTGAGTTTTGTTAAGTTTAAGTCCTTAGAGTCTTTGTTTAGTTGCTGGTCACTCTATCCTTTGTGTTCCCTTTGAGCCTCTTATATATATCTGAAAATATCCACAAAAAGAAAAATCTGAAAACCCTCATCATTTCCTTTGCGTTAACTTTGATCCTATTTAAGTTATAGCTGCTGGTTGATTTCTTTGTTAATTATTATAAAGTGTGCAATATCATATCAGATCTCTATGTTTAGTTCTATAAAAAAAGAGTATTAAAAAAAGAGAAGAAAGAAAAGTACCAAAAAATGTTGAGCAAGATTGTGAAAGAAAAGTAGAACGATCGGTTTGTTTATGTGCACAAGTGCTGAAAGTTCATCAAGTTGTTTAACCAGTTTGCTATTGTCATTTGGTGCAAAATTTTGGTTGGGTCTGATCGCAACACTTGCATTCCAATCATACTCCTTGATTTGCATCAAATCTGAAATTTCTTTGCGCGTGTGTTTGATCTACTTCCATCACTCGAATCTTGTGGTCAGCACTAGGCAGTGAACTTCTAGTTGGATTGTTATTTAACTTTACAACAACTAGGATTCAGATTGCATTCCTTGTTTACTATTCCCCACCAAGCTCCACATATAAGTCATCGTAATTGGTACTCTGGTCTTGTATTCGCTTAACCATCACTTTCTTGTTACCACCACACATTTTTCTTGCAACCCGCAGGGACCTCATAAGAGCTTTGGTTGGTAAGAGTGGTGAGATTGTGAGATTCTATATAGCTTCATATTCCACCTATATTTGTTGCCTTGTTGCCACTAATTTCGTAGGAAGATGGATCCCAACGTTGAGATTGAAGAATGTGTCACCATGATACAATTCAATGAGCTCAAATGAAGCATAGAAGACAAGCAAGATCGGTTGGCACAAGGTCTTCAGACACTTATGGCTGAAATCAGAGGTCGATGTTGACTCCCTGATGGTGCAAGAAATCATGATGAATACGGGGAGGAAGGTGAAGGAAATTATTCTAGAAGAGCAAGTGAACATGAGAGGAGAAATCAAGGTGCTGCACGTGGTAGAGGAAGAGGCCGGAATCGAAGAAATGATGACAATGAAGAATCTGAATTTGGGGATGATGATCAGTCCCAACATCGCTATGGTCGTCGTCATCATAGAGGCATCAACCAAGAAGAGAGATTTGGGAAGCTTAAGTTTACCATGCCAAAATTTGATGGTAGATCTGATCCTGAAGATTATTTCACATGGGAATTGAAGGTGGAGAAAATCTTCCGCCTACATAATTATTCAGAGGAGAAGAAACTTGCAATGACATCTCTTGAGTTTGAAGGATATGCTCTGATTTGGTGGGAGCAACTTCTTCATGATCGTGAAGAAGATGGAGAGGACCCTATTATTACTTGGCAAGAGATGAAGCGAGAAATGAGAATTCGTTTTGTGCCGAAGTATTATCGGTGTGATCTTTTCGATAAATTGCAAAATTTGAGGCTAGGAAGTTTCTCTGTTGAGGAGTATTTTAAGGAGATGGAGAAGGCCATGATTAGAGCTAATGTGTATGAAGACGAAGAGCAAACCATTGCATGTTTCATGGCTGGGTTACACCGCAACATTCAGCGTATTATTGAGTTTCAGCCGTACCAATGTCTTATTAATTTGGTACATCAAGCCACCAAAGCTGAACGCCAGCTGCAACAAGATGCTAAGAGCAGCAAGCCCTTGTCATATGGTGCACGAACCATGACTGGAGGAAGCAAATCGATCTCAAGGTTTACTGCTGCATCCTCAGCGACAAAAGGTTTAACTAGAGGCTTGCGATCCAATATTCAAGGCAATTATAGTGGAAAGAACGGTGTTGCTCCAAACACGAGTTATAAACCAGCAACATCCACTTCAACATCAGTAGGTTCAATAGCCAAGAGTAGTGGTATTCAGTGCTTCAAGTGTGGAGGTCGTGGTCATGTCATAAAGGAGTGTCCAAATAATCGTGTGATCCTTGTGACTGATGATGGAGAATATACATCAGCTAGTGACGAGGAAGCTGAAGCAAGAAATGAAGATCACATTGATAAATCTGAAGAACATACGGGATGTGAATTTGAGCATGGTACTACTCTTATGGTTACACAAATATTGAGTGTTCAAATGAAAGAAGCTGAAATTGGACAGCGACATAATCTTTTTCAAACGCGAGCAAAAGTGCAAGACAAAGTAGTAAAGGTGATCATTGATGGAGGGAGCTGCCATAATCTTGAAAGTCGTGAGATGGTTGAAAAGCTTGGTTTGAAGTTGCAGTGACACCTTAATCCATATCATGTCCAATGGTTGAATGAATCAGGAGATATCAAGATTGGTTATAAGGTGAAAGTTCCGTTTAAGATTGGAGAGTATGTTGACATGGTGGAGTGAGATGTCGCACCCATGTCTGTGTGTCACATGCTGCTAGGAAGACCTTGGCAATATGACCGATATTCTCAGCATTGTGGAAGAACAAATCAATACATGCTAGATCTGAAAGGGAGAAAGTTTGTACTCAAGCCTATGACCCCTCAACAAATCATGACTGAACACTTACAAAAGAAAACTGAATTTAGTACAGCAAGTAGAGGAGGACAAGAGCAAAAGAAATTGAGTGCCATCCACAATTCGGTGAGCGAGTGCTACAAGCCAAATTCCAGAGATAAAAAGAAGGAATATGGAGAACATCTAGTTATGCTAGCCACAAAATCTGAGCTGAGAGAAGTGAGGAACAACCCATATCAAGTGCTCTTTGTACTTGTGAACAAAGATGTTTTGATTTCTCCTAACGACATAACATCTCTTCCTAGTGTTGTGGCTAATCTTTTGCAGGACTTTGAAGATGTGTTTCCACAAGAAACACCGGTTGGACTACCTCCAATTCGAGGGATTGAGCATCAAATCAATCTTATTCTAGGGGCTTCACTTCCTAACCGTCCACCATATCGAACCAATTCTGAAGAGACTAAGGAAATACAAAGGCAAGTGCAAGAACTTCTTAATAGAGGTTTTATTCGTGAAAGCTTAAGCCCTTGTGCTGTTCCTGTGATTTTAGTACCTAAGAAAGATGGATCTTAGAGGATGTGTGTTGATTGTAGAGCTATAAATAATATTACCGTTCGCTATCGCCATCCTATTCCACGGCTAGATGATATGCTTGATGAATTAAGTGGTTCCACAATATTTACTAAAATTGATTTGAGAAGTGGATACCATCAAATAAGAATGAAAACAGGAGATGAATAGAAGACTGCATTTAAAACAAAATTTGGGTTGTATGAATGGTTAGTGATGCCCTTTGGGTTGACTAATGCTCCTAGTACCTTTATGAGATTAATGAACCATGTCTTAAGAACTTTCATTGGAAAATTTGTTGTTGTCTACTTCGATGATATTCTAATTTATAGCAAGTCTTTTGATGAACATGTGAAACACATTCGACAAGTTTTAGATGAGCTAAGAAAGGAGAAATTATTTGCTAATCTTGAGAAGTGCATTTTTTGCACAGACCATGTTTTGTTTCTTGGCTTTGTTGTTTCAGCAAAAGGAATAGAGGTGGATGAATCCAAGGTGAAAGCCATCAAGGATTGGCCAGCTCCAACGAATGTAAGTCAAGTAAGAAGTTTTCATGGTCTTGCTGATTTTTATAGAAGATTTGTGAGAGATTTCAGTACTATCGCTTCCCCTTTAAATGAATTGACAAAGAAAGGTGTTGAATTTAAATGGGGAAACTCACAAGAAGATGCTTTTCAAGAATTGAAGAAACGTTTGACTGAAGCACCTATACTTATTCTTCCTGATTTCACTAAAACTTTTGAAGTAGAATGTGATGCTAGTGGGATTGGGATAGGAGGAGTTTTAATGCAACAAGGAAAACCTATAGCATATTTTAGTAAAAATTTGGGAGGTGCTCAATTAAATTATTCTGTGTATGACAAAGAATTGTATGCTTTGGTCCGAACGCTTGAAACATGGCAGCACTACTTATGACCAAAAGAGTTTGTTATTCATTCCGATCATGAAGCTTTGAAGTATTTGAAAGGGCAAGCCAAACTAAACCGTCACCATGCTAAATGGGTTGAGTTTATCGAAACATTTCCATACATTGTGAAATATAAGAAAGGTAAGGACAATGTGGTCGCTGATGCCTTATCTCGAAGGAATGTGTTGTTGAATCAACTAGAGGTAAAAGTTTTGGATCTTGAAAATTTGAAAGAAATGTATAATGATGATCCTGAATTTTCAGAACCATACATTCATTGTAAAGATGGAAAAGGTTGGGAAAAATATCATATACATGATGGATTTTTGTTTAGAGCTAACAAACTTTGTGTACCAAATTCTTCGATTAGATTGCTTTTATTGCAGGAGTCACATGGAGGAGGTCTAACATGTCATTTTGGACAAAAGAAGACTTACGACATGCTCAGTGATAATTTCTATTGGCCCAAGATGAGGAGAGACGTCATCAGATTTGTGGAGTGTTGTGTCACCTATCACAAAGCTAAGTCAAAACTGAACCCTCATGGTTTATATACTCCTTTACCCGCTCCTAAAATTCCTTAGGAAGACATAAGCATGGATTTTATTTTATGGCTGCCTAGGACTCAAAAAAAAGAGAGACTCTATTTTTGTTGTGGTTGATAGATTTTAAAAAATGGCTCATTTTATTCCATGCAACAAGAGCGACGATGCTTCACATGTTGCCAATTTGTTTTTCAGAGAAATCTTGAGACTACATGGAATGCCCAAGACCATCGTATCTGACCGTGATGTGAAGTTCATGAGCTATTTTTGGAAAACATTGTCGGCAAAGCTTGGGACTAAACTTTTGTTCTCCACCACATGCCACCCCCAAACTGATGGACAAACTGAAGTGGTGAATTGTACATTGGCAATGCTGCTGCGAACAATGGTAAAGAAGAACTTGAAGGATTGAGAGGAATGTTTGCCACACGTGGAGTTTGCTTATAACAGGGCAGTACATTCTACAACTAATTTATGCCCCTTCGAAATTGTATATGGGTTCAAACCTATTGCTCCGATAGATTTGTTGCCCCTTCCATTGCAGGAAAGAACCAATATGGAAGCTTCCAAGCGTGCTGCATACATAAAAAAGATACATGAGAAGACCAAGGAGGCAATTAAGCTCAAAGCAGTGCGCAAGGCTGCAAGCATGAACAAGCATCGGAAGAAAGTGTTATTTGAACCAGGGGACTTGGTTTGAATTCACTTGTGCAAGGAGCGTTTTCCTGTTCAGCGCAAATCCAAATTGATGCCACGAGGGGATAGTCCATTTCGTGTTCTTGCCAAGATCAATGATAATGCATACAAGATAGATCTTCCACCAAGCTATGGCGTGAGCAACACGTTCAATGTTGCTGACCTCTTACCATATACAAGTGAAGACATTTCAGAGTCGAGGATGACTCCTTTTCAAGGGGGGAGGATGATACGACCACGCCATTAAGCAACACATTACAACCCCCAAGTCATACTACATCAACTCAAGTACAACCAACATCATCACCAACCCAAGCCTTTGATGGACCAATTACACGTAGCCGAGCTAAGAAGTTATAGCAAGAGGTGCACGCACTACTTTATGAATTTCAATTAAACAATAATGAGAACTTTATGCTACCTAAGTCATGGATGTTGATATTACTTAGGTTCACCAAAGAGAAGGACAAAACATATCAAGGACGAGTCAGCAAGAAGAGCTATGTCCGAGTCAGTCCAGCGCGATAGAACCGTCCAGAAGAAACAGTCATATCTTTTGATTCCCAAAAGCTATGAAGGCCCATAAGTACTTTTTGGAAAGATCTTGAAGTATAGTTTCCAATGCTTCTAAAGCCGACTTAATCAAATCTACCAGAAAAGCAGCCGACTTACTTTAGTGCCGACTGGTCAGAAGGTCAACAGTCACCTTGATGACCAAGTTTTCGTATTAAACTGCATCATTCTACGAAGTTTCATTCAGCATGCTATATATGGTGAGAAAGCTTATAAAGTTAGCTTTCCAACACAACTAGTCCCACGTCATTTGTAGATTCCTAGGAAAAGTCATTATCAAAATATTGAAGGCTGCACAGAAGTCAAACAGCCACACGGAATTCAGCTCTGCAGATCTCCCGAAGAGGCTCCTTCACATCAGCACGTGAAAATACTTTTGTTTCATGTTTATACCTCTCTAAGGCTGGTTGTTACTAGTATAAATACCCCCTATGTCTATGATGTAAGGCAGCTTATGATAATCTAAAACATAACCCTTTTGTTCAGCTGTGTGCTAACAAATATTGAGAGTGATCTCTACCCCTTTGCTCTTGTGAATTCCTTTGCGGGATTGCAGAAGCGGTGGCTTCATCCGCTCCCAATTGGTGCTCCTACTCCCTTCGAGGTCTCCTCGATTGATTGTAGGCTGTGTTGGTTGGTTCTTTGAGAGTGTGGTTGGGCGAATCCTTGATTCAGGCTACCGGTTAAAGACGGTGGTTGGCTTCGAGTTTTATTTGTCAGGTTGCACTAGTTATCGCTGCTTGCAGCAAGTTATCTTGGCTTCTTTGAAGCTAGTTATCTGAAGATTGATTCTATGTCATGAAGATCGGGCATCGTGACGCATCACCTAGTGAGGTAGGAAGGAAGGAGGAGGCCCCTGGCCATACGATCGACTATGGGCAGCTAGAATTAGAAAACACATATCGCTTTGCACGTTTGACCTAGGCCGTTCAATCCTGATCGGGGACATAGGATTCGATCTGTGTGGGTCAAGAGTGTGTGCCTTCTCCTTCAAAAAGAGAGTCTCTATTGTGGCTCAGGCTGACCCTTCCTTTTATAGCTCATGGAAGGAGTCTCTTACAAGGATCTCCCCATGAGGGAGTGAGTAGAAAGGCAAAACGAAGGGGTCTTCTATGTATGAGATACTACAATACGCTCGCATTGTATGTTGTACTTGTTAACGTACTTTGGTTGAAAATACCCTGTGTTGCTTATGTGGGTTCAATATTATGTACCACTAAAGGTATGGATGAAAACGGTCAGAAATGGTTGATGAACATTAAAATGTTTTCGTTTTGATTTTTTATTGGAAACGAAATTGGAAATGGTAACTCCGGAAACGAAAATGATATCAGTATTTCAGAAACATCAAAAACAAAAGTTCGGCGCGGAAAATACACCGATAAGGTCGGAATTTAAAATACGATCGGTAAACATACCAATATGAAAATATCCCAATGTAACAAGTTCGCAATTATCATAAGTTAACAATATGACTCATTCACAAAGATCACTAGTTCATAAATTGACAACTTCACAAAGATCACCAGTTCATAATGCACATGTATAACAAGTTCACAAAATAACAAGTTCACAAAATAATAAGTTCACATAAACACATTTCACAAGATGACAAGTTCACAATATAACAAGTTCACAATATACCAAGTTTGCAATTCCAAATATAACAATTAACAAGTCCACAGTATAACAAGTTCACGACATAACACGCTCACAAAGATCACAATTCATAAGTTCACAAGTTGTCTAGTTCACAAAGTTCACAAGTCCACAATTCATAAGTTCACAAACCTTACAATTTTACAAGTCCACAATTCCCAAGTTTACAAGGTCACAAAGCATTACACAACAAATATAACAAGAAACATCCATAACATTCATGTTGTGTTATCATCGTCAAAGTCATCATCAGCAAGCTCACAACGATGCCTCAGGTCCATCATCATTATCATTGTCTAGGTCTTCATCCTACATTTTGTTAGACAAATATAGAGTTAAAACATAACTATTCATTTGTGCATAAAACTGACCTCAAGTGAAAGATTTCTAGCAAAAGCCTCAAGTTTCTCCATTTCACAGTCCATATTAGGAATAGCAACACTCTTAGCCTTGGAACCAAGGAATATAAAGATCCATTAGTGCATTTGTAAAAGGGTAATGACTAATTAAACTATAAAGAAATATAAACTAATGCTATATAACTTTTCTTTCTCTAGCTATTCAATATTTGGTGCAAACAAGTGCTTCTACCATGGTAGGGTCAATGCGAGTATAAAATGGATCAAGTACATGACCTCATACTTCTCAAAATATTGCAAAACATCTGAAGTGGACTTCTTTGACTGCTTTCCCTTTGAAGGATCATCCCCATCCAAATTAATCTCATCTTCTAGATTTCCACCTAGTTTAGGAGACGTTGTGGCAGGTGCGGTCGATGATGCGGACACACCAAAAGTTCAACTCACATTTGCACATTCTTCATGAGGTGGGGAGCTCAAGCTTTGACTTCGATCTTGAATACTAAGGGATGCATCACAAGGCAATTCCGACGACATACACTTATGTGGAGGTGAATCTTCACCATCGCTAGCCATTGTATAAGATCACGGCGTGTAACTGCAAATAAAAATGTGACATTAATTAATTAGTGGCACCATCAGCAATAGAACTTTGCAAAGTCACTCTATAAAAAATGTACATACGCATATGCTGATATCTACTCTCATAAATCATGATTTCCATACAAATGTACATATGCATATCATGATATCATATATGAATACTAAGCTCCTCATAAATCATGATTTCCACACAAAAGTACAAATGTACACATGCATATGCTGATAACGGTGATGTGCAGTTTGGCTCACCATAAGCTTGCTAGATTATTTAGGTGTGAAATTTGTTATTAGATAAGAGCAAAATGAAAAAATATGAATACTAAGCTCTTCTAAAAATGCACAACACATACTTTCTTGTTTCCTCCATGATAGTGAATGGTTGAATTCACAAATCATGGGCTATTCCATAAAAACATAGCACATGCATGGAACACCTAATTATATTTTACCATTGTCTATTGTCTACTCGTTTATTCTATTAGATCTCCACTCGTTCTTGTGCTTATGACATCTTTGTAGATACCCTCTGACCATAACCTTCTTTGTCTTTTGGGATTCTTTCTTCTTCCATCATCAAGTTGCTACCATTTGACCATCTCTTTTCCCTTGGTATTGATATGCTCGTACCCCTAGATTCCTCAATACTATTGTTTCAAATACTTACCTCTAAAAACTCGGTTGTCTTCCAGTTTATACATCCATGACCTTCTGGTCTTCTAAGATCCCTTCCTATTCCGTTCTTAAGTCATTATCTTTTGGATTTTTCTATCTCCTTGTCTTGGTATGCTTGTATCCTTGGAGTCTTGCATACTCTTATATTCTTCTGTATGCTTATTTTCATACCCCAATGAATGTTCAAGACGTTTCAGTTAACATGTCCTTGACGACCCTTGTTTCTTAATGATCCATGAGCGGTCATTTTATTTTGCACATCCCTGGTGATCTTGTTGTTTCCTTGTAACTTCCCTTGGCAATGAATTTTTTTACTTCAACTCTTCCATTGGAACCTGTTGGTCACTTGTTCTCAAATGTTGTGAATCAAGAACAAGGCAACACAATTGTTAAATATTAAGGACCTTTGTCCTCTGAAGCATTTCCTCCTCATAGATATAATGATCATCAGACGAAGGTCATGAAGGGCACACCTTCATCATCTTATGGGTAAGTGAAAATACATAGGGATGAAGATAACAACATATCTCATTGATTCATTCATATTTGCATTCCATAAAGTATATAAGACTATTAACAGAAATCTGTATTATATTGATACCTTTGGCTTGCTCAAAGGTCTTGACGTGAGAGTGATTACAATTCAGCGTGAACTGTACGGTGCTACTGTTCATCTATTTATAGGCACGGGACGCAACCCAGGTAAATTACATTTATGACCTTCAACATTTGCTTATAATCGTGACATAAATCACTAAGGACTAGCTAGTCTTTTGACTCTTTTCATCCTCTGTTTGGTTTAAGCCAAAGCTAGTGGCAGCTTCAGCGCTCGCCATCGTTGCTTCCAGACGAGATCTTCATCTTGAGGGGCTTCGACAGAGAAAAAAGGAAATCCTCAGTATCACTCTACCGATGGTCTATGTCTTAAGGACCTTCGGCGGAGAAGAAGACCCCAACAGTAGCCCCTTCGCGGTGCTAGGTCGTTTTTTCATAACGAGCTCGATCAGTGAATAACACGAAGGCTTCAGAATGTCGAAGGTCCAAAAACATCTTCCCTGAGCTTGTTATCAAAAAACGAATATTATATTCCCAGCGCTTGTCGGTCCACCGATCAGCTAGTATGCGCGTTTTGGCGGTTTGCCTTCTTCTCCTGCAGGGCTATATAAATAGACAGGTTGGTGAGAAGTTACCATGGCATTCATTGCTATTGCACCGTTGTGCTGTTGAAAATTTTCACCGAAGCCAAAGCTCTCTACATTGTACTTTTGAACAAGCATTTCATCGCTTAAGAACAACTTCATCTGAGAGAAGTTGAACAACGAAATGGCCAGAGTAAGATCTATTGCAAGGGTATCCCATGAGAGAGATGAAACTGAAACAACTGAGACAACATCCATCTCAGAAATGATGAGGCGGTCGGGGCTGGTTGTGCAGGAAGGAGCTATTGCCTAAGGTACCTCTAATGCCGAAGCTGAACAAGCCATGACTGAAGTTGAGAGTGATAATGAAAGTGAAGATGACGATAGCATTCTATGTCCAACTAAGCCTAGCCATGTTAAATTTGGGAGGTCCATAGTTAAGGCTGAAGATCTAATTCTAATGAAGAAGCTAGTATATTTTGGAGAAAATGATGATGAACTGGTTTGCTTTGCTGGAGAGGAAATAATTCCAGAGCCGAAGGAAGATGAAGTTGTGGTATTCAATAGCTTCTTCATGGCGGGACTTTGGTTCCCTCTTTACGAGATGATAGGTGAGGTTTTAAAGAAGTTTGAGATCTACCTCCATCAGCTGACCCCAAATGCCATTGTCAGGCTCAGCATATACATCTGGGCTCTCCGAAGCCAAGGAAAGAGCGCTAATGCCGAAGGGTTCTGCCGGGTACACGAGCTTCATTACCAGACGAAGGCAAGGGCTGATGGCCTACGCACGAACTTCGAATGCTACAACATCGCACACCGAAAGGATACGAAGGCCCCCATGATAGGCTACCGCACCAAGTGGCCGACTGGATGGACGAGCGAATGGTTTTACATGAAAGAAGATGAGAAGAAAAGGGAAAAACTTATGAGCATGGTGATGAGTCCACTAAGATTAAACTTTAGCATGACTCAGCCCTTGTGCAATATGCAGTTGGGGTCTCCCTATCAGCTAGCTGAAGTGAAGTTTAGGGTCGTGGCTGAGCATATCAGCACTAGAGATTTAGTACAAGAATATCTGGCGAACCGGACACTCCCGACTTCTGGTGACTGGGGAATGCCGAAGAAGAAAGAAGAGGGGAAAAAGTATGAGCTTGTCCGTCTGCCTTACCATTTCAAGTTTCAGAAAAGATTTAAAGAACCATGCAATGAATGTTTAGAATTAACACAAACCATGTGTAATGAAATTCTTGGAAATTATACAAAGAAAGATTAGTTAATGACTGTTGCCTTCGGCACCCGCCCAAATCGAAGGCTAAACGTGTGATAGATGCTCTGAACTTTGAGTATCCTGATTACGAAAGGCTTGATGAAGGGACTGGAGGAGATAAAAGGAAGAGCATTGTTATATTCTGAATAGGCTGGCCATCTGGTCAGTTAAAGAGGACCAGAAGAGTTTGAAAAAGCAAAAAATTCTATCGGAGCCGAAGGAATCGGCTCCCAAGAAATGGAAACTTGCCAAGTTATCTTCTGAGGAGACAAAGTTACAAGATGTACCAAAGCAAATTATGAGCCCTTCTTCGTCTTCTGTTGCTGAGGTCTTGGAGATTTTGAAGGTAATGACTGAACCTTTCCCATTTGCACTGCTATGTCCTTTGAGGTTGGATCTGACTAGCCTCTTGCAGTCAAAGGAAATCGCTTCGGCTACCAAGGGGAAAACGGGGGGCAAAAGAAGCAGCTTATGATGAATATAATGGAAGCTATTGAACAGACCCTGCCCTTAGCTTTGGCGGACAAAGCAACTATACTTGTCGATGCCAAAGTTACCGCCGTAGCCGAAGCCGAGAATCTCGCAACCACCCTGTCGAAAATCGACAGACTTATATCAGACGTGGTTGCAGAGAAAGATGTAGCTGCAGTGCCTTCTGATAAGGGGAAAAGAATTGAAGAAACCTCTTCGGAAAGTATGGATTTCGACCTTCGGCACCTAGGCGGCTAATAACTTTCTGAAGAGGACATATTAGAATTAAAGGAATTTGTCATATCCTATGGCTACCAACCTAGATCAATGCTCTTTAGTGGGGTTGATGAAGAAATTGTGGGATGCATTCGCGACCACGCCGGGGCTAAAACTATAAGCACTCTGTCTAAGAGCATTGGATTTCCGAAGCTTGAAAAGGATATCAGCTGCTATAGACGTCAGCACATTATTGTCAGCTTATTTTACTTGAACTTCAAAGTAAGACTCCTTTGTAATTTATCATTGGTATCATCGTGTTGATTTAGGTATTCTAACTTTAGTTCATTTTCCAGAGTTTATTGCTAAGCAAAGCCTTGAAAATGCAACAAGATGACAAAGATAGAAAGAATTAAATTGTCGTCAAAGGCTTTGAAGATAAAATCAGAAAACTTGAAGATTCCTTGAAAGAAAAAAGATGGCCTGCTGCATTCAACCGAAGGATCACTTGCCAAAGGTCAGGCTCAGAATGAGAAATTAAGAAAAGAGTTGAAGGAGACTCAAATACTTTTGGAAGAGAACTCTAGCCGGTTCAGCCATGAAACTGAAGCTTTAAATATGACAATCAAGGTTGAAACTGAGAAAAACCTAAAGCTGAGTGAAGTACTCAAAACTCTTAAGAATAAATGTTTTAACTTTGCAATCCAATGCACTGCTCGGCTAAAGAGTATATTCAATTCTGTCGGAGCTGCATCCGAAGAAGCCAGTCTTTCTGCCGAAGATATCCCTAGAGCACTTGAATGCATTGAGAAAGAAGTTGACATCCTTGATGAAGTCATAACTAGCCACGGTGACTTCTGTGCGCTAGTAGCTTTTCATGTATGGCTGCTGCTTTCATAAAAGTCGGGTGCAACCATGCAAGGGCCGTTAACAGGCCAAACTTCAGCCTGTCTCCAACTGACCTTATTGATATTCCGACCAAAGCCCGAAGCTAGGTAATAGATTTATTACCCAGATTTAGGCAAAGGGCGGCCGAGAATTGGCTGGAGACAAAGCTCGAAGTTTGCTTAACAAGGTATATAAAAATATTTTTACCTTTGTGCTTTTATTTTATTTTTTATCTTACCATGTTCCTCAGTACCTGCCTTTGTCATTCTTCAGGATGATGATACCAAAAGCTAGTGAGCCAAAGCTATGTCTGAAGCATTAGAGAAAACTTCGGAAGCTTCGTTTGCTAGTATCTGTAGAAATACTTTTGGAAGCTCTTTATGGAAAGAGATGTATTATTTAACGAAGAATTGTAATTGACTATGAACAAATATTTGTAAATGCTTTATAATGCTATTTTACCTTTCCTCCGTGTGTTATCTGCTTTGCTGTGGATGAAACCAATGGTCATAGCTTTTTGATCCGAAGGCAAAAAACACCTTTCCTTCTTTTCATTCACATCGAAGCACCTTTTTAGCAGAATCAAAGATCGACTCCCTCATATGCAATGAGATGAAGCATCTTCGTATATAGAAACATTCGCTTTTCCTATTATTGCTTTATGCTTTATGTCATGATGATGAATCTACAGATGCCTAATGCATGTTTATATGAATGCAAAAGATGATGTAATGAAGTGTGCAAATGTATGCCGAAGGTAAAAAAACTCACACAAACGCATACCCAGACTCTGCATCCCCTTAGGAATGACTTTGGAGTCTCTTCACCTTTTACTTAGGTGGTACTTCAGCTCTACATTCCCTTGAGAACGACTTTAGAGCTAAGCTCTACATCCCCTTAGGAACAACTTTGGAGCTTCTTCACCTTTCACTTAGGTGGCATTTAAGCTCTGCATCCCCTTAGGGACGACTTTGGAGCTTCTTCACCTTTCACTTAGGTGGCATTCTAGCTCTGCATCCCCTTAGGGACGACTTTGGAGCTTCTTCATATTTTTTTACAGTCGATGGTGTAATCCCAGATCTTTACATTTTACATGTGGGGGAATCTGACCCTTGTATTGCACAGGCCTGCACAAAAAATAAAAATTACAACCTATGGCCCATTAAAAACCTTTCTCCCCTCTTGAAAAGAAAAGGATGCCATAAGAAAAAAAGTAAGAAAATTACAAAATTTACACATAATATCTCCGAAGCTCATCTGTATTCCAAGATCTTGGAATGTCATTGTCGTCCATGTCTTCCAACCTGTATGACCCAGGTCTTGACGAAGATACCGCCAAGAAAGGACCTTCCCATTTAAGCTGAAGTTTTCCCACTGTATCTCGGTTGGCCACTCTCCGAAGTACCAAATGTCCTGGCTTGATATTCTTTAGGCTTACCTTTCTATCACGCCATTTGACTGTTTTGGCTTGATGCTTATTGATGTGATCTATTGCCTGAAGTCTGGTCCCTTCTATGGTGTTGTAATACCCAACTTATAATTTGTGGAGGATAACCTAAAAGGAGAAATGACATTCCTTTGTATATATGTGTGTTGTCCATATTTATCATTTCATGAGAACATCACATGAATACAAATAAATATAAAAGATATGCCACTAAATTATGCATCATGCTGGACTTTATTTGGTGTGCATTTTGTGATAATATAAAAGGAATAACATGGAAATATAATAATGAGAAGAGAATTGGATTTAATCCCAAAAGTGCAAATTGGGGAAAATTGGAAATAATAAATACTATACAAAACAAAATAAAAGCTATACATAAATAAATAACTACAATACTAGTATGTTTATTTTGTACATTAATTTGAGTACAAGTTCACAACACTATTTGAATTCAAATTTGAGATTTAAATTAAAAGAGAAGAGGAAGAAAATGAAATAAAGAAAAAAAGGCTTCACTTGGTGTTGTGGACCAACTCTTCTTCCCGGCCCATTCCCCTTACTCCCACAACCCAGTTCTCCACCCATGCGCGCGCTTGCACCAAACCCTAGCCGCCATGTGGGCCCACGTCACCAGTCACACCCCCGCCGCACGAACAACTTGGGCGCGATGCACCTGGGCTCGCCACTGCGACTGACCGTGGGTCCCTCTGCTAAGCTTCACGTTCCAACCCTTTGCGTGGCCTCACTGCCCGTGGGCCCCCCTTATCGGAACCATCTTCTCCCACCGGATTATGGCGAACTTGTGGCCGTGAATGTCGCCACCAAGCGCATGAGCCTTCCGGATTCCTCGCCAACCGACTCTTAAACCGTGTATAAAGCTCGTGGTCGTGGACCCCTCCCTTATCTGCAGTACGAATACCATAGACGCCGTCATATAGCTTCACCGTGTGGAGGGCTATCACGCCGCCGCGGATATTTCAGAACCACGCCGTTGTTTGGGGCTTGGCTATTGCACTACGAGGATCGACGACGGGCCTCGAAGTTCTCGGTGTAGTCGGTGGGCGGCGAGGAACCTTGTGGCCACCGGAATTCCTCATCGCACCTGCTGCCCCGTCGTAGAACCTGCTCGCGCCGTAGCCTGACTCCTCTGCGACGTCATTGCCGGTAAGATGCCCTTGGCCATGTTCGCCGTCATTACTGCCTTGCGAAGCATTCGTCGAATCGGTGTTTGGGCGCACGATTCGGAGTTTGGGCGACGCCGGCCATGGCGCCGTCGCGTGCGCTCTGGCACCACCGCGCACGTAGTGTTGGGGGAGAGTCGCGCGCGCCGGAGTTCTATGGGTCGTCGATCCATCGATGAACGGTGGTGATTAGGTGACCGCATACCGTTTCGTGCGGTCAGATCCATGCCGTTGCGATGGGATCGGGCGGTCGAGATCTAATCATGCGCGCGATAAATCCTAGCCCTTGATTTCTGATCCAAGGATCGACGTCGCGTACCGCTTCGTGTATAGCGTGATCTAATCCGTGGCGTCCGGTGTGATCGGACGGTCCAAACCGCACCGTACCCCTTCGCGGCGACGTTTTACACAAGAGACCTTATGATTTTACAGAATAGAACCCGCCGTCCACGTTCACTATTTACTGAGTCTAGGGAATCTTGCGCCAGGCCCCCTGCATTTTCCAGAAAATGACGCCCAGTCCAGAGAAATGATAAAACAGGGAAAATCATTTAGAAAATGGTTTTTAGCACAAATTTAAATGCAGAAACTTGATTAAATTGTAGGAAATTCATGTGAGCCCCAAATCACTCCATTCCAGTTTCTAAAATTTTGTAATATTGTTCTCTATCATTTAGTATCACTGTTTTGACATGAAATCAGTAATAAAATCAATTTGTCATTTAATTCTATTTTAATCACATTAAACCTTAGGGAATTCATAACTTGAAATCTATAACTCCAAATTTAGTGATTCCAGTTCCTATGATTTTATTTTAATGTGTAGATTTTTACTGTATACTTTATTCATCTGTTTGGTGTGATGTTGATTTTGGCTATACTATGTATGTATTGTGTTGATGCGAATAGACGAGCAAGCCACTGTGGAAACTGAGGTTCAACAAGTAGAGATAGCTGAGCAGGAGCTCATTGAAGGCAAGTTGTGCCCTTGATCACTTACTTTTCCCAGCCATGTTCTTATTAATTTTAATGATCTGCATAGGTTAATTTTGATGGGAGCCTTTATGTTACCCCAGTTTTGATTACCTCTATACCTTGTTCACCCCTGAAATATTTTTAGGTAGTACATGCTATTGCTTTATGTGGATTGGGTATGGAGATACACTACACATGATTATTCTGTTATTATCTTGTTATTATTATTGTTCATGTTAAGATCATTAAATTAATGGGAACATGGAGCGACCACCCGGGAAAACAGTGCTACCACAAGGGTTTAATGGGACGCCCTTGGCTGATTAACTAGGAAAGCTAGGGGAGGGCTACCTTACCCGAAAGGGGCAAGGGCAGTAGGGGAGTGGTCAGTGTAGGGAGGTCCTTGTTTGATTTTGCTGCGATGGCGGTCGGCAAGAACCCTGCACTGGAGCTTCCTATAAACTGTAGCGGGTAGTCTGAAGCTAGTGGAACTTTGTAAAGGCCTCGTAGTGTTACCCTACCTCGCTTCCTTGGTAGAGGTGTATGGGATTCATGACCCCTTGGCAGATGGGTAACACGGCTTGTGGGTAAAGATGCGCAACCTCTGCAGAGTGTAAAACTAGTATGCTAGCCGTGCTCACGGTCATGAGCGGCTCGGACCCTCACATGATTAATTATGGAACTTAAATTTAATTTGACATTTGCATCGCATTTTGGATTATTTTACTATTACTTTTCTTTATTATTATTAAGGTTTGGTATTTACTTACACCTAGTAATTGCTAATAAAATTTTGACCAACTTATAAAAGCAATGCTCAGCTTCAGCCTTTATTTCATTGATCAGCCTTACACTACATGAACTCCCACCTTTGGTGAGTTCATGCCACATTATTCCCCACGACTTGTTGAGCTATGAACGTATGTGAGCTCACTCTTGCTGTCTCACACCCCCCCACAGGAGAAGAACAGGTGGTCGAAGAGGAGCCGCCTAACACTGAGGCATTCAACTTGATCTAGGTGGCGTTTCTCAGTCGACATTGGCGCCGACGATCCTTAGTTCGTTTTATATTTATCTTTATTTTGTAATAAGTCTTCCGCTATGTAATAAATACTCTGATGTTTTCTGACATTTATCTCTATACACTCTGTTATTATATATGTTGTCTTCTTGGCGCATGTATGAGATGCACCCGGCTTTGTCCTTTAAAACCGGGTGTTACAGAAGTGGTATCAGAGGAAATGTTGACTGTAGGACGAAACCTAGATAGAAATGGACAAAACCATTACCTACTTACCTTACTCTAATTCCTTCTACACTTATCTTGATCCTGTCTCACCTTCTACTGTTCTACTCTAATCATGCTTACCTTTTCTACTCTTGGACAAGATGGATTTCACACCTTGGAATCCCTACCCCTATGATATTTTTAAGGGATAGGAAGCCTAAGACAAAATTAAAACTATTTTCTCTATTAAGAATGTTGGTTGAATGTTCTGATGATCAATGCCTGATTTGCTTCTTTGATTAATTGAAATATTATATGGACATCTTAGCATGTGCCAGCATAAGGTAATAAATTAGCTATGGTAGGTAAAACATTAAACTGCTTAGCTAATAAATCCCCCAAAGTAACATGATTGTAATTACTGCCTTGTCTACTGCTCTTTCTTACCATATGTATCTAACTCAGATGGTCAATACCAGGAGGGGTGGTGGAATTGATTTGCCTCCTAACCAACACACTCGAAGGATATATAGACAACCTCAGCCACAGCCTGCAGAGATGAATCCTCCTAATCCTCCACCGGGCGGAGTTGATCCACTGGTTGCTGCTCAGATGGCGGTGATGCAGCAAATGGCAGACACTATGGCTGATATGCATGCCCAGATGCAGCAAGAACGCCAGGAAATGCGTCAGGAAAGAGAAGATATACGCCAGGAGTTGCGCCAGGAGAGAGATGAGATACGCCAAGAAAGGAGGGCGCAACAACAGCAGCTACAACAACAGCTTCAACAACAGCAGCAACAGCAACAAGTGCCATTGCCTCCACCACCACCACCAGTTCCACCTCGTGATAAGCACCGAGAGTTCATGAGTCATAAGCCACCTACATTTGCAAGTTCGCCAGATCCACTTGATGCAGATGATTGGCTGAAAGCAATTGAGAAGATGCTCAACATTGCACAATGCACTGACCGGGAGAAGGTTTTATATGCTTCTGGACGTCTGACGGGTCCTGCTGCTGACTGGTGGGATTCTTATACTGCTGCCCATGATGCTGCTGATACTATTACCTGGGCAGAGTTCAGTATGCAGTTCAGGAACTACCATATTCCAGCTGGGATGATAAAGATCAAGAAGAAGGAGTTTCTGGCATTGAAGCAAGGCAACATGTCGGTCAGCGAGTACAGAGACAAATTTACTCAGCTGTCGAGATATGCTCCGGAGGAAGTTGCTGAGGATGAAAGGAAGCAGGAGCACTTTATTGAAGGACTTAATGGACCCTTGCAGTATGCACTGGTTGCACACACCTTTCCATCATTTCAGAGGCTACTGGATAAGGCTCTTGCTATTGAACACAAGCGTGTTCAACTGGGTGATTTGAAGAGGAAGGCTATCTCACAGGGACAGGGTAGCAGCAGTGTTCGTCCTCGCTACAGTTCACCACAGGGTACACCGACTCGACCGGGAGGACCACGCCCAGTTCAGCAATCACCACTGAGGACTCCACCTCCTCGACAGGCTACTCCCACTGGCACCCCGACGAAGTTTGCAGGACAGAGTCCAGGCACTACGTGCTTCAAGTGTGGGAAGACTAGTCATTATGCAAATGTCTGCCCACAGAGGATTGCTACTACTCTAGCTCAGAACAAGCAACAGACCCCTGGCAAGGGATATTCTATTGCCAGGGTGAATCAAGTCAGCGTTGATGATACTCCTGATGGTGGGGACCTCGTAATTGGTATGTTTTATGTTAATACAATTCCTGCAACCATATTATTTGATTCTGGTGCTACACATTCATTCATGTCTGCTAGATATGCCAACACAAATGAAATACCACTGCTAAATATGAGAAAACCCATGATAGTAATTACACCTAAAGGGCCTGTTGAGGCGAATCAAATGACCCGTAGATTGACATTGACCATTATGGGTAGAGAATTTGGAGCTACTGCTATAATATTAGAGTCAAGCAGTATAGATCTGATCCTTGGTATGTCATGGCTAAGAAAGGCAAAGGCCGTTATAGCATGTGGTAGAGGTACCGTAGAGCTCACTACCACTAAAGGAGAAAGATTTCAAGTTAATATTGCAGTAACCTCCTCATCCATGCGTGCAATGTTCTTTATGCCTGAGGAGTTTGTTGGTGACAACATCCGGGTGGTTAGGGATTTTCCGGATGTCTTTCCAGAGGAGTTACCAGGGATGCCACCTGATAGAGAAGTTGAGTTTGTTATTGATCTCTTACCTGGAACTGCCCCTATTTCTAAGAGACCATACAGGATGGCTGTAGAAGAGTTGAAGGAGCTTAAGAAGCAGTTAACTGAGTTACAAGAAGCGGGGTTTATTCGTCCGAGTTCCTCACCGTGGGGAGCACCGGTGTTATTTGTGCAGAAGAAGGATGGATCGCAACGGATGTGTGTGGATTATAGGTCTCTTAATGATGTTACGGTGAAGAACAAGTACCCGTTGCCCCGTATTGAGGATTTGTTTGATCAAATGAGAGGAGCAAGAGTATTTTCGAAGATCGATCTCCGATCGGGATACCATCAGATGAGGATTAGACCATCGGATATTCCCAAGACGGCTTTCTCGACTCGATATGGATTATATGAGTTTACTGTTATGTCATTTGGACTAACCAATGCACCAGCTTACTTCATGAATTTGATGAATAAGGTGTTTATGGAGTATTTGGACAGATTCGTAGTGGTATTCATCGATGATATTCTTATCTATTCTAAGAATGAAAGTGATCATGAACAACATCTAAGGTTGGTGCTACAGAAGTTACGAGATAATCAACTCTATGCTAAGTTCAGCAAGTGCGAGTTTTGGATTGACAAGGTGCCATTCCTTGGTCATATTATTTCTAATGGAGGAATAGCCGTGGATCCTGCTAAAGTGAAGGAGATTATGGAGTGGAGAGTGCCCACTACAGTTACGGAGATTCAGAGTTTCTTGGGACTCGCAGGATATTATCGGAGATTTATTGAAGGATTTTCTAAGATTGCTAAGCCCATGACCTCGCTTTTGGAGAAAGGAAGAGAATTTAAGTGGGATGAGAAATGCCAAGAAAGCTTTGATCAGTTGAAGGAGAGATTGATGTCACCACCAGTATTGATTATGCCAGATCTACAGAAGGGATTTGACATTTACTGTGATGCATGTGGCCAAGGACTTGGATGTGTGCTTATGCAAGATGGTCATGTGATTGCCTATGCATCTCGTCAGTTGAGGAAGCATGAATTGAACTACCCCACCCATGACTTGGAGCTGGCTGCCGTTGTGCATGCACTTAAGATTTGGAGACACTACATCATGGGAACTAAGTGCCAAGTATACACGGATCACAAGAGTTTGAGGTATATATTCACTCAGAAGGATCTCAACCTTAGGCAACGCCGTTGGTTGGAGCTCATTAAGGATTATGATTTGGAGATTCATTACCACCCAGGCAAGGCAAATTTGGTTGCAGATGCCTTGAGTCGGAAGGAGCATGTTCACTCCGCTTTCGTTGTCCAGCTACCTGATGAATTAGGAAAAGATTTTGAGAGACTCAACCTGGGAATTGTTACACATACGGAAGGAGTGACTATTGAATTGGAACCTACCTTGGAGCAAGAAATTCGTAAAGGTCAGGTTGGTGATGCTAAAATCCAGGAGATCAAGGATCTGATAACAGAGGGTAGAGGCCCAGAATTCACAGAGGATGAACAAGGCATGATATGGTTCAAGAATCGGATCTGTGTTCCCGATATTGATAGTCTTCGGGAAACCATATTGAAGGAGGCACATGATTCAGTTTATTCTATCCATCCTGGGAGTACTAAGATGTATCAGGATTTGAAGCAAAAGTATTGGTGGTATGGACTAAAGAGAGATGTGGCTGCACATGTGGCTATGTGCGATGTATGCCAAAGAGTTAAAGCTGAACACCAGAGGCCAGCCAGACTATTGCACCCACTGAAGATACCTGAGTGGAAATGGGAAGAGATTGGCATGGACTTCATTGTTGGATTACCCCGCACGTCTGCTGGATATGATTCTATATGGGTGATTGTGGACAGGCTAACCAAGGTAGCCCACTTTATTCCAGTGAAGACCACTTATTCAGGAGCTAAGTTGGCAGAGTTGTACATGGCACGGATTGTATGCCTGCATGGTGTGCCAAAGAAGATTGTGTCAGATCGAGGATCACAGTTTACCTCTCGATATTGGAAGAAGTTGCACGAGTCCTTGGATACAAGATTAAATTTTAGTTCGGCTTACCACCCACAGACTGATGGGCAGACTGAGAGGACTAACCAAGTGCTGGAAGATATGTTAAGAGCTTGTGCTCTTAAGCATGGTGGTAGTTGGGATAAGAGCCTACCGTATGCAGAGTTCTCTTACAATAATAGCTATCAGGCCAGTTTGAAGATGTCACCGTTTGAGGCTTTATATGGCAGAAAGTGCAGGACCCCACTGTATTGGGATCAAACTGGTGAAAGGCAGTTGTTTGGGCCTGAGATTATACAAGAAGCAGAGGAACAAGTCCAACAGATTAGGGAGAATTTGAGAACTGCGCAGTCAAGACAGAAAAGTTATGCTGATACCCGGAGAAGACTGCTTGAGTTTAAAGTGGGAGATTATGTCTATTTGAGGGTGTCACCACTCCGGGGTATGAGAAGATTCAAAGTCAAAGGAAAGTTGTCCCCTCGCTTTATTGGACCCTTCTTGATCTTAAAGCGAGTGGGAGAGGTTGCATATCAATTGGAGTTACCGGATCATCTCGCGGATGTTCATGATGTTTTTCATGTATCTCAGTTGAAGAAATGTCTCAGGGTACCTGAAGAGCAGTTGCCCATGGAAGACCTTAGTGTTCAAGATGATCTAACTTATGCTGAGTACCCCATCAAGATTTTGGATACTTTGACTCGAGTCACGAGGAATAAGGTTATAAAGATGTGCAAAGTTCAATGGAGTCACCACGGTGAAGATGAAGCAACGTGGGAAAGAGAAGAAGAGCTTCGCATAGATTTTCCCCACCTTTTCCCTAGATCTCCTTAAATCTCGAGGGTGAGATTATTTTTAAGGGGGGTAGGATTTGTAATACCCAACTTATAATTTGTGGAGGATAACCTAAAAGGAGAAATGACATTCCTTTGTATATATGTGTGTTGTCCATATTTATCATTTCATGAGAACATCACATGAATACAGATAAATATAAAAGATATGCCACTAAATTATGCATCATGCTGGACTTTATTTGGTGTGCATTTTGTGATAATATAAAAGGAATAACATGGAAATATAATAATGAGAAGAGAATTGGATTTAATCCCAAAAGTGCAAATTGGGGAAAATTGGAAATAATAAATACTATACAAAACAAAATAAAAGCTATACATAAATAAATAACTACGATACTAGTATGTTTATTTTGTACATTAATTTGGGTACAAGTTCACAACACTATTTGAATTCAAATTTGAGATTTAAATTAAAAGAGAAGAGGAAGAAAATGAAATAAAGAAAAAAAGGCTTCACTTGGTGTTGTGGACCAACTCTTCTTCCCGGCCCATTCCCCTTACTCCCGCAACCCAGTTCTCCACCCGTGCGCGCGCTTGCACCAAACCCTAGCCGCCATGTGGGCCCACGTCACCAGTCACACCCCCGCCGCACGAACAACTTGGGCGCGATGCACCTGGGCTCGCCACTGCGACTGACCGTGGGTCCCTCTGCTAAGCTTCACGTTCCAACCCTTTGCGTGGCCTCACTGCCCGTGGGCCCCCCTTATCGGAACCATCTTCTCCCACCGGATTATGGCGAACTTGTGGCCGTGAATGTCGCCACCAAGCGCATGAGCCTTCCGGATTCCTCGCCAACCGACTCTTAAACCGTGTATAAAGCTCGTGGTCGTGGACCCCTCCCTTATCTGCAGTACGAATACCATAGACGCCGTCATATAGCTTCACCGTGTGGAGGGCTATCACGCCGCCGCGGATATTTCAGAACCACGCCGTTGTTTGGGGCTTGGCTATTGCACTACGAGGATCGACGACGGGCCTCGAAGTTCTCGGTGTAGTCGGTGGGCGGCGAGGGACCTTGTGGCCACTGGAATTCCTCATCGCACCTGCTGCCCCGTCGTAGAACCTGCTCACGCCGTAGCCCGACTCCTCTGCGATGTCATTGCCGGTAAGATGCCCTTGGCCATGTTCGCCGTCATTACTGCCTTGCGAAGCATTCGTCGAATCGGTGTTTGGGCGCACGATTCAGAGTTTGGGCGACGCCGGCCATGGCGCCGTCGCGTGCGCTCTGGCACCACTGCGCACGTAGTGTTGGGGGAGAGTCGCGCGTGCCGGAGTTCTGTGGGTCGTCGATCCATCGATGAACGGTGGTGATTAGGTGACCGCATACCGTTTCGTGCGGTCAGATCCATGCCGTTGCGATGGGATCGGGCGGTCGAGATCTAATCATGCGCGCGATAAATCCTAGCCCTTGATTTCTGATCCAAGGATCGACGTCACGTACCGCTTCGTGTATAGCGTGATCTAATCCGTGGCGTCCGGTGTGATCGGACGGTCCAAACCGCACCGTACCCCTTCGCGGTGACGTTTTACACAAGAAACCTTATGATTTTACAGAATAGAACCCGCCGTCCACGTTCACTATTTACTGAGTCTAGGGAATCTTGCGCCAGGCCCCCTGCATTTTCCAGAAAATGACGCCCAGTCCAGAGAAATGATAAAACAGGGAAAATCATTTAGAAAATGGTTTTTAGCACAAATTTAAATGCAGAAACTTGATTAAATTGTAGAAAATTCATGTGAGCCCCAAATCACTCCATTCCAGTTTCTAAAATTTTGTAATATTGTTCACTATCATTTAGTATCACTGTTTTGACATGAAATCAGTAATAAAATCAATTTGTCATTTAATTCTATTTTAATCACATTAAACCTTAGGGAATTCATAACTTGAAATCTATAACTCCAAATTTAGTGATTCCAGTTCCTATGATTTTATTTTAATGTGTAGATTTTTACTGTATACTTTATTCATCTGTTTGGTGTGATGTTGATTTTGGCTATACTATGTATGTATTGTGTTGATGCGAATAGACGAGCAAGCCACTGTGGAAACTGAGGTTCAACAAGTAGAGATAGCTGAGCAGGAGCTCATTGAAGGCAAGTTGTGCCCTTGATCACTTACTTTTCCCAGCTATGTTCTTATTAATTTTAATGATCTGCATAGGTTAATTTTGATGGGAGCCTTTATGTTACCCCAGTTTTGATTACCTCTATACCTTGTTCACCCCTGAAATATTTTTGGGTAGTACTTGCTATTGCTTTATGTGGATTGGGTATGGAGATACACTACACATGATTATTCTGTTATTATCTTGTTATTATTATTGTTCATGTTAAGATCATTAAATTAATGGGAACATGGAGCGACCACCCGGGAAAACAGTGCTACCACAAGGGTTTAATGGGACGCCCTTGGCTGATTAACTAGGAAAGCTAGGGGAGGGCTACCTTACCCGAAAGGGGCAAGGTCAGTAGGGGAGCGGTCAGTGTAGGGAGGTCCTTGTTTGATTTTGCTGCGATGGCGGTCGGCAAGAACCCTGCACTGGAGCTTCCTATAAACTGTAGCGGGTAGTCTGAAGCTAGTGGAACTTTGTAAAGGCCTCGTAGTGTTACCCTGCCTCGCTTCCTTGGTAGAGGTGTATGGGATTCATGACCCCTTGGCAGATGGGTAACACGGCTTGTGGGTAAAGATGCGCAACCTCTGCAGAGTGTAAAACTAGTATGCTAGCCGTGCTCACGGTCATGAGCGGCTCGGACCCTCACATGATTAATTATGGAACTTAAATTTAATTTGACATTTGCATCGCATTTGGGATTATTTTACTATTACTTTTCTTTATTATTATTAAGGTTTGGTATTTACTTACACCTAGTAATTGCTAATAAAATTTTGACCAACTTATAAAAGCAATGCTCAGCTTCAGCCTTTATTTCATTGATCAGCCTTACACTACATGAACTCCCACCTTTGGTGAGTTCATGCCACATTATTCCCCACGACTTGTTGAGCTATGAACGTATGTGAGCTCACTCTTGCTGTCTCACACCCCCCCACAGGAGAAGAACAGGTGGTCGAAGAGGAGCCGCCTAACACTGAGGCATTCAACTTGATCTAGGTAGCGTTTCTCAGTCGACATTGGCGCCGACGATCCTTAGTTCGTTTTATATTTATCTTTATTTTGTAATAAGTCTTCCGCTATGTAATAAATACTCTGATGTTTTCTGACATTTATCTCTATACACTCTGTTATTATATATGTTGTCTTCTTGGCACATGTATGAGATGCACCCGGCTTTGTCCTTTAAAACCGGGTGTTACAGGTGTCTTTTGTTATTTTACAATCCTCTTCATCTTCTAACGAAGCTAAGGTCTTTATTGAACCCGCTCTTGCTTCTTCCAGTGTTATTGCTTCATCGACGAATAAAAGCTTGAATGGGGTAAATCATGTTGACCTTGAGACAACAGTGTTGTGGTTTCATACCACTTTTATTAGTTCATTCGGCCATTTTCCTTTTGGCTAATTGAAGATTGACTTCATTATTCCTACTATTATGATTCCATTAGCTCGTTCTACCAGTCCATTTGATTCTGGATGTCTTACAGATGCAAAATGTATTTACCGATTTGGTCACAAAAAGCTTTGAATGTTTCAGCATAAAACTGAGTTCCGTTATCAACTGTAATGGCCTTCGGCACACCGAACAACAAACAATATTCTGCTAGAAAAACTTCTGGACCGTGGCCGAAGTGATTGTAGCTAGATGTTTAGCTTCAATTGTAATACTCAAATTTGTATACACAGAATACAGAGTGAATTCCTCATTTTATGTGCCTTATTTGCATCATAAAAAGAGCACCCATGTAATTGAGAGTGATTAATTAAAACCAATGATTCTAAAATAAACTAAAGTGCATCATGTTGGAGTTTTACATGTTTGTGCATTAAATAAAAATAATAAGGATAATAAGATAATAAATGCTAGAAGTTAAACCAAACCCTAAATTAAAATTAGGGTTTTATAAAATGGGAAGAAGAGAAATGATATAAAATATATATCATGTCTAAATTATATCTCTAAAATTGTTAGTTAACTTCACACAAATAAATGAGAAGGAATTTGGCACAAATTCGAATTTAAATTCGAATTCAAACTAAACCTTAGAAATGAAGAAAATAGAAAGAAAAAGATAAAAGAAAAAGAATAAAAAGCCTCATGGGCCGCCATACCTCAATCTGGCCCGTGTCACATTCCTCACCGCGCGGCCCAGCTTCTTATACACCCGCGCGCGCCTGGTGACTTCCATGTGGGTCCCGGTCGCCAGCCACCCAGGTCTTTCCACCAGCGCCGTGTAGTCTCTGTGGCATGGGCCATCGTGTCAGCTCTCATCTCCCTCCCCACGCGCATCGGCTCTACGGAGCTCCAATGAACCGCGCGCGGAATCCGGGGTACGGGGAGGTTGTTGCGTGCGCTCGGGCCCACCTTCTGGGGATTTAAGGCCATATGATGAGTGCCTAATCCTCATCTCACCCGAAGATCGCCGACTCCACCGCTAATTCCTCCGCGGCTGTAGCACACGATCGTCGTCGCCTGGTTCCACCGTCCCCGCCGTTCGGTGCCCATAACCGGGGCTCGGTCGTTCGTAGGGGCGCGCGGATTGCGCTCGGGGGACAATCGGGGTGTGCAAGGCCTCGGCTAATCGTGAATTCGTCGCCGTAGTGGAGACTCCACCGCGGGATCGTGGCATCACGGGGGCAGGAGAACCTTCGGCTCACCTCGAGGTAATCGGTACACCATCCTCTCCGCTTTTCGATGGGCATCACGTTGGGAGGCGCGGATTAAGCTTTGGGGCAGTGGGCGGCCATCGGGGGTTCACCGGAGTCCTCTCTGCCGCGGGGGGGGGGGGGGGACTCGTCGCCGTCACACAGCCGGGTAGGGAAGAACAAACATGGGCCGTTGATTGTTTTAGGGACGGTCCTGATTAGATCCTAGGTTACCCTTTCGGGATGAGCAGACCAGATCAACTCATAGAGTCATCAATCGCGTGAACTGATCGTGACCGTAGATCCGTAGGGGAACGATTGGGATATGGTGTGAACGTGGCGCTCCGTGGATCACAGGATCGTGATCCGAGCGCATGCGTAACGTGTAGCCTGTTATAAAATCCAGGTCGTTGATTGTAATCTGAACGGCTGTACGCATCCGATACCCCTTCGGTCGGGCACTTTAGCATAAGAGACCTTAGGTTTTTAGGATTTAGAACCTGCCGTCCCTTGCTACAACCCTCTGAGTCTCGGGGATCTTTTTTAGTTTAGTCCCTGCGCTTTCTGGTAATTGAGGCCCGATCCAGAACTGTTTTAAATCAATTAAATGAATTGGAAATTGGATTTTTAATATGAAAATAAACCCTAGAACTTGTATAAATCATAGAAAATCCATTTTTAGTCCAAATTGAGCCATTCCAGTTTCTAAAATTTTGTAATATTATTCTCTAACACTTAGATCACTGTTTTGACATGAACTCTGTTAGAAAATTTATTTATCATTTAACCCTATTTCAAGCACATTAAATCTTAGAAAATTCATAACTTGAAACCTATAACTCCAAATTTAGTGATTCCAGTTCCTATGATCTCATTTTAATGTGTAGATTTTTACTGTATATTTTATTTACATGTTTGATGTGATGTTAATTTATGCTATACTATGTATGTATTGTGTTGATGCGGATAGACGAGCAAGCCACTGTGGAAACTGAGGTTCAACAAGTAGAAGTAGCTGAGCAGGAGCTCATTGAAGGCAAGTTGTGCCCTTGATCACTTACTTTCCCAGCCATGTTCTTATTAATTTTAATGATCTGCATAGGTTAATTTTGATGGGATCCTTTATGTTACCCCAGTTTTGATTACCTCTATACCTTGTTCACCCCTGAAATATTTTTGGGTAGTACTTGCTATTGCTTTATGTGGATTGGGTATGGAGTTACACTACACATGATTATCCAGTCATTATCTTGTTATTATTATTGTTCATGTTAAGATCATTAAATTAATGGGAACATGGAGCGACCACCCGGGAAAACAGTGCTACCACAAGGGTTTAATGGGACGCTCTTGGCTGATTAACTAGGAAAGCTAGTGGAGGTCTTCCTTACCCGAAAGGGGCAAGGGCAGTAGGGGAGTGGTCAGTGTAGGGAGGTCCTTGGTTGATTTTGCTGCGATGGCGGTCAGGCAAGAACCCTGCACTGGAGCTTCCTATAAACTGTGGCGGGATTTCTGAAGCTAGTGGAACTTTGTAAAGGCCTCGTAGTGTTACCCTGCCTCGCCTCCTCGGTAGAGGTGTATGGGATTGGCCGTCTCTTGGCAGATGGGTAACATGACTTGTGGGTAAAGATGCGCAACCTCTGCAGAGTGTAAAACTAGTATACTAGCCGTGCTCACGGTCATGAGCGGCTCGGACCCTCACATGATTAATTATGGAACTTAAATTTAATTTGACATTTGCATCGCATTTGGGATTATTTTACTATTACTGTTCTTTATTGTTATTAAGGTTTGGTATTTACTTACACTTAGTAATTGCTAATAAAATTTTGACCAACTTATAAAAGCAATGCTCAGCTTCAGCCTTAATTTCATTGATCAGCCTTACACTTCATGAACTCCCACCTTTGGTGAGTTCATGCCACATTATTCCCCACGACTTGTTGAGCTATGAACGTATGTGAGCTCACTCTTGCTGTCTCACACCCCCCACAGGAGAAGAACAGGTGGTCGAAGAGGAGCCGCCTAACATTGAGGCATTCGACTTGATCTAGGTGGCGTTTCTCAGTCGACATTGGCGCCGACGATCCTTACTTCGTTTTATCTTTATTATTTTATTTTGTAATAAGTCTTCCTCTATGTAATAAATACTCTGATGTTTTATGACATTTATCTCTATACACTCTGTTATTATATGTGTTGTCTTCTTGGCGCATGTATGAGATGCACCCGGCTTTGTCCTTTAAAACCGGGTGTTACAGAAGTGGTATCAGAGGAAATGTTGACTGTAGGACGAAACCTAGATAGAAATGGACAAAACCCTTACCTCCTTATCTTATTCTGATTCATTCTATACTTACCTTACTCTGATTCTTTCTACACTCATCTTGATCCTGTCTCACCTTCTACTATTCTACTCTGATCATTCTTACCTTTTCTACTCTTAGACAAGATGGATTTCACACCTTGGAATCCCTACCCCTATGACATTTTTAAGAGATAGGAAGCCTAAGACAAAATTAAAACTATTTTCTCTATTAAAAATGTTGGTTGATTGTTCTGATGATCAATGCCTGATTTGCTTCTTTGATTGATTGAAATATTACATGGACATCTTAGCATGTGCCAGCATAAGGTAATAAATTAGCTATGGTAGGTAAAACATTAAACTGCTTAGCTAATAAATCCCCGAAAGTAACATGATTTGTAATTACTGCCTTGTCTACTGCTCTCTCTTACCATATATATCTAACTCAGATGGTCAATACCAGGAGGGGTGGTGGAATTGATTTGCCTCCTAACCGACACACTCGAAGGATATATAGACAACCTCAGCCACAGCCTGCAGAGATGAATCCTCCACCAGGCGGAGTTGACCCACTGGTTGCTGCTCAGATGGCGGTGATGCAGCAAATGACGGGCACTATGGCTGATATGCATGCCCAGATGCAGCAAGAACGCCAGGAGATGTGTCAGGAAAGAGAAGATATACGACAGGAGTTGCGCTAAGAGCGAGAGGAGATACGCCAGGAAAGGAGGGCACAACAACAGCAGCTGCAACAACAACTTCAACAACAACAGCAACAGCAACAAGTGCCATTGCCACCACCACCACTACCAGTTCCACCCCGAGACAAGCATAGGGAGTTCATGAGTCATAAGCCACCTACATTCGCTAGCTCACCTGATCCACTGGACGCGGATGATTGGCTGAAGTCCGTTGAGAAGATGCTGAATATTGCACAATGTACTGACCGGGAGAAGGTTTTATATGCTTCTGGTCGTCTGACAGGTCCTGCTGCTGACTGGTGGGATTCTTATACTGCTGCCCACGATGCTGCTGATACTATTACTACCATATTCCAGCTGGTATGATAAAGATCAAGAAGAAGGAGTTTCTGTCATTGAAGCAAGGTAACATGTCAGTCAGCGAGTATAGAGACAAATTTATTCAGCTGTCGAGATATGCTCCAGAGGAAGTTGCTGAGGATGAGAGAAAGCGGGAGCACTTTATTGAAGGACTTAATGGACCCTTGCAGTATGCACTGGTTGCACACACCTTTCCATCATTTCAGAGGCTACTGGATAAGGCTCTTGCTATTGAACACAAGCGTGTTCAACTGGGTGATTTGAAGAGGAAGGCTATCTCACAAGGACAGGGTAGCAGCAGTGTTCGTCCTCGCTACAGTTCACCACAGGGTACACCGACTCGACCAGGAGGACCGCGCCCAGTTCAGCAATCACCACTGAGGACTCCACCTCCTTGACAGGCTACCCCCACTGGCACCCGGACGAAGTTTTCAGGACAGAGTTCAGGCACTACTTGTTTCAAGTGTGGGAAGACTGGTCATTATGCAAATGTCTGCCCACAGAGGATTGCTACTACTCCAGTTCAGAACAAGCAACAGACTCCTGGCAAGGGATATTCTATAGCCAGGGTGAATCAAGTCAGCGTTGATGATACTCCTGATGGTGGTAACATCGTACTTGGTATGTTTTATGTTAATGCAATTCCTGCAACCATATTATTTGATTCTGGTGCTACACATTCATTCATGTCTGCTAGATATGCCAACACAAATGAAATACCACTGCTAAATATGAGAAAACCGATGATAGTAATTACACCTAAAGAGCCTGTTGAGGCGAATCAAATGACACGTAGATTGACATTGACCATTATGGGTAGAGAATTTGGAGCTACTGCTATAATATTAGAGTCAAGCAGTATAGATCTGATCCTTGGTATGTCATGGCTAAGAAAGGCAAAGGCCGTTATAGCATGTGGTAGAGGTACCGTAGAACTCACTACCACTAAAGGAGAAAGATTTCAAGTTAATATTGCAGTAACCTCCTCATCCATGCGTGCAATGTTCTTCATGCCTGAGGAGTTTATTGGTGACAACATCCGGGTGGTTAGAGATTTTCCGGATGTCTTTCCAGAGGAGTTACCAGGGATGCCACCTGATAGAGAAGTTGAGTTTGTTATTGATCTCTTACCTGGAACCGCTCCTATTTCTAAACGGCCATATAGGATGTCCGTAGAGGAGTTGAAGGAACTTAAGAAGCAGTTAACTGAGTTGCAAGAGGCGGGGTATATTCGTCTGAGTTCCTCACCTTGGGGAGCACCGGTGTTATTTGTGCAGAAGAAGGATGGATCGCAACGGATGTGTGTGGACTATAGATCCCTTAATGATGTCACGGTGAAGAACAAGTACCCATTACCCCATATTGAGGATTTATTTGATCAGATGAGAGGTGCTAGAGTATTCTCGAAGATTGATCTCTGATCAGGTTACCATCAGATGAGGATTAGACCATCGGATATTCCTAAGACGGCTTTCTCAACCCGATATGGATTATACGAGTTTACTGTTATGTCATTTGGATTAACCAATGCACCGGCTTATTTCATGAATTTGAAGAATAAGGTGTTTATGGAGTATCTGGACAGATTTGTCGTGGTGTTCATCAACGATATCCTTATCTATTCTAAGAATGAGAGTGATCATGAACAAAATCTCAAGTTGGTGCTACAAAAGCTGCGAGATAATCAACTCTATGCTAAGTTCAGCAAGTGCGAGTTTTGGATTGACAAGGTACCATTCCTTGGTCATATTATTTCTAATGGAGGAATAGCAGTGGATCCTGCTAAAGTGAAGGAGATAATGGAGTGGAGAGTGCCCACTACAGTTACTGAGATTCGGAGTTTCTTGGGACTCGCAGGATATTATCGGAGATTTATTGAAGGGTTCTCTAAAATTGCTAAGCCTATGACATCGCTTTTGGAGAAAGGAAAAGAATTTAAGTGGGATGAGAAATGTCAAGAGAGCTTTGATCAATTGAAGGAGAGATTGATGTCACCTCCAGTGTTGGTAATGCCAGACTTACAGAAAGGATTTGATATCTATTGTGATGCATGTGGCCAAGGATTGGGATGTGTGCTCATGCAAGAAGGACATGTGATCGCCTATGCATCTCGTCAGTTGCGGAAGCATGAATTGAACTACCCCACTCACGACTTGGAACTGGCTGCCGTTGTGCATGCACTTAAGATTTAGAGACACTACATTATGGGAACTAAGTGCCAAGTATACACGGATCATAAGAGTTTGAAGTACATATTTACTCAGAAGGACCTCAACCTTAGGCAACGCCGTTGGTTGGAGCTCATTAAGGATTATGATTTGGAGATTCAGTATCACCCCGGCAAGGCAAATTTGGTTGCAGATGCCTTGAGTCGGAAGGAGCATGTTCACTTCGCTTTCGTTGTCCAGCTACCTGATGAATTAGCAAAAGATTTTGAGAGGCTCAACCTGGGAATTGTTACACATACGGAAGGAGTCACCATTGAATTGGAACCTACCTTGGAGCAAGAAATCTGCAAAGGACAGATTGGTGATGCCAAAATCCAAGAGATCAAGGATCTGATAACAGAGGGTAGAGGCCTAGAGTTCACGGAGGATGAGCAATGTGGCGGAACCGCCCGAATTATTCCGACTTAAGTGCCTAAGTCCCGCCTTAGAGGCTAGACCACACTTAAATAGGAATAACCCGTCAGTCCCTCGGATCTAGTCCGATAAAGCCACTTATCCAGGATCGAATACCACTAGCTCACTCGAAGGTGAGGCACAGAGAAATACAATAAAACATAATACCACAAATTTAATAAGTATCATTAGTGATTACATTATCGGAGTTTCAGAAATAATAACCATAAATTTTAATGCAGCGGAAATAACTAACGGAGAAGAACCGAGCAACATGGCGAAGCCTGGCCACGCTACCCCTCCTGGTCCTCTCCTGCGGAAGCAGTAACCCACTCGACCATCTATCCCGGTGGCAGGGATGGAGGCCAAGTCACACCAGCAACAAATCATCCTAAGGAGTACCTGCAAAAATTGTGCCACAAGCAAGGCTGAGTATACTAATACTCAGCTAGACTTACCCGGTGTGAGGAGTCTACTCCTCTACCTCTAGACATGCAGCTGTTTGGCTGAGGGGTTTGATTTGCCAAAAGCACTAGCTGAGTCTAAAATCCAGTTTTAGCTTTTCAAGTTTTAGTATGCTCCTTTTTAAACTAGGTGAGTACCTAGCTACTCATACATGGTATCAAACATTTTATCAATCAACATCTTTTGCCAGTCACCTCATTTCCACTTATTACTCAATGCAGTACAATGGATCAAGCAGTCTCATTAGCTGCGAGAAGCAGACGATTCGAATCGAGTTTTTATCCTTGCAAGGTAAACCTAAACACACGACATGCAGGGGCACTCCGTCCCCACACACATCAACCGTCCCCATCGATTCCCCGTCAGCAGATCAGGGCTCACCGCCTTGGCGTACAATGCCTCACTGACCCCGACTGCCGTCGTGCAGTGACCGCACTTGTACCCACCATAACCGGAATGGGAGACCACGTCTCAGGTCGCGTGAGGGGATATGTCCACTGCCAGGTTCACTCAGGTACTAGGCTTACCGATTTACCATATTTCTCGGCATGTGCTTAGTACGTTCAAACGCTTGACACAGGTATCCGCACGTTAATCCTTATTCCAATTTCATCTCGTAGAGCACGCATCCCCATGGATCTGTGTCCACAGCCCAACATCAGTATGGTATGAAAGTGGATACAACCAATTTCCTGACCTCGCGCGAGTGCTAGAAAAATCACTCGACTTCTACCGAGATCCCTAATTAGTAAAGCAGCTACTCGACCTAGCATACTAGTATCCATCTCAAAAGGAAATCCTGAGTTAATGCAACTAGGGTTTCAGACAACTCCTACACTTAAGTGCACAGTACAAGCCTACAAACATTAAGTGCAGTAAAATAGCATATATAACGGTTATGCATAAAACCGGGGCTTGCCTTTAATTTAACACTTAGATAGTGTTTGCTGGGGTGGCACTCGCTTGGCGAGCATCCACTGGTTATGTCCATTCTTCAGGTCGTTCACCATGGCATCTTGTGGTTGGCACCACATCACTGGCTCGATCATCATCTCTCGGTCCTATATGAGATGCAAGATGCATATGTATGAATATAATGAAAGTAGCTAGCACAAGATACATTAAGTACACGCTAGCGAATTAAACACTAAGTAGCGAGACATCACAAGCAACCACACCCACTAGCGTTAGCTAACTACATTTCGTTGAGCGCACAACATTAACACCACTAAAAAGGCGATCAACATTTTGGATATTTACGCAACACAACACTACATCACAATTAACTAGAGAAAGAAACGTATAAAAATATGACACACATGTTATCTCAAGCTTAGTCATGATAATTTTATATGAATTTAGTGCTAACCATCCATTTTAGCCAAAAGGGTGAACTAACAATCAATTAAGCATAAGCAGAATTTTTGGACAGCAATGCAGCAGCTACTTGTTTTAATCATAACTTTTCAAATATTAATCCAAAACTAGCAAACTAGGACTTTATGGAAAGCTTAGAAAGTTCTCTACAACTTTGGTATTGTCATTACAACATGATTAAGCACTTAGCAAGGTCAAAACGTGCTAATACACAGCGCTGTCCAGATTTGGACAGATTCAGACTTGTGACTTCAAAAATTCATAACTGAAGATTCAGACATCCAAACAAAGTGATCTTAGACTTTCTGGAAAGCTAATAAAATGTTCTACAAATTATTTATAAACATCACTGGTTGGTTTAACATGTATCAAGGGTAAAATATACTATGAAGGCTGTGCTGTCCAAAACTGGACAGATTCAGTCTTCACACTTCAAACACATGTAACTTAATCTTCAGACCACCAAAAATAGTGATCCAAGACTTTTTGGAAAGCTTGGCAAATGAACTACATAACTTTTATAATCACCAAGAATTGATTCTATGTTGAACTGAATCAAACAATTCAGTTTTCGAAATCAGTTCTGTCAGAGGACAGAACACAGCAACCAGTTTGAAAAATTCATAACTCTTAAACAATCAGTCCTACGGTTATGAAATTTTAACACAAGCAAGATCAGAAAAGCCTCTACAACTTTCTTATAATCGACAAGGACTGATTCTAAAATTAACTTAAGCAAACAATACAGTTTCTGAAATCTGTACAGAATTTGGACAGATTCAGTTACTGAATTTGTAAAAAGCATAACTCCTAAACTATCAGACCTGTGGCTGTCAAATTTTAACACAAGTAAGATAATAGAGTTGTCTACAACTTTCTTGTGAACACCAATAACTGATTTCAACATTAACTTAATCAACCACTGCAATTTCTGAAATCTGTTCAGAAATTCGACAGATTCAGGTGCTGGACTTGTGAAAAGCACAACTCTTAAACGATCGGGTTTTGGGCTGTAAAATTTTAGTACCAGCAAGATAATAAGGTTATCTACAACTCTTCTATACAACTTTTCTACAGAAAACATAATTTAATTCATCAAACAAACAGCACAATAAAAACAGCGTGTGCAGTCCAAAACAGCAATCATTAACTTTCAGCTTCTCTATAATTCCAGAATTAGTCGTGTTCTAGAGACTTAAATTATTCTAACACTTCACCGTTGATTAGAGTTAAATTAGTCAAATTAGGACCATCAAGTTGACTCATAAATTTTATCCAAGTCATTTTGTGCGCTAGATTTACCATACTCAATTAACCACGCGTTCTCCACGAAAATCAACATCGAAGCGCTTTTCACCCAATAACTTGCATTTTAACTTAGACCTCCCATGAGCACTACTAAGCTTCATCCACGACCATAATCATGCGCATTCAGACTTCAAAAGCAAATCACCGTGACTACGACCTTACCCAAACACATCTATTAATTCGGCTAACTAGCGCAACAACATAGGCCACTATACATCACACACGTCGGCTAGTCTATTATTATCGAAATCCGAGACACAACATGTATATAACCATCACTTAACGCAATCGACTCCTACCTGACATGAGTTGGGTAATGACGTGACTATTTCCCAATTACCATCACACACCACCTTTCGCCATTTTTGGATGACCGGCACGACACACAGCTATTATAATACATCTCAAGTTCATTCAACCCATTTTAGACATCGCAACTCTAAAATATGGGTTGGAGCAGATTAATTAGTTTCTCTTCACCCTTTTCTCAACTCAAATTAGTTAACACACCAGTCACCCAAAATAGCACACTGTTGGGGTCCAGCATAGACGCATTTACATATGGCGTAAAACTCCATAAGACTTACATTTGCTACTAAAGGACCTAAAGCACTTATGTGTATATCTTAGCGGATTGTTCTTCAATTTTAACAAGGACCGACTTGTGAACACTACTTGCCTCCAATAATTATTGGGCTGCGATAACACTCGTATAAGACCTCTAATCGATCAACAAGACATTTATTTATCCGAAGGGGCATGGAATGTGATGATTGACAAAGCGAAGCATCACATTGCCATACAACAAAAATTCATGACAATATCGAGATACTATCCACTAATCGTTTGAAAATTTAAACTTACTTCTCGCCTGCCATTACATCACTCCTTAATCACATAACCATCACGAGCATCCTTCACATGATTATATAATAGCGACCTAAGCGTCATGTCACAATACATACATCTTCTCCCGTTGCGAGTATAACCATATCACGGCATATACCCGCACGCCTCAATCAATATCTTATGCCACCACTACTACCATACACCACAGCACACACGTGCATACATGTCCTAATTAAATCCTCGCATCATATATATTTCCAAACTTACTCATCACATAAAACAAGCACGACACACGTGTTTACCAAAACGTGAATGCGACCTTGCCACGGCATATAACCCAAACATTTTATACCCACACATAATTAAACATCCATGTACACCACATCGACCAAACCATAATTAGACAAACTACAAATCGCACGCATCGAACAACCTCTTGTTCTCCAATCGCAAACGCGATCCTACCAATGCGCATACCCGAAACATTTTATCCATTCAAAATAATTAATCGGGTCGATCGAGAGCGGCATGCATCGGCTCACCATAAACAAACCCAATCGACGTTTGTAAGAATGATGGCGATTCCGATCTGTGCATCGCTCCGAACATTCGACGAGCGTTGAATGACTTGCCTTCTCCTCCACGCAAAACACGGGGTTTCTCTCCTCCACAAACAAAACAAAACAGCACATACACACAATTAATCACCGGAGAAAATGCCGATGTGAAATAAACAAGGATCGTCGCTGTCTCACCGGGGTGAACGATGTCGACGTTTGGGGCTGCGCAAAAACAGCAAATACCCGGCGAGTGTCGATGGTGCTGTGACAATATATCTTCCTTGCAGGCATTGTGTCGAACACCTCGCGCACATCAGAAAGGAGCGAGGGAAGGGGGTTGTCCTTGCTGTTGGTCGCTGGGGACAGAGAGACGGCAGGGAGAGGTGCCGTGAGCACATGAACTCGCCGGCGAGTAGAGCATGCCGTATAGGGAGTAGAGACCAGCACCATGGCTGCTAGCGGCCGAGAGCCGAGGGGAAAAAATGGAGCAGGGGCGCTGCTGTGCAGGGCGTCGGCTGCTCCTCATCCAAGCCAGGCGAACAACAGCAGGGGCACCATGGGAGGGGACGAGCCGAGCGCCATGGGGAAGCTCCGCGCATCCCGCTGCAAGGGCGCCGTGCCACAGCCGCTAGCCGGAGCTGGAGCTGCTGCGAGATGGGAACGGCTGCGCAGGGGAGAAGTGAGGGGGAGAAGGGCGTTGTCCCTGCTGCAGCCATGGGGAGCCAGGGAGGAAGAAGGGGCGCGCTGGCCATGGAGCAGAGGCGTCGCTGGGGGAAACGCAGGCCTGCTCAAGCCAGGGCAGAGGCATGGAGCGCCCAAGAAAAACCAGGAAGGAGGGAGCTCGTGGGGAGGTACCCTGCTGCCGAGCGCCATGGACAGGGAGGGAGCTCCCTGCGCGCTGCCGTGTGGGAGAAGGAGTGCGTGCTGCTGTCGTGAGGAAGAAGAGACAGGGAAGCAAGATTGTGGCGGCTGAAAGAAATGGAGGGGTGGGAGTGCAAAACTGCCAAGGGAGCACCCCTATTTATAGAAGCAGCCCTAGGGTTAGGGTTCCCAAGTGGGCCAAATGGGCCGAAACACGAATCGGGCTGCGCTAAATTATTTTACGGAATAAAATGCTTCCGCGAATTTCGCCTCTACAGAGAACAGAGCGAAAATAAAATTCGGGCGAATGGACGATTGAGCGATTAATTCGGCCGAGAGTCTAATTTGATTTCGTTCGAAAATAATTACCTACGCGTGATTCGAAAATAAATCGCCCTGAGATTTGATCGGCTTTGGAATTTTAGTCGGAGAAGGCGAATCGTGATATTTTAAAATCGCTGTCGGTACGGGGTTTTGAATTCGGTTTGGACATAGAGATTTCCGGCCGAGTCGAGTAAGAAATAATTAGAGGACGACGTACTGGGTATTTCGTGTGAGAGTATGGACTCGGATAAAATAGTCAGACGTCGACTGAGGTTCGAGAAATTAGACTCGGGCTCAGGTCAAATAGCAGTCGCCGAGAGTTTGATTAAACGAGCTTCAGATGAGATTTATAAATCGAGATGGATAATCGAGTTCGCATTCGTTCCGAGAATAAAAGTTTTAACACGCTCCAAAATTGGTTGTGTCACGCGATCGATTAACTCTGAATTCGGTGAACTTCCGAGAGAAAGCCTGATAAACAGAGATAGGCACGATCGAGAAATAGAAATTTTTACTGAGCATCCGAGATTAGGATTAATCTCCCGACATAACGCGAAATAAACACCTGGGGTGTCACAGCCTTCCCCCCTTAAACAGAATCTCGTCCCGAGATTCGAATGAGGATCTTCAAGGGTGGAGAAGCATGTAACTCCCAGGCTAGAGATAGATGCAAATTCATTAGATGGGATCTGACAAGATAATGAAGGTAGATTCGGATAGAATATCGCGGCATGCTGAGACAAAATGCTGCGATCACTTTGAGAGAATGTTCACAAGATACAGCACATCTGTATAGTCTCGTAATGGATCACGACTATTAACCGCGATACCAGCGCGTGCCGAGTAGCTCAACCATGTGTGCACCATAGTAGGCTCTCGGTTTCGTCACGGCACCATCAGTCGTTAGTCATGACGTCATTACCAAACGCAACCAATAAGAAATTCACATAGCACAGATAGATGGAGCCCATGAGAGTATGGCTCAGAAATTGTTACTAAAGTTGAAGCAGAGATTGCTGGCCCAAAAGAGCAGCACATAAGAATTTCCTTCAATTCAGAGAACTATTTTATTATCAACATGGAGATTATTAGGCAAGAGATTTATACGAGATTTTGATATGAGGAGGAACCAACCATGAGATCAAGATTGATGAGCTTTTAGAGACATTAGAGAACCCAAGACAATAGCAACATCCATTGAACCAAATGGATACGTTGCATAAAGATAAAATTTGATAAAACAACGTCATGATCCTTGGAGAAGGGGGTATGAGACTGACCAGAAATGAGAGATTTAGGCAGATCAACATCTGGTATTTGAGAACGGAATATGGCAGATAACCAGATAATAGGGCAGAATAATTAAAGGATCTAGAGATTCGGATGGGACAGCTAGCATGATTCACCGGGAAAAAGGATTACCGGATCCAGGTGAAAGGAGAGGTAGGCAACAAGATCAGCTGGATGATCAATAGGAATGCTATGAAGTTTTAGGGGCAAGGATTTATGGAAAGAAACATGGCCTTGATAGGGTTTGCGCAACTAGACACCAACAATAATAATTTTTTTTGACACAACAAGTGCATAAGGAAGTTTTAGTCGATTTAGGGGTCAAGCTATGGGTGTCTACAAGCCGTGTAGGCGCAACTTCAAGGGGGAAACACACAAGGGTTAGAAAACACCAACACAAGCATTTTTTTACAAGGGTTTCACTTGCTAAACTCAAGGTTGTTTGGAGGGGGAAATCTTTTCATGAACAGAACATACCACATTTTTTTGTAAAAAGGGTTGAACATTTAGAATACCACCTAGATAGCAAGGCAAGAGAAACACATAACATAACCTAACAAGACTTACCAATCTGACACGAGGTAAGACATTTCTAACATAGCAGCACACCACATTATTCACAAGTTCTTATTATTGGAATAGAGGTGAGAGAAGCATATTAATGCACAAGAGACAATTATAATGCGACAATCATGATGCATGCTCATTCTAGTCGTCTTCTCAGACCTAACTACCTTTTTGGGTGCTTCTACAGCATCCTTATTAATAGTAGTAGTAGCCTTTATGGCCTAAATAACTAGCCACCTAGCTACCCATCTATTTCCTAAGGCTTCACGTCCTAGGTCTATCCTTATCGTCCTGATATCTATCCAACTTTGATTTCTAAGCAAGTTTTACTTTAGAAAAGGTTGGTAATCATGACTTATTGACTTCTCTGTACTGGTATTCGCTCCGATGCCAGCTGTGGCGGAACCGCCCGAATTATTCCGACTTAAGTGCCTAAGTCCCGCCTTAGAGGCTAGACCACACTTAAATAGGAATAACCCGTCAGTCCCTCGGATCTAGTCCGATAAAGCCACTTATCCAGGATCGAATACCACTAGCTCACTCGAAGGTGAGGCATAGAGAAATACAATAAAACATAATACCACAAATTTAATAAGTATCATTAGTGATTACATTATCGGAGTTTCAGAAATAATAACCATAAATTTTAATGCAGCGGAAATAACTAACGGAGAAGAACCGAGCAACATGGCGAAGCCTGGCCACGCTACCCCTCCTGGTCCTCTCCTGCGGAAGCAGTAACCCACTCGACCATCTATCCCGGTGGCAGGGATGGAGGCCAAGTCACACCAGCAACAAATCATCCTAAGGAGTACCTGCAAAAATTGTGCCACAAGCAAGGCTGAGTATACTAATACTCAGCTAGACTTACCCGGTGTGAGGAGTCTACTCCTCTACCTCTAGACATGCAGCTGTTTGGCTGAGGGGTTTGATTTGCCAAAAGCACTAGCTGAGTCTAAAATCCAGTTTTAGCTTTTCAAGTTTTAGTATGCTCCTTTTTAAACTAGGTGAGTACCTAGCTACTCATACATGGTATCAAACATTTTATCAATCAACATCTTTTGCCAGTCACCTCATTTCCACTTATTACTCAATGCAGTACAATGGATCAAGCAGTCTCATTAGCTGCGAGAAGCAGACGATTCGAATCGAGTTTTTATCCTTGCAAGGTAAACCTAAACACACGACATGCAGGGGCACTCCGTCCCCACACACATCAACCGTCCCCATCGATTCCCCGTCAGCAGATCAGGGCTCACCGCCTTGGCGTACAATGCCTCACTGACCCCGACTGCCGTCGTGCAGTGACCGCACTTGTACCCACCATAATCGGAATGGGAGACCACGTCTCAGGTCGCGTGAGGGGATATGTCCACTGCCAGGTTCACTTAGGTACTAGGCTTACCGATTTACCATATTTCTCGGCATGTGCTTAGTACGTTCAAACGCTTGACACAGGTATCCGCACGTTAATCCTTATTCCAATTTCATCTCGTAGACCACGCATCCCCATGGATCCGTGTCCACAGCCCAACATCAGTATGATATGAAAGTGGATACAACCAATTTCCTGACCTCGCGCGAGTGCTAGAAAAATCACTCGACTTCTACCGAGATCCCTAATTAGTAAAGCAGCTACTCGACCTAGCATACTAGTATCCATCTCAAAAGGAAATCCTGAGTTAATGCAACTAGGGTTTCAGACAACTCCTACACTTAAGTGCACAGTACAAGCCTACAAACATTAAGTGCAGTAAAATAGCATATATAACGGTTATGCATAAAACCGGGGCTTGCCTTTAATTTAACACTTAGATAGTGTTTGCTGGGGTGGCACTCGCTTGGCGAGCATCCACTGGTTATGTCCATTCTTCAGGTCGTTCACCATGGCATCTTGTGGTTGGCACCACATCACTGGCTCGATCATCATCTCTCGGTCCTATATGAGATGCAAGATGCATATGTATGAATATAATGAAAGTAGCTAGCACAAGATACATTAAGTACACGCTAGCGAATTAAACACTAAGTAGCGAGACATCACAAGCAACCACACCCACTAGCGTTAGCTAACTACATTTCGTTGAGCGCACAACATTAACACCACTAAAAAGGCGATCAACATTTTGGATATTTACGCAACACAACACTACATCACAATTAACTAGAGAAAGAAACGTATAAAAATATGACACACATGTTATCTCAAGCTTAGTCATGATAATTTTATATGAATTTAGTGCTAACCATCCATTTTAGCCAAAAGGGTGAACTAACAATCAATTAAGCATAAGCAGAATTTTTGGACAGCAATGCAGCAGCTACTTGTTTTAATCATAACTTTTCAAATATTAATCCAAAACTAGCAAACTAGGACTTTATGGAAAGCTTAGAAAGTTCTCTACAACTTTGGTATTGTCATTACAACATGATTAAGCACTTAGCAAGGTCAAAACGTGCTAATACACAGCGCTGTCCAGATTTGGACAGATTCAGACTTGTGACTTCAAAAATTCATAACTGAAGATTCAGACATCCAAACAAAGTGATCTTAGACTTTCTGGAAAGCTAATAAAATGTTCTACAAATTATTTATAAACATCACTGGTTGGTTTAACATGTATCAAGGGTAAAATATACTATGAAGGCTGTGCTGTCCAAAACTGGACAGATTCAGTCTTCACACTTCAAACACATGTAACTTAATCTTCAGACCACCAAAAATAGTGATCCAAGACTTTTTAGAAAGCTTGGCAAATGAACTACATAACTTTTATAATCACCAAGAATTGATTCTATGTTGAACTGAATCAAACAATTCAGTTTTCGAAATCAGTTCTGTCAGAGGACAGAACACAGCAACCAGTTTGAAAAATTCATAACTCTTAAACAATCAGTCATACGGTTATGAAATTTTAACACAAGCAAGATCAGAAAAGCCTCTACAACTTTCTTATAATCAACAAGGACTGATTCTAACATTAACTTAAGCAAACAATACAGTTTCTGAAATCTGTACAGAATTTGGACAGATTCAGTTACTGAATTTGTAAAAAGCATAACTCCTAAACTATCAGACCTGTGGCTGTCAAATTTTAACACAAGTAAGATAATAGAGTTGTCTACAACTTTCTTGTGAACACCAATAACTGATTTCAACATTAACTTAATCAACCACTGCAATTTCTGAAATCTGTTCAGAAATTCGACAGATTCAGGTGCTGGACTTGTGAAAAGCACAACTCTTAAACGATCGGGTTTTGGGCTGTAAAATTTTAGTACCAGCAAGATAATAAGGTTATCTACAACTCTTCTATACAACTTTTCTACAGAAAACATAATTTAATTCATCAAACAAACAGCACAATAAAAACAGCGTGTGCAGTCCAAAACAGCAATCATTAACTTTCAGCTTCTCTATAATTCCAGAATTAGTCGTGTTCTAGAGACTTAAATTATTCTAACACTTCACCGTTGATTAGAGTTAAATTAGTCAAATTAGGACCATCAAGTTGACTCATAAATTTTATCCAAGTCATTTTGTGCGCTAGATTTACCATACTCAATTAACCACGCGTTCTCCACGAAAATCAACATCGAAGCGCTTTTCACCCAATAACTTGCATTTTAACTTAGACCTCCCATGAGCACTACTAAGCTTCATCCACGACCATAATCATGCGCATTCAGACTTCAAAAGCAAATCACCGTGACTACGACCTTACCCAAACACATCTATTAATTCGGCTAACTAGCGCAACAACATAGGCCACTATACATCACACACGTCGGCTAGTCTATTATTATCGAAATCCGAGACACAACATGTATATAACCATCACTTAACGCAATCGACTCCTACCTGACATGAGTTGGGTAATGACGTGACTATTTCCCAATTACCATCACACACCACCTTTCGCCATTTTTGGATGACCGGCACGACACACAGCTATTATAATACATCTCAAGTTCATTCAACCCATTTTAGACATCGCAACTCTAAAATATGGGTTGGAGCAGATTAATTAGTTTCTCTTCACCCTTTTCTCAACTCAAATTAGTTAACACACCAGTCACCCAAAATAGCACACTGTTGGGGTCCAGCATAGACGCATTTACATATGGCGTAAAACTCCATAAGACTTACATTTGCTACTAAAGGACCTAAAGCACTTATGTGTATATCTTAGCGGATTGTTCTTCAATTTTAACAAGGACCGACTTGTGAACACTACTTGCCTCCAATAATTATTGGGCTGCGATAACACTCGTATAAGACCTCTAATCGATCAACAAGACATTTATTTATCCGAAGGGGCATGGAATGTGATGATTGACAAAGCGAAGCATCACATTGCCATACAACAAAAATTCATGACAATATCGAGATACTATCCACTAATCGTTTGAAAATTTAAACTTACTTCTCGCCTGCCATTACATCACTCCTTAATCACATAACCATCACGAGCATCCTTCACACGATTATATAATAGCGACCTAAGCGTCATGTCACAATACATGCATCTTCTCCCGTTGCGAGTATAACCATATCACGGCATATACTGTAACACCCGGTTTTAAGGAACAAAGCCGGGTGCATCTCATACATGCGCCAAGAAGACAACATATACAATAACAGAGTGTATAGAGATAAATGTCATTAACATCAGAGTATTTATTACATAGCGGAAGACTTATTACAAAATAAAGTAATGAAGATAAAATGAACTAAGGATCGTCGGCGCCAATGTCGACTGGGAAACGCCACCTAGATCAGATCGAACTCCTCAGTGTTAGGCGGCTCCTCCTGAACCACCTGATCATCTCCTGTGGGGGGGGGTGTGAGACAGCAAGGGTGAGCTCACACATGATCATAGCTCAACAAGTTGTGGGGAACCAGTGGACATAAACTCACAAAGGTGTGAGTTCATGTGATGTGTAAGGCTAATCAAAGATAGGGGTTAAAGCTGAGCATTGCTTTTAAGTAGTTGGTCAAACTTTTATTAGCAATTACTAAGTGTAAGTAAATACCAAACCATAAGTAAAGTAATAGAACAAAATTAATAACAAAACCCATGCAATGCAAATGACAAAATTGAATTTAAGTTCCATAATTAAACATCAGAGAGTCCTGAGCTGCTCGTGACCGTGAGCTCGGCTAGTATACCAGTTTTACACTCTGCAGAGGTTGTACCCTTTACCCACAAGTCATGTTACCCATCTGCCAAGGGGTCATGAATCCCATATACCTCTACCTAGGAAGCACGGCAGGGCAACACTACGAGGCCTTTACAAAGTTCCACTAGCTTCCGAAAACCCGCTACAGTTTATGGGAAGATCCAGTAAAGGGTTCCTGGCTGACCGCCATCGCAGCAAAATCAACCAGGGACCTCCCCGCACTGACCTCTCCCCTACTGCCCTTGCCCCTTTCGGGTAAGGTAGTCTTCCACTAGCTTTCCTAATTAATCAGCCAAGGGCGTCCCATTCCACCCTTGTGGTGGCACGTGGTTCTCAAGTTAAGCTCTATGTTCCAATTAACATTAATGATAACAACATGAACATAAACAGGATAACAACAAGAATTGGAACATAGAGGTAATAAATGATTATCCCAAAACCATATAAAGCAATAGCAAACTACCCAAGTGATTCAGGGGTAAACAAGGTAATGAGATAAACAAATCTAGGGTGACCTATTGGGTCCCATCAAAATTAGCCTATGCATGGATAAGTGATATTAAAGAACATTATTGGGTAAAAAGTGGTCAAGGGCACAACTTGCCTTCAATGAGCTCCTGCTCAGCTACTTCAACTTGCTGCTCACCAGGATCCTCAGCAACGGGCTCTTCTACTCGCCACAATACAAACAAGCACAGGATATAGGGAAAATTAACATTACACCAAGCATGTAAACAAAATACACATAGTTATTCTACATATTAAAATAAAATCCTAGGAACAGAACTCATAATTTTCTGAATTATAGATTTTAAGTTATGCATTTTCAAAGGTTTTATGTGCTTTAAATAGGGTTAAGTGATAAATAAATTTCCTTACTGTTTTTATGCCAAAACAGAGACACTAAGTGAAAGAGGATAAAATTACAAAATTTTAGGAACTGGAATGAATTAATTTGGAGTTAGTATGAATTTTCTATGAATTTATAAAGTTCTAGCAATTATTTTCCTATTAAAAATCTATTTAATAATCATTTTCTCTGGTTTTATAAAGTCCTGGACTGGGCCTCAATTCTGGAGAAACCCAGGGGTCTCGGTGTAAATTTCTACAGACACCGAGAACAGTGGAGATGGATGGCGGGTTGGTTTCTAGTAAGTGTAGGGGTTCTTTTGTAATACGCGCAAGCCGAAGGGGTATCCATCCATATGGGCCGTCCGATCGGCAGTCAATGCGCCAGATTAGATCTCCGACTTAATGAATCGGTATGCGACGACAGTTGTTGGATCCTAAACCCACGGCCCAGATTTAATGAGTCGCGGATCCACTCCGCGCCACTGGATCACGCATCTACGGTCTCTGTGCGATCGAGCGAAGGGGTATCCCATGGCCTAATCTCGGCCGTTCATCCCCCGATCGACGGCCGCGAAGTCGTCGCCTCCCCTGGACCCCGAGCGCGGCGGCGCACTCCCCTACCGCGGCGGCCCGCTCGCCGGAGCCCCACCGATTCGGCCACAATCCGACCCTATTCTCCAATTAAACCAGGCTACACTAAGGCAAAGGTAGGGCGAACGCAATGGGGGATCAATTACCTCGGATTGGCGACGATGGTAGCTCGGCCACGACGCGGCGCGGGTTCACGGCGACCCAACAGCGCCGGCGACGAATTCAGGGCAACCAGCTAGGTTTCCCGGCCCAAGACTCCCACGATCTCGTTTCTGGTGATTCTACGGAGCTTCTAAATGGCACCACGGCCGGGTGTTCCTCCCAGTGAAGGATCGACGATGGCAGCGGCTGTGCACTCAATCTCTCTGCGCTAATGGTGGCTCGACGAGTTCTCTTCTTGGATGGCTCAGAGGGGGAAGGCACAGCTTTAAACTCCAGACTGAGTCCGCGCCGGTGGGCACGCCCCGATTTCACGCACGGCCCCGTTGATTCCGTGCGATCCGCGTCTCACGGGGAGAACACGGGCGTTTGTTACTGCGGATGAAGAAGAGTCTGACAAAAGGGGCCCGCCAGTCAGTGAATCATGGAAGCAAGAAACACATCCACGGCGTGAAGCCGACCGGTGGGCTCCACCCGCCAGAGAGGGTGCGGCAATGTGGGTTGTGGGAACAGGCCGCGCGGGTGTTTAGCCAGTGGGCCGAAAAGGGTGAAGTCGGCCCAGGTAAGGCTTTTTCTTTTTCCCTTTTTATTTTCTGTTTTCTTTTCTTTTACTTTTGAATTTAAGTTTTGAATTTCAAATCTGTGATGAACTTGCACTCAAATCTTTCTGGGTATATGATTTGGATAAATCATTGTGGATCAAATTTATCTATTTGTAAGTTTTATTTCTTTGTATTAAATAGCATTTTTCTTTCTCTCTTTCCAAATTTTAGCATTTCTTTTAGGATTTAATTTCTCATTTGGATATTTAATATTTTTCCTTGCCACAAAATGCACACAAAAATAAAATATCCAGCATGATGCAACAATTTAGTAACATATCTTTTCATTATTTGTTCTTGGACATGGTGTTCTCATATGATGGTGCATAAAGATCAAACTCACATAAAGAGAGAAATTGTTTTCTCTATTGGTATTTTATCTGGCAATTACAAAGTGGGTGTTACAAATCCTACCCCCCTTAAAAATAATCTCGTCCTCGAGATTTAAGAAGATCTAGGGAAAAGGTGGGGAAAATCTATGCGAAGCTCTTCTTCTCTTTCCCAAGTTGCTTCATCTTCACTGTGGTGACTCCATTGGACTTTGCACATCTTTATCACCTTATTTCTTGTAACTCGAGTCAATGTATCCAAAATCTTGATCGGGTACTCCGTGTAAGTCAAATCACCTTGAACACTGAGCTCTTCCATTGGTAACTGTTCCTCGGGAACACGGAGACACTTCTTCAGTTGAGATACGTGAAACACATTATGCACATCTGATAGACTAGCAGGTAGCTCGAGTTGGTATGCCATCTCCCCAACTCTTCTAAAGATCAAGAATGGTCCAATGTAGCGAGGGGACAATTTGCCCTTAACTTTAAATCTCCTCATTCCACGCAGTGGTGACACCTTGAGATACACATAATCTCCCTCTTCAAATTCCAGTGGTCTCCTTCTATTATCGGCATAGCTCTTTTGCCTGGTTTGAGCTACCTTCAAATTCTCTCGAATTATACGAACTTGTTCTTCTGCTTCTTGAATCAATTCAGGCCCAAAGAACTGTCTCTCTCCAGTCTGATCCCAATATAGAGGAGTCCTGCACTTTCTCCCATACAAAGCTTCAAAAGGTGACATCTTCAGACTGGCCTGATAGCTATTATTGTACGAGAATTCAGCATAAGGTAGACTCTTATCCCAACTTCCTCCATGCTGAAGGGCACATGCTCTCAACATATCCTCCAAAACTTGATTTGTCCTTTCACTCTGTCCATCAGTCTGAGGGTGATAAGCTGTACTGAAATTCAACTTCGTACTCATGTTCTCATGAAAGCTTCTCCAAAATCTTGAGGTAAACTGCGAACCTCGATCAGACACGATCTTCTTTGGTACTCCATGTGAACACACAATCCGAGCCATATATAACTCTGCTAGCTGAGAACCTTTATAAGTAGTCTTCACAGGAATAAAGTGAGCCACTTTAGTCAATCTATCCACAATCACCCATATAGCATCATATCCTTTCTGGGTGCGAGGCAATCCAGTAATGAAATCCATACCAATCTCTTCCCATTTCCACTCGGGTATCTTCAGTGGATGCAGTAGTCCAGCTGGCCTCTGGTGTTCAGCCTTAACTCTTTGACATACATCGCACATAGCTACATGTGCAGCTACATCTCTTTTCAATCCATACCACCAATATTTCCGTTTCAAATCCTGATACATCTTGGTACTACCAGGATGAATAGAATAATCCGAGTCATGGGCCTCCTTTAAAATAGTCTCCCGAAGGCTTTTAATATCAGGAACACACATCCTGTCCTTGAACCATACAGTGCACTGCTCATCTTCCGTGAATTCCGGAACTCGTCCTTCAGTAATCAGATCCTTAATCTCTTTTATCTTAGCATCACCAATTTGTCCTTTGCGGATCTCTTGCTCCAAAGTAGGTTCCACATCAATAGTAACTCCTTCAGTATGAGCAACTATCCCCAGGTTAAGTCTCCTGAAATCCTCAACAATCTCATCGGGTAGCTGGGCAACAATAGCTGAATGAACATGTTCCTTGCGACTCAAGGCATCTGCAACCAAATTTGCCTTGCCCGGGTGATAGTGAATCTCCAAATCATAATCCTTAATAAGCTCCAACCAACGGCGTTGCCTAAGGTTGAGATCCTTCTGAGTGAATATATACTTCAAACTCTTATGATCCGTGTACACTTGGCACTTGGTCCCCATGATATAATGTCTCCAAATCTTAAGTGCATGCACAACGGCTGCCAATTCCAAGTCATGAGTGGGGTAGTTCAATTCATGTCTCCGCAACTGACGAGAAGCATAAGCAATCACATGTCCTTCTTGCATGAGCACACATCCTAAGCCTTGGCCACATGCATCGCAATAGATGTCAAATCCTTTTTGTAAGTCCGGCATAACCAATACTGGTGGCGACATCAACCTCTTCTTCAATAGATCAAAGCTGTCTTGACACTTCTCGTCCCACTTGAATTCTCTTCCTTTCTCCAAAAGCGAAGTCATCGGCTTAGCAATCTTAGAAAATCCTTCAATAAATCTCCGATAATAGCCTGCTAATCCCAAGAAACTCCGAATCTCAGTAACTGTAGTGGGTACTCTCCACTCCATTATCTCCTTAACCTTAGCAGGATCCACTGCTATTCCTCCATTAGAAATAATATGACCAAGAAATGGCACTTCGCCAATCCAAAACTCGCACTTGCTGAACTTAGCATAGAGTTGATTATCTCGAAGCTTCTGTAGCACCATCCTCAGATGTTCCTCGTGATCACTTTCACTCTGAGAATAAATAAGAATATCGTCGATGAATACCACGACGAATCTGTCCAAATACTCCATAAACACCTTGTTCATTAAGTTCATAAAATAGGCTGGTGCGTTAGTCAATCCAAATGACATAACAGTGAACTCATATAATCCATATCTAGTCGAGAAAGCCGTCTTGGGAATGTCCGATGGTCTAATCCTCATCTGATGGTAACCCGATCGGAGATCAATCTTCGAAAATACTCTTGCACCCCTCATTTGATCAAACAAATCCTCAATACGGGGCAACGGATACTTGTTCTTCACTGTAACATCATTAAGAGATCTATAATCCACACACATCCGTTGTGATCCATCCTTCTTCTGTACAAACAAGACCGGTGCTCCCCATGGTGAGGAACTCGGACGAATGTACCCAGCCTCTTGTAACTCAGTTAACTGCTTCTTAAGTTCCTTCAACTCCTCTACGGACATCCTATATGGCCGTTTAGAAATAGGGGCGGTTCCAGGTAACTCCTCTGGAAAGACATCCGGAAAATCTCTAACCACCCGGATATTGTCACCAACAAACTCCTCAGGCATGAAGAACATTGCACGCATAGATGAGGAGGTTACTGCAATATTAACTTGAAACCTTTCTCCTTTAGCAGTAGTGAGTTCTACGGTACCTCTACCACATGCTATAACGGCCTTTGCCTTTCTTAGCCATGACATACCAAGAATCAAATCTATACTGCTTGACTCCAATATTATAGCAGTAGCTCCAAATTCTCTACCCATAATGGTTAATGTCAATTTACGTGTCATTTGATTCGCCTCAACAGGCCCTTTAGGTGTAATTACTATCAGGGGTGTTCTCATATTTAGCAGTGGTATTTCATTTGTGTTGGCATATCTAGCAGACATGAATGAATGTGTAGCACCAGAATCAAATAATATGGTTGCAGGAATTGCATTAACATAAAACATACCAATTACGAGGTCCCCTCCATCCGGAGTATCATCAACGCTGACTTGATTAACCTTGGCAATAGAATATCCCTTGCCAGTTCCTAGAGTTTGCTGCCTGTTCTGAACTGGAGTAGTAGCAATCCTCTGTGGGCAGACATTTGCATAATGACCAATCTTCCCACACTTGTAACATTGAGTGCCCGGACTCTGTCCTGAAAACTTTGTCGGGGTGCCAGTAGGGGTAGCCTGTCGAGGAGGTGGAGTCCTCAGTGGTGACTGCTGAACTGGGCGTGGTCCTCCTGGTCGAGTCGGTGTACTCTGGGGTGAACTGTAGCGAGGACGAACACTGCTGCTTCCTTGTCCTTGAGATATTGCCTTCCTCTTCAAATCTCCCAGCTGAACACGCTTGTGTTCAATAGCCAGGGCCTTATCAAGCAGCCTCTGAAATGATGGAAATGTGTGTGCCACAAGAGCATACTGCAGTGGTCCATTAAGTCCCTCAATGAAATGCTCCTGCTTCCTCTCGTCTTCAGCAACTTCTTCAGGGGCATATCGGGATAACTGAATAAACTTGTCTCTGTACTCGCTGACTGACATACTTCCTTGCTTCAGCGACAGAAATTCCTTCTTCTTGATCTTTATCATCCCAGCTGGAATATGGTAGTTCCTGAACTGCGTACTGAACTCTGCCCAGGTAATAGTATCAGCAGCATCGTGGGCAGCAGTATAAGAATCCCACCAGTCAGCAGCAGGACCAATCAGACGTCCAGAAGCATATAAAACCTTCTCCCGATCCGTGCATTGTGCAATATTCAGCATCTTCTCAATTGCTTTCAGCCAATCATCTGCGTCCAGTGGATCAGGTGAGCTTGCAAATGTGGGTGGCTTATGGCTCATGAACTCCCTATGCTTGTCTCGGGGTGGAACTGGTGGTGGTGGTGGAGGCAGTGGTACTTGTTGCTGTTGTTGTTGCATTTGCTGTTGCAGCTGTTGTTGTTGCGCTCTCCTTTCCTGGCGTATCTCATCTCGCTCTTGGCGTAACTCCTGTCGTATATCCTCTCTTTCTTGACGCATCTCCTGGCGTTCTTGCTGCATCTGAGCCCGCATATCGGCCATAGTATCTGCCATTTGCTGCATCATTGCCATCTGAGCAGCAACCAGTGGGTCAACTCCGCCCGGTGGAGGATTGGGAGGATTCATCCCCGCAGGTTGTGGCTGAGGTTGTCTTCGAGTGTGTTGGTTAGGAGGCAAGTCAATTCCACCACCCCGCCTGGTATTGACCATCTGAGTTAGATACATATGTTAAGAAAATAATAGCCAAGGCAGGTATTTACAAATCAGGTTACTTTGGGGGACTTTTTAGCTAAGCAGATTAATATTTTACATATCCTAGCTAATTCAATACCTTATGGTGGTACATACTAAGATGTCCATAGTTCAATCAATCAAAGAAGCAAATCAGGCATTTAGCATCAGCACAATCAAACAACATTTTAAAATAGAGAAAATAGTTTTAATTTTGTCTTAGGTTCCCTATCTCTTAAAATGTCATAAGGGTAGGGATTCCAAGGTGTGAAATCCATCTTGTCTTAGAGTAGAAAAGGTAAGAATGATCAGAGTAGAACAGTAGAAGGTGAGACAGGATCAAGATAAGTGTAGAAAGAATCAGAGTAAGGTGAGTGTAGAATGAATCAGAATGAGATAAGTAGGTAAGGGTTTGTCTAGTCTATCTAGGTTTCGTCCTACAGTCAACATTTCCTCTGATACCACTTCTGTAACACCCGGTTTTAAGGAACAAAGCCGGGTGCATCTCATACATGCGCCAAGAAGACAACATATACAATAACAGAGTGTATAGAGATAAATGTCATTAACATCAGAGTATTTATTACATAGCGGAAGACTTATTACAAAATAAAGTAATGAAGATAAAATGAACTAAGGATCGTCGGCGCCAATGTCGACTGGGAAACGCCACCTAGATCAGATCGAACTCCTCAGTGTTAGGCGGCTCCTCCTGAACCACCTGATCATCTCCTGTGGGGGGGGGGGTGTGAGACAGCAAGGGTGAGCTCACACATGATCATAGCTCAACAAGTTGTGGGGAACCAGTGGACATAAACTCACAAAGGTGTGAGTTCATGTGATGTGTAAGGCTAATCAAAGATAGGGGTTAAAGCTGAGCATTGCTTTTAAGTAGTTGGTCAAACTTTTATTAGCAATTACTAAGTGTAAGTAAATACCAAACCATAAGTAAAGTAATAGAACAAAATTAATAACAAAACCCATGCAATGCAAATGACAAAATTGAATTTAAGTTCCATAATTAAACATCAGAGAGTCCTGAGCTGCTCGTGACCGTGAGCTCGGCTAGTATACCAGTTTTACACTCTGCAGAGGTTGTACCCTTTACCCACAAGTCATGTTACCCATCTGCCAAGGGGTCATGAATCCCATATACCTCTACCTAGGAAGCACGGCAGGGCAACACTACGAGGCCTTTACAAAGTTCCACTAGCTTCCGAAAACCCGCTACAGTTTATGGGAAGATCCAGTAAAGGGTTCCTGGCTGACCGCCATCGCAGCAAAATCAACCAGGGACCTCCCCGCACTGACCTCTCCCCTACTGCCCTTGCCCCTTTCGGGTAAGGTAGTCTTCCACTAGCTTTCCTAATTAATCAGCCAAGGGCGTCCCATTCCACCCTTGTGGTGGCACGTGGTTCTCAAGTTAAGCTCTATGTTCCAATTAACATTAATGATAACAACATGAACATAAACAGGATAACAACAAGAATTGGAACATAGAGGTAATAAATGATTATCCCAAAACCATATAAAGCAATAGCAAACTACCCAAGTGATTCAGGGGTAAACAAGGTAATGAGATAAACAAATCTAGGGTGACCTATTGGGTCCCATCAAAATTAGCCTATGCATGGATAAGTGATATTAAAGAACATTATTGGGTAAAAAGTGGTCAAGGGCACAACTTGCCTTCAATGAGCTCCTGCTCAGCTACTTCAACTTGCTGCTCACCAGGATCCTCAGCAACGGGCTCTTCTACTCGCCACAATACAAACAAGCACAGGATATAGGGAAAATTAACATTACACCAAGCATGTAAACAAAATACACATAGTTATTCTACATATTAAAATAAAATCCTAGGAACAGAACTCATAATTTTCTGAATTATAGATTTTAAGTTATGCATTTTCAAAGGTTTTATGTGCTTTAAATAGGGTTAAGTGATAAATAAATTTCCTTACTGTTTTTATGCCAAAACAGAGACACTAAGTGAAAGAGGATAAAATTACAAAATTTTAGGAACTGGAATGAATTAATTTGGAGTTAGTATGAATTTTCTATGAATTTATAAAGTTCTAGCAATTATTTTCCTATTAAAAATCTATTTAATAATCATTTTCTCTGGTTTTATAAAGTCCTGGACTGGGCCTCAATTCTGGAGAAACCCAGGGGTCTCGGTGTAAATTTCTACAGACACCGAGAACAGTGGAGATGGATGGCGGGTTGGTTTCTAGTAAGTGTAGGGGTTCTTTTGTAATACGCGCAAGCCGAAGGGGTATCCATCCATATGGGCCGTCCGATCGGCAGTCAATGCGCCAGATTAGATCTCCGACTTAATGAATCGGTATGCGACGACAGTTGTTGGATCCTAAACCCACGGCCCAGATTTAATGAGTCGCGGATCCACTCCGCGCCACTGGATCACGCATCTACGGTCTCTGTGCGATCGAGCGAAGGGGTATCCCATGGCCTAATCTCGGCCGTTCATCCCCCGATCGACGGCCGCGAAGTCGTCGCCTCCCCTGGACCCCGAGCGCGGCGGCGCACTCCCCTACCGCGGCGGCCCGCTCGCCGGAGCCCCACCGATTCGGCCACAATCCGACCCTATTCTCCAATTAAACCAGGCTACACTAAGGCAAAGGTAGGGCGAACGCAATGGGGGATCAATTACCTCGGATTGGCGACGATGGTAGCTCGGCCACGACGCGGCGCGGGTTCACGGCGACCCAACAGCGCCGGCGACGAATTCAGGGCAACCAGCTAGGTTTCCCGGCCCAAGACTCCCACGATCTCGTTTCTGGTGATTCTACGGAGCTTCTAAATGGCACCACGGCCGGGTGTTCCTCCCAGTGAAGGATCGACGATGGCAGCGGCTGTGCACTCAATCTCTCTGCGCTAATGGTGGCTCGACGAGTTCTCTTCTTGGATGGCTCAGAGGGGGAAGGCACAGCTTTAAACTCCAGACTGAGTCCGCGCCGGTGGGCACGCCCCGATTTCACGCACGGCCCCGTTGATTCCGTGCGATCCGCGTCTCACGGGGAGAACACGGGCGTTTGTTACTGCGGATGAAGAAGAGTCTGACAAAAGGGGCCCGCCAGTCAGTGAATCATGGAAGCAAGAAACACATCCACGGCGTGAAGCCGACCGGTGGGCTCCACCCGCCAGAGAGGGTGCGGCAATGTGGGTTGTGGGAACAGGCCGCGCGGGTGTTTAGCCAGTGGGCCGAAAAGGGTGAAGTCGGCCCAGGTAAGGCTTTTTCTTTTTCCCTTTTTATTTTCTGTTTTCTTTTCTTTTACTTTTGAATTTAAGTTTTGAATTTCAAATCTGTGATGAACTTGCACTCAAATCTTTCTGGGTATATGATTTGGATAAATCATTGTGGATCAAATTTATCTATTTGTAAGTTTTATTTCTTTGTATTAAATAGCATTTTTCTTTCTCTCTTTCCAAATTTTAGCATTTCTTTTAGGATTTAATTTCTCATTTGGATATTTAATATTTTTCCTTGCCACAAAATGCACACAAAAATAAAATATCCAGCATGATGCAACAATTTAGTAACATATCTTTTCATTATTTGTTCTTGGACATGGTGTTCTCATATGATGGTGCATAAAGATCAAACTCACATAAAGAGAGAAATTGTTTTCTCTATTGGTATTTTATCTGGCAATTACAAAGTGGGTGTTACATATACCCGCACGCCTCAATCAATATCTTACGCCACCACCACTACCATACACCATAGCACACACGTGCATACATGTCCTAATTAAATCCTCGCATCATATATATTTCCAAACTTACTCATCACATAAAACAAGCACGACACACGTGTTTACCAAAACGTGAATGCGACCTTGCCACGGCATATAACCCAAACATTTTATACCCACACATAATTAAACATCCATGTACACCACATCGACCAAACCATAATTAGACAAACTACAAATCGCACGCATCGAACAACCTCTTGTTCTCCAATCGCAAACGCGATCCTACCAATGCGCATACCCGAAACATTTTATCCATTCAAAATAATTAATCGGGTCGATCGAGAGCGGCATGCATCGGCTCACCATAAACAAACCCAATCGACGTTTGTAAGAATGATGGCGATTCCGATCTGTGCATCGCTCCGAACATTCGACGAGCGTTGAATGACTTGCCTTCTCCTCCACGCAAAACACGGGGTTTCTCTCCTCCACAAACAAAACAAAACAGCACATACACACAATTAATCACCGGAGAAAATGCCGATGTGAAATAAACAAGGATCGTCGCTGTCTCACCGGGGTGAACGATGTCGACGTTTGGGGCTGTGCAAAAACAGCAAATACCCGGCGAGTGTCGATGGTGCTGTGACAATATATCTTCCTTGCAGGCATTGTGTCGAACACCTCGCGCACATCAGAAAGGAGCGAGGGAAGGGGGCTGTCCTTGCTGTTGGTCGCTGGGGACAGAGAGACGGCAGGGAGAGGTGCCGTGAGCACATGAACTCGCCGGCGAGCAGAGCATGCCGTATAGGGAGTAGAGACCAGCACCATGGCTGCTAGCGGCCGAGAGCCGAGGGGAAAAAAATGGAGCAGGGGCGCTGCTGTGCAGGGCGTCGACTGCTCCTCATCCAAGCCAGGCGAGCAACAGCAGGGGCACCATGGGAGGGGACGAGCCGAGCGCCATGGGGAAGCTCCGCGCATCCCGCTGCAAGGGCGCCGTGCCACAGCCGCTGGCCGGAGCTGGAGCTGCTGCGAGATGGGAACGGCTGCGCAGGGGAGAAGTGAGGGGGAGAAGGGCGTTGTCCCTGCTGCAGCCATGGGGAGCCAGGGAGGAAGAAGGGGCGCGCTGGCCATGGAGCAGAGGCGTCGCTGGGGGAAACGCAGGCCTGCTCAAGCCAGGGCAGAGGCATGGAGCGCCCAAGAAAAACCAGGAAGGAGGGAGCTCGTGGGGAGGTACCCTGCTGCCGAGCGCCATGGACAGGGAGGGAGCTCCCTGCGCGCTGCTGTGTGGGAGAAGGAGTGCGTGCTGCTGTCGTGAGGAAGAAGAGACAGGGAAGCAAGATTGTGGCGGCTGAAAGAAATGGAGGGGTGGGAGTGCAAAACTGCCAAGGGAGCACCCCTATTTATAGAAGCAGCCCTAGGGTTAGGGTTCCCAAGTGGGCCAAATGGGCCGAAACACGAATCGGGCTGCGCTAAATTATTTTACGGAATAAAATGCTTCCGCGAATTTCGCCTCTACAGAGAATAGAGCGAAAATAAAATTCGGGCGAATGGACGATTGAGCGATTAATTCGGCCGAGAGTCTAATTTGATTTCGTTCGAAAATAATTACCTACGCGTGATTCGAAAATAAATCGCCCTGAGATTTGATCGGCTTTGGAATTTTAGTCGGAGAAGGCGAATCGTGATATTTTAAAATCGCTGTCGGTACGGGGTTTTGAATTCGGTTTGGACATAGAGATTTCCGGCCGAGTCGAGTAAGAAATAATTAGAGGACGACGTACTGGGTATTTCGTGTGAGAGTACGGACTCGGATAAAATAGTCAGACGTCGACTGAGGTTCGAGAAATTAGACTCGGGCTCAGGTCAAATAGCAGTCGCCGAGAGTTTGATTAAACGAGCTTCAGATGAGATTTATAAATCGAGATGGATAATCAAGTTCGCATTCGTTCCGAGAATAAAAGTTTTAACACGCTCCAAAATTGGTTGTGTCACGCGATCGATTAACTCTGAATTCGGTGAACTTCCGAGAGAAAGCCTGATAAACAGAGATAGGCACGATCGAGAAATAGAAATTTTTACTGAGCATCCGAGATTAGGATTAATCTCCCGACATAACGCGAAATAGACACCTGGGGTGTCACAAGCAAGACACGATATGGTTCAAGAATCGGATCTGTGTTCCCGATATTGATAGTCTTCGGGAAACTATATTGAAGGAGGCACATGACTCAGTTTATTCTATTCACCCTGGGAGTACTAAGATGTATCAGGATTTGAAGCAAAAGTATTGGTGGTATGGTTTGAAGAGAGATGTGGCTGCACATGTGGCTATGTGCGATGTGTGCCAAAGAGTTACGGCTGAACACCAGAGGCCAGCCGGACTACTGCATCCACTGAAGATACCTGAGTGGAAATGGGAAGAGATTGGTATGGACTTCATTGTTGGATTACCCCGCACGTCCGCTGGATGTGATTCTATATGGGTGATTGTGGACAGACTAACTAAAGTAGCCCACTTTATTCCAGTGAAGACCACGTATTCAGGAGCCAAGTTGGCAGAGTTGTACATGGCACGGATTGTATGTCTACATGGTGTGCTAAAGAAGATTGTGTCAGACCGGGGATCACAGTTCACCTCTCGGTTTTGGAAGAAGTTGCACGAATCATTGGATACGAGATTGAATTTTAGTTCGGCCTACCATCCACAGACTGATGGGCAGACTGAGAGGACCAACCAAGTGCTTGAGGATATGTTAAGAGCTTGTGCTCTTAAACATGGTGGAAGTTGGGATAAGAGTTTGCCGTATGCAGAGTTCTCTTACAATAATAGCTATCAGGCCAGTTTGAAGATGTCACCGTTTGAGGCTTTGTATGACAGAAAGTGCAGGACTCCACTATATTGGGATCAAACTGGTGAAAGGCAGTTGTTTGGATCTGAGATTATACAGGAAGCGGAAGAACAAGTCTAGCAAATAAGGGAGAATTTGAGAACTGCGCAGTCAAGACAGAAAAGTTATGCTGATACCCGGAGAAGACTGCTTGAGTTTAAGGAGGGAGATTATGTCTATTTGAAGGTGTCACCGCTCCGGGGTATGAGAAGATTCAAAGTCAAAGGAAAGTTGTCCCCTCGCTTTATTGGACCCTTCTTAATCTTAAAGCGAGTGGGAGAGGTTGCATACCAATTGGAGTTACCGGATCATCTCGCGGATGTTCATGATGTATTTCATGTGTCTCAGCTGAAGAAATGTCTCAGGGTACCTGAGGAACAATTACCAATGGAAGACCTTAGTGTTCAAGATGACCTGACTTATGCTGAGTACCCCGTCAAGATTCTTGATACATTGACTCGAGTTACAAGGAGTAAGGTTATAAAGATGTGCAAAGTTCAATGGAGTCACCACGGTGAAGATGAAGCAACTTGGGAAAGAGAAGAAGAACTTCGCATAGATTTTCCTCACCTTTTCTCTAAATCTTCTTAAATCTCGGGGACGAGATTATTTTTAAGGGGGGTAGGATTTGTAATACTCAAATTTGTATACACAGAATACAGAGTGAATTCCTCATTTTATGTGCCTTATTTGCATCATAAAAAGAGCACCCATATAATTGAGAGTGATTAATTAAAACCAATGATTCTAAAATAAACTAAAGTGCATCATGTTGGAGTTTTACATGTTTGTGCATTAAATAAAAATAATAAGGATAATAAGATAATAAATGCTAGAAGTTAAACCAAACCCTAAATTAAAATTAGGGTTTTATAAAATGGGAAGAAGAGAAATGATATAAAATATATATCATGTCTAAATTATATCTCTAAAATTGTTAGTTAACTTCACACAAATAAATGAGAAGGAATTTGGAACAAATTCGAATTTAAATTCGAATTCAAACTAAACCTTAGAAATGAAGAAAATAGAAAGAAAAAGATAAAAGAAAAAGAATAAAAAGCCTCATGGGACGCCATACCTCAATCGGGCCCGTGTCACATTCCTCACCGCGCGGCCCAGCTTCTTATACACCCGCGCGCGCCTGGTGACTTCCATGCGGGTCCCGGTCGCCAGCCACCCAGGTCTTTCCACCAGCGCCGTGTAGTCTCTGTGGCGTGGGCCATCGTGTTAGCTCTCATCTCCCTCCCCACGCGCGTCGGCTCTGCGGAGCTCCAACGAACCGCGCACGGAATCCGGGGTACGGGGAGGTTGTTGCATGCGCTCGGGCCCACCTTCTGGGGATTTAAGGCCATATGATAAGTGCCTAATCCTCATCTCACCCGAAGATCGCCGACTCCACCGCTAATTCCTCCGCGGCTGTAGCACACGACCGTCATCGCCTGGTTCCACCGTCCCCGCCGTTCGGTGCCCATAACCGGGGCTCGGTCGTTCGTAGGGGCGCGCGGATTGCGCTCGGGGGACAATCGGGGTGTGCAAGGCCTCGGCTAATCGTGAATTCGTCGCCGTAGTGGAGACTCCGCCGCGGGATCGTGGCATCACGGGGGCAGGAGAACCTTCGGCTCACCTCGAGGTAATCGGTACACCATCCTCTCCGCTTTTCGATGGGCATCACGTTGGGAGGCGTGAATTAAGCTTTGGGGCAGTGGGCGGCCATCGGGGGTTCGCTGGAGTCCTCTCCACCGCGGGGGGGGGGGGGGGCGGGGGGAACTCGTCGCCGTCACATAGCCGGGTAGGGAAGAACAAACATGGGCTGTTGATTGTTTTAGGGACGGTCCTGATTAGATCCTAGGTTACCCTTTCGGGATGAGCGGACCAGATCAACTCATAGAGTCATCAATCGCGTGAACTGATCGTGACCGTAGATCCGTAGGGGAACGATTAGGATATGGTGTGAACGTGGCGCTCTGTGGATCACAGGATCGTGATCCGAGCGCATGCGTAACGTGTAGCCTGTTATAAAATCCAGGCCGTTGATTGTAATCTGAACGGCTGTACGCATCCGATACCCCTTCGGTCGGGCACTTTAGCATAAGAGACCTTAGGTTTTTAGGATTTAGAACCCGCCGTCCCTTGCTACAGCCCTCTGAGTCTCGGGGATCTTTTTTAGTTTAGTCCCTGCACTTTCTGGTAATTGAGGCCCGATCCAGAACTGTTTTAAATCAATTAAATGAATTGGAAATTGGATTTTTAATATGAAAATAAACCCTAGAACTTGTATAAATCATAGAAAATCCATTTTTAGTCCAAATTGAGCCATTCCAGTTTCTAAAATTTTGTAATATTATTCTCTAACACTTAGAGTCACTGTTTTGACATGAACTCTGTTAGAAAATTTATTTATCATTTAACCCTATTTCAAGCACATTAAATCTTAGAAAATTCATAACTTGAAACCTATAACTCCAAATTTAGTGATTTCAGTTCCTATGATCTCATTTTAATGTGTAGATTTTTACTGTATATTTTATTTACATGTTTGATGTGATGTTAATTTATGCTATACTATGTATGTATTGTGTTGATGCGGATAGACGAGCAAGCCACTGTGGAAACTGAGGTTCAACAAGTAGAAGTAGCTGAGCAGGAGCTCATTGAAGGCAAGTTGTGCCCTTGATCACTTACTTTCCCAGCCATGTTCTTATTAATTTTAATGATCTGCATAGGTTAATTTTGATGGGATCCTTTATGTTACCCCAGTTTTGATTACCTCTATACCTTGTTCACCCCTGAAATATTTTTGGGTAGTACTTGCTATTGCTTTATGTGGATTGGGTATGGAGTTACACTACACATGATTATCCTGTCATTATCTGGTTATTATTACTGTTCATGTTAAGATCATTAAATCAATGGGAACATGGAGCGACCACCCGGGAAAACAGTGCTACCTCAAGGGTTTAATGGGACGCCCTTGGCTGATTATCTAGGAAAGCTAGTGGAGGTCTTCCTTACCCGAAAGGGGCAAGGGCAGTAGGGGAGTGGTCAGTGTAGGGAGGTCCTTGGTTGATTTTGCTACGATGGCGGTCAGGCAAGAACCCTGCACTGGAGCTTCCTATAAACTGTAGCAGGATTTCTGAAGCTAGTGGAACTTTGTAAAGGCCTCGTAGTGTTACCCTACCTCGCCTCCTCGGTAGAGGTGTATGGGATTGGCCGTCTCTTGGCAGATGGGTAACATGACTTGTGGGTAAAGATGCGCAACCTCTGCAGAGTGTAAAACTAGTATACTAGCCGTGCTCACGGTCATGAGCGGCTCGGACCCTCACATGATTAATTATTGAACTTAAATTTAATTTGACATTTGCATCGCATTTGGGATTATTTTACTATTACTGTTCTTTACTGTTATTAAGGTTTGGTATTTACTTACACTTAGTAATTGCTAATAAAATTTTGACCAACTTATAAAAGCAATGCTCAGCTTCAGCCTTAATTTCATTGATCAGCCTTACACTTCATGAACTCCCACCTTTGGTGAGTTCATGCCACATTATTCCCCACGACTTGTTGAGCTATGAATGTATGTGAGCTCACTCTTGCTGTCTCACACCCCCCCACAGGAGAAGAACAGGTGGTCGAAGAGGAGCCGCCTAACACTGAGGCATTCAACTTGATCTAGGTGGCGTTTCTCAGTCGACATTGGCGCCGACGATCCTTAATTTGTTTTATCTTTATTATTTTATTTTGTAATAAGTCTTCCGCTATGTAATAAATACTCTGATGTTTTATGACATTTATCTCTATACACTCTGTTATTATATGTGTTGTCTTCTTGGCGCATGTATGAGATGCACCCGGCTTTGTCCTTTAAAACCGGGTGTTACATCAATCCACTTTGAAAAATACTCCACCGCTACCACAACATATTTTAAATTTCCTTGCGCTGGTGGAAGTGGGCCTAATAAATCTAGACCCCACCTTTGCAATGGCCAAGTGGGCTGGATTAGCTGAGTTAAAGACGAAGGTTGTTTTTGGTCTCTGTCATACTTCTGGCAGTTTTCACATTTTTGAACTAAATCTGCTGCATCTGAAGTTACTTTCAGCCAATAAAATCCTTATCTGAAAACTTTTCCAAGTAAAGGCTTGGACCCAGTATGAGCTCCGCATAGCCCTGCGTGTATTTCCTTCATTAGTTCCTGACCTTCGGCTCTAGACAAACACTTCAGCAATGGAGAGCAAACTCCTTGTTTATACAATTCTCCTTCTACGAACATGTACCATTCTTTTTATATAAGTTTTGTCATCCGAAGGATAATTTCCTTGTAAAAAAATGCAATCTCAGTCATCCAATCTTCACTGTGCACTGATGAGATTGTAAGCATGGCTCGCTCCATGAGCTCGACTGAAGGTGCTTTTATTGTTTCAAAAAAATACTTTCGAAGGTAATGGGATCCCCTGTGCCGCTGACTTAGCTAATAGATCTGCATGTTCATTTTCTCCTCTTGGGATATTCTTTACTGAGAAACCTTCGAAAGAGGCTTCCATTTTTCGGAGTGTATCGAGATATTTCTCAAGCTTCGGATCTCTTGCTTTGCTGCTTTTGTCGATGTGGCCTGTGATAACTTGTGAATCAGATTTGAGGATTGCCCTTCTTATTCCCATTGCCTTGAGTTTTCGAAGCCCCAAGAGAAGGGCTTCATATTCTGCAATGTTATTTGTGGAGTTAAACTCCAACCTGGCTGCGTAGCATGTTCTGATCTTAGATGGTGAAATTAGAATAGCAGCTGCACCCACGCCAAATGTTCACCATGACCCATCACAGAACATTGTCCAAGCTTTGTTATCTTTTGTTCTTTCCTTGTCCTGAACCCTGGCGTCCAATCAGCAATAAAGTCTACTAACGCTTGAGATTGGATTGAAGACATGTGGACATAATCTATAGTGAATTCATTTAGCTCTGCAGCCCACTTTCTAACTCTTCCCATGGCTTCTCTGTTTCTTATTATGTCCTTGAGAGGCTGAGAAGAAGGTACTATAATATGGTATGACTGGAAATAACGCTGAAGCTTTCTAGAGGCCATCAATACAGCATATAGTACCTTCTCCAACTCTGTGTAATTTATCTTTAACGGACTAAGTACTTCAGAGACGAAGTACACTGGCACTTGCTTCTTCGCTTGGCCATCTTGCTTTTCTTGCACCAACGCTGCACTAACTGCAGCGTGAGAAGCAGATACATACAACAACAATGGGGATCCTGACGAAGGTGGGGTTAATGTTGTTAGTTCAATTAGATATTACTTCAGCTCTTCGAAAGCCTTTTCTTGGGTTGGTCCCCATTGGAAGACTTTGGCTGATTTCAACACTTCAAAGAATGGCAAGTTCCTTTCTGCTGATCTTGAAATAAATCTGTTCAATGAGGCCAGCCTTACTATCAATCTTTGGGCACATTTTCTTGACTTCGGTGGCTCCATCCGAAGTATAGCTTCTATCTTGTTTGGGTTGGCTTCAATTCCTTTTGTTGACACAAGACACCCAAGAAATTTCTCCTTCTTCACTCCGAAGACACATTTCTTTGGGTTGAACTTGAGGCCGACCTTTCTAAAATTGGTGAATGTTTCTTGTAAATCGGCGATGTGATTTCCTGTTTGATACTTTTCACTATGATATCATCGACATATGTTAGAACGTTCCTGCCAATCTGAGAGCAAAGGACTTTAGCAGTCATCCTGTTGAAGCTTCCTCCGGCATTCTTGAGCCCCTCAGGCATCCGAAGGTAGCGGTAGGTCCCGCTGGGGGCTATGAAGCTTGTCTTTGGCTCGTCTTCCTTCTTTATCCAAATTTGATGATAGCCTGAATACCAGTCCAATAGACTCATGAGCTCTGAAGTAGCTGTTGCATCCACATGGGAGTCAATTTTTGGCAAAGGGAACTCATCCTTGGGACATGCCTTGTTGAGATCCATAAAATCAATGCACATCCTCCACTTTCCATTGGCCTTCTTCACCATCACAATATTGGCAAGCCACTCTGGATTTGTCACCTCTCTAATTACTCTGGCACTCAGGAGCCTTTTGACTTTGTTTCTTGTACCTTCGACTTTGTCATTGGACATCTTCTGAATCTTTTGCTTCCTTGGCCTGATAGCCGGATCTACATTAAGTGAGTGCTCAATGACATCTCTGTTGACACCACAAAGATCATTGGCTAACCAAGCAAAGACATCCTTGTTGTTGAACAGAAACCTCAATAAAGTTTTTTCTTGTTTACCAGACAATTGAGACCCCAACAACACCTTCTACTCAGCTATGTCTTCACATAGAAGCATGGGCTTCGGTTGGTCTGCTGAGGCAGCCTTATCTCTTTTATGCTTGTACTATTGATGAGCTTCGGCTTCATCTATGTTATGGATAACCTTTGAATCTATCTAGTTCCCTTTGGCCTTTCTAGCAGCCTCTTGACTTCCATGCATAGCTATGGGACCCTAGTCAGATGGTATCTTCATGAATAGATATGCTAGATGAAGTATTGCTTCGAAGGCATTTAATGTTCCTCGACCAATGATTGCATTGTAGGGATATTACATATAAATAATGTCAAAAACAACTTGCTCTATCCTTGTGTTATGAACATAACCGAAGATAATTGGCATTGTTATCTTCCCGAGTGCCACTATCTGCCTTCCTCTGAAGCCACATAGGGGGTGTGTTGTGTCATGTATCTTATAATCTTGCTCCTGCATCTGTCTGAAAGCTTTTGCAAAGATGATATCTATTGCACTGCCTGTGTCTACAAGAATATTGTGCAGCAGGAACCCCTTGATGACACAAGATATGACCATTGCATCATTATGAGGGTAATCCTTAAGCTGAAGGTCTTCCTAGGAGAAGGTGATTGGTATGTGAGACCACTTGGACTTGATGAAGGGTCCCTGCATTCCAACATGTTGTACCCTTCTTTGTGCCTCCTTCTTCTTTTTGTTAGCTAGTTCAGAACTTGAACCGCCCATGACTGGGAGCACCGGCTTCGTAGCCGAAGGTGCCACGGTTTGGGTTCCTTGCGAAGTCATTGTCGCGGTCGTGGAAGTGAGTTCACCGGAGGTGGGCGCCAATGTTGGTCACTTGTTCTCAAATGCTGTGAATTAAGAACAAGGCAATACAATTGTTAAATATTAAGGACCTTTGTCCTCTCAAGCATTACCTCCTCACGGATATAATGATCATCAGACGAAGGTCATGAAGGGCACACCTTCATCATCTTATGGATAAGTGAAAATACATAGGGATGAAGATAACAACATATTTCATTGATTCATTTATATTTGCATTCCATAAAGTATATAAGAGTATTAATAGAAATTTGTATTACATTGATATGAGAGTGGTGTGTTACTTATCTCACCCTTGGCAACATCATCTTCTTTACCACGTGTAAGCCTAGACACAACTCCATTCTTTCTTTTACTCATACCACTGGCTCTCCAATGCCTTCATCTTTTCTCTCATACCCTTGTTTGTTATCACCTTTGACCCTTGCGATATTGAGGTCTTCTACCTAAATGCTTACCTTGAACTTATCCTTTAAAAGCCTCCCCTTTCTTTCAACCTGGTTTGAGAGCTTTGAGTTACCTATCCCTCCCTTAATTTCTTTTCACTCCTTGTCGCTTTACAAGTTTTGTCTTAATTCCATCCTTTGTGGTGTTTTTATTTGCTATCACCATCACCTTGTCATCCATCGATCTTGCTTTGATACTCATATTTATTCTTGCTCTTTAAAAATCTCCTCTCTTCCACCTCAATCTGAGAGCGACAATTTACCTATCTTGTAACACCCCAGGTGTTTATATTCCGCTCGACAACGAGTATGGATTTAAGCACGTAATCAGTGGATAAAACGGATGCCAAAATTTTAAACATCTTTGCCTATCGCGATTTTAATATCGCATCTGTTCCGTCTGTAGCGAGTGCGACGTCGTTTTTGTTTTTATTTATCCAGGCTCTTCCGAAATTTTTGTGGTGTTCGGGACATAGTCGTTCTGAAATATGGTGCGTCCGATGATTATTTAAAATTCATCGTCGCGCGAATACAAAATTCGGAAGCTCGACCCACTCGGACGATTTATCTCGGTCCAATTAAATAGAACTCGTCGACTAAGGTTTTTGGTGTAAATAATTCGGTTCCCCCTCGTCAACCATGAAATCGTGTATGAGGATCTAAAATTGAGCTTCGATTCACTGGTAAATTATCCTGGTTGTGAAACCAGGTGTTCATATGTTAGACGTATGTTCATCTGATTTTAAACCAGATCAAATCTCGTTTGGATATTGGAGTCGATATGGTTTCTTCAACACGTTCTTTTGGCGACAAAATCGAGTTTACCTTAGCAGCTGAGTTTATCTGATGCCAAGAATATCTGCAATTTCTTTTAAAAGAAAGAGAGAGAAATATCTACCCTTATCTCCTCGCCGCGATATTTCTTCCGTCGTTCTCATCTTTTCGCTTCTCTCAGCTCACTACCGCATCGTTTCTCTCTCGTGCAGCAAAAATCTGGCCGCGCGTGTCCTGGTGCTGGTGCTGGGTTATCCACCATCCTGATATTTTCTTCAGTCATCACTTTCTGCAGAAACCGACATCTAAAAAAATCCCGCCGCCTCAGATTTCCTCTCAGCTGCGCGCAGATTTTTCTGCCGCAAAGCTGCCCTCCCCTATCGATTCTTTTTTGCCGTACGCAGATTTTTCAAGTGCTAGCTTTATCTCCTGGAAGCAGCCGCATCTCTTCTTCATCTCCCTCGTGGTGTTCATCTCTTGCTCGCGCTTATTTCCCTCTGCTCCTTTCGCTTCTTCTCCCTGGACGCTCGCTGAACTCTCCTCCCTGGCTCTGCGCGAACGCGCCCTTGGCTCTAACCTCCCTCCCATGGCATCTTGAAGCCCCTGCTCTGCTCCTTCGTTCTCATGGCGCCCAGCTTATGCTTGCCGCGCCCTGGATCTCCCGTGTCCATGGCCACGCCTAGCTCCCTCTCTCCTCTTCATCTCCCAGTCCTAGGTCGACCGCTCCTCTCCCACCTCTGCCACGGCCGCTGCTGGAGCTTCTCTGCTGCATGCGGCCCCCAACCTCCTTCCATCTCCCATGGCGCCCAGTGTTCCTCTATATTGCTCCTTGCCATGGACGCCGGTGTCCTCTGCTCGGCCGGAGCTTGCCCAGCCATGGCCATCCTCTCCCTCAGCTCCATCGCGGATCGGAGTCTCCTCCCTACTCTCTCTCCCGGTTTCCCCTGCTTCCTCTCTCTCCTCACGCTCGGATGTCGTCCGGTGTCGTTCCCATGGCCGCGATGCCTGCTTCCTATGCTACGTTTGCAGCTCTATATACGTCACCCTCCTGTATTGTCATCGAGCCCGTCGAACCTCATTCTCCCCTGCTCGATCTCGTCGAACCCCAAATCCCGGGGGTTAGGCGAAAATAAGCGAGGTCCCTGTGCATCGCTTATCAAGTACTCAGGCAAAGACTTCAATCGAAGATCGTCGTCATTCCGTGCGTCATCAAGGAATCCCAAGGATCGGATGAAGACGAAGCTAGCAGCGCGATATTCCCCAAGCGCTCGACAAATTGCCTGAATCGGAAAATCGCTACCGATCTCGTGGATTCGTGTCAACTGTGGAAACGGTAAGCTAATAAATTATTCAGAATAGTTCGATCGTTGAATAAATTAATGTGCTAGTGCGAGGCTCATTAAGGTGCTCGATAAATTGTGTAAGTCACGAAACTCTCGTCGACTTCGCAGTTCTTGCGATTATCGAGCCAGGTTCAGTTATAGCGAGTTATTTCGCTATTCCGGTCAATTAGTTGAATTAGTGTACCGAATAGAATTTTAGTAGGCATGTGTGTTGATGAAATATTTTAATCACTTATAAAGATATAGTATAATTTATAAAGCAAGGGATAAGTTTAGAATTTAACTAATTAATTGATAAGTTGTGATTAGGCTAATTGTATTTCATGTGTATAGTTTGTGGTTGGTGATGTTTGCGTTAGGTTCGAGAAGCGTAATTATTGCGCTGAGTCATACGTCGATAACTAGTATTTTCGTATAAAATTGTACAATGCCTCGCCGCTAGGTGTTTAAATCCGCTATCGCGTAACACTATTTAGATTTGTAATATTTCTGTCAATATGCATTCATGTGCATAATGCATTCCATTCAGGTACGTTAATTAATCGCGTGATGCGGAAGACAAGCCAAGTCGACCCCAAGCGCGGGCGAATCCGCAGGATGAAGCTGATGGACCAACCTGAAGATGGTTAAATCAAGCAAGTGCTCGGTCGAGGGATACTCATCAAACGGACATCGTCTAACAACACTAACCAGTGATATTCAGGCAAGCCCCGGTGCATTTGCCACCTCCTTGTGTTTTAAAATCTTTATCACCTTGTTTGATGCATTAGGTGATAGGAGTTGTGTGCTAAAACAGTTGATGCATTTCCTTCCTTGGAAATTGATTACCCTTCCTTGACACCCTTTTTGAAAAGAGTTTTTGATGCTTAGTCTTGCCTTAGTAAACAAAAATCTTTTGTTTTAAAACAAAAGTGATGCTTTAGTGGGTGGGAATGTTTTCAAAAATAAAACTTGATGGTGAATCCATCAAAGGCCTTGATGGGTTCAACATCGGAAAAGATGTACCTCTGCCAGGTACCAAACTTTGGGTTGAAAATATTAAAGTTGAGACCGGACGGTTGACTTGCACGAGAAAGGAATCTCGGTGTAGTGTCTCTGTCTGAGTCGATTAAGGACCGTGTCGATGTAGGCTTGATGATCGAGGACCCTTTAACTGGTCACATGTCTTGTCATGGGTAAGCTTTGCCTCGAGCAGACTAATACCAGAATAAGACACCACACAATGAGAGTGGAGAGATGGCGAGAGTAGTGTGTACCCTCTGTGGCAAGAGGCTGGACGGTGGTGTATCTGTGCTCTCGGTTGGCGTGAACCTGATCTGGTCTTAAGAACCCCGGTGGCGAGTTGACATATGCAAGGGTTAAGTGCTACATATGTCGTGTGATTGGAGATCCTCAGCTGAGTATAATCGATTCGGATCGCCATACCTTCGCGGTTATGAAGACTTGGTCACTGACTTACACGTAGAAATCCAGTGAACTAAAGGGATGATGAAAAGACGGCTAGTATAGGCCAAGTGCTTGAACTAGGGTAGAAAGAACTCTAGATGCAGGTAACTTTACCTAACCTGACAATAAAATTGGATTTTAAGGATTCACTCGTAGTAAGCTTTTCTACAAAATAGAGTCTTTGATTCTTGATAAACCATACCTTGAATCCCTCTGGCCAGCATACCCTTGAGAGTCTTTTCTTTAGTCGGGTAAGTCTTGCTGAGTAATTCCATACTTAGGGTTTTATTCCCTATTGTTTTTCAGGTTCTAACCTTGTGCTGTTGTGATGGTGTTAAGTGCCGGTGGGCTCGGCCTTCTTATAAGTCTAAGTAACCCTTCTATACTTCTTATTGAGGATGATCCCTTGAGCTAGCATATATTTCAAACTTATATTTTTGTAATCACTCCGATAAAATAATGTAAATTTTTTGTAACTTGTAAAATTTGGTAATAAGATTTCTGCTGCAAAATATTGGTGTGTGTGATTTGTGTTACTTAATCTCGCGATCTTGGTTGTTCGTGGTTTATCCGATGTCCTTGGGTAATCGAACAGATCCTGTTAAGTTATCTGGTGCACATGCATAGTCGTCTGAGGTCTTTGGGACAAGGACAGGTGCATGTGGGCCCAATAACTTGGAGGTTCTGCCACAGGCTGGTATCGGAGCAGGATTAAGTATATACGGTCACATACGTATTTTCAAAACAAAAGTTTTGGTTTCGAAAAACCTATTTTCAACTAAACACATTGTTTGGCTTTGAAAAACAGTTTTGAAAAACTATAATGCTAGCGACATCCTCTGTTAAGCCCTAAATTAAGGACTATCAGGTGGCTTAGTTCAAAACCACTAATCCACAACCGGGGGTATTGCATACATGTGTATTGTTATTTTTGAGGCCATTCAGTTTTGAATGGATCGACGCTCAGGTAAGGTGAGTTGTGAGAGCATGACTGAACAAACGTCGGTCTGGGGAAGAGTATAAAAAGCGCTTGATTATATACATGTTCCACATATGTATATATGAAGGCTACGATGTGGAGTATTTACTTTTCTGGGAATTCAGTACCCCATGAATGTGTATGGGTATACAGACATGGGAATACTAAGAAGTGTAATATGCTTGTAACGACGCACCTACGCTCAGGTAAGAAGGTGAGTTACCATAATGAGTTGCCCTATGGTTAAAGTGTGGCAACGGCGCCTATGCGTGGCTCGGCGCTTAATGATGAGCTGGCCTCCATATAGCAATATATGGAGTATAAACTGTGATAAACTATCATGTGTGAATTGCATCATTGGGAATTGGGCTGCAATGGAATTTTCTGCAGGTACACTAACCTTGAAAACGTATGTGTAGCTGACGACTAGCAAAATACCATGAGAGTCGTAAATATGCCACCGAAATAGAACGCTATTGCCACAGTATGTTGGCAAAGCTCGTGAGGATGAATAGGACGAGCATGCATCCTGATTATTGCATCATGTTTGTCACCTATACACCCAAAATGCTTCTCTCGCCTTATTCCAGTAACCATTGATTGTAAATAATGTGGTGTAATATTGTATTACGAACTTCGAGAAAATAGTTGTCCTCCGTTCTTTAGGTAACCTATTTAGGTGTTATACAAGTGTTTGCTCTGGTGCTTGATGTGTTGATAGGAGGTTTGTGACTTGTTTGCCTAAATCTAAAATTAGGCCATGTTCTTAGTTGGTAAACTGAGACCCAAATTTGAATTTACCATTATCCTTCCATGACCAAACTCATACAAATTTAGGTTATGTCCATGCCTTGTTCATTTCATCGGGCCATGATCTATTTGGCTCTCTACTTGTAACCATCCTTACAGGTGGAGTATCTCTTTGTATATTGTCGCCCTTGCCAATTCATGTGTCGCGTGAGATTTCTTATTGGTTATGTCTGATAATGGTGTTATGACTAAAACCAGTGGTGTTGTGAAGAAACCGAGAGCCTTCTGTGTGTGCGCACATGGTTGCGCTACTCGGCACACGCTAGTATCACAGTTAGTAGTCATAATCCATTATGAGATTATATCAATATGTTATCTTCCATCGACCTTCCCTTGAAATGATTTCGGTGTTGTTTGTCGAAGTGACCAAGCAACATCTGTCATCTCCGTTGGATCAAAAGGGCATACCACTTTCATGTGTGGTCTTATTTCTTTTGATCTTGGTAGTGACTACTCATACACGTTCCCTTTGCATCCTTTGTGTAAAGGTGAAGCCTTGGAGCTTTTTAGTGTTGAGAGACAGCTAATTAGCTCTCAAATTGGAGATTGGATTTCCCCTGCTGCTGAGATGCAGGAGTTTGTTCATTCGCTATCCTATTTAATCCATGTATTCTTTAACCAAGTCAATTCATCTCGCATGAAGAAACGGATGAATAACATGACCAATGGATTTCTACCCAAATGCATGACCTTTTGCTAGCGAATGTGAACTCTCAACCCTTGGCTTCCCGATGGTACTGAGAGGATTTGCTCAATGTCAAAAGTAGTTCAACAAGTTGGTTTTACTAACTTGTAACTGCTCAGTGAACAAAGATTGAGTTTAGAGATCGTTTTATCGAGTTGTCTAAACTCACTTTGGTTCAACCTATTTTAAGAAAGTACTCACAGAAGTTAAGTTAAGTCGGCCAGTAACCACCTAGTCATCGCTCTAGTCATGCCTCGATCGCCTTGCGTGTGCTTTTCCAGCATGTGTGATCAAGTCGAGCCGTGACTAGTGCTGGATACAATGGACTGGTTGTGAAGTCCGTATCTACAGATCCCTCCACTGGTGATTCTCTTGAATCTATACCATCTTTCGTGGACTTGAATTCTCGAGTTAGCCACATGTTAACCGCGACAGTATTCGACATCCACACCCGTCTCATGTGCTACGAACTTATTGTAACCACTTGTTGGTAAACCTCTTTCTGTGTGTTTTACCCAAGAGGTTGCATCTGATTCTGTTTGAGTAAAGTCACATATCCACCGCTCGCTCAACAGACTCAGATAGTACAGTGTCATCAGAAAAAGCAAACTGCACACATGGAACCTTATGTGTTCCTCTGGTAGATATTGTCTCTATTGGTGGACATCTTTAAATTGGCTTAAGGCGATACATGATATGTCCACTAGAGAAACAACATTCTGAGACACTCCCCCTTGCTTGGAACTGCCTTATAATTACCGCTGATATGGACTGGGTTACATACTTCTCTACCCTTAGAAGTCTTTCGCTCCGAATCTCGGGACGAGATTCTTTTAAGGGGGGGGGGGGTTGTAACACCCCAGGTGTTTATATTCCGCTCGACAACGAGTACGGATTTAAGCACGTAATCAGTGGATAAAACGGATGCCAAAATTTTAAACATCTTTGCCTGTCGTGATTTTAATATCGCATCTGTTAATATCGCATCTGTTCCGTCTGTCGCGAGTGCGACGTCGTTTTTGTTCTTATTTATCCGGGCTCTTTTGAAATTTTCGTGGTGTTCGGGACATAGTCGTTCCGAAATATGGTGCGTCCAATGATTATTTAAAATTCATCGTCGCACGAATACAAAATTTGGAAGCTCGACCCACTCGGACGATTTATCTCGATCCAATTAAATAGAACTCGTCGACTAAGGTTTTTGGTGTAAATAATTTGGTTCCCCCTCGTCAACCGTGAAATCACGTATGAGGATCTAAAATTGAGCTTCGATTCACTAGTAAATTATCCTGGCTGTGGAACCAGGTGTTCATATGTTAGACGTATGTTCATTTGATTTTAAACCAGATCAAATCTCGTTTGGATATTGGAGTCGATATTGTTTCTTCAGCACATTCTTTTGGCGACAAAATCGAGTTTACCTTAGCAGATGAGTTTATCTGAGGTCGAGAATATCTGCAATTTCTTTTAAAAGAAAGAGAGAGAAATATCTACCCTTATCTCCTCGCCGTGATATTTCTTCCGTCGTTCTCATCTTTTCGCTTCTCTCAGCTCACTACCGTATTGTTTCTCTCTCGTGCAGCAAAAATCTGGCCGCACGTGTCCTGGTGCTGGTGCTGGGTTATCCACCATCCTGATATTTTCTTCAGTCATCACTTTCTGCAGAAACCGGCATCTAAAAAATCCCGCCGCCTCAGATTTCCTCTCAGCTGTGCGTAGATTTTTCTGCCGCTCAGCCGCCCTCCCCTACCGATTCTTTTTTGTCGTACGCAGGTTTTTCAAGCGCCAGCTTTATCTCCTGGAAGCAGCTGCATCTCTTCTTCATCTCCCTCGCGGCGTTCATCTCTTGCTCACGCTTATCTCCCTCTGCTCCTTCCGCTTCTTCTCCCTGGATGCTCGTCGAACTCTCCTCCCTGGCTCTGCGCGAACGCGCCCTTGGCTCTAACCTCCCTCCCATGGCGTCTTGAAGCCCCTACTCTGCTCCTTCGTTCTCATGGCGCCCGGCTTCTGCTTGCCGCGCCCTGGATCTCCTGTGTCCATGGCCGCGCCTAGCTCCCTCTCTCCTCTTCATCTCCCAGTCCCAGGTCGACCACTCCTCTCCCTCCTCTGTCGCGGCCGCTGCTGGCGCTTCTCTGCTGCACGCGGCCCCCAACCTCCTTCCATCTCCCATGGCGCCCGGTGTTCCTCTCTGTTGCTCCTTGCCATGGACGCCGGTGTCCTCTGCTCGGCCGGAGCTCGCCCAGCCATGGCCGTCCTCTCCCTCAGCTCCATCCCGGATCGGAGTGTCCTCCCTGCTCTCTCTCCCCGTTTCCCCTGCTTCCTCTCTCTCCTCATGCTCGGATGCCGCCCGGTGTTGTTCCCATGGTCGCGATGCCTGCTTCCTATGTCACGCGCTGCAAACTGGCTCCCTAGTTCTCGGCCAGCGCGCCCATGGCCGAGGTCCCTTTCCTGCACGCGCTGCCATCGCCTAGTTCGCGTCCCGCTCGTGCTCCAGCTATGGCGCTTCGTTGCCACAGTTCCTTGTCCTCTGTGCGCTCTGCTTTTTGTGCGCGCGTGCTCGCCGTCTCTGTTCCAGTCATCTGCACAATTTTCTCTGCTCCCTTGTCGTGGTCGTCGCGCGCCTGCGCACAGCTCGCGCCCTGCTAGCCCCTGCTGCGAGTTGTCGAGCTCTCTGCACATGCGCAGCTCGCTCTTTCTTTGTTTGCCGCACGCACGAAAATTCTCTGCTCGCAATGGCATGTCGAGTTTCCACGTCGAGCTCCTCTCTTGCGTGCTGGTCGTTGTCTCCGAGCCGATTCTTGGCTGTCGCAGTATTTTTAGTTATCCGACTGCGTCTGTGATCGTCGAGTATGTCAGCTGTCGCGGGCTCGCCTCACCCGACTGTAGTCTCCAATCTTCGCCTCGACCAAGTCTTCCGTTCCTGCCGTCGTAGGTTGTCGTCGTTCGCCTTCGCACTATGTGCGACAGCATCAATGTTTTCTCTGTCCTGTGCTCGCGTGGTTTCCTGCTCGCCAGCGCGTTCTCTCGGCTCGCTTAGCCTTAATTCTCATCGCGTCGTCGATTCCACCGGTTATCATCGTTCGTCGTCGCGTGTGTAGCTCTATATACGTCACCCTCCTGTATTGTCGTCGAGCCCATCAAACATTGTTCTCCCCTGCTCGATCTCGTCGAACCCCAAATCTCGGGCGTTAGGCGAAAATAAGCGAGGTCCCTGTGCATCGCTTATCAAGTACTCGGTCGAAGACTTCAATCGAAGATCGTCGTCATTCCGTGCGTCATCAAGGAATCCCAAGGATCGGATGAAGACGAAGCTAGCAGCGCGATATTCCCCAAGCGCTCGACAAATTGCCTGAATCGGAAAATCGCTACCGATCTTGTGGATTCGTGTCAACTGTGGAAACGGTAAGCTGATAAATTATTCAGAATAGTTCGATCATTGAATAAATTAATGTGCTAGTGCGAGGCTCATTAAGGTGCTCGATAAATTGCGTAAATCACAAAACTCTCGTCGACTTCGCAGTTCTTGCGATTATCGAGCCAGGTTCAGTTATAGCGAGTTATATCGCTATTACGGTCAATTAGTTGAATTAGTGTACCGAATTGAATTTTAGTAGGCATGTGTGTTGATGAAATATTTTAATCACTTATAAAGATATAGTATAATTTATAAAGCAAGGGATAAGTTTAGAATTTAATTAATTAATTGATAAGTTGTGATTAGGCTAATTGTATTTCATGTGTATAGTTTGTGGTTGGTGATGTTTGCGTTAGGTTTGAGAAGCGTAATTATTGCGCTGAGTCATACGTCGACAACTAGTATTTTCGTATAAAATTGTACAACGCCTCGCCGCTAGGTGTTTAAATCCGCTATCGCGTAACACTATTTAGATTTGTAATATTTTCGTCGATATGCATTCATGTGCATAATGCATTCCATTCAGGTACGTTAATTAATCGCGTGATGCGGAAGACAAGCCAAGTCGACCCCAAGCGCGGGCGAATCCGCAGGATGAAGCTGATGGACCAACCTGAAGATGGTTAAATCAAGCAAGTGCTCGGTCAAGGGATACTCATCAAACGGACATCGTCTAACAACACTAACCCAGTGTTATTCAGGCAAGCCTCGGTGCATTTGCCACCTCCTTGTGTTTTAAAATCTTTATCACCTTGTTTGATGCATTAGGTGATAGGAGTTGTGTGCTAAAACAATTGATGCATTTCCTTCCTTGGAAATTGATTACCCTTCCTTGACACCCTTTTTGAAAAGAGTTTTTGATGCTTAGCCTTGCCTTAGTAAACAAAAATCTTTTGTTTTAAAACAAAAGTGATGCTTCAGTGGGTGGGAATGTTTTCAAAAATAAAACTTGATGGTGAATCCATCAAAGGCCTTGATGGGTTCAACATCGGAAAAGATGTACCTCTGCCAGGTACCAAACTTTGGGTTGAAAATATTAAAGCTGAGACCGGATGGTTGACTTGCACGAGAAAGGAATCTCGGTGTAGTGTCTCCGTCTGAGTCGATTAAGGACAGTGCCGATGTAGGCTTGATGATCGAGGACCCTTTAACTGGTCACATGCCTCATCATGGGTAAGCTTTGCCTCGGGCAGACTAATACCAGAATAAGATACCACGCAATGGGAGTGGAGAGATGGCGAGAGTAGTGTGTACCCTCCATGGCAAGAGGCTGGACGGTGGTGTATCTGTGCTCTCGATTGGCGTGAACCTGATCTGGTCTTAAGAACCTCGGTGGCGAGTTGACATATGCAAGGGTTAAGTGCTACATATGTCGTGTGATTGGAGATCCTCAGCTGAGTATAATCGATTCGGATCGCCGTACCTTCGCGGTTATGAAGACTTGGTCACTGACTTACACGTAGAAATCCAGTGAACTAAAGGGATGATGAAAAGACGGCTAGTATAGGCCAAGTGCTTGAACTAGGGTAGAAAGAACTCTAGATGCAGGTAACTTTACCTAACCTGACAATAAAATTGGATTTTAATGATCCACTCATAGTAAGCTTTTCTGCAAAATAGAGTCTTTGATTCTTGATAAACCATACCTTGAATCCCTCTGGCCAGCATACCCTTGAGAGTCTTTTCTTTAGTCGGGTAAGTCTTGCTGAGTAATTCCATACTCAGGGTTTTATTCCCTGTTGTTTTTCAGGTTCTAACCTTGTGTTGTTGTGATGGTGTTAATTGCCGGTGGGCTCGGCCTTCTTATAAGTCTAAATAACCCTTCTATACTTCTTATTGAGGATGATCCCTTGAGCTAGCATATATTTCAAACTTATGTTTTTGTAATCTCTCCGATAAAATAATGTAAAATTTTTGTAACTTGTAAAATTTAGTAATAAGATTTCTGCTGCAAAATATTGGTGTGTGTGATTTGTGTTACTTAATCTCGCGATCTTGGTTGTTCGTGGTTTATCCGATGTCCTTGGGCAATCGGACAGATCCTGTTAAGTTATCTGGTGCACATGCATAGCCATCTGAGGTCTTTAGGACAAGGACAGGTGCATGTGGGCCCAATAACTTGGAGGTTCTGCCACATATCTGGCCCTTGGATGTGCCCTCTCCTTTTCCATTTGTAGGTCATGTCTTAACTCCATCCTTGATGGTACTTATATCCTTTGTTCTTATGCCCATTTACCTCCTCTCCTACATCCTTGTCCGTTATCACCTTTAAATCCTTGTGATATCTATGTCCTTACCTTCATGCTTACCTTGAACCTACCCTTTAAAGCCTCCTCTTCTCCATCCCAGTTTGAGGATAATGCCTCACCTACTTCACCATTGGTTGCTTACCCTTCTTTGACGCCTTGCAAGTCTTGTATCCAATACATCCTTTGTTGTGTGTTTGTCTATTATCACCTTAACCCATGTCACCTCTGAATATTTACCTTGATACTTATCTTGTACCTGTATTTTAAAGCCTTCTTTCTCCCATTTCAGTTTGAGGGTGTGGTTTTACCCATCTCATCCTTGGATGTTTCCCCTCCCTTGTTGCTTTGCAAGTCTTGCTTTATCTCTATCCTTTGTTGTGCTCATGCTCATGTTCTCCTTCTCGTCTTTCAATAGCCTTAGAGAGTAGTTATTCCCTTTTCAAGGAAGACCACCATCTAGTCAATGTTAACGTGTATCAACGAGATGTTTGTTGCTGAATGCTTGTGATGTTTGTCTTTGTGATGAGTGTTGATGTGTTGTGGTCCTTGGTCCGCAATGGCATCAGTTTACTAGGAGAGTGCCATAGAGTTAGGTAGTTGGGTTCTTCCTCCTACTCCCTTTAATCCATCTACACTTACCCTTTTCTCGCTATTCGTTCCTCTTGCACCTACCCAATTGGCAACCTCCAGTTCCTCTTAACCAATCAAGATCAGAATCGGCATCATCTTCACCAAATGTGTATCAGTGCTCCTGTTAAGGGGATAGCTGCTAACCCCAATGAAGACAATGCGATCAACATCAACCAACAAGATTAGAGTGGCGTAGCGGAAGCATGGTGGGTCCTAACCCATAGGTCCAAGGGATCCTTAAGAATTGTATTAGTTGGTCGTGAACATCTGAAGGTCAAAGCAACCAGTCCACAAGTTAAGCTTGCAGAGTCAAAGTCAACTCAAGAAAGCCGTGGACAACCTATGAACCAACCTTGTCATTCTTGCTAGCCTCTTCTTGAATCTCAGAGGCGAGATTCTATTAAGGGGTTAGATTTGTAACACAGTAAATTTGGGGGTATAAAATTTCTTTTCTAATATTCACCAAATTCAGGTGTTACCCTCTCATTTCTTTGTTTTCCTTCTCTTTTTCTAAATAATGGAGAATTATTCTGTTTTATATTGGCATAAACCTAGTAAAATGATCCCTAGAGGTGCTTTAGTTGTTGCATTCATGCCACTACATGGTGTTTCTAAGTGCAAAAGGTGTGTGAAACATGTTAATATATCTTATAGAAGCTTTCGGTAAATTTTCATATTTTTCGGAATATTTTTCTTTTTTCCAGAAACCAAAATCTATTTATTTGAGGTAATTAAAATGTTTTTAGAAACTCTAAACATGTTTTTTCAGTTCATTAGGTGCCAAAATATTTCTAGGAACTTTCCTGGAATTTTTGGAAGCATCTACAATATTTTGAGCACAAAATATGGATTTATAGGCTTTTCTAAATTTAATAAATAGTAAAAATCCGAATTTGACCTGAATTTTCATCTCGTCTGAACCCAGCTATATATATGTATATATGGCTGGCTTCTCCTCACTAAGCATCTTTCGAATCACAAAATGGTTTTCCAAGATTCATTCCCCATCTCCCGGAATTGCTCGCCGAAGTTCGGAAGCAGTTCCAACTCCGGCGAACAATTACTTCCAATCTGTGTGCCGTAGGCGGAATCCGAGGGTACCGCTGCGTTCGTCTCGTCGAGGGCTTCGTCTCGATGCGTCCGATTCATCAATCGGACCTCATAATCTCCGTCAACCGATGAATTAGCCCTCGGCTCCGGCGAGGTAGTTTCCTCCGGTGAGCTCCTCCATTCCTTTTCTCTGTTTTCTTCAATTTCTATGGGTTGGGTGCAGCACCTCGTCGCCGGTGCCTCACCAGGCGCGTTTCCTCCTTGCCCCCTCCCCTGAGCAACCCCCATTTCCCTTGCCCTCCATGCACGGCTAGGCGGCGGCCGGCCAGCCAACCAGCCAACCCGTGGCGGGGGTGGGGGCCCGCCAACGAGCCTGCAGCGACACCCCCCAACCCCCTGCTTCCCCCACCCCTCCGATTCCTCGCTTATCCGGCCATTTTTCCCCATGGTCGTTCCCGCGTGAGAGAGGAAGGTGGAGGGAGGAAGAAGCCATTTTTGCAAAATACCCCCATAGAGTAGTGTAATTGACCTACTGTTTGTTGAGTTTTGTAAATCGCGTGTAGACCCCTGTATTTTTAAACGTGCATATCTTCCACGTTTTAAATCCGTTTTGAGCTGTTCAAATTGCATCAGATTCATATTAACGTTGTCCACATGTTAATAACATTAATTCGATAGGTCACATATTTTAGATAATTTATTTAATGTTTTCTCGACTAATGTTTATTAGATTAATATTCCAAGTAGATTAAATGTATAGTTTTCAACTTGCGCTTTTATAATAAACATTAACATGGTTAATATTAACTTGAAGTGTTGTTTGCTTTACCGTTGTGCTGTCAATGGGCTCCGGGCACAGGTACTTGCTCTATCGAGGCTGGGTGCTATTGTTGGTCACTCTTCCTATGGGGAGATGTACTGTGTTTATCGAATTGGAGAAACCTAACGGACGACTATGACCTCTAGGGAATCTTTGTAAAAGCTACACAGTGAGACCCTGCCAGTTCACCTTGGAAGTGATCAATGGGGAGTCATGATTCTCGTGCAGAATGGGAATAACGGCTCATGGGTATAGTGTGTGACCTCTGCAGAGGATTAGAAACTGGTATATCAGCCGTGCTCACGGTTAAGAGCGGTCTTGGGAGCTCCTTTGATTAGAAATACAGATGATATGAGATACAATGGTTCTATTGATGGTTTTGGCTTCGATGATGATAATAATGTTCCTCGATGAGGAAATGGTTCACGAGTTGGTTATTGCTAAAACTTGGCTTCTACTAATAATAAATGCCTGACAAACTAAAAGCAACTACTTTGATCCTAACCCCACATAAAACTAGTCCATCTTAGCCAAACGGGACATTTGTCGAGTATGTTGATGTGTACTCACCCTTGCTTTCACAAAACACAAAATTGTCTTTGGTTCAACCTATGCTCAGGTACAGGAGAAGAAGGCATCGAGGAGGATCTCTAAGAGTTCCAGGACTTCGATGAGTTCAAGGATTAGGCTAGTGACCTCCCCCAGTCAGCTGTCAGTGGTGTGTTTGTTTACGTTGTCTATGTTTCTATTATGTGCACTTTGATTTATATTATGTAAATGACTCTAGTCTCTAATATTATTACTTACTCTTTACTAATATTCAAAGCATTGTGCTATGATGAGTCATTTATGTAATCGTTGTGTACATGATATTCTGATCCTGGCACGTACATGGTTTGCATTCGGTTTACCTTCAGAACCGGGTGTGACACAGAAGAACCAATCTTTGATACCACTTTGTAAGGATCTAGTATGCCTAGAGGGGAGGTGAATAGACTACCTAGAGATGGCCAAATGGGTCGCTCGGCCCTGCCTGGACTCGATGAAGCCCGACCCGGTTTGGGCCCGGCCCGTCAAGCACGGTTAGAAAACTGGGCCGGGCCTTCCAAGCCTATGAGCTCATTTCCCTGTCTGAGCCCACCTACTGCGGGCCTAAACATGCCGGGCTAGCCCGGTAAGCATGAAAAAAGCAGGCCGAAAAATGGGCTAAGCAGGCCAATAAGCACAGCTTAGTGCAAAAAGCGACCTTAGCGAGTTTAGAGGTAAACGGGCCGTGTTGGGCTTAGTTTCCTATCCGGGCCCAGCCCGCTTATTCGTGTCAGGCCATCCTGGGCCTGAATAAAAGTAGGCCCGATCAGGCTCGTACCAGGCCAAAAACATGCTTTGGGTCGAGCTTTCTAAAAGTCACCTTGAGGGGGGGGGGGTAAATAAGTGAAACCTGAAAATTATAACTTTAAACCCGGACTTGATCCCTAGATTAGTGGTAGAACAAGATGAACAATTATCAGAGTATAAAACTAAGTCCTTTGCTTGTAAAAGTATTTCTTTCAAAGAATGCAGAATTAATACAAAGCAACACAACTAAAAGTGTTGTTTATGGAGAATAATGCAAGAGGGCTTAGAATAGAAGAGAAATAGCACAAGTTCTTTCTTGCAAGGCATTGCTTCTATATGTGAGAATTTAACTTGAAGCAACACAAAGGAATATCAACAAAGAATAGTGCAAGAGAACTTAGAGAGGGAGAAGACAAACAAATCACAAGCAATAAACACAAGTGACACAGGTGATTTGTTTTACTGAGGTTCAGTTCACCAAGAACCTAATCCTCGTTGAGGAGTCCACTAAGGATGGGACTTTTTCAATCCTTTCCCTCACTCTAACTGTCACCAAGATCGGCGAGTGTTCCTTCTTCTTTGTCAACAAAAGACCAAAGTCTCCGTAAGGCCAACCGCAAAGATAAGGGGCTCTTGCTAGCTTTACAATGAATGGGAGTCAAAACTCCACGCTCAAATAATCACAAGATGTAGCACACACTTTCTCTCAATGATTCTCACATGGCACTATCGCTAAACACACACAAGTAGCTCTTTCTTGCTTGATCTCTCTTTTGTGGCACTTGTGAAGCTTTGACGTGGCCTAGCTCTTCTGTATGAGATAGATCAATGAATGGAGGTGGTTGGGAGGGCTTGGATATGTCTACTATATGTCTTGATATGTTGCTTGGGCTCCCACGCCTTGAAATGGCCGGTTGGGGTGGTATTTATAGGCCCCAATCCCCCATATAGCCATTGGACAGAAAGCAGCAGCTTTCTGTCGACGGTGCGCACCGGACACTGCAATGTTCATTGTCCAATGCCTGCCACGTCAGTCGCCCATTGGAGTCGCCCGTTGGATTCATCTGCCCCTGTGGCACACCAGACAGTCCGGTGCGACTGACTTTCTCTGACCCCTTCTAACCTTCTATCCTTTCTGACCGCGGCAGTCGTGAGGCAGTCGACCGTTGGGCATGAGCTCACCGGACAGTCTGGTGATATTTAGCCGAGGAGTGTTGTGTTTTCCCGAGAGCAGGCTGTTCGTTGGGCGCGCCAGCCTGGGCACCGGACACTGCCCGATGCATACCGAACAGTCCAGTGAACCTCAGGCTGGTGCAATCCTAAATTGCTCCATACCTCAGGTTATATGAACTTTATGCACCTAGGAAAAGATCAACTAGGCAAACTAGTTAGTCCATGAGTTTTGTGATGGTCGTCAAACACCAAAATCGATTATATGAAATGGTTGAGGCCATTTCCCTTTCAGTCTCCCCCTTTTTGGTGATTGATGCCAACACAAAACAAAGCAAATACAAAGTGTAGAAATGTAGCTAGTTTGCATTTGACGGATGTGCATAAGTTACATTGAAATGAAAACAGTTCTAAGTATATCTGAATGTTTTGATATAGTTAGCATTTTGGACCACATTTGCACCACTTAGCTTGTTTTTGCAAATCTTTTGGAAAAATCTTCTCAAATTCTTTTGCAATTAGCCAATGGCATAAGGATATGATTTCTAAAAGCATTTTCAAGTTTTAAAAGATTCTCTCCCTTTTTCAAATGCTTTTCCTTTGGCTAAATAAAAGTTCCCCCTGAAAAGGTTCTCCCCTTAGCTGTCAATAGGGTTTTTGTAAATGCAAGTTTTGTAAAGGTTTTTAGAAAACAGGGTGGTGGTGCGATCTGCGATCCTTTTGCTTTGGCCTAATACTTTCTCCTCTTTAGCATTAAGCACCAAAAATGAAGAAAATTTGAGGCCTCTTCAAAATGGATATGGAATTGAAGTACATGAGTTTTAGCAAGGGTGTTTGATACCGAACAAATATGAAGTGGAAGCGCTCCCTTTGCTCAAAACTCCATTTCCCTTTCAATTAGAGACTAAGCACAACATATACTTGAAGAATGGTTAGTCTCAAAATTTTAATGTATAGAGAATTGCTCCCCCTAAACTTGTGCATACAAGTGATGAATACTTGTGGATCAATGCACTTTAGGACATGTGAGATTCGTGGATGCAAGTTCTACACATTGAACCTTGGTATAAGAAAAAATATGAATGAAGAGCGAGTACCAACTAAAAGAGATATATTAGGTCAAAAGGTATGGCAATTGAGATTTATCATAGTTCTATAGTATAGATTGCTCCCCCTAAGTATGTGCCTTGAGTGAAATACATATTTTGTCCTTCAATGCCAAATGCACTTAATGAGGTCAAATGAGAACATATCTATATCATAGAAATTGTGAAGTGCAATTTGTCATAATATAAATTTGATGCTCATGATAGATTACACACATAAGAAAGCATGTTATAAACATTTGATGCATTTACCCTTAAGAATTCAAAGAAGCTTAAGGAACCTCCACCTTTGGAACAAAAGTGGCTCATCCTTGTTACAAGGTTAAGCTTTAATCTCTTTGACAAGAATATCACTTCTCTCAGTTTTAACAAAAAATGCATCAAGGCAAGAATGAAACTTTGAGAGGTTAAACTAGGTATGAAGCAGGGTTATGCATAGACATGCTTTTTCTTCCTCTTGTAACTTAAAGATATGCAATGTATGTATAAGAGGAAAATCTAGCTACATGTGTAAATGAAAGGAAGTAGTTTACCCATTTGTACCTTCACATAGAGATGCTCTCTTCATTGTGCTTTGTCCTTAGTATTAGTTACTTAAGTCCTATGCTCAAGACAATACAACAACAACAACAAAGCCTTTTTGTCCCAAGCACGTTAAGGTAGGCTAGAGATGAAACCCCATATGAAAACCTCAGAGCTCAACCCCCAAAGAAAAAAGGGAAACAAAGGCAAAGGAGAACCGAAAAACGACGAAACGGGGAAACACATAAAAAGAGATAAAACCCACAAGAACCAGCAAGATCTAAATGGACACAAGAAAAGGTCAAACGATTAAGGAGGAAAAGCGAAACTATAAATCAGGGTTCTGGCACATGAATTGCACACTTCCACCCCTTCCTATCCACAGCGAGCTCTTTATCAATATTCCACTCCTTCAGGTCCCTCTTCACAGCCTCTGTCCACATCAAGGTTGGTCGACTTCTACCTCTCTTCACATTCTCGGGACGCCTAATTATTCTGATATGCACTGGTGCCTCTTCAGGTCTTCGTTGGATATGTCCAAACCATCTCAAATGATGTTGCATAAGCTTCTCCTCAATTGGCGTCACTCCTACTCTCTCTCTCTCGTATATCATCATTCTGGACTCGGTCTCTCCTTGTGTGGTCACATATCCAGCACAACATACACATCTCTGCCACACATAGTTGTTGGACATGTCGTCTTTTAGTGGGCCAACATTCTGCTCCATACAACATAGCCGGCCGGATTGTTGTCCTGTAGAATTTGCCTTTTAGTTTGTGTGGCACCTGGGGGTCGCATAAGACACCCGCCGCTTGCCGCCACTTCAACCATCCAGCTTTAATTCTATGACTGACATCCTCATCGATGTCTCCATCCTTCTAGAGCATTGATCCTAAGTAACGAAAAGTGTCTTTCTTGGGTACCACTTGCCCATCAAGACTAACATCGCCATCTTCATACCCCATGGCACTGAAATCACACTTCATATACTCTGTTTTAGACCTACTAAGCCTAAAACCTTTTGCTTCCAGCGTCTGCCTCCACAATTCCATCTTTTGCGAAACACCACTCCTACTCTCCTCAATAAGTACCACATCATCGGCAAAAAGCATACACCACGGTATATCTCCTTGTATGTCCCTTGTGACCTCATCTATCACCAAAGCGAAAAGATAATGGCTCAAAGTCGACCCTTGATGTAGTCCTATGTTAATTGGAAAGTCATCGGTGTCTCCATCACTTGTTCGGACACTTGTCACAACATTAGTGTACATATCTTTAATAAGATTAATGTACTTTGTTGCTACTTTGTGTTTTTCCAAGGCCCACCACATTACACTCCTAGGTACTTTGTAATAAGCCTTCTCCAAGTCTATGAAGACCATATGCAGGTCTTTCTTTTGTTCTCTGAATCTCTCCATAAGTTGTCTTAGTAAGAAAATGGCCTCCATAGTTGATCTCCCGGGCATGAAACCAAACTGATTTTGGGTCACGCTCGTCATCTTTCGCAGGCGGTGTTCAATGACTCTCTCCCATAGCTTCATTGTATGGCTCATGAGCTTAATTCCATGGTAATTAGTACAACTTTGAACATCTCCTTTGTTCTTGAAGATTGGTACTAATGTACTCCGCCGCCACTCATCGGGCATTCTGTTTGTCCGAAAGATGGTGTTGAAAAGCTTAGTCAGCCATACTATTGCTATGTCTCTAAGGCATCTCCATACCTCGATAGGGATACCATCAGGGCCCATCGCCTTTCCTACCTTCATCCTTTTTAGTGCCTCCTTAACTTCATATTCTTGTATCCTTCGTACAAAACCCCTGTTGTTGTCATCGAATGGTTCGTCCAATTCTATTGTAGAACTCTCATTCCCTCCATTGAACAATTTGTTGAAGTACTCCTTCCATCTATTCTTGATCTCTTCATTCTTCACTAATAGTTGGTTTGCTTCATCCTTGATGCATTTGACTTGGTTGACATCCCTTGTCTTCCTTTCACGAATCTTGGCTATCCTATAGATATCCTTTTCTCCCTGCTTTGTGTCCAACCGTTGATAAAGGTTGTCAAAGGCTTGACCCCGGGCTCTACTAACCGCTCGCTTTGCAGACTTCTTCGCTATCCTATACTTCTCTATGTTTTCTGCACACTTGTCATGATGTAAGTGTTTGTAGCAATCTTTCTTCTCCTTGATAGCCTTTTGGACATCTTCGTTCCACCACCAAGTGTCTTTAACTTCCCTTCTGTTTCCTTGACTCAACCCAAACTCTTCTGAAGCTATCTTTCGGATGCATATCGCCATCTTCCTCCACATGATATTTGTGTCTCCCTCTTCTGCCCAAGGGCCCTCCTCGATAACTCTCTCCTTGAAAGTTTGGGCCACATCCCCTTTAAGCTTCCACCACTTTGTTCTAGTGACCTTGTTATGCTTATTCCGTTGTAAACGAATCTTAAAACGGAAGTCAGCTACGACAAGCTTATGTTGGGTTACCACACACACTCCAGGTATAACCTTGCAATCTAAGCAGGCATGCCTGTCCTCTTTTCTCAAGAGGACAAAATCAATCTGGCTAGTGTGTTGGCCACTACTGAAGGTCACCAGGTGGGATTTCCTCTTCATAAAGAAAGTGTTTGCTATAAACATGTCATAGGCTAGGGCAAAGTTCAGGATTTCCTCTCCTTCTTGATTCCTAGTCCCAAAGCCGAAGCCTCCATGCACACCCTCGAAACTGGTGCTAGATGTACCCACATGGCCATTGAGATCTCCTCCTATGAAGAGCTTCTCGCCAACTGGCACACTACTAACCATGTCCTCCAGGCCTTCCCAGAACTCCCTCTTTGAGTTCTCATTAAGGCCTACTTGAGGAGCATACGCGCTGATAACATTGAGAACCATGTCCCCAATGACCAGCTTGACTAGGATGATTCTATCTCCTACCCTCTTAACATCTACTACCCCATCTTTAAGGCTCTTGTCGATCAAGACGCCTACTCCATTCTTGTTTGTTGCAGTCCCCGTGTACCACAGCTTGAAGCCTGTACCTTCCACTTCCTTCGCCTTCTGTCCTTTCCACTTGGTCTCTTGAACGCATAAAATATTTACTCGTCTCCTCACCGCAATGTCAACTATTTCTCGTAACTTACCTGTTAAGGAACCTACGTTCCAACTACCTACACGGACCCTAGTTGGCTCGACTAGCTTCCTTACCCTTCGCACCAGCCGAGGAAGATGCAAAGACCCTTGCTCATTTTCCACTACACCCGGGCGCCGATGTAGCACCCCACTAAGGATGCGATGACCCGATCCTTGCTCACTTATCACCGGCTCCAGATCAAGAGACGGCGTGTCATTTAAGGGGTGACGGCCCGGCCCTTGCTCATTTAACACCATACCCGGGTTCCGATATGGTGCGTCGCTAAGAGGGTTACGCCCCCAACGATTTTCTTTGTGGTTTCATCTCCATAAGATTTGGCTGGTTTTTATGTTGGTTTGTCGGACCTAACACAACCCTCCTCCTTTACCGAGCTTGGGACCGGCTATGTTGAAACGACTCAAGGAAGTCTTCCAATCAACATAGGCGGAGTTCCTATGCTCAAGTCAATGTATAGAATTATTTTGCACAAGAGAGAATTCTACAACTAGTGATCCCTTTCTCTAAACAAATCATTATTATCACATATCATGTAGATCACAAGTTGCATAATCTTCCTAAATTCTCCTTTTAACATAGTGCATATATTCGAGAGATATTAATTGATAGTACATGAAGCACTAAACAACATAAGTATCAATTGAAGCTAATTAATGATCATAAGTATAACAGACGTCATCAAATGAACAACATATGCACTAGTTTATCAAATAAGCTTATAACAAAAGAATCCAGTAATTATGCTACTTTAATAATGAAGGTTGCAATCCTTGATAAAAGTGATACTTCTTTACCAAATTGGATTGAGTTGTAGTAGCATACTTCATGAGAAACTTATTCTCATACTTGAGACTATATGAGATTACTAAGAGAAAGTGTTAGTCTCAACATGATCAAGATATAGAAATGGGCTTCCCCTAAAGATGTGCATCAAGTATTTGAATGACTTGGTTGGATGCACTCCCATTTAAAGACAAATAGGGGAATGCATTGTACATCTTGATCAAGGCATATGAAATTTGCAATAATCAGCTTATGCCTAGTATTCTCAAAATGAAAAAGGTTTAGAATACTTACAACCACACCATTGATTAATTTGAGGATCTTACTGTCTAAGTGGGTGTTGTTATTCTTGACATCTTTTTCATTTGAGTGTCCTCCCTTTATAGTTGTCTCTTTATTTCTTTTTAAACTTATTGAAAATACTCGAAGAAGAGATATTAGCAGCACAAGGGAGTATATGATAAATGATGATTTCTTTAGATAAGAGATACAAACAAATCATCATTCACAAATCACACAAACATGAAGTAAAATCCTTAATATTAGTGCATAGCGTCAGAAAAGAGGAATATGCAATTTTTAATATTTATAATCAATCATAGGAAATGTACTTCTTCATATTGATGTTTCTTCACACAGAATTGATTAACTTAACTTATAAGCGTATCAATATGAGAACAGATATAGCAAAGGCATGAATTAGTTTCTAATGGACTAGTGCACATATGAAAGCAAGATTGTATGCACTTTTAGTTGATTTAAGTCAAATAAGAAATCTGATCTTCACATACGTAGATTATGATAGTCTAGAAGAAATACCAATTGATGGGAACTATCATTGGATATTGATTAAGAAGATGAGTTCACATACCTTTGATTTTACCTTTCTTCCTTTAGGTGAAAAGCAACCTTGAGGCTTGTGTCTTTTAATAAATTGATCATTCACTCACTTTCTTGTTGATTTTCATAAATATGCTTAAGAGAGATGTCATTAGTAACACAAGTACTAGTTTCCTTTTCAGTAATCATTTTTAGAAGTAATGACAGGTAGATTACTAAAACATGGAAACTTCATAACATGAACTAGATTATCCCATAAATGATGTTGTGCACAGTTTTAACTCATAAAACAAGCATAGTTAATTTATCAAATTCATGGCGACAAATCTAATTCATAACATGGATAGCGATTAATGTAGAAGAATCCTATCGAATTTAAGTAAGAAGAAATACATAACATATCATTGGATTGATTTTCTTTTTATGTTAGATTGCGCATTTCCATAGAGAAACTCATTCTCTAGATGTGAGACTACTTAAGTCACTTAGACAAAAACATTAGTTTCACGATTCTAGTCATAAAGAGAAACTCCTTTTTATAAGTGTCCTAAGGATTTGAATTCCTTATATGACATTTCATTCTTTTAAGAATCTTGGAATATTTCTCTCTATGTCTAGAGCATGGCAACAATAGGATAATTAATGTAAAACATGCCATGAGGTACTTATAACTATTAAAGCATGTAGATTGCCATAACATAGAAATGATGAAAATGCAATCTTCATATGAGAGGAACTTCCTCCAAAGAAATGTGACATAATTTAAAAACATTCTTAAGTGCTTCCTTTTTCTTATGTGACTACCCGAGTCACAAGATAATGATAATTGAAGATACTTGCACTTAAAGACATAAGTGTTACTATCCTTTGGCTTTCCTCCATGTTGTAGGCTTTGATTTTCCACACAGGATAATCCTTTATTCCCTACAACATCAATATCTTGCTCGAGATGATATGAGTTTTAGATATAATAATTCAAAATAACTTTGGGTCAATCTTAGAGATATAAAACATTGTAAGATTGATAGCTTGAGTTAATAAGAATTGAATCAACCCACTCAAGCACCTCCAAAGCTTCATATCATCTCCTTTCCCCTGTAAAGCTTGTCAAGCATATTTTAGTCCCCATCGCTTGATGGGTCCATCAAGGTTAGTCAACAAAGATCTAGGAACCCAAATCTCCTTTGTGCTAGCACTTGGTAAACTCATTACCTTTCTAGCACAAGTTGCAATTTTGGGTTGCCTAGTTACATATGAATCAATTGACAAGCTAGGAGCGGAATAGTTACCAATGGGACAATCCTTGCATAGATGTCCCTTCCTTCGGCATATGTAGCAAAGGCAATCTTCACGTTTTGAAGATTTCTTCTTTCCTTGTCTCTTGCTTGCTACATGGTTAATAAATATTTTCTTTTCTAAAACTATGCCTTTTTGTTTTACATAGGGACATGACTTAACCATATGTCCCTTATCAGAGCATCTAAACATTTTTTATCATCCTTGTTAATAACCAAGCCATTTTCTTTAATATAGGGACATGACCTAATCAAGTGCTCCTTTTCAAAGCATTCACTACATTTCTTATTTTTCTTAGTGTGAAGTGTGGCTTGACCATTACCTTGGATGTTACCTTGTATGGAGGCATGGTTGAGGCTTTTGGTAGAAGTATTGATTTTCTTCTTTTGTTCCTTCCTCTTGACATTCCTCAAGTCCTTGACATTTTCCTCGAGGGATTTTGTGCATGCTACAGTTGTTCCCATCTCAAGATTCTTCACCATGTCATCACAATTATCTTGAGAAGGTTGAGCAATGCACTTCCCTTTCAGTTGTGTCAAGCTCGATCTTAGCCTCTCATTTTCTTCCTTGAGCTCTTGATATGCAATATCATCTCTTCCTGGAGATTCTAGCTCAAAGAAGGATTTGCTTGCTGGTGAGCAACAAGCATTAGCGCATGGCAATATAGTTCCAATTTGAACACATGTGCATGAGTGAGGTTGTTGAGATTTTAAGTTTTCTATCACAACCTCATGAGCAATATTTAACATGATATGATCACCCATAAGATTTTTATGAGAACATAGAAGCATATCATGTTTTTCTTGAAAAGATAGATTTTCAATTTTTAGCCTTTCTACTTGGTCCTTAAGCAAGGTATTCCTATTTACTAATTGAGCGATACATAATAAGGAGTTGTCTTGCTCAATTGAAATAGTTTCATACCTATGGACCAAATCAACATGAGAGCACTTTAGCCCCTCATGTTCTTTAGTCATCTCTTCCAAGCTTTGGATTTTTGTGATGAGGACATCTTCTAGCTTGTGAAGAGCTTCACTTTGATCTCTCGCTCTTTTTAGAAGTTTGAGCATGACCACCTTATCTTCTAGGCTTAGATGAGCGTATAGTTGCATGAAGCTTCTTTCATCCTCCTCATCCTCATTTGTGCTTCCAATATCATTTTCATTAGCCACACAACATATGTTGGTGTTGGTTACTTGTTCTCAAATGTTGTAAATTAAGAACAAGGCAATACAATCGTTAAAGATTAAGGACCTTCGTCTTCCGAAGCATTATCTCCACTTGGGTATAATACTCATGACGAAGGTCAAGAGAGACATACCTTCATTGCTTAATACATGAACAGGAATACGAAAGGATAAAGATGATAACTCCATCTTATTAGTTCATTTACATTCGTACTCCATAAAACATAAATGAATATTTAACAATATTAATATTACATTGATACCTTCGGCTTGCTCGAAGGCGTGAATGCGGCAAAGCAATTACAATCCAGCGTGAACAGTATGTTGTCACTGTTCTTCTATTTATAGGCATGGGACGCAGCCCGGGTAAAATTACATTCATGCCCTTGAACATTTATTTATAAGCAACTTAAACTAATAAGGACTACCTAGTCTTTTCTTTCTTTGCTTGATCTAAGTCAAAGCTACTGAGCTTCGGCATTCAGCATTGTTGCTTCTTTTCGAGGTCTTCGTCTTGAGAACCTTCGGCAGAAGTGGAACAAACCTCTTGTGGCATTTTGCCGAAGGTGTTTATGTCTTCAGGATCTTCGGCGAAGGAGAAGACCTCCAACAGTAGCCCCTTCACGGTGCTAGATCGTTTTTCATAACAAACTTGATCCGCGAAAAATACGAGGGCTTTAGAATACCAAAGGTCCAAAAACACCTTCCCTGAGCTTGTTATCGAAAAACAATTAAAATATTCTAGGCACCAGGTGGTCCACTGTTCAACCAATGTAGACGGTCTGGCGGTTCACCTTCTTCTCCTGCAGCACTATATAAGCAGACAGGTTGGCGAGAAGTTACCACAACATTCATTGCCATCGCATTGTTGTGCTGTTAAAAATTTTAACCGAAGCTGAAGCTTTCTAGATTGCGTTTTCCAAACAAGCTCTTCGTCATTCGAAATTAGCTTCGTCTTACGGAACCAAAACACTTGAAATGGCCCGAGTAAGATCTACTGCTAGGGTGTCCCGTGAGGGAGATGAGGCTGAAGTAACAGAGACAGCGCCAATAATGGAAGTGATGAGACGATCAGGTCTAATTGTCTCGGAAGGAACTGTTGCTGAAGGTGGGGCTGCCGAAGCTGAGAAGGCCATAGTTGAAGACGGAAGTGACGATGAAATCGAAGAAGACAATAGTATTCTAAGCCCATCAAAATCTAGTCATATTGAATTTGGAAAATCGACCGTAACAGAAGAGGACCTGGTATTGATGAAAAAACTAGGCTATTTTGGGGAGGGTAAAAGTAAACTTATTCGCTTTGCTGGTGAAGAAGTGATTTCGGAGCCGAAGGAAGATGAAGTTGTTGTGTTTAGAAGCTTCTTCAGGGCAGGGCTGCGGTTTCCTTTGTATGATATATAGAAGTCTTGAAAAGCTTTGAAATATTTCTCCATCAGCTGACACCGAATGTCATCGTCAGGCTCAGTGTCTACATATGGGATCTCCGAAGCCAGGGTAAAAGTGCTAATGCCGAATGTTTCTACCGACTGCATGAGTTGCACTACCAGACGAAGGCCAGAGCCGATGGTCTTCACAAAACCTTTGGATGTTATAATTTTGCATACCGGAAGGACACCAAGGCCCCGGTGATCGGCTACCGCACCAAGTGGCCAACTAGGTGGACTAGCGAATGGTTCTATAAGAAGGCTAATGAAAAGAAGAGAGAAAAAACTCATGACTATGGTAATGAGTCCTCTAAGATTAAGCTTCGGCATGATGAGGCCATTGTGCAACATGCAACTCGGCTCCTCATGCCAGCTGGCCGAAGTTGAGTTCAGAGTGGTGGCTGCTCAAATTAGCACTAGGGACTTAGTGCAGGAATATCTGGCAAACAAAACTTTTCCAACCTCTAGCGGTTGGGAGATGCCGAAGAAGGAAGGAGGGAAAATATGAACTTGTTCGGCTCCCCTTCCATTTCAAATTTGAAAAGCAATTCAAAAAACCATGCACTGAATGGTTAGAAATGATAGAAACCATGTGTAATGAAATCCTTGGAAATTATACAAAGAAAGAAGATCAGTTAATGATTGCTGCCTTCGGCACCTGGCCAAAATGAAGGTTGAATCGGATGATGGATGCCCTGAATTTTGAATATCCAGACCACAATAGACTTGACGAAGGGGGCGGGGGAGCAAAGAGAAAAAGGATTGTCAGTATCCTAAGTAGGCAAGCTGCTCGGTTGGTCAAGGAGGACCAAAAAACTTTGAAGAAGATGAAAACAGTGCTAGAACCGAAGGCACTAGCTCCTAAGAAACAGAAGCTTGACATGATGCCTTCTACCGAACTGAAGTTACAGGATGCACCAAAGAAAACTATGAGCCCTCCCTCACCTTCTGCTACCAAAGTGTCAGAAATTTTGAAGGTAATGACTGAATCCACACCATTCATGCTGCTAAGTCCTCTAGGATTGGAACTGACAAACCTTTTACAGAAAAAGAAAATCCCTTCGGCTGCTGATGGAAAAGACGGAGGCCAAAAAAAGCGACGTATGATGAACATACTGCAGGCGATTGAGCAAACCTCGCCTCCAGCTTTGGCAGACAAAACTATCAAATCTACTGATGCCGAAGCTGTCGTTGCAACCGAAGGCGAAGATCTCACAACCACCATGTCCGAAATTGATAGAATTATATCAGACGTGGTCGCAGAGAAGGAGATGGCCACGGAAGTTTTGGACAAAGGGAAGAAGGCTGAAGAAATCTCTTCAGAAGAACCAGACTTCGACCTACAGCACCTAGGTGGCCAACAGCTTTCCGAAGAGGATATGGCAGAGTTGAAGGAATTTGCTATCAACTGTGGCTATCAGCCGGGGTCCATGCTCTTTGGCAGGGTGGACGAAGAAGTTGTAGGGTGTATCCGCGATCGTGCCGGTGCAAAAATTATAGGCACCCTGTCAAAGAGTGTCGTATTCCCGAAGCTTGAAAAGGATATCAGTTGTTACATGCGCCAGCATATCATAGGGAGTCTGTTTTATTCCAACTTTAAAGTAAGAACCCTCTTTCAAGTTGCCCTTGATGTGTCTGTATTAGCTTAAATATTCTAAGTTTGGGCTTGCTTTTACAGAGTTTATTACTAAGCAAAGCTTTAAAGATGCAACAAGATGACGAGGACAGGAAGAATGAAATTATTATCAAAGGTTTAGAAGATAAGGTCAAAGAACTCGAAGACTCTTTGAAGGAAAAAGATAAAATGCTATGTTAAGCCAAAGGATCCCTTGCCGAAGTGCAAGTTCAAAACAAGAAGTTGGGCAAAGAACTGGCAAATGCTGAAGCACTTTTGAAGGAAAACTCTAGTCGATACAACCAGGAAAATAAAGCTTTGAAAATAACACTTAAGGTTGAGATTGAGAAAAATACGAAGCTTAGTGAGGCGCTGAGGGCTCTGAAGGAGAGATGCATTGAGTTTGCAAGCCAATGCACCGCTCGATTGAGAAGCATTTTCAATTCAGTTGGAGCTACATCTGAGTAAACCAGCCTCTCCGTCGATGATATACTCGAGGCACTTGAATGCATTGAAAAGGAGGTTGACATCCTTGACAAAGTCATAACCAGCCATGGAGACTTCTGTACGCTGGTAGCTTCTCGTGGTACGGCTGCCACCTTCATAAAAGTCAGATGCAATCACGCGAATTTCAATCTTTCATCATCGGTTCTGGTTGACATTCCAACCGAAGCCTGAAGCATAGGGAACAACTTTATTACCCAAATTTGGGCTGAGGGCGGGCGTGAGTTGGCTGGAGACGAAACCCGAAAGCTACTTAACACAGTATAGGACCATACCTTTGTTCTTTTACCTTGATTTTTTCCTGATCAGATTTCTGATTACCTAGTACCTTGTTATTCTCTAGAATGATGGCACCGAAGGTCGATGAGCCGAAGCTAGCTCTAAAGTGCTGAAGAAGACCTTAGGAACTCCTTTTGTTGTCATCTGTAGAAACACTTGGAAATCCTTTGTACCATATGACAAAATGTTGTAATTGAAAGTGAACAAAATATTGTAATTATTTGTAAATACCTTGTAATACCGTTTTACCTTTTGTTCATGTGTAAACTGCTTTGCTGTGGATGAAACCAATGTTGGTAGCTTTTTGAGCCGAAGGCGAAAACACCTTCCCTTCTTTTCGTTCACATCGAAGCATTTTCACATGAAACGAGATTTCATTTGAGACGAAGAATCTTCGTATACAATGAAGTTTCATTTGATACAAAGCATCCTCGAAACATTTTCTCATCGAAGACAGGCATCTCCTGTTTTTCCTATTAATGTTTATGCTTTATGTCATGATGATGAGCCTATGAATGTCTAATGCATGTTTGTATGATTGCAAAAGATGATGTGATGAAATATGCAAATGTATGCTGAAAACACACCCAGACTCTGCATCCCCTTAGGAACGACTTTGGAGTCTCTTCACCTTTTACTTAGGTGGTATTTCAGCTCTACAATCCCTTAGGAACGACTTCGGAGCTAAGCTCTGCATCCCCTTACGAATGACTTTGGAGCTTCTTCACCTTTGACTTAGGTGACATTTAAGCTCTGCATTCCCTTAGGAATGACTTTTGAGCTTCTTCACCTTTTACTTAGGTGGCATCTTTTAGCTCTACACCCCCTTAGGGACGTCTTTTGAGCTTCTTCATATGCGTCTACACTCGATGGTGTAGTCCCAGATTTTACATTTTACATGTGGGGGAATTTGGCCCTTGCATTGTACATGGCTGCACAAGAAAAAAAATGAAAATTACAACCTATGGCCCCATTAAAAACCTTTCTCCCCCTCTTCAAAGGAAAAGGGTGCCATATGGAAGAAAAAAGAAAATTACATGGTTTACACATAGTATCTCCGAAGCTCATCTGCATTCCAAGACCTTGGAATGTCATTACTATCCAAGTCTTTCAACCTGTATGATCCGGGCCTTGATGAAGATACTACCAAGAAGGAACCTTCCCACTTAAGCTGAAGCTTCCCCACTGTATCTGGGTTGGCTACCCTCCGAAGTACTAGGTGCCCTGGCCTGATGTTCTTCAGTTTTACCTTCCAGCCGTGCCATTTGATTGTTTCAGCCTGTTACTTATTGATGTGGTCTACTGCTTAGATTCTGGTCCATTCTATGGTATCTTTTGTTATTTTGTAACCCTCTTCATCTTCTGTCGAAGCCAAGGTCCTTACTGAGCCCCTTCTTGCTTCTTCCGGTGTTATTGCTTCGTCACCAAACAGAAGCTTGAATGGAGTAAAACATGTTGACCTTGAAACGGCAGTGTTGTGGTTCCACACCACCTTTATTAATTCGTCTGGCCATTTTACTTTAGGCTGGTTAAAGATTGACTTCATTATTCCTGTTATTATAATACCATTTGCTCCTTCTACCAGTCCATTTGACTCCGGATGTCTCACTGATGCAAAGTGTATTTTTGTACCAATCTAGTCACAAAAGGTTTTGAATGTTTCAGCATCAAATTGAGTTCTGTTATCAACCGTGATAGCCTTCGGCACACCGAAGCGACAAACAATATTTTGCCAAAAGAATTTTTGTACTGTGGCCAAAGTTATTGTGGCTAAGGGCTCTGCTTCGATCCACTTGGAGAAGTACTCGACTGCCACCACAACATATTTCAAGTTGCCCTGTGCTGGTGGAAGTGGGCCTAACAAATCTAGGCCCCACCTTTGCAGTGGCCAAGTGTGTTGTATTAGCTGGGTTAAAGACAAAGGTTGTTTCTGGTCTTTGGCACATCTCTGGCAATTTTCACATTTTTAAACCAAGTCTGCTGCATCTGAAGCTGCCTTCGACCAGTAAAATCCTTGTCTAAAAACCTTCCCCAACAGAGGCCTAGACCTAATATGAGCTCCACACAATCCTGCATGTATTTCCTTCATCAATTTTTGACCTTCGGCTCTGGACAAGAATTTTAGTAATGGAGAGCAAACTCCTTGTTTGTATAACTCCCCCTCTATAATTACATAGGGTCGTGTTCTTGCTTCCATTCTTTTATTGTAAACTTCGTCATCCAAAAGACAATTGCCTTGGAGGAAAGATACAATCTCAGTCCTTCAATCTTTGCTATGCACTGGTGAGATTGTGAGCACTGCTCTTTCCATAAGCTCGACCAAAGGTGCTTTTATTGTTTCGAAGAACACCTCCGAAGGTAACGGAAGCCCCTGTGTTGCTAATTTAGCTAACAAATCTGTGTGCTCGTTTTCTCCTCTTGAGATGTCTTTTCTCCTTCGAAAGAGGCTTCCATCCTTCGGGCTGCGTCTAGATATTTCTCTAACTTCAGGTCCCTTGCTCTACTACTCTTGTCAACGTGACCAGAAATGACTTGTGAGTCAGATTTGAGTATTGCCCTTCTTATTCCCATTGCCTTAAGCTTTCAAAGTCCCAAGAGAAGGGCTTCGTACTCTGCAATGTTATTTGTGCAGTTGAAGTCCAATCTTGCTGCGTAGCAGGTTTTGATTTTTGATGGTGAAATTAAAATAGTAGCTGCTCCTGCGTCGAAGGTTCCCCATGACCCATCACAAAATACTGTGCAGGCTTCAGCATCATTTGTTTTCTCTTCGTCCTGAGCCCCTGGCATCCAATCAACAATGAAGTCTGCTAACGCTTGGGATTGGATCGAAGATCTATGAACAAAATCGATAGTGAATTCATTCAATTCTGCGGCCCATTTTCCAAGTCTTCATGTGGCTTCTGTGTTTCTCATTATGTCCTTGAGGGGTTGTGAAGAAGGTACTATGGTATGGTATGTTTGGAAGTAATGCCGAAGCTTCCTAGAAGCCATTAATACAACATATAGTACCTTTTCTAACTCTGTATAATTTTTCTTTGATGCACTAAGTACTTCAGAGATGAAGTACATTGGCACTTGTTTTCTTGCCTGGCCATCATGCTTTTCTTGCACCAGCGCTGCACTAACCGCAGCATGGGAAGTAGCTACATACAGCAGCAATGGAGTTCCTAACGAAGGTGGGGTTAAGGTTGTCAATTCTATCAAATATTGCTTCAGTTCTTCGAAGGCTTTTTGCTGAGTTGGTCCCCATTGGAAGACTTCGGCTAACTTTAGCACTTCGAAAAATGGCAAGTTCCTGTCTGCTGATCTTGAAATAAATCTATTCAATGATGCTGGCCTTCCTGTTAACCTCTGGGCACCCTTTCTTGACTTTGGTGGCTCCATCCAAAGTATAGCTTCTATCTTACTTGGATTAGCTTTGATACCCTTTGTTGATACCAAGCAACCAAGAAATTTTCCCTTCTTCACTCCAAAGACACATTTTTCTAGATTTAGCTTAAGACCAGGTCTTCTGAAGTTAGCAAATATTTCTTGCAAGTCAGCAATATGATTTTTTTGCTTCATGCTCTTTACTATGATATCGTCAACATATGTCAGCACATTTTTGCCAATTTGGGAGTGAAGGACTTTGGCAGTCATCCTGCTGAAACTTCCTCCTGCGTTATTAAGCCCCTCGGGCATCCGAAGGTAGCAATAGGTCCCACTAGGGGTTATGAAGCTTGTCTTAGGCTCATCCTCCTTCTTCATCTAGATTTGATGATAACCTGAGTAGCAGTCCAATAAGCTCATGAGCTCTGAAGTAGCTGTTGCATCCACAAGACAATCTATTCTTGGCAATGGGAATTCATCCTTCAGGCATGCCTTATTGAGATCTGTGAAGTCGATGCACATTTTCCATTTTCCATTAGCTTTCTTTACCATCATAGTATTGGCCAGCCACTCTAGGTATGTTACTTCTCTGATAACACCGGCACTCAGAAGCCTTTTACTTTGTTTTGTGCACCTTTGGCTTTATCATCAGACATTTTCCGAAGCTTTTGCTTTCTTGGCCTGATGGCTGGGTCTACATTGAGTGAGTGCTCAATGACATCTCTATTGATGCCACAAAGATCATTGGCTGACCAAGCAAAAACATCTTTGTTGTTGAACTAGAATCTCAATAAAGTCTTCTCCTGTTCATCAGATAATTGGGATCCTAACAGCACCTTCTGCTCTGCTATGTCTTCGCACAAAAGCATGGGCTTTGGTTGATCCACCGAAGCAGCCTTGTCTCTTTTATGTTTATATTGTTGATGAGCTTTGACTTCATCTATGTTATGGATGGCCTTCGAATCTGTCCAATTCCCTTCGGCTCTCCTGGCAGCCTCTTGGCTTCCATGTACAGCAGTAGGCCCTTGGTCGGAAGGTATCTTCATGCAAAGATATGCTCGGTGGAGTATTGCTTCGAAGGCGTTTAGCGTCCCTCGACTAATGATTGCATTGTAGGGATACTCCATATCGACAATGTCGAAGACAACCTGCACTGTCCTTGTATTGTGAACATAGCCAAAGGTGATTGTCATGGTTATCTTGCCAAGTGCCACTATCTGCCTTCCTCCGAAGCCACAGAGGGGGTGTGTTGCATCATGTATCTTGTCATCCTACTCTTGCATTTGCCTAAAAGCCTTCGCAAAGATGATGTCTACTGCACTGCCTGTGTCTACTAGGACATTGTGAACCAGGAAACCCTTGATGACACAAGATATAACCATTGCATCATTGTGAGGATAATCCTTGAGCTGAAGATCTTCCTGGGAGAAGGTGATTGGTACATGAGACCACTTGGACTTTATGAAGGGTCCTTGCACTCCAACATGTTGTACCCTTCTCTGTGCTTCCTTCTTCTACTTCTTATTGGCTGGTTCAGAGCTTGAGCTGCCTATGATTGGGAGCACTAGCTTCATAGCCGAAGGTGCCATAGCTTGGTTGTCTTGCAAAGCCATTGTTGCAATCGTGAAAGTGAGTTCACCGGAGGTGGGCGCCAATGTTGGTTACTTGTTCTCAAATGCTGTAAATTAAGAACAAAGGCAACACAATCATTAAAGATTAAGGACCTTCATCTTTCGAAGCATTATCTCCACTTGTGTATAATACTCATCAGATGAAGGTCAAGAGAGACATACCTTCATTACTTGATACATTAACAGGAATACAAAAGGATAAAGATGATAACTCCATCTTATTAGTTCATTTACATTCGTACTCCATAAAACATAAATGAATATTTAACAATATTAATATTACATTGATACCTTCAGCTTGCTCGAAGGCGTGAATGCGGGAAAGCGATTACAATCTAGCGTGAACAATACGGTGTCATTGTTCATCTATTTATAGGCACGGGACGCAGCCTGGATAAAATTACATTCATGCCCTTGAACATTTGTTTATAAGCAACTTAAACTAATAAGGACTACCTAGTCTTTTTCTTCTTTGCTTGATCTAAGTCATGCTACTGAGCTTCGGCGTTCTGCATCATTGCTTCTTTTCGAGGTCTTCGTCTTGAGAACCTTCGGCAGAAGTGGAACAGACCTCTTGTGGCATTTTGCCGAAGGTGTTTATGTCTTGAGGACCTTCGGCAAAGGAGAAGACCCCCAACAGTGGGAATCTAAATGGGAAGACAAACCTTTTGGAGAGGTGGATTCATCGTTTGGTCTCCAATGTTCATTTTCTTCTTCCTTCAAAGGGTTAGTTTCACAAGGACCAAAGGAAGTAGAAGCGTCATATGAACTAACATGTTTGGACTCATCAAATTTATTTTTAATTCTAGTCCAAATATCATGTGCATCATGAATGGGTTCATCATATCTAATTATGATGGAATGATAATCTTCTTTGCTAAGAGAATTATCTAAGATGTCAAAAGCAAGATAATTTAAGCGTAAACATCTTCGATTTTCCTCGGAAGCATTTTTCTTAGCATAACTAGAAGGTTTAATACTCTTGTCTAAAATTTGTTCTAATTGTGGGTCTATGGTCCTAAAAGCATTTATCACACTAGTAGACCATGAAGCATAATTAGAACAATCAGAAAGTAATATATCAAGAGTTACCTCATTGTTCACCTTCAGTGGTGTCTTCTTGTTCTTTTGAGATTTTCTTCGAGCTATCACCTTGAGTTGTTAGACTCAATATGAAGTGCCTAGCTCTGATATCAATTGAAAGTCGCCTAGAGGGGGTGAATATGCCAAACCGAAAATTATAACTTTAAACCTAGACTTTATTCCTCGATTAGCAGTTAGAACAAGATGAACAATTATCGAAGTATAAAACTAAGTCATTTGCTTGCAAAAGTATTTCTTTCAAAGAATGCGGAATTAATACAAAGCAACACAACTAAAAGTGTTTGTGGAGAATAATGCAAGAGGGCTTAGATAAGAAGAGAAATAACACAAGTTCTTTCTTGCAAGGCGTTGCTTCTATATGTGAGAATTTAACTTGAAGCAACACAAAGGAATATCAACAAAGAATAGAGGGAGAGAACTTAGAGAGGGAGAAGACAAACAAATCACAAGCAATAAACACAAGTGACATGGGTGATTTGTTTTACCGAGGTTCGGTTCACCAAGAACCTAATCCTTGTTGAGGAGTCCACTAAGGATGGGTCTTTTTCAACCCCTTCCCTCTCTCCAACGGCCACCAAGACCGGTGAGTGTTCCTTCTTCTTTGTCAACAAAAGACCAAAGTCTCCGCAAGGCCAACCACAAAGATAAGGGGCTCTTGCTAGCTTTACAATGAATGGGAGTCAAAACTCCACGCTCAAATGATCACAAGATGTAGCACACACTTTCTCTCAATGATTCTCACAGGGCACTATCGCTAAACACACACGAGTAGCTCTTTCTTGCTTGATCTTTCTTTTGTGGCACTGGTGAGGCTTTAATGTGGCCTAGCTCTTGTGTATGAGATAGATCAATGAATGGAGGTGGTTGGGAGGGCTTGGATATGTCTACTATATGCCTTGATATGTTGCTTGGGCTCCCACACCTTGAAATGGTCGGTTGGGGTGGTATTTATAGGCCCCAACCCCCCATATAGTCGTTGGACAGAAAGCAGCAGCTTTCTGTCGATGGGCACAACGGACAGTCCAATGCACACCAGACACTGCACTATTCATTGCTCGGTGCTGCCACGTCAATCGCCCGTTGGAGTCAACCGTTGGATTCATCTGCCCCTGCGGTGCACCGGACAATCCAGTGGCACACCGGACAGTCCGGTGCCACTGACTTTCCATGATCCCTTCTGACCTTCTGTCCTTTCTGATCGCGGCAGTCACGAGGCAGTCGACCGTTGGCGAAGATGACCGTTGGTCGTGAGCTCACCGGACAGTCCGGTGAATTTTAGCCGAGGAGTATTGTGTTTTCTTGACAGTGTTCTATTCGCTAGGCGCGCCAGCCTAGGCACCGAACACTGTCCGATGCACACCGGATAGTCCAATACACCTCAGGCTGGTGCAATCCTAAATTGCTCCATACTTATTGAATTGACCCAAGGGTCATTTTCCTTATAGATGTATATGAACTTTATGCACCTGGGAAAAGATCAAATAGGCAAACTAGTTAGTCCATGAGTTTTGTGATGGTCGTCAAACACCAAAATCGATTATAGGAAATGGTTGATGTCATTTCACTTTCACTTTCTGTACATCTATAAGACTACCTGTAAAAACTCAATTCTAGAACATGTCAAATTCACAAGCGGTAGTGTTGCTCTACGCCCGACATTGTCGTGGAGGTGCCCGACACTGCCATACAACCTAAACTTCTCAAACTTGATTCCAACTTTAGCAGGTTCTATGAATGACGGTAACCATTTTCTACCTAGAATATAAAGTTAAAACTGATAGTGCACGGTAAACATATAGCTTATGGTTGAGTGATATTCAAACTAAGTAATGGTCAAACCCTAACTACTCAAATAAGCACTTCAGATCAAACATGCAGTGTCACAAGATTTATCCCATGGTTCAGCTCACCACTAAGGCTTGCCTACCTCCACGTTGTTGAGGAAAGCCACAAAGGCAAAGGGTCTCACACCCTTCCTCGACCTCAAACCAAGAACTCACACTCTTAGGATGAGAGGGTTTTTACTATATTGAGGGTGACTTACAGAATCCAAGGCTGCAAAAACTTCTTATAGCTCGTGGAAGAATTAATCATCAGCTAGGATCAAGCTCCAAGAATCGATTGAAGAGAGCCATCCAAATGAACTCCAATGCTCAAGAGAGTGAAGAACTAAGGAAGAAGGACAATGGCTTGTTGTTCTAGTGTTCTTCTAAGTTTCAAATGGAGAAGCCAACTAGTTTTAGCTGAAGGATTAAGTATAAGTAATGGGGCACTTCAAACAAGACAAGGAGGAGATAGGAAGGATCTCAAACATATCTCCCTGTCAAGATACATAGCAAGTGTCTGTTGGAGCCCTAGAGAATAAAATATTCAAAGTTTCTCCAACCCAACAGATATTTTAAACTTCGGTAGTGCCAGGGAAAGTTCGGCAGTGCCAATGCATGACAGTGCTTGAGAGCACCTAGAGGGGGGTGAATAGGTGATCCTGTAGAAATCAATACTAAACAATACAAACTTGGTTTATGAAATGTTAGTGAAGTCAAAAACCAAGATGCTATGACTAGAGAGGAAGATAACTTCTTCACTTAGCATGAGATTCTCACAGATTTCCGAGAATTTCCTCGAGCGTCATCTTTGTGTACCTGGGATTCTCACGGATAATATTTACAAGATGAGGATCAATAACGGTAAATGACCTTAGCATGAGTCGAACAACGTCATGATCCGTTCATCTTGTATTTTTGTAGCTTCGAATCTTATTCACCAGGGTCCTGAGCCAATTATAAGTTTGAGTTGGCTCCTCTCCCCTTATCATGGTGAATCTCCCAAGCTTGCCTTCTACCAGTTCCATCTTGGTAATCATGGTGGCGTCATTACCTTCGTGTGAGATCTTAAAGGTATCCCATATTTGCTTGGCATTGTCCAAGCCGCTAACTTTGTTGTATTCATCCCTGCATAGAGATGCTAACAAAATAGTAGTAGCTTGGGCATTTTTATGTATTTTCTCATTAATCGATACATGATTACCAGTACAATCGAAATGCATTCCATTTTTAATAGTTTCCTAAATACTAGGATGGAGAGAAAATAAGTGACTACGCATTTTATGACTCCAAAACGAATAGTCTTCTCCATCAAAGTGTGGGGGTTTTCCAACTAGAATAGATAACAAATGAGGCTAGAGAAATATGTTAGTACCAAAAAGAATTCAATAAGGCTAGAGACATACCTTGATTCTTGATTTGCATCTCTTTAGAACTTTAGCACATATCCACTAAAACAATATGTGTTGGGCATCTAATCACCAAAAACTTTATAGAAATGGCCCAAGGGCACATTTCCCTTTTGTAATACTCAAAATTGTATAAAAGGAATATATAGAGGATTTTCCTTATTTTATGTGCCACATTTGCATCATAAAAAGAGCATACATAAAATTTAGAGATGAATTAAAACAAATGATAAAAAAATTGCATCATGCTGGAGTTTTATATGTTTGTGCATTAAATAAAATAATAAGGATGATGATAATAAAATAATACTTCTAAAGGTTGGAGTAAACCCTAAATTAAAATTAGGGTTTTTGAAAATAAGAAGAAGAGAAATGATATAAAAATATAAATAATATAATTACATTTCAAAAAAATGGTACTTTTAATTTCACTATATACTTTAAGGATAAAATTGGCACAAGTTCGAATTTACATTTGAATTCAAACTGAATTTAGAAAGAAAAGAAAAAGAAAAGAGCAAAATCCTTCCTGGGCCGACCAAACACCCTTTTGGCCCATTGTTGTTGCTCCCACCGGCCCAAGTCCCCTAGCTGCGTGCGTATTAAGCTCTCCGCTGGCTGCCAGCCGGGCCCCGCATGCCAGCCCCGGTCCATCTATGTGGGAAGGGAGCGGTCACTGCCATGTGGGTCCCGCGTGCACCAGGCTATCTTCCTCCGCGCGCGCACCTGGCGGGGAGAGTTCGGATCCGCCGCCGGGGTTCTCGGGCGACCTATTTTCAACCGTCGTCGCCCTGGTTTTGTGGCTCAGTCTGCAAACCATAAAGTGCAGTGCCCTGTGACCCCCATAACCCTCAATTTGTTCGAGCCAGTAACCATTGCCAAGCCACCATTGCGGGGAAGAAACTAGAAAGCGGGTCGTCGTGCGTTCGTCTCGCCTATGGTTGCGTTCCAAGCTTCAGGATTGGCCCGAGGGTTCCGTCGTCGACGCGAAAACCGTGCGTGGCACTATCGGGTCGAGAACCGACCGATTCCGGCCAGAATTGCTGGACGGAGTTGGGGCACCACCGTGAATCGGCACTGCTCCGTGGGTGACGTTCGTCGCGTCGTAATTGCCTGTAAGTGTGTTACCAGCCTGTTAACAGTTGTCCCCGCATCGTGTAGCGTTCCTAGGATTAGGGTATTATGCGCCTGGGCGCCGATTGGGGGGTCACTAGCGACGGCGCCGCCGTACGATGTGGGCGTCGAGGCTCTGTTCAGCCTCGTGGGGAAGATGGTGCGGGCACCATTGGATCTAAGTGTGCGGGCAGGATTAGAAGTAGCCATACCTCTTGGATGCCTTGAATCAGGACCGCTGGTCGTTAATCCTAGGGTTCCGGTTAGTTTCGTTCGTGGCCATCCCTTGTCCGTAGATATGTGATCCGAGGGCCACCAGCGCAGATCGGTTCACTTTAAGTTAGATTCAATCTTGGCCGTCCAGATCAGATCAGGCGGCCCTGAACGGAGGATACCGTTTCGTTTGGCTTATTTGCTAAAGGGACCCCTGGGAACTGAGGAATCAACCCGCAGTCCATTCTAACTATTCACTGAGTCTTAGGAATCTTGCGACTTAGTCCCTGAGTTCTTGGTAAATAGTGCGCCCAGTCCAGAGTGGATTAAAAATAGATAAATAATATTAGAAATTCGTTTTTAATACAAAAACAAATCTAGAAACTTGTAAAATGCATAGAAAATCCATTTTTAGTCCAAATCACTTCATTCTGGTTTCTAAAATTTTGTAATTTTATTCTCTACCACTTAGAGTCTCTGTTTTAACATGAAAACAGTAAGAAAATTTATTTCTCATTTAATCCTTGTTGGAACTTGCTCTCAGTTGCAAGGGGATCCAACAAGGGTGAACAGTGACGTCAACAGGGTTCTCGCGTTAGATGGCAATAGCTCTGTTAATCTGGCCTCTCACGGGCACTGTGCAGGGGTATTTATAGGTACCTGAGCGCGCAGCGCCTTGAGCTAAGGACGCATGTGCCCTCAGCTACCTAGATTATCCCCAGAATATTCCCATAAAGCGGGGTTACAGACCGTAATTACAGGGATGCCTTTACAAATTAGGCCCGTAACGCACGGCGGCCACGAGGGGCCCGTTACGATGGGCCGGATCACACGTGGGCCTCTGAGCTGGACGAGGCCGCACTGTGGGATGCCCTTCGTCGCCGGTCTTCGTCTAGTGCCGACCAAGCGAAGGGTGTCCCTGCCTGTTTTGTTACTGTTAGCTCAGCTGCTGCAGCGAAGGCTTCGAGCGAAGGGTGGCGTCTTTGCCTTCGCCCTAACATTTGCCCTCCGAGGGACCGGTTCGACAAAGTCACCTGGTGCCGAAGACGTCGCTAGATGGCGGAGACGCTGCCCTCGCTTGAAGTGGTTCCGCGGGGGTTTTTGATATGACCGTTGATTGACGGCGTACTGTTGGATTGCGGGTTTCCCGAAGCGCCGCGCCCTGCCTATAAAAGGGGGCGGGGGTCGGCGCTTTTTGAACTTCACTTTCCGCGCTCCGCGAAAACCCTAGCCGCCCTTTCCGCCGTCTTGCTGCTCGTCTGCCCGCCCTGCTCTTGTTCGCCGGAGATCTGGCTCGAGTGAAGCAGACCGCCCGCCGCCGCCGACGGTACGTAACGATGTCGTCCTCGTCTTCTTCCGCTGCCGCTACGCCGCCGGCCGATCCCTCGCCGCCGACCGCCGCCTCGTCTGAGGAGACGCTGAGTAGTTTGATGGCGGAGGAGTTGCGCGCCGGCGATTCTGTTGATTTTGGCGTGTCGCGGATGTCGTCGGTCCGCGTGCAAGATATGCAGCGGTTGGGTTACTTCGGTGGCGGAGTTGCTCGAGTCCCGGGGACGGAGGAAGTCCCCGAGCCGGAGGGCGAGTTGGTTGTTTTCGAGGCGTTCTTCGCCGCCGGACTCCGCTTGCCTACGCACCAATTTGTTGGCGAAGTCCTGCGCAGGTTCAACGTTCAAATACATCAGCTGACACCGAATGTCATAGTGGCTCTGTCGAAGTATGTCTGGGCGACGACTTCGTACGGCGGACAGCCATCGGTTGAAGTTTTTGCGAAGTATTATTGTTTGCACTGGCAGAAGAGGATGATTGGAGACGAAGTTGCTCAGTTTGGGTCCTACACATTCACGCCGAAGACCGGCAAGACCACGATGCAGGTAGTCGAGTTGGTTCCTTGCGCCCGCAACAAGTGGGGCAACTGGAATGAATTTTGGTTTTACGTTGCTGAGGGTACCGTCGAAGGCCATGAGGGACTCCCCGTGTCCGAGATGTGTTCTCATTTTTACTCAGCATACCCGCCCTTTGAAGTGGCGGAGGAGGATGTGGACGAAGGGGCCCTTCGGTGCGCCGCCGGCCTGAGCAGTGGGCGCGATTTGGTTGAAGAGTTTGTGGCGTACGGGGTATGGCCCTTGGCGCATGGCTGGGCGTTGGGCGAAGTGTGCCCTCGCCAGATGCCTTCCCATGGTGGGAAGATGGTGCGAAGTCCTGCCTTCGTACTGAATCTGCAAAACCGCGACCCGGCCGCCTTTGTGCGTGAGGCGGAGGATGGGGCGGTGCGGCTCGTTGGACGTTACGTGCCGAGGACAGAGGGCCAGCGCAGCTGGGATATCCGCGGGTCGAATGACCGTTTGAACAGGGTTTTCGAATTAAATCAATTGCCATATGACGGCTACCCTGGTCAAGACGATGTGGACCACCGTGGGAAGAAACCGGCGGTGGAGACTAGAGACGACCCTGCGCCGGCGACCGCCCCATCCTCTAAAAAGAGAAAATTAGGTACTGTTACGGGGGGTCTTGGGGTTTCTGATGGTTTTGCTAGAGAGCTGATGAGGACGTGCGCGGCCCCCGGGGGAAGGATGTCTTCGCCCGAGCTCCGGGAATCTTCGGCTCGGATGCTGAGGGTTACCGGGGGTTGTTGGCCTAGGAGTGTTCCTGTCCCCCGCGCGGCTGGCGAGGATTTTTTTACATCTCGCATGGTTCGTGAATGGAGAGTTTTTCCTTACGGGCGGAATATTGCTGCTGTTGTGTCGGCGGTGATGGACAAGGATCGCCAGGGAGCTGCACAAAAGCGCCAGGCGGCTGTCAGGCTCGTTGAAGCCAGGCCGAAGAGGCAGCGGGGGGCTGCGAAGGCTGCGGCCCCCGGCGGAGGCAAGCCGCCGCTGGCGGCGAAGTTGGGCGCCCCTGCATCTAGCAAGGCGCCGGAGGCAACGGCAGGCGCCGGAGGCTCCAAATCGACGAAGGTGGTGCCGCCGGTCGGCGGAGTGGCGGAGGTCGCGAAGGCGGCCCGAGCGTTGCCGTTGTCAGGCAAACGCGTCGCCGACTTCGCCACCGATATTAGTGTGGACGATTATCTTGGTGGTAAGTCGTTGGCTCTATTTTTTTTAATTCGTTGGTACGTCGCAGGGTCGGGCGAAGGCCAACTTGCTATGGTTGCGCCTGCCGCGGCGACCACGACGGCTGCCGCAGTGCCGAAAGCGAAGGGCGGGGCTCTTAGCGCCGGAGGTGAGGTGTCGACCCTCGCGGTTGTCAGGGATGAGGCGGGCGCTGCGTCCCGCCGGCTGAAGGAGGTGACGGAGGCGCTAAATCAGGTCCGCTGAGCTGGACTTCGTTTTTTTTATTATTATCGGCTTGTTGGGGTCGCGGTCTTATGATTGCTCTGCAGGTGGCTGACTTCGCCAGCCGCACAGCGTCGGGGGCCCTCACGGCAGCTGTGGCTTCCGAAGTCGAGAGACTTCGGACACAATATGCTGACGCCGTCCGTGAAAAATCGGCCGCCGACAGCAAGTGTCGCAAGCTGGCGGACAAGGTGGCCACGCTGGAGGGAGAGAAGGCTGACCTCCGGCGCCAGTTGGCGGGGGAGAGGAGGGAGACTAACGAGGCCCTTGTCAAGGCGCAGGCTGCACAGGCGGAGGCTAACCTGGCAAGGGCGGAGGGCAATCTTGCCAGGGAGCGCGCCGAGCAGCTGCAGGAGCGGCTCACCGCCCTGGAGAGCCGCGTGGAGAGGGTCGAGGCCGTGTCGCGCGCGGAGGCAGAGCGGACGCGCCAGCTGCTTATAGATACATACCGTGGGCTGGGCGCGGGGACCGGTGATTTCGAAGTGCCGGACCGAGAGCCCAGACTTCGCTGCCTGGAGTGGGTGCAGTAGGAGTTGCAGGCACTCCCCACTATCGTGGAGGGGTTTATGGCGTATGCCTCCCTGGTCACTTGCGAGGGGGCGATGAACGCGCTCTCCCGTGAAGGGTGCTGGCACTTCGAGGTCTTCGACCAGGCCGATGAAGATTTTGAGCGAGATATCTTTAAGGTCGAGGACCCCGTAGTGAAGGAATCCACCGGAGCCATCTACGACCGGATGTGGGGTTCGCACGGTCGCGAGGTGGTCAGGGAGCGGGCCGAGTCGGCGAGGGCTCAGGTGACGTTTTCGTTTGTTTGGTGTTTGTTGGATGTAGGCTGTGTGTGTGTTTGATGAATTTTGTGTGTTTTGTCTTAGGCGGCGCGTGGCGAGAGGGTCGACGACTTCGGGGCGTTGAACAGCATGCTGTCTGACCCGGAGCCGACCCCGGCGGAGGCCGTGTCTGGGGTCGCCCTGGAGCCGACCCCGGGGACTGCGGGAGACGCGTCGGGTGCCCCCGCATCCACTGCGGCCGGCGAAGACCTGCCCCCAGAGGTCGCCGAAGGCGCGCCTGATGCCTTCGCAGCTGCTGCGCTGAGTGCTGAAGATCCCGCAGCGGTGGCGGCGGAGACAACGGCGGAAGCAACGGCGGAGCCAACGGCGGAGGCTCCCGCAACGTCAGGGCCTTCGCAGGTGGCGTAGTGGGTGTAGAGGGTTGGGGAAATTTGTATATGTTGCTGAATTTTGGTTGCTGCGCAGGTTCAAGATTTTGGGCCTGCGCACGCAACCGCTACTACTAAATTTTTGGCGGCTTCGACCGCGGAAGATGGTAATGAATGTGGTGGATCTACATCTGAGTTTTTTGATTGTGCTGACTCTGGGAGCTCGGTTGAGTGGACTGAGGAGTCGTCGGAGGAGGACTTGGACTACTTTGCGGCCTTGGATGTGGCTGCGGCGGAGGCTTCGCCGCACGTCGCGGACGCAGGAGATGTGCCAGGTCCTAGCACCGGGCGACGACGGCGAAGGGCGGTTGCGAAACGTAGAGTTAGTGGGGCGGAGGGGGCTCGGCTTCGTGTGAGTGGGGCTGGCCGACAGGAACTGTTGTCTTTGCCGGCCGCCGTGAATACAGGTGAAGGGGAACTGCGAAGTCTTTTTGCGGGTGAGGAGCTTAGGATAATGTTATTTAATTATAGGGAGATGGGAATTATTCCTAAGGTTGAGCCGATGTAGAGTGTGGTGCCCTCGCTTGTATATGTGTAGAGGCTTGTATGATGAAGTTGTGTGCCCTCGCTTGTCTATGCCTGCTAAGGCGTTGTGTACTTTGTCTGGTTTGTTTTGTTGTGCTGTGCTGGTGCGATTATAGTTGGTCTTGGCGCGGACGGTTTGATGTTGTCGTTTCTGCCTTTGTTGTGCTAGTCCGGTTGCACCCTTAGGTGTCTTCTGCACGGACAGTCTTTGCGGTAGGCTTCGGTTTTTTCGCACTTGTTGTGCTAGTCCGGCTGCACCCTTAGGCGACTTCTGCGCGGATAGTCTTCGCGGTAGACTTTGGTTTTTTCGCACTTGTTGTGCTAGTCCGGCTGCACCCTTAGGCGACTTCTGCGCGGATAGTCTTCGCGATAGACTTCGATTTTTTCGCACTTGTTGTGCTAGTCCGGCTGCACCTTTAGGCGACTTCTGCGCGGATAGTCTTCGCGATAGACTTTGGTTTTTTCGCACTTGTTGTGCTGGTCCGGCTGCACCCTTAGGCGACTTCTGCGCGGATAGTCTTCGCGATAGACTTTGGTTTTTTCGCACTTGTTGTGCTAGTCCGGCTGCACCCTTAGGCGACTTCTGCGCGGATAGTCTTCGCGATAGACTTCGATTTTTTTGCACTTGTTGTGCTAGTCCGGCTGCACCCTTAGGCGACTTCTACGCGGATTGGTCGCACGCGAGGGTGGCTAGCGCTTAGCCTCGCGGTGACCTCGTATTGGTCGAATGTCGAAGGCCGTCGTCGCGGTCTTTTTTCGACGCATGTTTTTGCGGGGGATTTTCACACATATATTACATGGCTCCGCCTCATTAAAAACCTCACCCCCCCGGGAGGAAAAGAGTGCGGGCTGGTACAAGATTGTTTTTGCGAATTACAAGGGCGAAATCAGCCCTGAGGATTCAAACAAAAAATTTGCGGAGGTTGTCGATGTTCCAGGAGTGCTCCAAGTCCTCGCCGTTTGGCGTTATGAGCCTGTAAGCGCTGGGGAAGCTTTTGTCTTGACTATAAAGGGGCCCTCCCACTTGGGCTCCAGCTTGCCCTTGGACTCCGTCCGAGCTGTTCGGACGAGTACGAGGTCCCCCTCGCTGAACTCCCTCGGGATGACTGTGTGGTCGCGCCATGCTTTGGTCTGGGCTTGGTATTTGTTTAGGGCCTGTAGGGCGAAGACTCGGTCTCCGTCAATGAGATCCTTTGAAGTTGGCTCGTCCACGTCGGGGACGGCTGACGGAACTGTTCGCGGGGACCCATGCTTTATTTCTTGCGGGGTCATGGCCTCCGATCCGTATAGAAGGCGGAAGGGAGTAAACCCTGTCGCCCTGCACTCAGTCGTGTTTAGTGCCCAGACTGCCTCAGGTAACAAATCGGTCCATCTTCCCTTTTTTCATCAAGGAGCATTTTCTTGACAGCTGTGAAGATTTTCCCGTTGGCGCGTTCCACGACCCCGTTGGACTGCGGATGATAGACTGAGGCGAAGGCAAGCTTGGTGCCAATGGAGAAACAAAAATCCTTGAAGTCTTGGTTGTCAAACTGCTTGCCGTTGTCAACTGTTAGTTCGGACGGTACTCCGAAGCGGCAAACAATGTTCTGCCAGAAGAATTTTTGGGCAGTCTTTGATGTTATTGTAGAAACAGCCCACGCCTCGATCCATTTGGTGAAGTACTCGACAGCGACGAAGGTGAACTTAAGGTTCCCCTGAGCGGTGGGCAGGGGCCCGACAATGTCCAGGCCCCAGCGCTGGAGAGGCCATGTGTGGGCGATCAGCTTTGTATACTACGAGGGGCTGCCCGACCGAGGAGAAAACTTCTGGCAGGCTTCGCAGGACCGTGTGACCCGATTTGCGGCATAGATCATTGCGGGCCAGTAAAAGCCCTGGCGGATCACCTTAGCAGCTAGGGCCCTTGGCCCTGCGTGTGAGCCACACGTGCCACTGTGGACTTCACGTAGGATCTGCATGCCTTCGGCTTCGGTGACGCACTTAAGCATTGGCTGACTGACCCCTTTTTTGTAGAGTTGGCCTTCAATCAGTGCGAAGTCTCGGCTTCGATGTCTGAGGCGCTTGGCCTCACTGATGTCGGCTGGATGATAATACCCCTGTAGGAACAGGGTTATTGGTGCCCGCCAGTCTTCAGTCATGATAAGGTTGACAATGCGGTGGCCCTCGCTGTCATTGGTTATTTGGAGCCCTTCGGGGCTCCGGACGGCTGGCGTGCCGATGACATGAAAGAACACGTCGGAGGGCAGAGTTTCGCCCCTGGCGGCAGCCTTGGCCAATGCGTCGGCCTCTTCATTCTTGGCCCGATCCACATGCTGCAAGGTGAACCCCTTGAATTGCCTCTCGAGACTTCGGATGGCCGCGAGGTACTGCATGAGCGCGGTGTCCTTTGCTGCATAGTCTTTCTCGACTTGGCCGGCAACTACCTTGGAGTCTGTTTTGATGATGCAGGTGGTGACTCCGAGGGCCCTTAGCTTGCGGAGGCCGAGGATGACTGCTTCGTATTCTGCTATATTATTTATGCATCTGTCGGATTCCAGATTGAAGCTGAGGCATGCTGCATATCTGTGCTTGACCCCGACTGGTGAGGTGATGACTGCAGCGACGCCTGCCCCCGCATGGCACCATGCGCCGTCGCAGTGGATCGTCCAAATCTTCTCTGCGGACGGGTCTGGCTGTGTTGTTGGCCCAGTCCAGTCGACGACGAAGTCTGCCAGAACTTGAGACTTGATGGCTGTCCTGGGCTCGAAGCAGATGTGGTAGCCGGAGAGTTCGGCCGCCCACTTGGCAATCCTCACTGATGCCTCCGGGTTTCTGAATAATTCGCCGAGTCCCCTGTTTGAGGTGACTCGGACCTTGAATGCTTCGAAGTAATGGCGCAGTTTGCGCGACGACATGACGTCTGCGTAGGCAATCTTCTCCAGCTCTGTCATGTTGCACTTGGACGGTGTCAGCACTTCGGAGACATAGTACACGGGGCACCGCCGGACCACGCCCTCGACAGTCTGCTCCTGCACTAGTGCCGCGCTGACCGCATGTGGCGAAGCCGCGACGTAGAGCAGCAGGGGGAGCGAGGGGTCGGGGCTGGTAAGGACGGCCAACTCTGTCAGGTACTGTTTTAGTGAGGCGAAGGCCGCCGCCTGCTCTGGTCCCCAGGTGAAGTCTTTTGCACCACGGAGTGTCTTGAGGAAGGGGAGACTTCGCTCGGTGGACCTGGAGATGAATCTGTTGAGAGCGGCCAATCTGCCTGTCAGGCGCTGGACTGTAAAGCCCAAAATTTGCATAAGACAATAAATAAATATATAAATAAAATAGTAAGTTCAAAACATGTTTGAATTTGAATTGAATTTGAAAAAAGAAAACAGAAAAGATAAAAGGAAAAAAAATAGAGAAACCGCGCCTGGGCCAATTCTCCCCCATTCGGCCCACTTACCACCGCGCCAGCCCACTCTGCTCTTCTCCCTTTTCTTTTCTGGTTGAGACACTTCCAGGTGGGGCCCACTCGTCATAAGCCACTCCCACCCACGCGTGCACCGTGAAACTGACCAATGGGCCCCGTCTGTCAGAAGCTCCACCCACCTCACCTCAACTAACTTACGCGCATCTCGGATTGTTGCGACCGCGCTGGAATCTGACCGTGATTCTCGCCGATGGTTGGCAACATCCCTTCCGCGCGAACTCCCTCCCAGTCACCGTCACGTGGGCCCACGTGGCAGTCCCTGTCCTCCGTCTTCCTCGCGTGCCCCCTCGAATGGAGTCCGCATCGTAAGCCTGGGCGAACAGATCCGCCGTTCTTCGCGCGTGGAAATCGCACTGACCGTTCATCGGACTCTGCTGAGGGTGTATAAATACGCACGCGCTCACCACGATCTCTTCACCAGAAAACCCCCGTGGCACATCGAGCACACAGAGAGAGAGTGGAGATCGCCGCTGCACCGAGTTCTCGGACCGCCGCCGCCGTCGTCGTCCAAGGCTTGGGATCGGAACCAGGGCCTGCACCGTGCTTGCGCGAAACCATCCGTGGAGCTTTCGGGAGGAATCGACGACCGCGCAGCCATCAATTGCTCGCCGTAGCTCAAGCACCGCCGCGGGTCCGCTCCTCTCCGTGGCCGGGGCGCTTCACGGTGCGATTCTCGGTATGGACCCGTACACCGTGCTCGTCTCGTCCCCCTCTACGCTTAGCTCGGTCCGATTTGGGTTTGGCGCTCGGGGACGGCCGATTGGCAGCCTCGCCGGCGTGCTCCGCCGAGCGTGCGGGGCGGCGCCGCCGTGCGGGTGCGCTCCGTTGGGGAAAGATCGTGCGCCGTTGGATGCTAAGCGGGCGGTCCCGATTAGATCGGGCTTACCCCCCTTCGTTCAGCTGGATCGCGCCCGTCGATTGGCAGATGAACGTCGGGGATTAGATCTTAGGTTATTTTAAATCTGGCGCGTTCGTTTGGATCGGACGGCCTTGTGCGCTCGCGGGTTCATAATGGACGAGATCCGATCCTGGCCCTCGGATCTGATCTGAACGGTCCGAATCTTCCCATACCCCTTCGCCGTGCACTTTTCTTAAAAAGCCCCTGCGTTTTCTGGAAAATAACCCGCCGTCCACCGCGGGTTGAATCTGAGTCTGGGTTATTTTGCGCTAATGCCCCTGGACTTTCCTGTAATTGAGGCTCAGTTCAGTGGTATGTTAAAATGAATAAATGAATTATAAAATAGGTTTTTATGATATAAATGAGTGCTAGAACTTCAATAATTCATAGTAAATTCATTTTAACTCCAAATTGAGTCATTCCAGTTGCAATAATTTTATTTTAATATTGTATATCAACTAGTAACACTGTTTAGCCATGAAACTTGAAGCAAAATTGTTCATTTGAATTAATCTGTTCTAGGTGCTTAATAACTTCAGAAATTCATAACTAAATAACTATAACTCCAAATTTAGTGATTCTTGTTCCTACGATCTCGTAGCAACGCGTAGATTATTATTATTCAGTTTGTACTTATGTTTGGTGTAATGTTAATTTTGCCTATACAATGTTTGTTTGTATTGCTACGACTAGAGCGAGGTCACGTGTCATCTGAAGAGCAAGTTGGTACCTGGATTCTCAAGTCTCAGGCAAGTTGTGCCCTTGATCACCTCTTTTTACCCACTCATGTTCTAATTAATCATAATGATCTGCATAGGTTAATTTTGATGGGACCCAATAGGTTACCCTAGTTTGTCTATCTTTATACCTTGTTTACCACTGAACTTTTTGGGTAGTACTTGCTAGTGCTTTATGTGGTTTTGGGTATGAAGGTACATTATTCATGATCACACTTTTATTATATGTTTATTATTACTGTTCATGATAAGATTATTATGTTAATTGGAACATGGAGCGACCACCCGGGAAAACAGTGCTACCACAAGGGAGGAATGGGACCCCTTGGCTGATTAATTAGGAAAGCTAGTGGAAGACTACCTTACCCGAAAGGGGCAAGGGCAGTAGGGGAGTGGTCAGTGTAGGGAGGCCCTCGGGAGGATTTTGCTGCGATGGCGGTCCTGCAAGGGATTCCTGCATTGGAACTTCCTATAAACTGTAGCGGGTTTTCGGAAGCTAGTGGAACTTTGTAAAGGCCTCGTAATAGATCCCTAGCCATTCACCTCGGTAGTGTCTAAGGGCCTTGCAAACCCTGGCGACATGGGATACACGACTTGTGGGTAAAGATGCGCAACCTCTGCAGAGTGTAAAACTGGTATACTAGCCGTGCTCACGGTCAAGAGCAGCTCGGACCCTCACATGATTAAATTATGGAACTTAAACTCAATTTGTCATATGCATTGCATCGCAGGTGAAGTTGTTACTTTTGTTCTACTATTTAACTGGGTTGGTATTTACTTATACTTAGTAACTGCTAATAAAATTTTGACCAACTTTAAAAGCAATGCTCAGCTCTAACCATCTTCTTTGGTAAGCCTTACACTTCACGTGAGCTCCCACCTTTGGCGAGTTCATGCACATTATTCCCCACAACTTGTTGAGCGATGAACGTATGTGAGCTCACTCTTGCTGTCTCACACACCCCATAGGTCAAGAACAGGTACCACAGGATGAGGCGCTTGGAGGATGCTGCGATGAGTTCGTGAGAGGTCTAGGTCGTCGTCTCCCAGTCAACTTTGGGTTGCTGGACCGTTGTCTCCTTATAATGTAATTATTTATTTTGTATAGAACTCCTGTTATATATAAAGATGTGACATTCGATCCTGTGCCATGATTCATCATATGTGTGAGACTTGGTCCCAGCACACCTGGTGATTATGTTCGCGCCCGGGTTTTGGACCCCTAAAATCCGGGTGTGACAGAAGTGGTATCAGAGGAATGTTGACTGTAGGACGAAACCTAGATAGTACTGGACAACCTTTACTTACTTACCTTTGCTACTCTGATTCTCTTCTAAACTTTTCTTAATCTTTCCTCATCTATTTCCGCTTACTCTGATTATTCTCATCTTATCTTTCTAAAGACAAATGTGGATTTCACACTTTGAAATCATGTGCCTAAAGTGATTTTTAGGAATAGGAGACCAAATCTTAGGAACAAAAACAAAACTATTTTTATAAGTGTTTATGTACTTGAATGTTTGTTCTTATGATACATGTCTGATTTGGATCTTTGATTGAGTGTGATGAGTTGTGGAGTAATGTCCACAATTACATCTGCATATACATATAGGAAAAAAAACGCTCATCAAGATAACTAGACAATCTAGATTATCCCCTTAGAAAATATATGTATATATAGTAATCTGTATCCATCTCATCTTGACATATTCTATCTTACCTTTGGACATTCACCTCGTACAACTAATTACCCTAGTCTTGACATAGAATATCTGGCCCAGCCCTGCCAAAGAAGTTTCAGTACATAACCAACTATTAGCTTATTCATTCTGTCTACTAAATGATTCCCTTGCAAAGCTATCTTACCATATGCTTCTAACTTAGATGGTCAATACCAGGCGGGGTGGTGGAATTGATTTACCTGCTAATCGACACACTCGGTGGATATATCGACAACCCTAACCACAGCCAGCAGAGATGAATCCTCCTAATCCTCCACCAGGCGGAGTCGATTCACTAATTGCAGCTCAAATGAGGATGATGCAGCAAATGGCTGACACTATGGCAGATATGCGCACCCAAATGCAGCAAGAACGCCAAGAAATGCACCAGGAAAGAGAGGATGCACGTCGGGAAATGCGCCAAGAGCGGGAAGAGATACGCCAGGAGAGAAGGGTACAACAACAGCAGCTGCAACAACAACTTCAACAACAGCAGCAACAGCAACAGGTGCCATTGCCTCCACCTCCACCACCAGTTCCACCCCGGGACAAGCACCGGGAATTCATGAGCCACAAACCACAAACCTTCTCCAACTCCGCAGATCCGCTGCAAGCAGATGACTGGTTAAAGTCCATAGAGAAGATGCTCAACATAGCTCAGTGCTCGCATAGAGAGAAAGTACTCTATGCATCAGGTCGTCTTGCTGGTCCCGCTGCGGATTGGTGGGATGCGTACTGCGCTGCTCATGCTGCTGTCGATACAATTACCTGGGCAGAATTCTCCACACAATTCAGGAATTACCATATTCCCGCTGGACTCATGAAGATTAAGAGAAAGGAGTTTCTCTCCCTCAGGCAAGGAAGTATGTCCGTGAGTGAATATAGAGACAAATTCATCCAGTTATCTCAATATGCTCCTAGAGATGTAGAGGATGATGAGCAAAAGCAGGAGCTTTTTCTGGACGGTTTGATTGGACCCTTGCAATATCAACTGGTTTCGCACACATTCCCATCCTTCCAAAGGCTACTTGACAAAGCTATTGCTGTAGAAAACAAGAGGAGTATATTTGGAGAGAAAAGAAAGGCTGTCAACCAAGGGCAGGCTGGAAGTAGTTTCCGTCCTCGCTATACTACCACTCCAAGTACACCAGCTAGTGGCAGTTCTGGACAACAAACTCAACAGGCACCAACTGCTCCTCCAAAAGCAAGCACCCCAGCAGGACCCGTTGCTCCTAACACAACCGCCAACAGGGCATGCTTCAAGTGTGGACAACCGGGACACTACGCCAACTACTGTCCCAACAGAGCTGCCTACACTACACCGGCTCCGATGAAGCAAGGACAAGCCTCGGCAGGAAAGAGTCAGCCCCTATCTATCAACCGGGGATATGCCCATCATGCAGAGATAGAAGCTGAACCCGGTGAACTTGAAATTCAAGAAGAAGAGCCAGTTGGAGATGAAGTAGACGGTGAAGAAGTCAACGAACAGCAAGAATAGAGATAAAACATAGATATAGATACATATATATATATATTTTACTATTTGTAAGACCTAAATATTAGTTTAGCTATTAGTTAGTATTATTACTATTTTAGTGATAATAGTAAGGTCTATTGACCCTATGTTTTGTTAAGGAGTTATGCATCATGCCGAGATCTCTTTGTTTGTGCATATGTTCCGAGAACAATATAAGCATACATCCCTTTTATTACAAATCTCGAGGACGAGATTTCTGTTAAGGGGGGTAGGATTTGTAAAGCCCAAAATTTGCATAAGACAATAAATAAATATATAAATAAAATAGTAAGTTCAAAACATGTTTGAATTTGAATTGAATTTGAAAAAGAAAACAGAAAAGATAAAAGGAAAAAAATAGAGAAACCGCGCCTGGGCCAATTCTCCCCCATTCGGCCCACTTACCACCGCGCCAGCCCACTCTGCTCTTCTCCCTTTTCTTTTCTGGTTGAGACACTTCCAGGTGGGGCCCACTCGTCATAAGCCGCTCCCACCCACGCGTGCACCGTGAAACTGACCAATGGGCCCCGTCTGTCAGAAGCTCCACCCACCTCACCTCAACTAACTTACGCGCATCTCGGATTGTTGCGACCGCGCTGGAATCTGACCGTGATTCTCGCCGATGGTTGGCAACATCCCTTCCGCGCGAACTCCCTCCCAGTCACCGTCACGTGGGCCCACGTGGCAGTCCCTGTCCTCCGTCTTCCTCGCGTGCCCCCTCGAATGGAGTCCGCATCGTAAGCCTGGGCGAACGGATCCGCCGTTCTTCGCGCGTGGAAATCGCACTGACCGTTCATCGGACTCTGCTGAGAGTGTATAAATACGCACGCGCTCACCACGATCTCTTCACCAGAAAACCCCCGTGGCACATCGAGCACACAGAGAGAGAGTGGAGATCGCCGCTGCACCGAGTTCTCGGACCGCCGCCGCCGTCGTCGTCCAAGGCTTGGGATCGGAACCAAGGCCTGCACCGTGCTTGCGCGAAACCATCCGTGGAGCTTTCGGGAGGAATCGACGACCGCGCAGCCATCAATTGCTCGCCGTAGCTCAAGCACCGCCGCGGGTCCGCTCCTCTCCGTGGCCGGGGCGCTTCACGGTGCGATTCTCGGTATGGACCCGTACACCGTGCTCGTCTCGTCCCCCTCTACGCTTAGCTCGGTCCGATTTGGGTTTGGCGCTCGGGGACGGCCGATTGGCAGCCTCGCCGGCGTGCTCCGCCGAGCGTGCGGGGCGGCGCCGCCGTGCGGGTGCGCTCCGTTGGGGAAAGATCATGCGTCGTTGGATGCTAAGCGGGCGGTCCCGATTAGATCGGGCTTACCCCCCCTTCGTTTAGCTGGATCGCGCCCGTCGATTGGCAGATGAACGTCGGGGATTAGATCTTAGGTTATTTTAAATCTGGCGCGTTCGTTTGGATCGGACGGCCTTGTGCGCTCGCGGGTTCATAATGGACGAGATCCGATCCTGGCCCTCGGATCTGATCTGAACGGTCCGAATCTTCCCATACCCCTTCGTCGTGCACTTTTCTTAAAAAGCCCCTGCGTTTTCTGGAAAATAACCCGCCGTCCACCGCGGGTTGAATCTGAGTCTGGGTTATTTTGCGCTAATGCCCCTGGACTTTCCTGTAATTGAGGCTCAGTTCAGTGGTATGTTAAAATGAATAAATGAATTATAAAATAGGTTTTTATGATATAAATGAGTGCTAGAACTTCAATAATTCATAGTAAATTCATTTTAACTCCAAATTGAGTCATTCCAGTTGCAATAATTTTATTTTAATATTGTATATCAACTAGTAACACTGTTTAGCCATGAAACTTGAAGCAAAATTGTTCATTTGAATTAATCTGTTCTAGGTGCTTAATAACTTCAGAAATTCATAACTAAATAACTATAACTCCAAATTTAGTGATTCTTGTTCCTACGATCTCGTAGCAACGCGTAGATTATTATTATTCAGTTTGTACTTATGTTTGGTGTAATGTTAATTTTGCCTATACAATGTTTGTTTGTATTGCTACGACTAGAGCGAGGTCACGTGTCATCTGAAGAGCAAGTTGGTACCTGGATTCTCAAGTCTCAGGCAAGTTGTGCCCTTGATCACCTCTTTTTACCCACTCATGTTCTAATTAATCATAATGATCTGCATAGGTTAATTTTGATGGGACCCAATAGGTTACCCTAGTTTGTCTATCTTTATACCTTGTTTACCACTGAACTTTTTGGGTAGTACTTGCTAGTGCTTTATGTGGTTTTGGGTATGAAGGTACATTATTCATGATCACACTTTTATTATATGTTTATTATTACTGTTCATGATAAGATCATTATGTTAATTGGAACATGGAGCGACCACCCGGGAAAACAGTGCTACCACAAGGGAGGAATGGGACCCCTTGGCTGATTAATTAGGAAAGCTAGTGGAAGACTACCTTACCCGAAAGGGGCAAGGGCAGTAGGGGAGTGGTCAGTGTAGGGAGGCCCTCGGGAGGATTTTGCTGCGATGGCGGTCCTGCAAGGGATTCCTGCATTGGAACTTCCTATAAACTGTAGCGGGTTTTCGGAAGCTAGTGGAACTTTGTAAAGGCCTCGTAATGGATCCCTAGCCATTCACCTCGGTAGTGTCTAAGGGCCTTGCAAACCCTGGCGACATGGGATACACGACTTGTGGGTAAAGATGCGCAACCTCTGCAGAGTGTAAAACTGGTATACTAGCCGTGCTCACGGTCAAGAGCAGCTCGGACCCTCACATGATTAAATTATGGAACTTAAACTCAATTTGTCATATGCATTGCATCGCAGGTGAAGTTGTTACTTTTGTTCTACTATTTAACTGGGTTGGTATTTACTTATACTTAGTAACTGCTAATAAAATTTTGACCAACTTTAAAAGCAATGCTCAGCTCTAACCATCTTCTTTGGTAAGCCTTACACTTCACGTGAGCTCCCACCTTTGGCGAGTTCATGCACATTATTCCCCACAACTTGTTGAGCGATGAACGTATGTGAGCTCACTCTTGCTGTCTCACACACCCCACAGGTCAAGAACAGGTACCACAGGATGAGGCGCTTGGAGGATGCTGCGATGAGTTCGTGAGAGGTCTAGGTCGTCGTCTCCCAGTCAACTTTGGGTTGCTGGACCGTTGTCTCCTTATAATGTAATTATTTATTTTGTATAGAACTCCTGTTATATATAAAGATGTGACATTCGATCCTGTGCCATGATTCATCATATGTGTGAGACTTGGTCCCAGCACACCTGGTGATTATGTTCGCGCCCGGGTTTTGGACCCCTAAAATCCGGGTGTGACATGGACGTCCCTAACGGACTGCGGAGGCGTCATGTCTAAGATGGCCTGAATCTTGGTTGGGTTGGCCTCGATGTCGCGGTGTGATACCAGGTAGCCCAATATTTTGCCTTGGCGAACGCCGAAGACGCACTTTTCCGGGTTTAGGCGGAGTTGTGCGTCTCGCATGTTCGCGAATGTTTCGGCGAGGTCGGCGAGGTGGTCCTCCTTGCTCTTGCTGGCGACGACAATATCGTCCACATATGTGAATATGTTTCTGCCAACTTGCCCTTCGAGCACTGTTTTGGTAAGCCTGGAGAAGGTGGACCCGGCGTTCTTGAGTCCCTCCGGCATTCTGATGAAGCAATATGTGCCGAAGGGTGTTATAAAGCTGGTGCTAGCCTTGTCTTCTTCCTTCATGTATATCTGGTGGTAACCGGAGAAGCAATCGAGGAGGGACATGACTTCGCATCCGGCCGCGCTATCGACTATTTTGTCGATCCGCGGCAACGGGAAATTATCCTTTGGGCAGGCTTTATTGAGACTGGTGAAATCGATGCACATTCGCCACTTCCCGCTCTTTTTCTGCACCATCACGACATTGGAGAGCCATGTGGGGTAAGCCACCGGCTCGATGAATTTGGCTTCCAGGAGGCGGTGCACTTCTGCCTTGGCGGCCTCCGTCTTCTCGTCGGACATCTTGCGAAGCCGCTGCTTTTTCGGCCGTACCGAAGGGTCGATTCCCAGACTGTGCTCAATTATTGAACGGCTAACCCCGACCAGATCGAGGGCCGACCAGGCGAAGACATCTTTGTTCTTGGACAGGCAGCAGAGGAGCTTCTCTTCTTCATGCGAAGTAAGGTCTTCGCTGATAATGACTGTCTGCCTGGGCGTGGCCTGGTCGAGGGGGACAGTCTTGGTCCCGTCGTTGCTCTGCAGCTGTGCCTTGTCGTGCTGCTTATTGGTTGGCCTGGCAGGCGCGGGGACCTCGCGTTGGGCCGTGAGGCAGTGCACGTTTCTTTGACCGGGCACGAAGTCCCGCTCTATGTTGCGCGCAGTCTGTTGATTGCCGAAGACTGTGATGACGCCTAACGGACCTGGTATCTTCATACATAGGTACAGTCCGTGAATGGCTGCTTCGAACTTATTGATGGAGCCCCGGCCCATGATGGCATTGTAAGGATATACCATGTCCACAATGTCAAAGGTTATTTGCTCGCTTCGGGCATTGGGTGCTACACCGAAGGAGAGAGGCAGCTCTATTTTGCCGACGGGGAAGGTGCCCTTGCCGCCGAAGCCATACAACAGGTTGTCCGAAGGCTTAAGCAGGCTGTGGCTTATGCCCATGCGATCGAAGGCGTGGAGGAAGATGATGTCCGCCTGACTGCCGTTGTCAACTAGGACTTTGTGCAGGTCCCAGCCTGCCACGCTGCAATTGATAACCATGGCGTCGCAGTGGGGGGCGCTGCGCAGGTCGACGTCTCGTGCGTCGAAGGTTAGCGGTATGTGGGACCACTTTGTCTGCACGACTGGGCCAGTGACGGCGACATGGTTGATGCTGCGGTAGTGGTCCCGCTTCTGCCGCTTGGTGTCGAAGTCAGTGCTGGACCCCCCAGTTATCATGTGGATGACTCCGCGATATGGTTGATCGGTGAAGTCTTCCTGCTTTGGGGCATGGGGGATGTTTTGATGTTGCTGGTGTGGTGGTGGGGGTGGAGTAGGTACGATTTGTACTTCCTGATGGTGTTGGTAAGCGTGGTGCGGTGGATGCGGGGCGGGAGCGTGGATATATGGTGGAGGGGGTTGCTGGTAATTGTGCGCGACAATTCTGGGGTTGTCGGCTGGCTGCGCCCGTGCCATTCTGTCTCTGGTAGCCTTTGTTTTGGGGCAGTCTTTGGTTTGGTGGGCGCAATCTTTGCCATGGAAGAGGCAGTAGAATCGGCACGGCGGCTGCGCACGCCCTCGGCCCCTACCACGAGTTCCATTTCCGCGGCCCTAGGGGGGATATTCCTGGCGACGAGGGGGTCAGCAGCGGGATGCTGGTTGGCGATGTTGTGCACTTGCTGCTGACTGCGGCCGTCTCGACCGGAGTCTGGCTGCGGAGTCCTTGTCCACGTGCGGCTGGACTGTGGAGCATCTTTTGGCTTCCTTTGGGACTCAATCTTGCGCTGGTGGAGCTCTTCGGATCTGGCGTACTTTTCAAACAGTTGATATAACTCCTGGAGGTTCTTTGGCGGATCTCTGATGCAGTGGCTGTAAAGGACGCCGGCGCGAAGGCCACTGATAGCATAGTGGATGGCAATCTGGTCATCGACTGAGGGCAGCTGTGATTTGAGTGTTAAAAATTTGCGGTAATACTCCCTCAGAGTCTCCTTTTCCAGCTGCTTGCAGAGCGAGAGTTCGGCCAGGGCGTCGGTGTCTGGGCGGTACCCTTGGAAGTTGAGCAGGAACTTGTCCCGGAGACTTCTCCAGGAATCAATGGACAGCGGAGGCAACCTGGTGAACCAGGTGAGTGCTGGGCCCTCGAGGGCGATGATGAAAGACTTCGCCATTGTGGCGTCGTCCCCTCCGAAAGATGCAACGGCGACCTGATAACTCATTATGTATTGAGCCGGGTCGGTGCTGCCGTTGTACTTGGGATAGGTCCCTGCCCGGAAGTTAGCTGGCCAAGGCGTCACTTGCAGGTGTGGCGCCAGGGGACTTCGCTCATCGAGATAGTTGACCCCTTGGAATGGCACGGCGTGCGGGAAGGTGTGGTCGCGCTGGGGGAAACGCGGGTCCTTCGGTCGCGCGCGGTCTTGCAGGGGTGGCCCATGCTGCAGGCCGAGGTGGCCTTCGCGCGTGTCTTCGAGTTGTGCGCGCTGCTAGAGGGGTGGCTCGTGCTGCAGGCCGAGGTGGCCTTCGCGCTGCATCAGCGCAATCTCCCGCTCGAGTTCCTGGGCCTTCTGCTCTTCGTCGCGTATCATTTGCCGCACTTTGGCTAGTGCGGACACGCGCTGGCGCTTGGCCTCCAATATCTCCTTCTGCCTCTGGAGATTGCGGTTCTTGAGGCGCAGGGCGCGCAGCTGTAGCTGTTCTTCTGCTGAGACGCCGAGGACTTCACCGTCCTCGGTGAGGTCCACGCCCTCCAGTGGTGCGAAGCCTGTGGGTGGCTGCGGTTGTCCTTCAGGGCCGCAGGTGCGGAGAATGTCGTCTTCGCAGGTGCGGGGAACATCGTTTTCAGTGGCCTCTTGGTGGGTGGATTGGGTGAGGGCGAGGGCCTTGCCCTTTCTTGCGGCGAGCAGGGCTGCCTTCGCAGCCTCGTCAGCCTTCGGGTTAGCTCTCTTGGGTGCCATCGCGGGTGGTTTTCTCGTAGCACGAACGGTGGGCGCCAAATGTTGGAACTTGCTCTCAGTTGCAAGGGGATCCAACAAGGGTGAACAGTGACGTCAACAGGGTTCTCGTGTTAGATGGCAATAGCTCTGTTAATCTGGCCTCTCACGGGCACTGTGCAGGGGTATTTATAGGTACCTGAGCGCGCAGCGCCTTGAGCTAAGGACGCATGTGCCCTCAGCTACCTAGATTATCCCCAGAATATTCCCATAAAGTGGGGTTACAGGCCGTAATTACAGGGATGCCTTTACAAATTAGGCCTGTAACGCACGGAGGCCACAAGGGGCCCGTTACGATGGGCCGGATCACACGTGGGCCTCTGAGCTGGACGAGGCCGCACTGTGGGATGCCCTTCGTCGCCGGTCTTCGTCTGGTGCCGACCAAGCGAAGGGTGTCTCTGCCTGTTTTGTTTCTGTTAGCTCAGCTGCTGCAGCGAAGGCTTCGAGCGAAGGGTGGCGTCTTTGCCTTCGCCCCAACAATCCTATTTTAAGCACATTAAATCTTAGGAAATTCATAACTTGAAATCTAAAACTCCAAATTTAATGATTCCAGTTCCTATGATCTTATTTTAATGTGTAGATTTTTATTGTATATTTTATTCATCTGTTTGATGTGATGTTAATTTATGCTATACCATGTATGTATTGTGTTGATGCGAGTAGACGAGCAAGCCACTGTGGATTCTGAGGTTCAGCAAGTAGAAGTAGCTGAGCAGGAGCTCATTGAAGGCAAGTTGTGCCCTTGATCACTTACTTTTTCCCAGCCATGTTCTTATTAATTATAATGATCTGCATAGGTTAATTTTGATGGGATCCAATAGGTTACCCAGTTTTAGTTATCTGTATACCTTGTTCACCCCTAAAATATTTTTGGGTAGTACCTGCTATTGCTTTATGTGGATTGGGTATGGAGATACAATATTCATGATTATTCTTTTATTATCTTTTTATTATTATTATTGTTCATGTTAAGATCATTAAATTAATGGGAACATGGAGCGACCACCCGGGAAAACAGTGCTACCACAAGGGTTTAATGGGACGCCCTTAGCTGATTAACTAGGAAAGCTAGTGGAGGTCTTCCTTACCCGAAAGGGGCAAGGGCAGTAGGGGAGTGGTCAGTGTAGGGAGGTCCTTGGGTTGATTTTGCTACGATGGCGGTCAGGCGAGGGATTCCTGCACTAGAGCTTCCTATAAACTGTAGCGGGATTTCTGAAGCTAGTGGAACTTTGTAAAGGCCTCGTAGTGTTACCCTGCCTCGCCTCCTCGGTAGAGGTGTATGAGATTGGCCGTCTCTTGGCAGATGGGTAACATGACTTGTGAGTAAAGAGGTGCAACCTCTGCAGAGTGTAAAACTAGTATACTAGTCGTGCTCACGGTCATGAGCGGCTCAGACCCTCACATGATTAATTTATGGAACTTAAATTTAATTTGACATTTGCATCGCAATTGTGATTATTTTACTATTACTTTTCTTTATTATTATTAAGGTTTGGGTATTTAATTTCACTTAGTAATTGCTAATAAAATTTTGACCAACTTATAAAAGCAATGCTCAGCTTCAGCCTCTATTTCATTGATCAGCCTTACACTTCATGAACTCCCACCTTTGGTGAGTTCATGCCACATTATTCCCCACGACTTGTTGAGCTATGAACGTATGTGAGCTCACTCTTGCTATCTCACACCCCCCCACAGGAGAAGAACAGGTGGTCGAAGAGGAGCCGCCTAACACCGAGGCATTCGACTTGATCTAGGTGGCGTCTCCCAGTCAGCTTTGTGGCGCCAGGGAATAATAATTAGTTCGTTTTACTTTATCATTTATTTTTGTAAGTCTTCCGCTATGTAATAAGTACATTTATGATATTTATGACATTTATCTCTATGCACTCTGTTATTATGTGTGTTGTTCTTCCTTGGCGCACATATGAGATGCACCCGGATTTGTCCCTTAAATCCGGGTGTGACACCTTTCAATCTCCCCCTTTTTGGTGATTTGTGCCAACACATTAAAGAAACTCGAAATGCAACAACATTTTCAAAGAGGAGCTAAAGAGTGCAAATTGAAGACAACAGGCTGCGGCTCGTAGAGAGAAAGCATTCCGTTTGCAGCATCGTCCACATACCTCGCTTCCTTCACCATCATGCGCTCGCTCACGAATTTTTCAAGAATTTCCTCAGGCGTCATCTTTGTGTACCTGGGATTCTCATGGATAATATTTACAAGATGAGGATCAATAATGGTAAATGACCTTAGCATGAGTCGAACAACATCATGATCCATTCATCTTGTACTTCTGTGGCTTCGAATCCTGTTCACCAGGGTCTTGAGCCTGTGGTAAGTTTGAGTTGGCTCCTCTCCCCTTATCATGGCGAATCTCCCAAGCTCGCCTTCCACCAGTTCCATCTTGATAATCATGGTGGCGTCATTACCTTCGTGTGAGATCTTGAGGGTATCCCATATTTGCTTGGCATTGTCTAAGCCGCTGACTTTGGTGTATTCATCTCTGCATAGAGATGCTAACAAAATAGTAGTAGCTTGGGCATTTTTATGTATTTGCTCATTAATCGATACAAGATTATCAGTACTATCAAAATGCATTCCATTTTTAATAGTTTCCCAAATACTAGGATGGAGAGAAAATAAGTGACTAAGCATTTTATGGCTCCAAAAATGAATAGTCTTCTCCATCAAAGTGTGGGGGTTTTCCGAGTGGAATGGATAACTAATGAGCCTTTGTATTATAAGGGATGCGAGAATAATCAAAAGAGTAATTCGGATTAACTGTTTTCTTTTTTAATGAAGAGTCTTCGTCATCGTCATCGCTTGGTGAAGAAGAGGAGGCATCGCTGTCATAGTAGATGATCTTCTTTATGTGTCTCTTCTTCCCATCCCTTTTCTTGTGACTCGAGCCTAAGTCAGTGGGCTTGTCGCCTTTTGGATCATCGACGTAGAGGTTTCCTTCTCCTTGTCGTTGATCAACATCCCCTTACCTTTAGGATCCATCTTGTTGGGCGATTAGTCCCTGAATGAGCAGTATGGCTCTAATACCAATTGAGAGCACCTAGAGGGGGTGAATAGGTGATCCTGTAGAAATCAATACTAAACAATACAAACTTGGTTTATGAAATGTTAGTGAAGTCAAAAACCAAGATGCTATGACTAGAGAGGAAGACAACTTCTTCACTTAATTGCTCTTCACAATATGAGTATTAAACTTAGAGCAATTATGCAATGAGTAGAAGTAAAGATAATCGCACAAGAATAAAGATAGTTGACACAACAATTTTTATCCCGTGGTTCAGCAAAGTGGAACACTTGCCTAGTCCATGCTGTGGCGTCCCAACGGACGAGGGTTGCACTCAACCCCTTTCATGTGATCCAATGATCCACTTGAATACCACAGTTCTCTTTATCTCAAGTTTATCCCCTTTGTGAGGAATCTCCACAAGTTGGAGCCTCTCACCCTTATAAGATTGATCACAACGAAACCACAAGAGTAAGGTGGGAATAGAAACACATGCAAGAGATAGAGTCGCAGCAACGACATGCACACAAGTCAAGAAACGAGCACAAAACACAGCGCAACGAGTTAACAGCTCAAACAAGTGCTCAAATCTCAGAGAGAATGAATTAGATGCGTGTTTGTGGAGTTTAGGCATCCTAGGATGTTCAATGGAGACTTGGTGTACTGCTCCATGCGCCTAGGGGTCCCTTTTATAGTCCCAAGGCAGCTAGGAGCCGTTGGAGCTCCATTTGGTAGGCAATAGTTGCCTTCTGTCCGTGGGCGCACCGGATAGTCCGGTGCCCCACCGGACAGTGAACAGTGTTGATTTCCTTCCTTCTTTGATGAAGCCGACCGTTGCAGCTAGGGTCCCCTTGGCACACCGGACAGTCCGGTGTGGCCTGGTGACTGTTGGCGCTGGCCACGCGTCGCCCGTTGATTGCGCGCTGATTTCTCTACCGACCGTTGGTGCGAGCGCTGCTAGCTCACCAAACAGTCCGGTGCACACCGGACAGTCTGGTGAATTTTAGCCACAGTGTCCCCAACAATTCCCAAGAGCAGCGAGTTCGTCGATGCGCCAGCTTAGGCACCGGACACTGTCCGATGCACACCGGACAGTACGGTGAACCCGCAGGCTGGTGCAAGTCTGGCTGGGCACTGCCAAACTTCTCCAATCCAATCTCATTTTGTTTAACAAGGTTTCTAGCACTTAGAGGAATATGTTAGTACCAAAAACAATTCAATAAGGCTAGATACATACCTTAATTCTTGATTTGCATCTCTTTAGCACTTTAGCACATATCCACTAAAACAATAGGTGTTGGGCATCTAATCACCAAAACCTTTATAGAAATGGCCCAAGGGCACATCTCCCTTTTAGTGCTACGTAGGCCAGAGTGATCAAATAGATATGAAATTTAAGCACTGGCTTTCTAGACTTAAGTAGTGTTATGTGGAGTTTGAGCATTGGAAGACCAAGTTTGACTGACAAGCCCATTGATTCTTGATAGAATGACATCTCTACACTATGAAATAAGATAAAAGTATACAACATATGAGCCTTCTCCCTTTTAATGCTTTTTTCTATCACAATGCTTGGTATACAATATTACTCCTCTAATTGTATAGTGATTATCACCAAAACCCACAATGAGGGCTTGATTGCACGTACAACGAGTTGTGGGCCCTACAGTTGTCTCGAATTCAAAGGAGCATGGGGCTTGACTAGAGAAAGGGCGGGTCATGTCCTCGTCATATCGTACATAATGGAGCAATAGTGGAGCAGGTATGAGGCAATAGTTCGATCGCTCCATGCACATGCGACCTAGCTATGTGAGACTTTGTCCGGCTCGGCCGACCCTCTTCTTTAGTCTCAGTTTGACCTAACCCATAGGAGTTAGCTTTAGGTCCGCATCTTGGGTGTGGTAGAGGATATCAGGTGGTTCAGCCATGGTTCGTCTGGACTATCTCCACTCCCACTAACTCATGGGCTCGAGGGCTTGGGGTTTTTAATCCCAACAAAACTCTAATGGTGTTCATAGTTAGGAGCTACATGAGATTGATGATGTTGGCCTAAGGCCCCTTTGGCATGGCTCTGACTCCTCTAAAAACAACTCTAGCCCTGGCTCCTCTTGCACTTTGGCTTCTCTGGAGGAGCCAAAGTTGTTTTGCAATTTGTTTGGCAAAACAACTTCTCTTGTGTTTATTTCGAATGGGGTATGAAGAAAATATAGGAGGAGCCGGTAGAAGCCGCATTTTTAGTGCTCTGGCTCCCAATAAGAAAACGACTAACTCTCAGAGGTCTCTCGACGAGAAGCCGTTTTTTGTGACCGTTTGGTATGGCTTCACGATGAGCTATAGCTGGAGCTGCCCAAAGAGCCATGCCAAAGAGGTTCTAAATTCAAGTATTATGAACCACGGAGGGGAAGAGACAAGTGGGTGCAAAACCCCCTAAGGTTACAATTTTTCCTTAACACTCTCTAATTATTACACCAATTAAGGTACTCCCTCCATCTCAAAATATAATTTGTTTTAGACTGAACATACAATCATTTATTAATTTGTGAATGTAGTTTGTATGCATGTCTATATTTATTATCATTTATTTGAATGTGGATGGAAAAGCAGAGGGCTAGAAAAAACTATATTTTAGGATGAAGAGAGTATTTGTTAAGTACACTAGCCATTCTTTACTGCAAACGTACATATGTTCGAATAACAAAATTATATAAGTATTGTTATTTCTGTTAAAGTAGATATTATGTGTCATATAATCCTTTTTGTTTGTTGTTGTTGTTAATGCCCCCACTTCTCTCCATCTGATTGTGACGTTGATTTAGTTAGGATGGAATTAATTTAAACGCCTATGTCTCGGCAATTAAGGGCATGTACAAGTGTACAACTGTGAGACGGTGGTTCGTTTTTTTCAAGTATAAGAAATATATAAGAGACTACATGATACAACTCTCTGAGACACTAAACCATAAATGCAGTTAAGAGACAATATGTATGGAGAGTTGTGTAAAAATGGACCGTCTCTTGTATTTTTTCCCAATTATCTCCTAAAGACCCCTCAAGAGACTCTATTAAATAGGGTTGTACATGCCCTAATAAGGTCAATGGACCATTAAGGAACATGGCGAAAATAAACATACTAATATCTCTAGTTACAAAATGGCAGATGTTGTAGTCTAAAAATATCAAGCTATGCGGATTTATTCAATTAAATAAATTATATAAAATAAAAGGTAGGAATTTAAGAGCATTAGGTAGAGTTCGTAATGAACAAGAGTGGTTTGTGACCAACTCAGTAGCAGGTATCGAAGTCAAGATGGTTGACAAACTGTGTGATTGGTTGCCTGCACTTACTTATCCAGACTCTATGCATTGACTAAAGTATAGTTTCTATTTGCTTACCTATGCACGCAAGGCTAAGCCCTACACCCACAGTTGCAGCGGAGGCCAAAATGATCACCCTCGGTTGCATGCGTAGGTACGCAGCAAACGTTCGTTTCCAACGAGCCAAGCTTGTATGAGGCAGGCCACACTCCTCCACTGTCACACCCGGTTTTTAGAAGGCAAACCGAATGCGAACCATGTACGTGCCAGGATCAGTTATTCACGTACACAGCAGTTACATAACATGGACATCATCACACAGTGCTCAAATAGTATTAAAAAGGGAAATAATAGTCGATTACATCATACGTCTGAGACGTCCATATAGTCCTTACAATAAATCAAAGTGCGGAAAAGAAACGTAGATAACACGGCCTTCACAGGCAGCCGACTGGGGGTTGCTGCTAACCCACACCTAGAACTCGTCGTAGTCTTGGAACTCCTGGAAGTCTCCTTCCACAGCTTCATCTTCTCCTGAGCAGTGGTTGCAATGCTGACAACCTGGGGGGGGATTTGGTGTGTAGAGCAAGGGTGAGTACACATCAACATACTCAGCAAGCATCCTGTTTGGCTATAGTGGACTAGCTTTATGTGGGGATAAGTCAAGCAGTTGCCTTTAGTTGGTCAGGTTATTACTTACTAGTAGAGAGCCAGGTTTTAACATTAACCCAAGTTATTAGCCCAATGTATCCTTTCCAAACGGAAAGAATACCACTTACCAATACCATAATCATAATCAGAACCATCAATCTCATTGCCACCTGTACCAAAGTATCTCTGATCAAGTATCACTAATCTCTGGAGCTCCCTTGGCCGCTCATAACCGCGAGCACGGCTGATATATCAGTTTCATAACACTCTGCAGAGGTTGTGCACTTTACCCATAAGCCGTGATTCCCTCTCTAGCCCGGGCTTGCAAGACCCTTATTCACTCCCGAGGTGAATGGCTAGGGATTCACTACGAAGCCTTTACAAAGATTCCCCGGGGCTGTAGCCACCCGTTAGGTTTCCTAAATGTACCGCACTCCTCCCCAAGGGACAAATCAACCTTGGCAGAGCGAGCCGCATACACCGAGCCCCATTGACGGCACGACGGCTAAGCGATCTACACCCCGGTTCCTCCAATTATTTAGCTAAGGGCGTCCCATTCCACCCTCATGGTTGCACTGTTTTCCCGGGCGGTCATCCATTGAACAGGTCCTTACGGAGAGGCACTCGAGAAACCGCTCGAGTCCCCTTGAAGGCCACAAATATAATCATAAACAAGAAGGGAAAACAGCGTATCATAGATAATCACATCATGTTCATTGATTAGAGTTGAGCAATAGCATCAGACTAAGCAGTAATAATCCGACCCAAATAGGTAAACAAGGATATGGATAACAAAAGCTAGTCAATCCTTAGGTATAAATGTGTAATGCGGGAGGTGAATTAAAGAATGAATAGGACAGAAATAGGTCAAAGGACACTTGCCTCCACCAACCGACTGCTGCTCAGGGGCTTCTCCTGCGAATTCCTCGGGCTCTTCGACCGGATCGTTCTCTATGCGATTGCAAGCATACATACATCCACATATTTAATACAAAAGAACAGTACACCATACCAGGGAACAAGTAAAGTGAATATGCATCAAGTATGACATTCCATATCGCATTCATTATGATTAGAAAGAAACGGGAAAGGGTCTCGCAGGGGGTTAAAGCTTATGCACTAATGATTAGTTACAAGTGGTTCTTAACAAAAGAATTCTGTTATATGCACTAATGGAAACCTAGTCATTTTTAGTTGATCAACATTGAATGAAATAAACAATTAATTACGTGAATCAACTAGCGTAACGGAATTTTAAATTGAGCTTCCTATTTCAATAGCATGAACAATGATTAGCCTACCTAAAATAAAATAACTATGATCACAGAAAGTAAAATAAAATAAAATAAAATAAAATAAAATAAAAAATAAAAAAAGGGGGGCGGTTGAACCGGCCCGGGGGCGGTTGAACCGGCCGGCGCAGGGGCGGGGGCGGCCGAGCTGGGGCGGCTGGGGCACGGCCGAGCCGGGCGGCTGGGCCGGCCGAGCGGCGGGCGCAGGGGCGCGGCCGAGCCAGGCGGCTGGGGCACGGCCGAGCCGGGCGCGGGGGCGGTGGCGGCCGAGCCGGCCAAGGGTGGCCGAGCTGGGCTGGGGCGGCCGGGCTGGCCAGGGCGGCTGGGCGGTTGGGCTGGGGAGGGAGAGGAGGGGAGAGGGGAGAGGAGAGGAGAGGGGGAGGGCTCACCGGGGACGGGCGGCTGAACCGGCAGGGGGCGGCCGAGTTGCAGGGGGCGGCGGCCGAGCTGCAGGGGCCGGGCTAGGGCAGGGGGCGGCGGCTGCTGGGGTGGGGAGAGGGAGAATGGGAGGGAGAGAGAGGGAGTTGGGGGGAAAAGGGGAGGGGGGGCGGTTGGGCCAATTGGGCCCAAAGGGGGCGCGCGGGGGCGGCTGGGCCGGCCAGGGACGGCCCACGGCGCGGGAGAGAGAGAAAAAGAGGAGAGAGAGAAAGAGAAAGAAAAAGAAAGAAAAGGTTTTCTCCTTATTTTCGAAATCCGATCTTCCTAGATGAATGCATTTGCACTTTCAAACAATCAAAGAATGCATAGTTCGGCATGGTGCATCAAACAACATAAAACAATTTTAGGGTTTTTCTTTACACGGGAATTCCAAACCGAATCCCGCTAAAACTTTGGAAAAGGTCAAGGTTTAGCGAGAGAACGAGAAAAGGAAAGAGTAACGCCTGAATTTGGTGAGAGAAAAGAAGAAAAAATTCTACCCCCAAATTCAGGGCGTTACAAACCTATCCCCCTTAAAAGAATCTCGCCCTCGAGATTCAGGGCTGGCTAGCAAAGAGCTCTGGGTACTTAGCCACTAGATCATCTTCACGCTCCCAGGTTGCTTCTTCCTCAGAGTGGTGATTCCATCTAACTTTGCACATTCTGATGGTCTTCCTTCGGGTGACTCTATCTGCAATCTCAAGGATCTGAGCTGGCTTCTCAACATAGGTCAAGTCTTCCTGGACTTCCAGACCTTCCACTGGCAACTGCTCTTCTGGCACACGCAAGCACTTCTTCAACTGAGACACATGAAAGACATCATGCACAGCGGACAAATTCTCTGGCAGGCGGAGCTGATAGGCCACTTCTCCACGCTTTGAGAGGATCTGGTACGGACCAATGTAGCGGGGTGCTAGCTTGCCTTTCACTCCGAATCTTCTGACTCCTCTGATCGGTGACACTTTCAGATAGACAAAGTCTCCGACTTCAAAACTCAGCTCTCTTCTTCTTGTGTCTGCATAGCTTCGCTGCCTTGATTGCGCTATCTTCAGATTCTCTCGGACCATCTTGATGTTCTCTTTGGCTTCAAGCAGAATGTCTGGCCCAAACACTTGCTTCTCTCCAGGCTGATCCCATTGCAACGGAGTTCTACAACTCCTCCCATAAAGCGCTTGAAACGGTGACATCTTCAAACTGGCCTGGTAACTGTTGTTATAGGAAAACTCTGCATAAGGCAATCGCTTATCCCATCCGGACTGATCTTGCAACGCACAGGCTCTCAACATGTCTTCGAGAATTTGATTGGTCCTTTCGGTCTGGCCATCTGTCTGCGGGTGATAAGCTGAACTGAAATTCAGATGTGTGCCCAAGGCTTCATGCAACTGCTGCCAGAAATGAGAGGTGAACTGCGTTCCTCTGTCTGACACTATCTTCTTTGGCACACCATGAAGACAAACGATCCGAGACATATACAACTCTGCCAATACTGCACTGTTGTAGCTGGTCTTGACAGGTATGAAGTGGGCTGACTTGGTTAAGCGGTCCACCACTACCCAAATGGAATCGTAGCCGGCTCGAGTGCGAGGCAATCCGACTATGAAATCCATACCAATTTCATCCCATTTCCACTGAGGGATCTGCAACGGTTGCAACAATCCAGCAGGTCTCTGGTGTTCTGCCTTAATTCTTCGACAACTATCGCACATAGCCACATGCCCTGCGATTTCCCTCTTCATTCCGTACCACCAGAATTTCTTCTTCAGATCCTGATACATCTTCTCACTGTCAGGGTGAATCGAATAAGCTGTCTCATGAGCTTCCTTGAGAATCAACTCCCGAATGGACTAGACATTGGGAACACACAAGCGGTCTTTGAACCATATCACGCCTTCTGCGTCTTCTCGAAAATCTTTGCCTCTGCCATCTAGAATCAGTCGCCGGATCTCACTGATCTTCTCATCATTCTTCTGCGCTTCTTTGATTTTGCGCCCCAAGGTAGGTTCTAATTCAACTGTGACTCCTCGCGAATTGTTCAGAAATCCGAGACTCAACCTGTCAAACTCTTTGGCCAACTCATAAGGCATCGGACGAGCGACCATCAGATTGACTTGACTCTTTCTGCTCAAAGCATCTGCCACTACGTTTGCTTTGCCTGGATGGTAATGAATCTCCAACTCATAGTCTTTGATCAATTCTAACCATCTTCTTTGCCTCATATTCAGCTCTGTCTGAGTAAATATGTACTTAAGACTCTTGTGGTCTGTGTAAACATCGCATTTCTGTCCATACAGATAGTATCTCCATGTCTTCAGTGCATGAACCACTGCTGCCAACTCTAGGTCATGGATTGGGTAATTCTTCTCATGAACCTTCAGCTGTCGGGACGAGTAAGCCACAACTCTTCCCTCTTGCATCAACATGCATCCCAAACCTGTGTAACAAGCATCACAGTACACAGAGAAGGGCTTGTGCACATCAGGCAAGACTAGGACAGGCGCTGTAGTCAACTTCTCTTTCAGCGCTTCAAAGGCCTCTTGGCATTTCTGGGTCCACTTGAACTCAACCTTGTTGCCTAGCAACGCTGTCATTGGTTTCGCAATCTTCGAAAACCCTTCAATGAATCGCCGATAATATCCGGCCATTCCAATGAAGCTCTTGATTCCTCGAGCATCCGTTGGCGCTTTCCAGTTCAAAATGTCTGCCACTTTCTTCGGATCCATGGCCAATCCTTCCTTGTTGATTATGTGACCCAAGAACAGGACTTCACTGATCCAGAACTCACACTTGCTCAACTTTGCATACAACTGGTGCTCTCGCAATCTCTGCAATACCATCCTCAAATGATTTGCATGCTCTTCTTCACTTTGAGAATAAATCAGAATGTCATCAATGAATACCACCACAAACTTATCGAGATAATCCATGAATACACTGTTCATCAGATTCATGAAGAACGCTGGTGCATTGGTCAAGCCAAAAGACATCACTGTGAACTCATACAAACCATACTTGGTAATGAATGCCGTCTTCGGAATGTCCGAAGGTCGGATCCTGAGCTGATGATAACCTGACCTCAGATCTATCTTGGAGAACACACTGGCTCCTCTCAACTGGTCGAACAGATCTTCTATTCTGGGCAAGGGATACTTATTCTTGATCGTGACTTCATTCAAAGCTCGATAATCGATACACATCCTCTTGGTGCCATCTTTTTTCTCCACAAACAGGACAGGGGCGGCCCAAGGCGAGGTGCTTGGCCGGATGTAACCTTTCTCTGACAGCTCATCAATCTGCTTCTTAAGCTCAACCAACTCTGGTCCGGATATTCTGTAAGCTCTCTTAAAGATGGGGGCGGTTCCAGGAAGAAGCTCTATAGCGAATTCAACTTTCCGCTCCGGTGGCATACCCGGTAAATCCTTTGGAAACACATCTGGGAATTCAGACACAACCTTGATACTCTCAATTGGGTCTGCTTCACTGCTATCGACAGCCATCTGATAACAACTTCCTCTCTTTGGCTCAGGCGGGACTAACTCGGTCACCACTTCCTCTCCTAGTGGGGACACCAACTCGATTGTCCTTTTATCACAACTGATAACTGCCTGATACTTATCTAGCCAATTCATCCCTAGGATGACATCTATTCCCTGAGTACCCATTACTATAAGGTTAGCGGGAAACGCTATCCCCCTTATTTCCACACTTACATTCAAACCTATGCTATCAGCTCGAATTCTACCGCCAGCTGAGTCAATTTGAATGGGGGTTGACATGGTAGTAATTGGAAGATTATGTGCTTTCACCCATGATGCAGTAATAAAAGAATGTGTTGCTCCAGTATCAAATAACACTTCTGCAATATGGGAGTCGACTGGGAACATACCTACTATCATGCCGGGGGTCTCCTGAACTGCTTCAGCCTCCAAGTGGTTCAGTCTCCCATGATTATAGCGCGGTTGAGAGCGGTTGCCTGCTCCAGGCTGGGACACATTCTGCTTCGCTGGGGCATTGGGGCCTGACTGCTGCTGGGCTGCTTTCTTCGGACATTGCATCACCCAGTGGCCTTGCTCTCCACAGTGGAAACATGCTCTGTTTCCAACCTGAGCTGGTGCTGCCTGATTGTTCTGCTGGCTTGCTGGGGCAGGAAGACGAGGTGTCTGCTGATTCTGCCTCTGAAACTGACCTCCTCCTGACTGATTGCTCTGACGATTCTGGTACTGATGCTGAGGATACTGCCTTTGGAACTGCTGATACTGCTGACGCTGCTGATGCTACTGAGGTGGACGCTGGTTCTGCCTGAACTGCTGAGGTTGATTGCCTGAAAAACGAGGGCGGCTGCTGCTTCCAGGCTGGGGTCCACTAATCTTGCGCTTACGATCTTCCATCTCCTTACGCTTCCTTTCTGTCATGATTGCTCTGTCAATCAGGTGCTAGAATGTTGGGAAGGTATGATTCATCAGTTGGTACTGAAGAGGGTCAACCAAGCCTCTCAAGAAACAGTACTGTCGCTTGGCGTCAGTGTTGACATCTTCGGGAGCGTAGCGGGACAACTGCAGAAACCTGTCCCGGTACTCACTGACTGACATCGGCCCTTGCTTGAGGGCTAGGAATTCCTCCTTCTTCACTGTCATCAGACCTGCGGGAACATGGTACTGACGAAAGCTACCTCTGAATTCTTCCCAGGTGATGGTGTCGGGGTCGGCATGGGTGGCGAGATAAGACTCCCACCATGACTGGGCTGCTCCTCTCAACAGACGGGGACCATACAAGACTTTCTCCCTGTCGTCACACTGAGCGGTATGCAACTCCCGCTCCACAGTGCGCAGCCAATCTTCAGCATCCATGGGGTCAGAAGAGTGAGCGAACGTTGGGGGATGACCTCTCATGAATTCAGCACGCTTGTCTCTAGGCATCTGGGGCATCTGAGGCTGGGGTAGAGCCTGCTGCTGTTGCTGCTGCTGCTGCTGAATGGCGGCCAGAGTCTGACCGATGGCCTGAACTGCCTGAGTCTGCATCAGAAACATCTGCTCGATCGACATCGGGGGCGGGGGCGGCAGCTGCTGTTGCTGGGGCGCCTCATCCTGCGGAGCGGCTTGCTCCTGCTGAGCACGCCTTCCTCCTCTGCGCCTGTTCTCTGACATCTGCAGAATGCGACCACACATCAGAACTGATCTGGCAAATCTTGCAGCATAAGAAAAGAGTATAGAATTCTCCAACAGCACTGAACAGATGAGCATCTTCACTGATCTCCAACACAGACCACACAGCTTCTCAGATAAAGAGGAAAGTAGAATAAAGGTTTTCCCAACTATATAACTAACTCCATTAACATAATAGGTAAACCAAAATGCAGGGGTACCCACACTCTGGTGACAATCATTACAAAGATCCAAACCAAACATAGTTCATCATGACAAACATAAATGCACAGGATATAGCAAACTACCCTGTCTAACTAAGACTAACTAAGACCGAGACTAACGCTAAGACTGAAGCTTCTATGTATGTATATTTCGTATTAATTACAAGATCCAACTCTAACGATCTATGGTTCTAGATTTATCTTGGTCTTGCAGTCGGGATTGCCATAAGACTGGTGTCCACGCCGAGGTGAGCGGTACGGGTGCTGAGTCCCAACGGGAGCGGGGGAACCATCATCCAAGTGACGACGTTCCGCGCGCTCAGCCCGTAGCAGGGCGATCTCAGCACGAGCCCTACTCAGCTCGTCTAATGCATGGTCCAGCTCCGTGTTTAGCACGGCGGCTAGGTTGACTGTGCTGCTCAACCTAGGATTGTCCTCACCAGCAGGTGAAACAATCACGCCTCCTGTGCTTCCAGATGGACGGCGGGGGAAATACTTTAGGTCGAGACCATCAGCTACCCCACCGAAAACCGAGCAGTAGTGCGAAAGCGCACGCCGTGCAGCATCCTGCATGGCTGCCTCAGCTGAGTCCCGCTCAGAGATAGAATAGTGCTCTGAGCAAGCCTCCGCGCCCTGGAGACTGTTCTCCGGACGGCGCACCAAACAGGTCGCCTCCCAGCGGTCCGGGTAGACCCCGCGACTATGCTGGTAGACCACACAGCGATACTCGATGGACCAAGTACGCCGGTCAAGTGCCCGACGTAGCAGGGTGTCGAGCGCGTCGTGGAAGTGACACCCGCGAGCAGCGTCGCGAGTGATGGGTCGAGCAACCCATCCTTCCGGCTCATGGTCAGCAGAGAGGTCGATGTCGTGGCTCGGGCTGTCGTCACCACCTCCGTCGTCTGGGTCTCCTCCAACAGCTACTCCAGAAGCTGGGGCGCCCAGTGGTGGTGCAGGGGGCGCCTCCAGGGGAAGCACAGGAGAGCAGCTCCTCACAGACTCTATCTCCTGCTGGAGCGAGAAAGAAGAGCCCTGCTGCTCCTGTCGTCGACGTTCCTGCTCCTCATGCAGGCGGTGGTGCAGTCTCTCCAAGTGGCTGGACTGTCCGGCCACGGGACGGCGAAGCGGACGCTCAGCAAGGCGGGAGGGTAAGAAGGGGATGACGGACTTTCGTGCAGTGTGTCTAAGTCGAGCCATCTACAAAAGACATCGCAAGCAAAAGGGTGAGAACAGAATTAATATGACCAGCAAATAATGAATCATAAATAAATGAAGGATCAGAATAAAACATAGTTTTCAGCAAGGTGTAATATATAGTAGAACATAGGTTCGGTCGGTATGACCAACTTTTGAAGGGATATCAAAGTCAAGGCAGGGACAGAGGTCTATAATCCTTAGAACGACCATTCTACTCTAGGTTAGCGGTCCTACAGTCAGCACGGCTTTGATACCACTTATGTCACACCCGGTTTTTAGAAGGCAAACCGAATGCGAACCATGTACGTGCCAGGATCAGTTATTCACGTACACAGCAGTTACATAACATGGACATCATCACACAGTGCTCAAATAGTATTAAAAAGGGAAATAATAGTCGATTACATCATACGTCTGAGACGTCCATATAGTCCTTACAATAAATCAAAGTGCGGAAAAGAAACGTAGATAACACGGCCTTCACAGGCAGCCGACTGGGGGTTGCCGCTAACCCACACCTAGAACTCGTCGTAGTCTTGGAACTCCTGGAAGTCTCCTTCCACAGCTTCATCTTCTCCTGAGCAGTGGTTGCAATGCTGACAACCTGGGGGGGATTTGGTGTGTAGAGCAAGGGTGAGTACACATCAACATACTCAGCAAGCATCCCGTTTGGCTGTAGTGGACTAGCTTTATGTGGGGATAAGTCAAGCAGTTGCCTTTAGTTGGTCAGGTTATTACTTACTAGTAGAGAGCCAGGTTTTAACATTAACCCAAGTTATTAGCCCAATGTATCCTTTCCAAACGGAAAGAATACCACTTACCAATACCATAATCATAATCAGAACCATCAATCTCATTGCCACCTGTACCAAAGTATCTCTGATCAAGTATCACTAATCTCTGGAGCTCCCTTGGCCGCTCATAACCGCGAGCACGGCTAATATATCAGTTTCATAACACTCTGCAGAGGTTGTGCACTTTACCCATAAGCCGTGATTCCCTCTCTAGCCCGGGCTTGCAAGACCCTTATTCACTCCCGAGGTGAATGGCTAGGGATTCACTACGAAGCCTTTACAAAGATTCCCCGGGGCTGTAGCCACCCGTTAGGTTTCCTAAATGTACCGCACTCCTCCCCAAGGGACAAATCAACCTTGGCAGAGCGAGCCGCATACACCGAGCCCCATTGACGGCACGACGGCTAAGCGATCTACACCCCGGTTCCTCCAATTATTCAGCTAAGGGCGTCCCATTCCACCCTCATGGTTGCACTGTTTTCCCGGGCGGTCATCCATTGAACAGGTCCTTACGGAGAGGCACTCGAGAAACCGCTCGAGTCCCCTTGAAGGCCACAAATATAATCATAAACAAGAAGGGAAAACAGCGTATCATAGATAATCACATCATGTTCATTGATTAGAGTTGAGCAATAGCATCAGACTAAGCAGTAATAATCCGACCCAAATAGGTAAACAAGGATATGGATAACAAAAGCTAGTCAATCCTTAGGTATAAATGTGTAATGCGGGAGGTGAATTAAAGAATGAATAGGACAGAAATAGGTCAAAGGACACTTGCCTCCACCAACCGACTGCTGCTCAGGGGCTTCTCCTGCGAATTCCTCGGGCTCTTCGACCGGATCGTTCTCTATGCGATTGCAAGCATACATACATCCACATATTTAATACAAAAGAACAGTACACCATACCAGGGAACAAGTAAAGTGAATATGCATCAAGTATGACATTCCATATCGCATTCATTATGATTAGAAAGAAACGGGAAAGGGTCTCACAGGGGGTTAAAGCTTATGCACTAATGATTAGTTACAAGTGGTTCTTAACAAAAGAATTCTGTTATATGCACTAATGGAAACCTAGTCATTTTTAGTTGATCAACATTGAATGAAATAAACAATTAATTACGTGAATCAACTAGCGTAACGGAATTTTAAATTGAGCTTCCTATTTCAATAGCATGAACAATGATTAGCCTACCTAAAATAAAATAACTATGATCACAGAAAGTAAAATAAAATAAAATAAAATAAAATAAAATAAAAAAATAAAAAAAGGGGGGCGGTTGAACCGGCCCGGGGGCGGTTGAACCGGCCGGCGCAGGGGCGGGGGCGGCCGAGCTGGGGCGGCTGGGGCACGGCCGAGCCGGGCGGCTGGGCCGGCCGAGCGGCGGGCGCAGGGGCGCGGCCGAGCCGGGCGGCTGGGGCACGGCCGAGCCGGGCGCGGGGGCGGTGGCGGCCGAGCCGGCCAAGGGCGGCCGAGCTGGGCTGGGGCGGCCGGGCTGGCCAGGGCGGCTGGGCGGTTGGGCTGGGGAGGGAGAGGAGGGGAGAGGGGAGAGGAGAGGAGAGGGGGAGGGCTCACCGGGGACGGGCGGCCGAACCGGCAGGGGGCGGCCGAGCTGCAGGGGGCGGCGGCCGAGCTGCAGGGGCGGGGCTAGGGCAGGGGGCGGCGGCTGCTGGGGTGGGGAGAGGGAGAATGGGAGGGAGAGAGAGGGAGTTGGGGGGAAAAGGGGAGGGGGGCGGTTGGGCCAATTGGGCCCAAAGGGGGCGCGCGGGGGCGGCTGGGCCGGCCAGGGACGGCCCACGGCGCGGGAGAGAGAGAAAAAGAGGAGAGAGAGAAAGAGAAAGAAAAAGAAAGAAAAGGTTTTCTCCTTATTTTCGAAATCCGATCTTCCTAGATGAATGCATTTGCACTTTCAAACAATCAAAGAATGCATAGTTCGGCATGGTGCATCAAACAACATAAAACAATTTTAGGGTTTTTCTTTACACGGGAATTCCAAACCGAATCCCGCTAAAACTTTGGAAAAGGTCAAGGTTTAGCGAGAGAACGAGAAAAGGAAAGAGTAACGCCTGAATTTGGTGAGAGAAAAGAAGAAAAAATTCTACCCCAAATTCAGGGCGTTACATCCACCCAATCAATCACACTGAAACCGTTTGATAGGTTCCTATGTCTCAGCATACAAGACCCACCGGATGTAAATATGTGACAACCATGGTGTTTGGTTACCTGTATATGAGTTTCGGCTAGGCTGAGTGTGTGCAAAACACCGGCCTCAGTCAGACCCGGTGGGATACGTCTGAGTCCCGCGTTCGTCGAGAGCCTGGCCCGACTCATTCACCCAACTAGCATCCGCTCATTCGTCGGGACCTCCTCATCCCCTCCGCATCCCTCGTGTGCTAGGGTTTGCACGATGGAGAGCGAACGACACTAAGTTTTGGTTTACAAATCATACAATTACCATGTGCATGCTTCCTAGCTGTGTGGCAATTGGCAAATAGATTCTACTGAACACTACAAGCCAAGAGGCTAAAGTTTTGCACAGCTTCAAAGCGTTGTGACAAAAATGCTATTGGCATTGCATTTTATTGCCATATGTCTTAGGTTGTCCGCAGCGGTGCCCTCTAAAATTTCCCCCTATATGATATTATGCAGCCACGTCAGCAAGATTCTCTACCCTAAATTCACTGTTCTCACAACGGTTCCCCTATAAATTCCCCTATATATTTCTCTACACATAAAATATACATATCAATCCAACTCCGTCGTGACAAGAACGGGCAGCAGCGAGACCACGACGAGGGCGTAGAGCATGGTCATCGCTTTCACATCTGCAGCAGCTCCGCACAGTGACGACGGGGAGGCTACAGCGGTCCGCTTCATGTGGCGGGAGAGAGAAAGGGAGCGCCACCGAGAGGCGTTGGTAGAGGTGGCCGTTGCAGGTGGTAGAGGGTAATTGTTGCCTCTACCGCATGAATAGTAATAGGGGAGGGAGGCCGTAACGTGCATCGTTGCAGGCAGTCTTAGACTGTCCGCAGCGGTGACCTCTAAATTTTCCCAATATATCACTTTTTTGCATCACATCATCAACATTTCACCCACTAACTTTTCATCTCCCGCAGCGGTTCCCCTATATTATCCCCCTATACCCCACTACAACTATAAAATATTATTACCCTATTCATCTTTTATTACTATTTTTTCAACTATTAAATAGGGGAACACTATGTGCAAGGGGACACTACAGTGCTCGGCTACCGTTGCACGCATGGAGTGCCCCTACGCGTATACAGTGCTAGGAGAGGGGGGTCGACACGGCATGCGTTGCGGATGGTCTTATAGAACCTCCGACACCACCCCGTCAACCAACAATCATTTTATACTAGGTATATGCCCGTGCGTTGCAACGGGTAATACTAATGCAGGCATAGGTCATTGTTTAGTGAGGTAATCAACCGGCAGGGTGACACTTGTGTATGTATAGATCATTGTTTAGTGATGTTATCAACCAAACTTCATGCGTAGGGTCGACATGCGAGGGAGGTGACATTGGGAGGTAGGCTCGGGGGGGCGGGGCGTCGGGTGTGTGGGACCGCGAATTGCGTCGGGAGGCAGATTGGAGGGCGTTAGGTGGATGGAGGCCACTACATGTGGAATGTGGCGCGGTTAGAGCGAGAGGCGGGAAGAGGTGGAGGAGGCCGGGTGCGGACAGTTCTGCCAAAGTGGCCTTAGGCGAGTCGTGACTGCGTCTGTTACCCAAGCTTGGCCTCGGATGAGTCGTGACTGCGTCTGCTGCCCGGGCTTGGCCTCGGATGAGTCGTGATTGCCTGTCCCGCCCGGGCTTGGCCTCAGACGAGTCGTGATTATGTCTCCTGCTCGAGGGTGTCCTCAGGTGAGTCGTGACTGCGTCTCCCACCGGGCTTGGCCTTGGGCGATTCTTGACAGCCTCTCCCGCCCAAGAGTGGTCTCGAGCGAGTCATGACTGTGTATCCCACTGGAGGATGGCCTCAGGCGAGTTGTGACTACTTGTCTTGCCGGAGGTTGGCCTTGGGCCAGTCGTGACTGTCTATCCCACTCGCAGATGGCCTCGAGCGAGTCATTACTGCCTGTCCCGCCCTCGTATGGCCTCAGGCGAGTTATGACTATCTGTCCTACCTGAGGATGGCCATAGATGAGTCGTGACTATGTCTCCCGCCAGGGGTTGCCCTTGGGCGAGTCATGACTGCATGTCCCACCCGAGGGTGGCCTCAGGCGAGTCGTGACTGACTGTCTAGCCAGGGCTTGGCCTCGGTTGAGTCGTGATTGCGTCTTCCATTGGAGGTTGGCCTCGGGCGAGTCGTGACTGCCTGTCTCGCCCGAGAATGGCCCCAGGCGAGTCGTGGTTGCCTGTCTCGCTTAGGCTTGGCCTCGGACGAGTCGTGATTGTGTCTCCCGCCTGAGGGTGGCCTCGGCGAGTCATGACTGCCTCTCCCCTCGAGGATGGCCTCGAGTGAATCGTGACTGCCTCTCCCACCCAGTGTTGCCCTCGGGCAAATCATTACTGCCTTTCTCGCTCGGGGTTGCCTCGGGCGAGTCATTACTGCCAGTACCGCACGAGGTTGTCCTCGGGCGAGTCGTGTCTGCTTGTCCCACCCAAGGGTGGCCACAGGAGAGTCGTGGCTGCTTGTCCCACCTAGGCATGGTCTCGGGTGACTCGTGCCTATGTCTCCTACCCAAGAGTGTCCTAGGACAAGTCGTGACTGTTTGTCCCGTGTAGGCTTGGCCTCAAGCGAGTCGTCACTGCCTCTCCCACCTGAGAGTGGCCTCAGCCAAGTCGTGATTGCGTCCCTCGCCTGGGCTTGGTCTCGGGCGACTCGTGACTGATTATCCCATCTGGGCATGGCCTTGAGCGAGTCATGATTACGTCTCATGCCCAAAGGTGGCCTCGGGCAAGTCATGACTGCGTCTCCTGCCCGGGCTTGGCCTCGGACGAGTCATGATTGTGTCTCCCGCCCGAGGTTGGCCTCGGGCGAGTCGTGACTGCATCTTCCATCCGGGGTTGGCCTTGGGCGATTCTTGACAGCCCCTCCCGCCCGAGAATGGCCTCGAGCGAGTCGTGACTACGTATCCCGCCGGGGGTTGGCCTCGGGCGAGTGGTGACTACCTATCCCACCTGATGATGGCCACGGGCGAGTCGTGACTACTTCTCCCACCCCAGGTTGTCCTCGGGCGAGTCGTGACTGCCTATCCCACCCGAGGATGGCCTCAGGTGAGTCGTGGCTAACTGTCCAGCCAGGGCTTGGTCTCGGGTGAGTCGTGACTGTGTCTCCCATCGAGGGTTGGCTTCTGGCGAGTCGTGACTGCCTGTCTCACCAGAGGATGGCCTCGGGCTAGTCGTGGCTGCCTGTCCTGCCTGGGCTTGGCCTCGGACGAGTCGTGACTACCTCTCCCACCCGAGGGTTGCCTCGGGTGGACTGCCTGTTCTGTCTTGCCTTGGCCTCGGGCGAGTTGTAACTTAGTATCCCACCGGGGTTGGCCTCAGGCGAGCTGTAACTGTGTATCCCACCCGAGGGGTTGGCGTTGGGCGAGTCGTGACTGTCTGTCCCGCCTGCGGATGACCTCAGGCGAGTCATTATTGCCTGTCCCGCCTAGGCTTGGCCTCGGACGAGTCGTGACTGTGTCTCCCGTCCGAGAGTGGTCTAGGAAGAGTCGTGACTGCCTGTCCTATTTTGGCTTTGCCTCGGGCAAGTCATAACTGCCCCTCCCACCGAGGGTTGGCCTCGGGCGAGTCGTTACTGCCTCTCCCACCCGATGGTGGTGGTGCACGCGGGGATGGCGGAGGTAGGCTGATCGTGGGGGCGGTGCGCTCATCTCCTCGAGGAAGCTATCACCGCAGGAGGAGAGGGAGACAAGTAGACACTACATTTTTGTGACATGTCTTTAATTGGATACACCTACAAAACAATTATAAATATTGCATAAAAAATAAAATACATGCAAACAATAACCGTGTAAATTTCAAACTCATATTTACCATGTCATGGTCTAGGAAAAGTAAAACCCTTCATTCAGCACTACATATTTGTGACATGTCTTTAATTGGATATAGCTCGTCTGTTTTAGTTTCAACATCACCGTCTCGCTTTAGAAAGTTGAACTGAAAAGCATTTTCTATGTGGACACGACCTCCAGATTGGCACTTTAGATAATCTTGAGATTTTATTAAATTTATGCAATAGTCTATCACCTGCAAGTGTGTAAGTTATTGTTAAAAATACCTATCACAATTATGAGACAGATATCACATCATATACTATGACCCTAATGTTGCAATACAACTCAAGCTTTTCCTCGACTGTTGTGAATGGCAAGGAAAAAAACATGCCCTCCATTATTGACTATAGATGACAAAGGACGTAGTCCTCGAAGTAGATGATTTCAGACAATTTTTGGTAAAATGCAGAAAATTAAGCCTCAATGGGGTATCTTTTTGGCTTTATCATAAATCGATTTTTTTCTAAAATTTCTGCATTTCGAAGGAGCCTAAACATATAAAACTACCATGTAATTAATCCACATTTTCCCTCCTACGTTTTTTTCATGTAAACTAAACCACCTTTTCGAGTAAAATTTCCATGTGAACTAATCCACGTTTTTTCCTGCCATGCAAGTTTGTCATGTGAACTATTTTTTATAATGCTCAATTTTCCATTTGAACTATGCCCCCTGATGCGTAATTTTTGAGATTTTATTAAATTTATGCAATAGTCTATCGCATGTAACTGTGTAAGTTGTTGTTAAAAATACCAGAGTGGATAAAAAATTATACATACCAGGGTCACCAAATGAAAAACTAAACATGAATTATCTCATCACTTAGATATCGTAGTTGAGGTTGAATATAGGCCAACATGAGTTGAGTTGGCTAGTGGGTGGGAGCTTAGGTGTTCTGCTCAAGGCATCCAGGGTTCGATTCCTGAGCCTAGTAGCAATTTTTTTGCTGCGACAATAACGGACCGGAGTTACATTCTTCGGGCCTGTTTGGCACAGCTCCAGCTCCTGATTCTAAGCGAGGATCTAGAGGAGCTGTGCCAAACGGTTACTTTTTAAACTGATTCTCGTGTGGAGCCGAAAGATTGGGAGTCGTTTTTGTGAAGAAATGTGGGATCTAAAAAAACCTGCTCCACCCTCCCTTAAAACAGCTCCTCAACCAACCAAATATAGATCTCCCCTTAAAGTTTGATCGAAATTACCCGCAACTGCCATTGGACAAAAACATAACCAGCCCCTCCCGTACCCTCCACGGCGCCCGTCCTCTGTCGCTGAAGGACAGGGAGCGGCGGCTAGGGTTTCGCGGTGCTGTGGCGGCCGACGCCCGTCCTCTGCTATCCGTGGCGACCATCGTCTGCTATCCGCGGAGCTGTGGCGGCCGGCCTGCTCGCTCGTCGACGCCGGTAACCCTCCCCACTTCCTTCTCTGCGATTCCGTGCGGCGCTACTAGCTTTGCTCGCGCGGCTGCTCTGCACGCCGCGCCACCGCACGCTGTTGTGCGCCTTGCCTCCGCGCGCTGCTGTGAACTGTGATGCTATGTTCTGCTTTGTTTTGCGCAATGTTGTGAACCTTGCCGGGCGCGGATCACAGCCGCGTGGGCGATGCTGCTCTGCTCTGCGGATCCCGGCGTGCTGCTTTGCTCGTCGCAACCGCTCGCTAGCTTGTCGCAGCCGCTCGCTAACCGCTGACAACGGCCTGGGCGATGCCGCTCAATCCCTTTGCTCGTCCATGCTCCACTGACAACGGCCTGCAGCACCATGCTGCTTTTGTTCTCATTGTCCAGCCAGACCTTGCTGTTGGCCTGAGACGAGGAACACATGAGGATGTGTGTGGTGTCAATGGCGCACGGTCTGCTTTCCCTATCCGCTATCTGCGTGGTCAAAGTTTTCAGTTCACCTTCCAGGCTTCCACTCGTGCTATTCCCTTTTTGATTTTCAATTCACCTTGCGCTTTTACTTGATTTGATGGTGATTACTATTTGCCTGAATCCTGGCCAACTTATCTGCCTGCTTGTTTTCGGGCGATTGGTGTTTATCGCCAATAATTGCAGCAGCTGTTGTACTGTAATATAGCAACATATTTCAACCTCTAGCCCTGTCTGCTATTCCTTTTTTTGATTTTCAGTTCACCTTGCCACCGCACCCTGTTGGGCGTTTTAGATTTTAATTTTTGATAGCATTCCTTTTTGAAGGCAGCGTGCTGCATATATTTTTGATAGCATTCCAATCGCAGGAGTACCCTCTAACAGAATCACAATGAACAGAGACATTATAAGCAGCATTCCTTTTTGATAGCTGCATATATTTGTTTTAGATTTTATTTTTTTACAGCAATATGGGTGATAGTGCCGATTGGAATGAAGATAACACTGCTCTAGTGTGTGAATTGTTCGCCGAACAAGTGAAGGCGCACAACCGTTCTGGTACCCACTTAAATAAAATAGGGTACAAAAATGTGATAGACAAATTCAAAGAAAAGACTGGGTTGTCCTACACCAAAATGCAGTTCAAGAACAAATGGGACAAGATGAGGATTGAGGACACAAATTGGAAAAGACTATCGAAGGAAACTGGTTTGGGATGGGACACCGCGAAAAAAACCTGGAGTGCGACAAATGAAAGGTGGAAGAACTTGAATAAGGTAATAGAACTTTTGGATAATTGTATTTATTGCATCTTGTGTTACATGTTATATGTCTAACATCTTCTTTCTCCTAATGTGTAGCAATACAAAGGAATTGCCAAGTTTAAAGACGGGCCTCTATTGCATGAGGAAGAAAAAGCCATCATGTATGAAGATATTAGGAACACAGGAGATGATCATTGGGCTCCGTCTAGTGGTACTACACCACAAATTCTGGAGGGTGAAACCACTGAGAACACTGATGACAAGGATGGAGACTATGAGGCCAATGATGCGAAGGATGAAGACTTTGAAGAATGTGAAGAGGTTTCACCAACAATTGCTAAAGGAAAGCGTCATGTTTCTGTTGGTCAAAAGGACAAGGGTAAAAAGCCCAGGTCATTGGGAGGACATTGGGTGCAAGATCAATTGAGCAAACTTGTGACAGCAAGTGAGAAGAGCACAGCATCCGTTGAGTCTTTGGCAAGAAAGGAGGACAATGGGTGCTCCATTAGAGATGTCATGGCATTGGTGAAGGAGTGTGGTGCAGTTCTAGGAACAAAAGAACACTTCATAGCATCTCAAGTTTTTGTCAAGAGGGCAGAGAGGGAGATGTTTATGACTTTGGACACACCGGAAGAACGCTTCAACTGGCTTACAATGAAACATGATTGGGTCACTAGGATGAGTCATTAGGATGTGTAATTTTTTGTAGCACTATGTCCCATTTTCAGTGCTATTATGTATCTGTTTAATCCTTTTTACCGCGGTTTGAACTTGTTGTGACATTATTGTGGATGGATTGTACCTCCACCTATTTATTGCAACATGTTTGGAACTTGTTATGAGAATTATGTTTAACTATTTTGTTGCTGCCCTATTTTTTGTTATCTATTTTGTTGGTGTACTGTTTTTTTAAGATATTTTGTTGTTGTCTCATTCCTTTGATGTGTACAGATGTCTTCTTCTTCTGATAGTGAAAGGGGCTCAAGTGATTCAGAAGATGACTTGAAAGTTCTTCAAGTTATTATTGGGAACCAAAAAATATTGTGGCTGCTGCATCTCTTTTATCATGGTACTATGCATCATATGTTGATAAGAATGAGCCAAGGGCAACAACATTTTCTAGTATTGCTTGGGTCATGGAAGCATTGAACAATCCAAAAGAATGCTACAACATGTTTAGGATGGAACCAGCTCTATTATACAATTTGCATGATGAGTTGGTAAGAGACTTTGGTCTATCCTCTTCCATCCATATGAGCTCTATAGAATCTTTAGGATTGTTTCTTGTTATTTGTGGTCATGCTTGGTCATTCACTGCCGTCCAAAAGGATTTCAAGCACTCTAATGAAACAATTAGCAGAAAATTCAGTGATGTCCTGAATTGCATGGTAGCAATGTCAAAAAGGTACATACAACCAAAGGACCCTAATTTCCATACAGTGCATAGAAGAATTACCAATGATCAAAGAATGTGGCCTCACTTTAAGGGTTGTATTGGAGCAATTGACGACACTCATATAAATGCAACGCCTCCAAAGAAAGACTTCATCAGGTTCATGGGAAGGTCTGGTAAACCTACTCAAAATGTGATGGGAGTTGTTGATTTTGATATGCGCTTTATATATGCATCTATTGGACAACCTGGCTCCATGCATGATACTACTGTGTTGTACCATGCGCTTGAAGCTGATGAAGATTTATTTCCACATCCCCCTCTAGGTAAACAAATGTCAAAAAATTGTTCTACTTTTGGTCCACATATTTTTCAAGGTTCTAACTCAAGTATAATTGTATGTTACAGGAAAGTACTATGTTGTTGATGCTGGATATCCAAATAGGGATGGGTACTTGGCCCCGTACAAAGGACAACGGTATCATGTTCCGGAATGGAGAAATGGTCCTCCACCTAATGGTGAGCAAGAGCTCTTCAATCATTTACACTCAAGTCTACGGAATGTTGTTGAACGCACATTTGGTGTATGGAAGATGAAATGGAGAATTCTTCTTAAGATGCCAACTTATCCTATGGACAAACAAAAAATGATTGTTGCTGCTACAATGTGTCTTCACAATTTCATCCGTGAGAATAGTGCATTGGATGAGGATTTTCAGAGATGTGATCGAGACCCAGATTATATCCCTACTATTCCATCCCGTTATAAGCGACATGTCCCTCAGAATGCATTAGATACATCCACCACAGGGTCGAGTAGTAGGAACATGAATAGGTTCCGCGATGATGTATCGAAGGTACTTTGGGAGTCAAGGTGATTAGAAAAGGTGATTCGTGTCATATTTTGGATATTGTGTCGTGCTAGTTTTATGCAATTTATGGATTAAACATTTGAGACCATTTTATGCACTAATATGATGGGAATATTTTATATGTTATTGTTTCATAATTTTTTTCCGTATATGCATCCTACTTATTGGTTTGTAACAAAGTTGAACTGCAAAGGGTAAAACAGACAATTGCCACAGACCACCAACTCTCAACAGACAAGAATCAGTTTACTTGCCAAACGGTTTTAAAAATGATTCTGATTCTCTAGGAGAATCAGGAGGATCAGGATCTGGAGCTAAAGAAGCTGGAGCTGGAGCTTTGCCAAACGGGCCCTTCATAGTAGTATAGATTGCAGTATAACGGAATCACAGCAGGAGCTTCCTGTGGACGGAACAATACGTCGCATTAGTCTAGATGAACCACACAAGAATCAACTGAATTTAACTGAATAATAATGCAAAAGACACATTTAACTGACAAACAATTGGTTTGGTTTCAAATTGTATCGGGTGGGATTGAAAAAAATTGTGAAGAAATTTGACTTATTTAGAATTTAAATCTACCTAATTCTACTCAATCCATATGGATTGAGAGCAATCTATATGGATTGAGAGCTAACCGAAAGTCAAGTGGGCAATGATCGTCGTGAGCAGCGGCTACGTTCTCAGCGACGGCGACGACGCTGCGCCACCGCCACCGCTGCTGACGCGACATTCGATATGCAGTGGCTAAATTGATTTTAGATGATTTTAACTAATGGCGTGTTCGGCTGGCTTGTAGCCGACACTGTTGCAGCTGTTTGGACTGCTGCAGCTGCAATCCATAGAGAGAAAAATACTGTAGAAGCCGCAGCCGCAGCCGGATTGCAGCCGCAGCAAGCCGCAGCGAACAAAGCATAAATTGATTTTCATTAAGCTAGACATTCCATATGCTCCCATTTTACTCACTAGGCCGAAGCCAGCGCCCAACAGTTAGTTGCTTCAAACGAGGGACATGGGCGGCCCACATCTGGCCGTACCCTTCCCGGCTCTCTCCGTCTCCGATATGCACCAGCACCACGCCTCCCGCTCCCCCTCCCCCTCCTCGTCCGCCGTGGCGCGCCCCGGGACCGAGGACTTTCCCGTGGACATCGTCAGCGACGAGGAGATGGCGCTCATCGACGCCGCGCTCGCCGCCGCGGCGGCGGGGGCGCGCCCGCTCCTCTCCGCAGCGGCCCGCCGCGCCGCCGTCCCGCTCTCCCGCGCGGCGTGCTCGATCACCGACGGGCCCGCCGCCGGCGACATCGAGGACGCGCCTCCGCCACGGAGGTCTCGGCTCGCTCGGTTCCGGGAGCGCCGCGCGCTCGCCGTCACCGACATCACCGCCACGGTGCCGCCGCCGCCCAAAGCTCTCGCGCCTTTGGCCGTTTCCTCGCCTTGTCTACTGGGCTGACCAGATGTGCCCGTGTCGAGTGACTCTGACGGTGACCGTGACCGTGACCATACTTGATTACTTCTTGCTGCAGGAATGGTGCGAGAAGCAGATGGAGTTCGTGCTCGAACGGGGCAAGCCGGAAAAGACCGCGGCCATGAGGGTCGGATCGGACCGCCATGCCCAGCTCGAGCAAGAGGTGGCCCAACATTTCTGGCTCTCCCAAGTGGAATGCTGGGCCTTTTCCGCCCCCATGAAAGTTTCTCCGAACGAATCTCATTCCGACCTGTTTACTCTTGGACCAGGTTGTTGACAGAGTGGACGTCGCCATTAGATCTGCGGAAGAGCTATGGGCAGTAAAGTTCATGAACTTCATCGTGGGAACAAACCAGCTACTGTTCGAGGGCATAACGCGGGAAATTCCAGTGTAAGCCCCCAGGAACTTTACCTCTTCTCTGCCCAGCTGCAAACCGGTACCGTGTACCTACCGATGAAAATCCAATTATACATGAGGCCATTGCAGATTATACACGAGGCTTTGTCGCTTTCTGTCTTAGGAAGCATTCTACTCAGTAGGTCTGATAGTAAATCAGGTCATTGCAGGATCGGGGTTGTGGAAGGTTCATGGATATCAGGAATCATAGACGAAATCCAAATGGCCACGGTTGGCGTTTCATTGCAACCCATGCTGGTGGATACAAAGACACGGTCCACACGAACAGTTCCATCAGAAGCACAAAAAAGAAATGGAAGGTTTGCTCCTTACATTTGCTTTCCTAACCATTTCGCAGTATGTTCCCCTGAGGAATAACTGGTATTTTGCCACTCAAAAGGTTGCCTCCTTGTTATAATAACTATAGGTCTATTTGAGTGTATGAAATATGGGCTTGATGATAATTTTGCGAACTCCTCTCGTTGTAATTAGGGATTACAATTTCGTTTCATAATTTTCAAAAAACATTTTATTGACTAAAGTTTGACTTTTATATTTTAAATTTTGAAATCGGAATATACCAGAAACTGAACCGGTTTTCGTATCTCGCTTAGCACCGAGAACGAGAAATTTCACCGGATTTCGGTGTTTACCGACCGAGAAAGTGAACCGTGGTTGTAATGGCAAATATCCAATTCTCTTGTTCGCCAGACTAGTGAATTCCCTTCAAGTGACTTCTGCTTTGATCTGAATTTGCAATGAATTGTATTAATGTTATTTTAGCATGTTTACAATTGTCCAATCATCACTTCAGTACCTAAAAAAAGGGATTAATTGGTAGACTGCTGTTTTATGCAAATCTTTGTACTAAACCTGGGTGTGCAGCCTCTCAACTGGAATCTCTACCAACCATGTGATCACTCAGTTTACTACAAGTTCGGAAGTTCCTATTGCCGCCGACTATGGATTTTAGTTATTTTTGTTTTAAGCAACAACTTTTAGGTAAATCATTCAGTATATGAATGTGGAACACTGCTTAAATTTGGTTGTACTGGGCAACTGTGTTTTGTTACAACAGATTGTACACATACTGTTCCTTTGTATTTGTGCCATTAAAACTTTATCATATTAATGTGACTAGGCCATTGGTGAGTGCTACTGTTTAGAAACAAAATCCATATGATTAATAGCATATGTGGCTATCTTCAAGTTCTAATGTTTTGCCTCACAGTAATAAGATGGTAGAATGCTCTTGAAGAACATGGGAAAACAATAGCATCTATGAAGTTTGTATGATAGCTGAATATCTGATCACGACAGGCTTCAACTGATGTGTTACAAGTATCTATGGGACAATTTGATCGCAGAGAAATTCCCAGCAGATAATTTCTTCAGCCATTTTAACCTGGACCCCAACTACTTGTTATCAGATGATGTCAAGGGGTATATTAGCTCATTGGGGTTCGATGCAAAGGTGATACGTCTCATCTTTAAACTTCGCAATTCGTCCTTCTGATAGTTTTCAGGCGGTTCACTGTGATTGACCAACCCCGTTTATTCATGGGAAATCATTTGCTGCTATGTGCTAGCAAACTGAGCAAATACAGAAGAAGTGTTTGCTAACACTGTTTTCTTCACTACATTTTTGGATGTTCATTCATGCTACCGTCTACAACGTGTTGTATGGTCCTTGTGAGTTATGACTTGTAACATGGTTTGTTTGCAGACCTTTGAAGATGTATTGAAATATTTCAAGGTTACCTGCCACACGCTAGCACGGTCTCAAGAACAGCTGCTCTTGAGGTAAATATGAGTTACAGGCTTAGGAGGTGTTTGAATGCACTAGAGTTAATAGTTAGTTGGCTAAAAAATTGCTAGTGAAATTAGCTAGCTAACTATTAGCTAATTTGCTAAAAGTAGTTAATAGATGAACTATTAGTTAGACTACTTAGATGTCTTCAGCTAATTATTAGTTGTAGTGCATTCAAACATGACCTTACAGCCTAAGCAGCAGTGATCTGTTGTACAGACTAACAGGCTACTAAATGGCAAAACACTATTCTCTGGACCTTTTGCAAATGGGACACCACAGATATAAAGGGTAATCCCCTTGCCCTTTACTGGTGCAGATACGAGCTACAGGAAGATCATTCCCTTCTTGAAGAATACCGGTTCACTTATGATGCTAGGTGGTTCAGGGATCAAATCCAGGACGTCCTCAGCTTCTGGACAGGATCACACGAGCCTAAACTTGTAGCTGAAGAGGAGATGTGGAAGTGCCGTTTCTGCAAATTTGTGTCAAGTTGCCCAATGAATGCTTCCATGCCAAGGTGTTGACGCTAACAAAAAATTGCTCCGAATTGGTGTGGTTGGTGAAATATTTGATGCTGAGCTGAAAAACAAACCGTACCGATGAATTTGAAATGTAGCTCATTGTTATTTGACTTCATATTCAGTTTTGTAAGTCACATAGTATTGATTTGCGGATTCTATTCTTGTTATACATACCATACTGAAGAAATCACTTAATATCACTCCTTCCGTCCAAGAGTCTCCCACAGTCCCACCATCGTCTATCGTCTCAACCTTGCGCGCTGAGACGAAATTCAATCACGCATACAACAAAATTTCATTAGTATCACTCAAATTTATTTTCAATTTACCATGGCTTATATATAATATACGGAGTAAGTCGCAAGGAGGATGAAAACATCCTGAGGGTAGCACAAGGAATCTTCTGAAAATGAAATATATGGCTCACATAAATAGAAGACCTGTTTACATACAAGCATCACAGATTCTAGGGACAAATTGATGTTTGTTTTACAGAAAACAACAAATGGAACCAACTGGCAGGTACAGTGAATCTTATACAGCAAACAATGTGGTTGTAACGGGAAAACAATTCAAACCATTCGTAGATCCGGCACCACTCTTAACTTCTGTTCACGGATGAAACAAGTCCCTCCATAAGACCATAACCCGCTCCCCATCCTGGAACTTGTCAATACAAGTCACTTGCTTCCACCACCATTGGCTACCAAGGCCTCAGGCTGTGGTGGCGCAGCGATGTCCTTCACAGCGCTCTCCACCTTGGGAGGGCCAGAATGCCGTCGCATCGGTGAGGCAGCCGCAGCTCCACCTTGGAAAGACAACCTCTTCTTGACTGGTCCGGCAGAGCCTCCTTTCTCAGGCGTCTCTGCGCCATTGGCCGTTGCTGTGCGAGATTTGGCCCTCGCAGATTCTGTGGGAACCATGTAGCTCGGGAGCGACGGGGAGCTCGCGAGGCTCTCATCGTCCCGCATGGTCGACGTCGTGGCTATGCTGTGCCTCCTCGGTCGCTCAGACTGCACACTGAGCACGCTCCTCGCATCATCGTCCACCTGTGAAAGCCCATTCTTTGGCGTGCTGGATTTCCTCCTCGCAGGTATTGGGGCCACTCTAGCAGAGGGCGTCGAAGGGGATTGCCTGGAAGCTGGACGGGCCGGTTTTGGAGTCGGTGGTGATGGCTTCTCTGGCTTTGAGTCCCGGCTGAAAGCTTTTGTGATCTCACCCTCTCCAACTCCAAGGTTCAAGCTCATATTCTTGACGGAGCCGCGATCAATGTTGCTCTCCTTGTCGGTCCCATTGCGTCCCTCCCAAGGTTTTGCTGCCATCCAGCGCTCTAACCAGCTCCAGCCCCACTGCAAGTTATTTGGGTCTACAAACATTGGGTTCGCAGATCTTGATGTGCTCTTCCACTGTAAACAACACATTTTGAGACATTTTAAGCTTACCGTCATAGAGCCAAATGAAGCATATGTATGCATATATAGATTAGCGTATGTTCTGAGAGCAAGAACTCAAACCTGATGTGAAAATGCATATGCAAGAGCTCTTTCTCTTCTTATCGCTGCCTCTTGCCTGCTTATTAGGCTTGCCTCGATTTGCTCCTTGGATTGAGTGCTGTCGTCCCAGTTCTCACCCATCTGACATAGCGTTATTCACAAACAGAATATGTTTATTTCTCTCAATGATATTTTATAATTATCTCAAGGCATAAAGCAAAGAAGACAACAAAACTAATGATATTACTAGAACAACACAAGCTCCTGAAACTTTTTTACTGCAAAACTTTGAGAAGGTTTGCTTACTCTGAAATTCTCCAGTTCCTGTTTAAGTAGGAGCTGGCGTTGGAGGGCCTGGTTCTCCTCGGACATCTTTGCTCTCCTAGATCGTATTTGTGACTGCACCCGCGATAGAGTTTGCATACAGCGCAGAGTGCTTGCAGATTGACGCTTAACTGAATTACCCTCGACCAATGACTTCAATCGTACAAGGCCTCGTAGTGCTCTTAGTGCCCTCCTTGCCTACATTTTCACAATGACCAAACACTCTCAGTATAACCTAAAAGTAAATTTTTTTTCTTTTCATTTTTTTGTGAAGCATAAAAAGTAAGATCCTCCTTTGCTATGAACAAGTCAAATTTCCATGAAATCATATTTCCCAAGGAACATAATTTAAAGTTCACTAATTGCTATCTCAAGGATAGTTCAATAGCTGGACAGACAGGCTATCAGTATCAAAATATAAATGAAAAGAACAGCAAAATGAGTGATGAAAGGTTGTTGCCACCAACCGCCAGTTGTTCAAAGAATTATTTTCCAAACACTTTGCAAGAATGATTTGTAGGCCCTCTGGGCAAGTGCGCACTGACAAACAATAGGACAAACCTAAAAAGTAAGCAACTAGTTGAAGGAGAGGAGTTAAACTAGAAATTAACCGTTCCTCCAGGATCATCTGAAGCAAGAAAATTTACTTTTTTAGCCATACATTCCCATTAAGCCCACGGAGTAGTTACAATGAAAGCGTGGCATGTAAATAGCTAAACTTATTCGGCCAACAAGTATAACTCCACATCACAGTAACAGCAATTGGCCAACTAACACTTGCAAGGTTGGCGAGCTACCGACACCTAAAAGTCTGATCATGAAAAGAGAAAATCTGCAGGGTAGCCACCAATGGACATTTGCTTGCATGCTCAGTCATGTCGGTGTGGAAACGAAACCAGGAAAGCAAAACAAACCTCCTCCTAACCCCCAAATATCGAAGACCTAATCAGCAGCTTCCAGAAACAAACACTTCCATGTGCTATGTAACGCGGGCATCCATATAAACCAATTTCCAACTGTCACATTTGTTCTTATCTAAGCATCTAAGGGGAAAACCAGGTGCAAATGGCACCGAGCAGGTGAATTCGGACAAAAGTGATTTCACATTACCAGGTAACCTCGGAAGGCGGTCTGGATCTTGATTGCGGCGAGCTCTTCGGTTGGCGCACCAGGTGGCAGCACCGACGCCTGTGCTGGGGCAGCAGCAGCAGCAGGGGCCTCCTCCAGGGTGACATGCTTGCTCTGCTCCTGCTCGGCTTCGGGGAGCCTGACCTCGTCGGTCTGGCGAGGAACTGGAGGAGGAGCCGGAGGGGGTGGCACCGAAACATTGACTTCCAGGGAGGTAGATGGGGTCAGATCTACCGGTGCTGGGTTGCTAGCTGCTGATTTCCTCCTTAGCCTCTGTCAATTCCAAGGGCAAAGTTTTGGGTTGTGAACTTGTGATCAGAATTCAGTCCGAACTTTAGTGACAAAAACAAACAAGAAAAAAAAAGGCGGCGCTTTGATCGATCACGGATCTGCAAGGTAGTCGTAAAGGGGGAGCAAGTGCCGTCTTGACAACAATGCAGAATGCAAAACCCAAAAATTCACCAGTACGACGACGGCTGAGAAGTATAGAAAAAGGGTGAACAAGGTGCGGTTTTTTTTACCCAGGAACACCTGACTGGATTCTTCGGAATTGGGAGAGGGGAAACCACGAAAATCCGATCAGATCCACCCATAAATCCAAAACGAAGCCTGCAAAACGCAAAAGAATCCCAAGGGGCCGGGGAAGCATCACCTCCTCTTTCTTCTCCTTGGATTCGGGGCTGAAGACCTTCTTGACGGCGCCAAACCACTTGCCCTTCTTCCCCATGGGTCCACGCCACGCTCCTCGGAACAGTCACCCTGGCTCGGCACCTGGAGAGGAGGACTGAACAAGTCACGAACCAGACCACCTATCTGTATCTGCCAGGCCCACGACGAGACGACGGGTGTCAACTTTATCGGAAGAAGAAACGCCCGCCCAAATCTTGGTGCGGAAGCAAAGTGGAGGGGAGGGGAGGGGAGGGGAGGAAGGGCGGGCTAGCCGTTTTGGTTGTGCGCAGGCAGAGGCAGGCGAGAGGAAGGCATCGTCAGCGGCGTGGTGGTGGCAGGACAGGAGAGCTGAGCTCCGCGGCAGCCCGCCATGCAATCATGTCGCGTGGGAGGCCGCGGGAGGTGGGGAGGAGCGAGGACGGCAGGAGGAGCAGGCCCCAGACCGAGGCCAACGATTTTTTGGCTGGAGCTTAGCAGGCCTGACAGGGACGCAGTGCAGGAGGCCAGGAGCTTTGGATTTCCGGAGGGCAACAGCTGCGTGGGAGCAGTGGCGGAGGGAGGGAGAAGCGCAGGAGGGAAGCGTGTGTACCTTTAGTTAGTGTTGCGATGCGCCGCTGCTCTTCCGCGGCTCAGCCTCCTCTCTCGCGGTGTTGTGTGAGTGTTTTTTAGGGGGAGGGAAGCTGGGAGTGGGGACTTTGGACAGCTGGGGACACAGCGGACCGGGAGCGAGGGGAAGGAGATGATAATGAGACTAGGGTTGATAACAGAGTATTTATTGTTGGGGAATAGCTTTTCATATTCATTCCCATAATGAATTTTTTTGTGTGGATATTTCATTTCCACAAACGTTTGCGTGGATATTTCATTTCTATCCCCATTCTCGGCGGGATAAATCTATGACGAGATAGGACACACATCATTTGTTATTAATATAAAATATTATCATTTATACAAATTGTCATATATAAGAAATTATTGTGTGTACATTAAAATTAACACATTTGTACAATGAGTGATCTCTTGACAAAATAATTATTTATTTTTTTATCATTAACTAATACACAAAAACATCGTCACGCGCAAGTTTAACGGATCCCCGCAGAGAACGGGGATGGAGAATGCTTCTCCGACCCGTCCCCATTTACCCATCGGGGGAGAGTTTTCCCCATTTATATCTCTATGGGGGAAGAAACTTCCTCATCCTCATCTCCTAAGGGATAGTTTGAGAGTCCAAATACCGGAGAGGATTGAAGGGGCTAAAATCCCCTTCTTATTCAAAATTATATAAGGAGTGGATTTTAGCCCCTCCAATCCCCTCCGATTTTGTGGCTCCCAAACTAGACCTAATGAAGAAATTCCTCGCGGGGAATCGTGAATCGGGTTCCCATTGCCATCTCTAAGTGGAATCTCTCTACTGATCCCGAATGGTATCTGTCAAGGTTTTAAATATCCGATTATAGCGGCTAATAATATGGCGATATAGCCTTTTTAGCGATAAAAAGTTATGCTATTTATCATGATATATGGCACTATTTCTCGATATATCCTGATAGTTCCAATTTTGAGAAGTGTAGGGATAAATCTCTTAGACTAACTCCAGCAGACTCCATCTTCACATCCGTATTTTGTGTGACAAGCAGGCTCCGCATAAACCTTGTCATCCAATAGACATTGTAGGGGGAGGGAAGCTCACGGCGGATCGAGAGCGAGGTGAAGGAGATGATATTGGAACTAGAGCAACTCCAATAGTTATATAAATTTTAGCTCTCTAAATCATAGATTTAAAAAGTTGCTAAATGACTTTTGGAGTAAAAAAATGTGAGTTCTCCAATAGTTCTCTAATATAGGTTATAATTTTGTTTTGTATCTATTCACATTAAAAAAGTCACAAAAACTACATAATACAGTCAACATTTTTGTTTAGTGAGTTATTAAATGGTTGCCAAATGTAGAGAGAAAATGAGGTTAGATGACAAGTGGTTAAATTTAGAAAGTTCATTTAGAGAACTGTTGGAGAATAGTTTTTATGTTGATGTAACACCCCTGATGTTACTGTTACTAAAACTTGAGCATAACATCATTAGCATCAGCATTGCATATGTTTGACACACCTAGAGTGCATTCACTAGGCAAAAAAATTTCAAACAAGTTGTACTAATATGGCATTTTGCAAATAAGACCCTAGTGTAGGGTACTTAACCTCAAGTAAGGATCTGAGGGGTAAAACAGGAGTCAAATAGAGAAAACCCTAAAGTTTAAGAGTGATAATCGTAAAATATTACTAAGGATGGGTCTAAGTTACATTTACACCCCTGGGGTACCAGAAACCCTAATTGGAACTCTGGAAAACCCTAAATCCAAACCCTAGGGGCCTATGTGCAAAAATAGTGCACTTGTGGACTAAAGTGCAAAAACCATGTTAAATAAGTATCCTAAGTCATTTGGTTCACAAATATGTGGATTTGTAAGCTAAACCTTGGATTTTGGACCTATTTGCAAAATGGACCTCATTTGAGTTCTATGGTAAGTCTGAAATCAGTATTATAAGCTCAACTTTGGAGCTTTATAACTTTCAAAATAGTGAGAATTCACCTTAGGGCACCACATCAATCTTGTAGCTCTATGATAGGGGAACAATTTTGCTTAAGAGTGTAAGCAAACTTGTTATGGAAAATTTGGAGATAAGTAAGCCCAAAGATGGACTGTCAGATTAAAACAAGCTGAAGATTATAAGATCACAGGCATTGGATCATCTTTGGAGACAAATTATGGCTAATTTAGTAAGAATTTGCCCATGGCTGCTATGACAAAGATGTAGATGGTATATTGGTCTACAATTTTGCTGCAGAGCCTCGGATAAGTTGCTAAGTCAAATTTGGGGAAAACCTAGCTTCAAATCGGTCTGTCAGGTGCACTGATGGCAGCTCGCGATGGTACAGTAACCTGACATAGATCAGTCGCGCGCTCAGCTCACCGCCGATGAGCTCCACCGCGATTCGTGTCGTCGACGTCCCGATTCGTGCCCGGAGTGGATAGATAACGTTGCGGGGTAGAAAAATCTTCGCCGCCGGTGAGCTGGACGCCACTCCGGCTAGCTGCCGTGCCTCTCCCCTTTCTCACCACCTCTCGGATAAGATTCTCACCGCTGTGGAACCATCACCGTTGTCCGCCACGTGCTAAGCACTTTACCACGTCGCATTAGCTGGGCTTGCGATAATTACTCATCGCCGGTGAAGTCGCCACGATGGAAGACACGAATCCATTGCGCCAGTGTTCTTCCTTATCTTCGGCCACCAGCACTGCTCAGCCAAATTGGGCGCCACCGCCTAAGCCCTCTATAAATTGATGGCCGGGTCAGCTGCGCGATGTCATCACGAAACCACAGCACCCGCTCCCACCCTCAATCGTTCGCCAGAGCTCACGAATTTTGGGTTTTCCCTAATTCGGTTTCCGCCACCGTGAAACACACCCCGCCGTGGTCAGCCCAATTCAGGTCAGCTCCTCCCCTCTGCTCCCTTGTTTAAGCATTCTCATACGTCAGTGATACTCGCCAACCCACCCAATTGAACTGGGAAACCACTAGTCACCGGGAACGCGTGCAATTGTCCTCATCGTCCGTGGTCCGCGTGGACAGGGCTTGATAGATGACCAACCATGAAATTAAGTTAGGGGAATTGTTCGGGGAAGGTCCAATTCGGTGTTAGCCGCTCGGGGCCACCAGTCTTGGCTCCCTCTGGCCAGTCTAGCTCGCCGGAGTTTGGCTTCCCGTGCGGTACGCCGTCGAGGACTTCATCGTGTAAAGGAATAGAACTCGAGGGACCCCTGTGTAAAGCGTCAGTGACTCAAGAAAATAGTGAAAGAACTCGTTCCCAGTTAGCCAGAACACCGAGGACCTTTCTGCAAAGTCTCCAACGCAGGCGCGGGCGCGCACGTTTCTGCCTAGGTTTGGACCACCTGGGCTGGAATCGGCCTAGCACTTTTTAAACTTTTCCTTTTTCTTTTTCAGTGAAGCTTTAGAAATCTGTAAGAAATTGTAGACAAAAATCCTAAAAATGTCAAACCAATTTTCCTAGATTCCTTATTTTCCATAGTATTTAATAAAAATAGTTTTATGATTTTTAGGACAAATAGGGAATTTTGGGTCATTTAAAATAGCTTAAAACATTGGTTCTGGATTTTTAGAAAATAGATAATAATTCCAAAATTGCCCAAACTTTTTATATGAACTCAAAACATTATTTAGAAGCTTTGGGTAGAATTTGGTTTGAATTGGACCTTGTTTGATAATTAGAACCCAAAACCCCCACCCCCGCTCTTTGAACTTCACTATTGACTCCGGAAACCCTAAGTTCTCGGAGTTCCGTGAAGGAAAATTGTATTCAAGACTTTAGATAATAAATTCTTATTATCTTTGCACTCTCATGAGCATTACATGGCATTCATTCTTATATATATATATAGTTGTATCTAGAAAACGAAGAAGAGGTTGAGGTAGAAGAGGAGAAAACTTCACCACCACCACTTGCGGAACCTCAGGCAGGGAATTGTTTTTACTTGGACATCTGCGGATCCGAGCCTGACTCACCTATAAACGAAGGCAAGCCCCGGTGCATCCAACCCCTTCCTTGTGTTTTAAAATAATTTCTGCACACTTTAAGTCTAGTGAAATGTGCATTCGGTTTATAGGAGTTGCTTGGAACCTTTTGATGCATTACCTTCCTTGATATCCACACCTTTATAGATACTTCTATTGAAGTATCAAAACACGATTTACAAAAATGCTTAGCCCTACTTAGATCTTGTGGATAGAGGTTGTCCTTAGCCTAGCTCGAGAAAGGATGGCTTCTACCTGCAAGAATATTTTCATTGGGAGCAATGGTGGGATCTTACTGCAAAGTTCCCTGTGATGCTCTCTTCATCCTAAGGAACACAGAACAGTCCTAAGGATGGAAGTATTTAACTCGCGACTTGGGCTAGGAACAGGTGATGCTCCGCCCGGGTCAATTAAGGATTGGATGCGTATGTAGGCCTGCTAGATCAAGGACTATCTTAACTGGCCACATGCCCTGGAATGGGACAGGGTAAGCTTTGCCTCGGGTAGACTAATACCAGAATAAGATAACACGCAATGGGCGTGGAGCGATGGCGAGAGTAGCGTGTACCCTCTGTGGCAAGAGGTTGGACGGTGGTGTATCTGTGCTCTCGGTTGACGTGAACCTGATCTGGTCTTAAGAACCCCGGTGGCGAGTTGACATATGCAAGGGTTAAGTGCTACATATGTCGTGTGGTTAGAGATACTCAGCTGAGTAAATCGATTCGGATCGCCGTTATATCCCCAGAGAGTGGAGACTTGATCACTGACCTGCAACCTAAGGCAGGATGTGAATCTCATGAATAAAAAGGATGTTGTATTGATGTAATGGTAAAAGTAGATCATATGCAAACAGAGTCTATTAATATTTAATCTGGCGTTAAAATATTGAAAGTAAGGACTCACCTTAGTAAGTTATTTCTGCAAAGGTATCTAAGTTGAATTTTTAAAGCCTCTCCTTGATTCCCAACTCCAGCATACCCTTGAGAGTCTTTTCCTTAGTAGGGTAAGACTTGCTGAGTAATTTCATACTCAGGGTTTTATTCCCTATTGTTTTTAGGTGAGGAAGCAACCAACTTTTGTTGCTTCTGTTCCAAGGTGATCTCCAAAGAAGAAAATCAAGAGTAAAGCTCCAGGAGGAAGGGTTCCTCTATAAGAACTTTTGTTTAAAAACTTATGGGAGGGGTTTTTGCCTCCCTTGGTTCTGTATTAATACTCTGCACTCAGCTAAGTATATCCTGGTCTGTAATATATAACTTTCTCTTACTTTTAAATAAATGTAAGCTTATGTAATCGCTTCCGTATTTTCGTATCTCTGATGATATGTAATGTCTGCGTGACGGGTAAAACGCTTTTGGGAAAGGTAATAAAAGCAGATACCAAACTTGTCAAGTGATTCAGGGGCACCTACAGGGTTGTCTGAGGTCCGTTGGACAAGGACAACTGTAGGTGGGCCTAATGACTTGGGAGGTTCTGTCACAGCTGGTATCGGAGCGAAGTCCTTCTCTGCAGATGTTATGAGGCATCTTCAAAAGAATTTCCTAAAAGACTTATCTAGAAAATCTCTTCCTTTCTTACCTAAGCATTTCTGAAGAGCTTATCTTAAAGACCGGATAGTAAGAGTGCAACATATAGAAGGTGTGAATCAACTAAGGTTGATTCAATAATTACTCATGCATCATGCTAAGAATTATGATAATAAAATTTTCCCCCTTAGAAGAATGCCGCCGCGCACGAGAAAAACCGCGCGCAAGCATACTGGCCCAATTGGTGTGCCACGTCATCAACTTGCCCCAAGACACGAGGATAAAAATAGTGGGAGTAATGATCCGATCGAGGATCTTGAAGCGCAAGTGAATCGGCTTCAAACAGAACTCCGACGCAGGACTAACATCTGGGTTGCGGATGGCGATAGAATCAATGAGTTGAGAAGCGACATCCGCCGCCTGCAAGATCAGCTCGCAGATCGAGATTTAGCACTCGACTGGGCGGTTCAGTCTCGTTTGATCGCCTAGGCTAAGGAGGCAAAAGCTCGAGCCAGAGTAGAAGAGCTTAGCTCAGCTATCGATAACCTGCAGGCTTATTGCAATACTCTACATGAAGAAGTTCATGTACTGTATTCACAATTGCACCCCAATATACCTGCGGATCCTGTCGGGATAGAAGCCGGACCTTCTCATGTAGCGGGAGAAGCTTATGGTGGCGAATTGGACCTTTTCAGGCCCCCTCCCTCTATGAAGTTGGTCGATGAGTGGTCTCCTATGCCCGACAACGAGGCTACCGAGAGCAACGGGAAGCAGGAGTAGAATAGTATAGTATAGTAGTAGAAATGGTAGTGATGTATAATAGGTAGTGTAATCCTGATGTAAAAATTCGAGTCTGTAACATTACTCTTTTTAGTAATGTAAAATGGATGGTTTTCTTTGGCATATCATATTGTTTTCAAATGTTTGTTGCCATAGATGCCTTCCCGAACTCGTGCTCAGGATGGGGCTAGTACCTCTCGTGGGAGGGAGGCAACACCAAACCCACCTCCAGTCCCTCCCACACTTGCCGAGGCTATTGCCGCCTTGGTAAATGCTACAGCAGATAATACCCGCTTCCTGCGGGAGATGGCAGGTCAGCAATTTCAACAACAAGGCGGGCGGGGCTATCCGCAAGGCCCCCGTGAGACATCTTATTTGGACTTCTCTGAAACGCGCCCCCATTGTTCATCAAGGTCGAAGACCCTTTAGAGGCGGACGAATGGATCCGCGTCATTGAGCAGAAATTTGGACTTCTTCGATGTTCCGAAACTCAGAAGCCCCTGTTCGCAACTCAGCAATTGCGTGGCACTGCCAGCACTTGGTGGGGAAACTTTGTGGCCGTTCAGCTGGCAAATCATCAGATTACCTAGGATGAATTTAAGATAGCCTTCAGAGAGCATTACATACCAGAAGGAGTACTCCACATGAAACAGGAGGAATTCATGAAGTTGAAGCAAGGCGGAGATACTGTCACCTAGTATCTCAATAAATTTAATCACTTATCTCAGTATACAATTGACCAAGTCAACACCGACATAAAGAAAAAGAACTGTTTCATGAGGGGTTTAAATGATTGGATGCAAAGGAAAATGGCTACTTGCATCGACCTCACATACGGAAGGGCTGTCAGCACAACGCTGGCAGTCGAATCTAAATATACAAGTTCTGGAAAAAACAAGGGGAGTGGAGGTAACAGGCCTAATCAGGGCCCCGAGAAAAGGCAACAGTTAGTTATCCGGCCTTTTAATCAGGGTCGTTCTTCATCACGTCCACCCTCCTTCCCATTCAAACAACCAGTGTTCATCCGTCCCAATGCTGCCCCCACTACAACAAGTCAGTCGGGTGCCTCGGGCACTCGTTTTCTGGCCCTTCCCAGGTCATCAACAGGTTGTTTCAATTGCGGAAAATCTGGGCATTTTATTAAGGATTGCCTTACCCGAAGCAGAATCGCACAAACAATCAACAAGGTACTGGGAATTCTTCTCAAACTAAGGGAAATGCGGGCAAGAATACAAAGAAGACGGGACGAATTTACTACACTCAAGTGGCCACCACACCGGACGGTGAACCGGTAATGATGGGTACGTTCCTTGTGGCCAATCATCCCGCAATTATTCTTTTTGATTCTGATGCTTCACATACATTCATCAGCAAGAAATTTGTGGAGCAACATTGCATTCCATACCATGAATCAAAAGAAGGGTTTAAAATTCAGTCACCTGGGGGACAAATATTTACTAGGGAAGTGGCTTTCCAAGTGCCCGTAACATTGGCCAGACGAGACTTTCCTACTAATATGATTGTTCTGAAAGGCCAAGACATAGATGTGATTTTGGGCATGAATTGGTTGGCATAACATAAAGCGACCCTCAACACTGATCAGAGAACCATCAGGTTGAGTCACAACCAAGAGAAAATTCTTTTGTCTATCCCCATTCCAGCTAAAACTACTGGCAGAATATATGAAGCCATTATACCGGAGATCAAGGATATTCCGGTAGTATGTGAGTTCACAGATGTCTTTCCAAAAGATTTGCCTGGATTGCCACCTGAAAGAGATGTAGAGTTTGTAATTGAGTTGAAGCCCGGTACGGCTCCCATTTCTAGAAGATCGTACCGGATGCCTCCAAATGAGCTGGTAGAACTAAAGATTCAATTACAAGATCTACTAGAGACAGGATTCATCTGGCCAAGCTCGTCACCATGGGGTTGTCCAGCCATCTTCGTCAAGAAGAAGGATCAAACATTACGGATGTGCGTGGATTATCGACCCCTTAATGAGGTCACTATCAAGAACAAGTACCCTCTTCCATGGATTGACATTTTATTTGATCAACTGACCGGGGCGAGGGTATTCTCCAAGATTGATCTCAGATCGGGCTATCATCTGATCCGTATTCGGCCCGAGGATATACCAAAAACCGCATTCACTACGCGGTATGGATTATTTGAATACTTGGTAATGTCTTTCGGACTGACAAATGCTCCTGCCCACTTCACTTATCTGATGAACTCGGTTTCATGCCCGAGTTGGACAAATTCGTGGTGGTCTTCATAAATGATATTTTGATATATTCAAAGAATGAAAAGGAGCATGCTCAACATTTATGGATCGTATTGACGCGCCTAAAGGAACATCAATTATATGCCAAGTTCAGTAAGTGCGCGTTTTGGCTGGAAGAAATTCAATTTCTGGGACATGTTTTATCTGCCAGGGGGATTGCGAAAGATCCCAGCAAGGTCAAGGATATCTTGGAGTGGAAACCCCCAACCACTGTTCATCAAGTTCGAAGTTTCCTTAGACTAGCTAGCTATTACCGCCGATTTATACCAGATTTTTCTAAGCTTGTGAAGCCAATCACAAGTCTATTGAAGAATGAGACTAAATTTAATTGGTCTTCAAAGTGTAATGAAGCTTTTGAACAATTGAAGGTATTATTAACCACTACTCCGGTATTGGCTCAACCGGATATCAATAAGCCCTTTGATGTGTATTGTGACGCATCAGGCAGTGGTCTCGGCTGTGTATTAATGCAAGAAGGCCGAGTAATAGCGTATGCTTCAAGGCAGTTGCGCCGGCATGAGGAACATTACCCAACTCATGATCTAGAGCTAGCTGCAGTGGTTCATGCCCTGAAGATTTGGCGTCATTATCTGCTGGGTAATATCTGTCACATTTATACAGATCATAAAAGCTTGAAGTATATCTTCACCCAGTCAGAGTTGAACATGAGACAAAGGCGATGGCTTGAGCTTATTAAGGACTATGAATTGGAAATTCATTATCATCCAGGCAAAGCAAATGTAGTGGCAGATGCACTCAGTCGCAAGGCCTCCTGCCATTGTTTAACTATGAGGACTTCCGACAATACACTATGTCAGGAGATGGAGAAGTTAAACCTGGGAATGATCCAACAAGGAGCCTTAAGTCAACTAAAGCTTGAGTCAGTCCTTTTACAAAGGATAATTGATGCCCAAAAGAGTGATGAGGAAATAAAGCACATTCATAAGAAGATAGAAGCTAGAAAAGGCAACTCCTTCCGAAGAGATAGTCAAGGTGTTGTATGGTTTAACAACCGCATAGTGGTGCCTGAAAATGAAGAGGTTCACCAGCAAATTCTGGACGAAGCACATATTAGTCGCTATTCAATTCATCCCGGGAGCACTAAGATGTACCATGATCTAAAACAGTATTATTGGTGGACAAAGATGAAGGTTGAAATCGCACGCTATGTGGCTAGATGTGACACTTGTAAACGTGTCAAGGCCATACACCTGAAAGCTGCTGGTCCATTACAATCTTTACCAATACCAACATGGAAATGGGAAGATATTAGTATGGACTTTGTTGTGGGATTGCCCAGAACCGCGAAGGGGTATGATTCTATCTGGGTTATTGTTGATCGGCTTACGAAAATTGCTCATTTTCTGCCAGTCAAGACAGTTTACCCAGTTGCTGTTTATGCCCAATTGTACATTGCTCGTATTCTCAGTTTGCACGGTATTCCGAAGACTATAGTGTCGGATCGTGGACCTCAATTCGTATCCAAATTCTGGGAAGAACTTCATAAATCCCTGGGTACCAAATTGCTCCACAGTTCGGCCTATCATCCTCAAACAAGTGGGCAGACTGAGAGAGTCAATCAAATACTTGAAGATATGCTACGGGCATGTGTTCTGGAGTTTCCACAAAAATGGGATGAATGTTTACCATTAGCGGAATTCTCATATAATAATAGCTATCAAGAAAGCATTAAGACGGCACCCTTCGAAGCTTTATATGGACGACGATGTCGTACTCCACTAAATTGGTCTGAACTAGGGGAAAGAAGTTTCTTCAGGCCAGATATGGTAAAAGAAACTGAAGAAAAAGTTCAGAGAATAATTCATAATTTGAAGAAAGCTCAAGCTCGTCCAAAAAGTTACGCAGACAACCGACGGATGCCCTTATACTTTCTGGTTGGAGATCATGTCTACCTGAAAGTTTCACTAATGAAAGGCGTATCGCGTTTCGGGGTTAAAGGGAAGCTTGCACCCCGGTACATTGGTCCCTTCCCTATACTTGAGCAATGCGGACTAGTGGCATACCGACTTCAATTACCCGAAACCTTGTCTGCTATACATAATGTGTTCCACGTGTCCCAGCTAAAGAAATGTCTTCGGGTTCCAGATTGAACCATTGAAGTAACAGATGTTGTCCTAGAGCCAGACTTGACATATTCTGAGCACCCTATCCGAGTCTTGGATCAAAAGGACAGGATACTCGAAGAAAAACTCTCAAATTTTACAAAATACAGTGGAACCAACATTCCGAAGATGAGGCTACTTGGGAAACTCAAGACTTCTTAGATAAGAATTTCCCAGGCTTTTTAGCTCTTGTAATCTGTAAAGTGTACAACATTGTTGTAATAAAGGAGTGAGCCCCAAACCACCCTGCCTTGTACCAAAACTCAGGAAGTAAAAATGTGAAGCATTTCCTTTTCCACTACTTACCCTAGGACTTTTAATCTCGGGACGAGATTCTTTTATGGGGGAAAGGATGTAACACCCATGGTGTTACTGTTACTAAAACTTGAGCATAACATCATGAGCATCAGCATTGCATATGTTTGACACACCTAGAGTGCATTCACTAGGCAAAAAATTTCAAACAAGTTGTACTGATATGGCATTTTGCAAATAAGACCCTAGTGTAGGGTACTTAACCTCAAGTAAGGATCTGAGGGGTAAAACAGGTGCCAAATAGAGAAAACCCTAAAGATTAAGAGTGATAATCATAAAATATTACTAAGGATGGGTCTAAGTTACATTTACACTCCTGGGGTACCAGAAACCCTAATTGGAACTCTGGAAAACCCTAAATCCAAACCCTAGGGGCCTATGTGCAAAAATAGTGCACTTGTGGACTAAAGTGCAAAAACCATGTTAAATAAGTATCCTAAGTCATTTGGTTCACAAATATGTGGATTTGTAAGCTAAACCTTGGATTTTGGACCTATTTGCAAAATGGACCTCATTTGAGTTCTATGCTAAGTCTGAAATCAGCATTATAAGCTCAACTTTGGAGCTTTATAACTTTCAAAATAGTGAGAATTCACCTTAGGGCACCACATCAATCTTGTAGCTCTATGATAGGGGAACAATTTTGCTTAAGAGTGTAAGCAAACTTGTTATGGAAAATTTGGAGATAAGTAAGCCCAAAGATGGACTGTCATATTAAAACAAGCTGAAGATTATAAGATCAGAGGCATTGGATCATCTTTGGAGACAAATTATGGCTAATGTAGTAAGAATTTGCCCATGGCTGCTATGACAAAGATGTAGATGGTATATTGGTCTACAATTTTGCTGCAGAGCCTCGGATAAGTTGCTAAGTCAAATTTGGAGAAAACCTAGCTTCAAATCGGTCTGTCAGGTGCACCGATGGCAGCTCGCGATGGTACAATAACCTGACATAGATCAGTCGCGCGCTCAGCTCATCGCCGATGAGCTCCGCCGCGATTCGTGCCGTCGACGTCCCGATTCGTGCCCGGAGTGGATAGATAACGTCGCGGGGTAGAAAAATCTTCGCCGCCGGTGAGCTGGACGCCACTCCGGCTAGCCGCCGTGCCTCTCCCCTTTCTCACCACCTCTCGGATAAGATTCTCACCGCCGTGGAACCATCACCGTCGTCCGCCACGTGCTAAGCAATTTACCACGTTGCATTAGCTGGGCTTGCGATAATTACTCATCGCCGGTGAAGTCGCCACGACAGAAGACACGAATCCACTGCGCCAGTGTTCTTCCTTATCTCCGGTCGCCAGCATTGCTCGACCAAATTGGGCGCCACCACCTAAGCCCTCTATAAATTGATGGTTAGGTCAGCTGCGCGATGTCATCACGAAACCACAGCACCCGCTCTCACCCTCAATCGTTCGCCAGAGCTCACGAATTTTGGGTTTTCCCTAATTCGGTTTCCGCCACCGTGAAACACACCCCACCGTGGTCAGCCAAATTCAGGTCAGCTCCTCCCCTCTGCTCCCTTGTTTAAGCATTCTCATACGTCAGTGATACTCGCCAACCCACCCAATTGAACTGGGAAACCACTGGTCATCGGGAACGCGTGCAATTGTCCTCATCGTCCGTGGTCCACGTGGACAGGGCTTGATAGATGACCAACCATGAAATTAAGTTAGGGGAATTGTTCGGAGGAGGTCCAATTCGGTGTCAGCCACTCGGGGCCGCCAGTCTTGGCTCCCTCCGGCCAGTCTAGCTCACCGGAGTTCGGCTTCCCGTGCGGTACGCCGTCGATGACTTCATCGTGTAAAGGAATAGAACTCGGGGGACCCCTGTGTAAAGCGTCAGTGACTCAAGAAAATAGTGAAAGAACCCGTTCCCAGTTAGCCAGAACACCGAGGGCCTTTCTGCAAAGTCTCCAACGCAGGCGCGGGCGCTCGCGTTTCTGCCTAGGTTTGGACCACCTGGGCTGGAATCGGCCCAACACTGTTTAAACTTTTCCTTTTTCTTTTTCAGTGAAGCTTTAGAAATCTGTAAGAAATTGTAGAAAAAAATCCTAAAAATGTCAAACCAATTTTCCTAGATTCCTTATTTTCCATAGTATTTAATAAAAATAGTTTTATGATTTTTAGGACAAATAGGGAATTTTGGGTCATTTAAAATAGCTTAAAACATTGGTTCTGGATTTTTAGAAAATAGATAATAATTCCAAAATTGCCCAAACTTTTATATGAACTCAAAACATTATTTAGAAGCTTTGGGTAGAATTTGGTTTGAATTGGACCTTGTTTGATAATTAGAACCCAAAACCCCCACCCCCTGCTCTTTGAACTTCACTATTGACTCCGGAAACCCTAAGTTCTCGGAGTTCCGTGAAGGAAAATTGTATTCAAGACTTTAGATAACAAATTCTTATTATCTTTGCACTCTCATGGGCATTACATGGCATTCATTCTTATATATATATATATATGGTTGTATCTAGAAAACGAAGAAGAGGTTGAGGTAGAAGAGGAGAAAACTTCACCACCACCACCTGCGGAACCTCAGGCAGGGAATTGTTTTTACTTGGACATCTGCGGATCTGAGCCTGACTCACCTATAAACAAAGGCAAGCTCCGGTGCATCCAACCCCTTCCTTGTGTTTTAAAATAATTTCTGCACACTTCAAGTCTAGTGAAATGTGCATTCGGTTTATAGGAGTTGCTTGGAACCTTTTGATCCATTACCTTCCTTGATATCCACACCTTTATAGATACTTCTATTGAAGTATCAAAACACGATTTACAAAAATGCTTAGCCCCGCTTAGATCTTGTGGATAGAGGTTGTCCTTAGCCTAGCTCGAGAAAGGATGGCTTCTACCTGCAAGAATATTTTCATTGGGAGCAATGGTGGGATCTTACTGCAAAGTTCCCTGTGATGCTCTCTTCATCCTAAGGAACACATAACAGTCCTAAGGATGGAAGTATTTAACTCGCGACTTGGGCTAGGAACAGGTGATGCTCCGCCCGGGTCAATTAAGGATTGGATGCGTATGTAGGCCTGCTAGATCAAGGACTATCTTAACTGGCCACATGCCCTGGAATGGGACAGGGTAAGCTTTGCCTCGGGCAGACTAATACCAGAATAAGATAACACGCAATGGGCATGGAGCGATGGCGAGAGTAGCGTGTACCCTCCGTGGCAAGAGGCTGGACGGTGGTGTATCTGTGCTCTCGGTTGACGTGAACCTCATCTGGTCTTAAGAACCCCGGTGGCGAGTTGACATATGCAAGGGTTAAGTGCTACATATGTCGTGTGGTTAGAGATCCTCAGCTGAGTAAATCGATTCGGATCGCCGTTATATCCCTGGAGAGTGGAGACTTGATCACTGACCTGCAACCTAAGTCAGGATGTGAATCTCATGAATAAAAAGGATGTTGTATTGATGTAATGGTAAAAGTAGATCATATGCAAACAGAGTCTATTAATATTTAATCTGGCGTTAAAATATTGAAAGTAAGGACTCACCTTAGTAAGCTATTTCTGCAAAGGTATCTAAGTTGAATTTTTAAAGCCTCTCCTTGATTCCCAACTCCAGCATACCCTTGAGAGTCTTTTCCTTAGTCGGGTAAGACTTGCTGAGTAATTCCATACTCAGGGTTTTATTCCCTATTGTTTTTAGGTGAGGAAGCAACCAACTTTTGTTGCTTCCGTTCCAAGGTGATCTCCAAAGAAGAAAATCAAGAGTAAAGCTGCGGGAGGAAGGGTTCCTCCATAAGAACTTTTGTTTAAAAACTTATGGGAGGGGTTTTTGCCTCCCTTGGTTCTGTAATAATACTCTGCACTCAGCTAAGTATATCCTGGTCTGTAATATATAACTTTGTCTTACATTTAAATAAATGTAAGCTTATGTAATCGCTTCCGTATTTTCGTATCTCCGATGATCTGTAATGTCTGTGTGATGGGTAAAACGCTCTTGGGAAAGGTAAGAAAAGCAGATACCAAACTTGTCAAGTGATTCAGGGGCACCTACAGGGTTGTCTGAGGTCCGTTGAACAAGGACAACTGTAGGTGGGCCTAATGACTTGGGAGGTTCCGTAACAGCTTGTATCGGAGCGAAGCCCTTCTCTGCAGATGTTATGAGGCATCTTCAAAGGAATTTCCTAAAAGACTTATCTCGAAAATCTCTTCCTTTCTTACCTAAGCATTTCTGAAGAGCTTATCTTAAAGACCGGATAGTAAGAGTGCAACATATAGAAGGTGTGAATCAACTAAGGTTGATTCTATAATTACTCATGCATCATGCTAAGAATTATGTTAATAAAATTTTCCTCCTTAGAAGAATGCCGCCGCGCACGAGAAAAACCGCGCGCAAGCATACTGGCCCAATTGGTGTGCCACATCATCAACTTGCCCCAAGACACGAGGATAGAAGTTGTGGGAGTAATGATCCGATCTGGGATCTTGAAGCGCAAGTGAATCGGCTTCAAACAGAACTCCGACGCAGGACTAACATCTGGGTTGCGGATGGCGACAGAATCAATGAGTTGAGAAGCGACATCCGTCGCCTGCAAGATCAGCTCGCAGATCGAGATTTAGCACTCGACTGGGCGGTTCAGTCTCGTTCGATCGTCTGGGCTAAGGAGGCAAAAGCTCGAGCCAGAGTAGAAGAGCTTAGCTCAGCTATCGATAACCTGCAGGCTTATTGCAATACTCTACATGAAGAAGTTCATGTACTGTATTCACAATTGCACCCCAATATACCTGCGGATCCTGTCGAGACAGAAGCCGGACCTCTCATGTAGCGGGAGAAGCTTATGGTGGCGAATTGGACCTTTTCAGGCCCCCTCCGTCTATGAAGTTGGTCGATGAGTGGTCTCCTATGCCCGACAACGAGGCTACCGGGAGCAACGGAAAGCAGGAGTAGAATAGTATAGTATATTAGTAGAAATGGTAGTGATGTATAATAGGTAGTGTAATCCCGTTGTAAAAATTCGAGTCTGTAACATTACTCTTTTTAGTAATGTAAAATGGATGGTTTTCTTTGGCATATCATATTGTTTTCAAATGTTTGTTGCCACAGATGCCTTCCCGGACTCGTGCTCAGGATGGGGCTAGTACCTCTCGTGGGAGGGAGGCAACACCAAACCCACCTCCAGTCCCTCCCACACTTGCCGAGGCTATTGCCGCCTTGGTAAATGCTACAGCAGATAATACCCGCTTCCTGCGGGAGATGGCAGGTCAGCAACTTCAACAACAAGGCGGGCGGGGCTATCCGCAAGGCCCCTGTGAGACATCTTATTTGGACTTCTCTGAAACGCGCCCCCCCATTGTTCATCAAGGCCAAAGACCCTTTAGAGGCGGACGAATGGATCCGCGTCATTGAGCAGAAATTTGGACTTCTTCGATGTTTCAAAACTCAGAAGCCCCTGTTCGCAGCTCAGCAATTGCGTGGCCCTGCCAGCACTTGGTGGGGAAACTTTGTGGCGGTTCAGCCGGCAAATCATCAGATTACCTGGGATGAATTTAAGATAGCCTTCAGAGAGCATTACATACCAGAAGGAGTACTCCACATGAAACAGGAGGAATTCATGAAGTTGAAGCAAGGCGGAGATACTGCCACCCAGTATCTCAATAAATTTAAACACTTATCTCAGTAGGCAATTGACCAAGTCAACACCGACATAAAGAAGAAGAACTATTTCATGAGGGGTTTAAATGATTGGATGCAAAGGGAAATGGCTACCTGCATTGACCTCACATACGGAAGGGCTGTCAGCACAACGCTGGCAGTCGAATCTAAATATACAAGTTCTGGAAAAAACAAGGGGAGTGGAGGTAACAGGCCTAATCAGGGCCCCGAGAAAAGGCAACGGTTAGTTATCCGGCCTTTTAATCAGGGTCGTTCTTCATCACGTCCACCCTCCTTCCCATTCAAACAACCAGTGTTCATCCGTCCCAATGCTGCCCCCACTACAACAAGTCAGTCGGGTGCCCCGAGCACTCATTTTCTGGCCCTTCCCAGTTCATCAACAGGTTGTTTCAATTGCGGAAAATCTGGGCATTTTATTAAGGATTGCCCTTACCCAAAGTAGAATCGCACAAACAATCAACAAGGTACCGGGAATTCTTCTCAAGCTATGGGAAATGCGGGCAAGAATACAAAGAAGATGGGACGAATTTACTACACTCAAGTGGCCACCACACCGGACGGTGAACCGGTAATGATGGGTGCGTTCCTTGTGGCCAATAATCCCGCAATTCTTCTTTTTGATTCTGGTGCTTCACATACATTCATCAACAAGAAATTTGTGGAGCAACATTGCATTCCATACCATGAATCAAAAGAAGGGTTTAAAATTCAGTCACCTGGGGGACAAATATTTACTAGGGAAGTGGCTTTCCAAGTGCCCGTAACATTGGCCGGACGAGACTTTCCTACTAATATGATTGTTCTAAAAGGCCAAGACATAGATGTGATTTTGGGCATGAATTGGTTGGCCCAACATAAAGCGACCCTCAACACTGATCACAGAACCATCAGGTTGAGTCACAACCAAGAGAAAATTCTTTTGTCTATCCCCATTCCAGCTAAAACTACTGGCAGAATATATGAAGCCATTATACCGGAGATCAAGGATATTCCGGTAGTATGTGAGTTCACAGATGTCTTTCCAGAAGATTTGCCTGGATTGCCACCTGAAAGAGATGTAGAGTTTGTAATTGAGTTGAAGCCCGGTACGGCTCCCATTTCTAGAAGATCGTACCAGATGCCTCCAAATGAGCTAGCAGAACTAAAGATTCAATTACAAGATCTACTAGAGAAAGTAGGACTGGGCATTCGGTTTTTTTTGAAATTTTGGTTCGGTTTTTCGGTTTTAAAAAACTTCGGTTTTCTAGACATTAGAAACCAATCGGTTTTCTAGAAAATGAAAATTGAGAACTTCGGTTTCGGTTTTTTACTTCGGTTTTTCGGTAAAAACCGAATACCAAACTTATACTCAAGACAACACATACAACAAGTTTATATGATAGATTACACATAATTTTAAAAAGTAAAAATTATATAGGTACAAATATTTAGAGATACATCATACATCACATATAAATAAGTGAATAACAATTTAATTGCTTCACACATTTAGTTCACATAATCGAAAAGTCAAATTTTAGAATTGATAAAGTTTGATATTCAGTTTTTTAGTATTTCGGTTTGGTATACGGTGAAAACCGATTACGATACCGAAAACCGAACTTCTGAGATACAAAAACCGAAACCGAACCGAACTACCGAAATTTCGGTTCGGTTCGGTACGGTTCGGTTCAGTTTTCGGTTTATGGTAAAAAAGTGCCCACCCCTAAGAGAAAGGATTCATCTGGCCAAGCTCGTCACCATGGGGTTGTCCAGCCATCTTCGTCAAGAAGAAGGATCAAACATTACGGATGTGCGTGGATTATCGACCCTGAAAGGGAATTAGGCTTACACCTAGTCCCTAATTAATTTTGGTGGTTGAATTGTCCAACACAAATATTTGGACTAACTAGTTTGTTCTAGTGTATAAGTTATACAGGTGCCAAAGGTTCACACTTAGCCAATAAAAAGACCAAGTATTGGGTTTGACAAAAGAGCAAAAGGACAACCGAAGGCACCTCTGGTCTGGCGCACCGGACTGTCCGGTGTGCCACCGGACATGTCCGGTGCACCAGAGGACTCAAACTTCAAACTCGTCACCTTCGGGAATGTCCAGAGGCGACTCCGCTATAATTCATCGGACTGTCCGGTGTACACCGGACATGTCCAGTGCTCCAAGGAAGAGCTGCCTCTGGAACTCGCCAGCCTCGGGAATTCACTTCGACTGCTCCGCTATAATTCACCGGACTGTCCCGTGTACACCAGACTGTCCGGTGTAACAGCGGGACAACGGCTATTTCGGCGCCAACGGCTACCTGCGACGCATTAAATGCGCGCGCTGCGCGCGCAGAGGTCAGGCACGCCCATACTGGCGCACCGGACAATCTACAGTGCATGTCCGGTGCGCCACCGGACATCAAGGCGGGCCCAGAAGATAGAGCTCCAACGGTCGACCCCAACGGCTTTTGGTGACGTGGCTGTCGCACCGGACATATCCGGTGTGCACCGGACTGTCCGGTGCGCCATCGAACAGACAGCCTCACCAAACGACTAGTTTGGTGGTTGGGGCTATAAATACCCCCAACCACCCACCATTCATTGCATCCAAGTTTTCCACTTCCCAACTACTTACAAGAGCTCTAGCATTCAATTCTAGACACACCAAAGAGATCAAATCATCTCCAAATTCCACACAACGCCCTAGTGATTAGAGAGAGTGATTTGCTTGTGTTCTTTTGAGCTCTTGCGCTTGGATTGCTTTCTTCCTTCTTGATTCTTTCTTGCGATCAAAACTCACTTGTAATTGAGGCAAGAGACACCAATCTTGTGGTGGTCCTTGTGGGAACTTTGTGTTCCAAGTGATTGAGAAGAGAAAGCTCACTCGGTCCGAGGGACCGTTTGAGAGAGGGTAAGGGTTGAAAGAGACCCGGCCTTTGTGGCCTCCTCAACCGGGAGTAGGTTCGAGAGAACCGAACCTCGGTAAAACAAATCTGCGTGTCTCACTTCATTACTCGCTTGCGATTTGTTTTGCGCCCTCTCTCGCGGACTCGATTATATTTCTAACGCTAACCCGGCTTGTAGTTGTGATTATTTTTGAGAATTTCAGTTTCGCCCTATTCACCCCCCTCTAGGCGACTTTCAATTGGTATCAAATCCCGGTGCTTCATTAGAGCCTTACCGCTCGAAGTGATGTCGGGAGATCACACCAAGAGGGAGATGGAGACCGGCGACAAGCCCACTACGAGCCAAGGGAGCACTTCATCGGAAGAGTCCCGCACCAAGAGGAAGGAGAAGAAGAAGGACTCCTCCAAACGGAAGGAGAAAAGATCTTCTTCCTCACACCACAAAGAGAAGAAGGAAAAATCTTCTTCCCACAAGTCGCATCGGAAAGGCAACAAGCACAAGAGGATTAGGAAGGTGGTCTACTACGAGACCGACACTTCATCAACATCGACCTCCGACTCCGATGCGCCGTCCGTAACTTCTAAGCGCCAAGAGCGCAAGAAGTTTAGTAAGATCCCCTTACACTATCCCCGTACATCTAGACATACTCCATTACTTTCCGTTCCATTAGGCAAACCGCCAACTTTTGATGGCGAGGATTATGCTAGGTGGAGTGATTTAATGAAATTTCATCTAACCTCACTCCACAAAAGTATATGGAATGTTGTTGAGTTTGGAGCACAGGTACCATCCATAGGGGATGAGGATTATGATACGGACGAAGTGGCCCAAATCGAGCACTTCAACTCCCAAGCTACAACCATACTCCTCGCCTCTCTAAGCAAGGAGGAATACAACAAGGTGCAAGGGTTGAAGAATGCAAAGGAGATTTGGGACCTACTCAAGACCGCGCACGAGGGTGATGAACTCACCAAGATCACCAAGCGGGAAACGATCGAGGGGGAGCTCGGTCGCTTCCGTCTTCGCCAAGGGGAGGAGCCACAAGATATGTACAACCGGCTCAAAACCTTGGTGAACCAAGTGCGCAACCTCGGGAGCAAAAAGTGGGACGACCACGAGGTGGTTAAGGTTATTCTAAGATCTCTCATTTTCCTTAACCCCACTCAAGTTCAATTAATTCGTGGTAATCCTAGATACACACTAATGACTCCCGAGGAAGTAATCGAGAATTTTGTGAGCTATGAATGTATGATTAAAGGATCAAAGAAGATCAACGAGCTTGACGAACCCTCCACGTCCGAAGCACAACCGGTGGCATTTAAGGCGACGGAGGAGAAGAAGGAGGAGTCTACACCAAGTAGACAACCAATTGACGCCTCCAAGCTCGACAATGAGGAGATGGCTTTAATCATCAAAAGCTTTCGCCAAATCCTCAAGCAACAGAGGGGGAAGGACTACAAACCCCGCTCCAAGAAAGTGTGCTACAAATGTGGTAAGCCCGGTCATTTCATTGCAAAATGTCCTATATCTAGTGACAGTGACAGGGGCGACGACAAGAAGGGAAAGAGGAGAGAAAAGAAGAAGTACTACAAGAAGAAGGGCGGCGATACCCATGTTTGCCGAGAGTGGGACTCCGACGAGAGCTCCACCGAGTCCTCTTCCGACGAGGACGCCGCCAACATCGCCGTCACCAAGGGACTCCTCTTCCCCAACGTCGGCCACAAGTGCCTCATGGCAAAGGATGGCAAAAGGAAGAAGATTAAATCTAAATCCTCCACTAAATATGAATCCTCTAGTGATGATAATGCTAGTGATGAGGAGAATAATTTGCGTACCCTTTTTACCGATCTTAACATGCAACAAAAGGAAAAATTAAATGAATTGATTAGTGCTATTCATTAGAAGGATGATCTCTTGGACTCTCAAGAGGACTTCCTTATTAAGGAAAACAAAAAGCATGTTAAGGTTAAAAATGCTTATGCTCTAGAGGTAGAAAAATGTAACAAATTATCTAGTGAGCTAAGCACATGCCATGACACTATAGACAACCTTAGAAATGAAAATGCTAGATTAATTGCTAAGGTTGATTCTCATGTATGTGTTGTCTCAATTCCAAATCTTAGAAATGATAATGATGATTTGCTTGCTAAGATTAAGGAATTGAATGATTCTCTTGATAGCCTTAGAGTAGAAAATGAAAATTTGATTGCTAAGGCTAAAGATATTGATGTTTGCAATACTATTATTTCCGACCTTAGAACTAAGAATGATATGTTGCATGCTAAGGTTGTAGAACTAAAATCTTGCAAACCCTCTACATCTAATGTTGAGCATATTCCTATTTGTACTAGATGTAGAGATACTGATATCAATGGTATTCATGATCACATGGCTTTAATTAAACAACAAAATGATCATATAGTAATTTTAGATGCTAAGATTGCCAGGCATAACTTAGAAAGTGAAAAGTTTAAATTTGCTAGAAGTATGCTCTATAATGGGAGACGCCCTGGCATCAAGGATGGCATTGGCTTCCAAAGGGGAGACAATGTCAAACTTAATGCCCCTTCAAAGAATTTATCTAACTTTGTTAAGGGCAAGGCTCCCATGCCTCAGGATAACGAGGGTTACATTTTGTACCCTACCGGTTATCCCGAGAGCAAAATCAAGAAAATTCATTCTAGGAAGTCTCACTCTGGCCCTAACCATGCTTTTATGTATAAGGGTGAGACATCTAGCTCTAGGCAACCAACCCGTGCTAAATTGCCTAGAAAGAAAAATCCTAGTGCATCAAATGATCATGGCATTTCATTTAAGACCTTTGATGCATCTTATGTTCTTACTAACAAATCCGGCAAAGTAGTTGCCAAGTTTGTTGGGGGCAAACACAAGGGCTCTAAGACTTGTGTTTGGGTACCCAAAGTTCTTGTTTCTAATGCCAAAGGACCCAAAACCATTTGGGTACCTAAAGTCAAGAACTAAAATTGTTTTGTAGGTTTATGCATCCGGGGGCTCAAGTTGGATACTCGACAGTGGGTGCACAAACCACATGACAGGGGAGAAAAGGATGTTCTCCTCATATGAGAAAAACCAAGATCCCCAACGAGCTATCACATTCGGGGATGGAAATCAAGGTTTGGTCAAAGGATTGGGTAAAATTGCTATATCACCTGACCATACTATTTCCAATGTTTTTCTTGTAGACTCTTTAGATTACAATTTGCTTTTCGTATCCCAATTATGTCAAATGGGCTACAACTGTCTATTTACTGATATAGGTGTTACTGTCTTTAGAAAAAGTGATGATTCAATAGCATTTAAGGGAGTGTTAGAGGGTCAGCTATACTTGGTAGATTTTGATAGAGCTGAACTCGACACTTGCTTGGTTGCTAAGACTAACTTGGGTTGGCTCTGGCACCGCCGACTAGCCCATGTTGGAATGAAGAATCTTCATAAGCTTCTAAAGGGAGAGCACATTTTAGGACTAACAAATGTTCATTTTGAGAAAGACAGGATTTGTAGTGCATGCCAAGCCGGGAAGCAAGTTGGCACTCATCATCCACACAAGAACATCATGACAAGTGACAGGCCACTGGAGCTCCTACACATGGATTTATTCGGCCCGATAGCTTACATAAGCATCGACGGGAGTAAGTACTGTCTAGTTATTGTGGATGATTATTCTCGCTTCACTTGGGTGTTCTTTTTGCAAGAAAAATCTCATACCCAAGAGACCTTAAAGGGATTCTTGAGACGGGCTCAAAATGAGTTCGGCTTAAGGATCAAGAAAATTAGAAGCGACAACGGGACGGAGTTCAAGAACTCTCAAATTGAAGGCTTCCTTGAGGAGGAGGGCATCAAGCATGAGTTTTCTTCTCCCTACACTCCACAACAAAATGGTGTAGTGGAGAGGAAGAATCGAACTCTATTGGACATGGCAAGAACCATGCTTGATGAGTACAAGACACCGGATCGGTTTTGGGCCGAAGCGGTCAACACCGCCTGCTACGCCATCAACCGGTTATATCTACACCGAATCCTCAAGAAGACATCCTATGAACTCCTAACCGGTAAAAAGCCAAATATTTCATATTTTAGAGTTTTTGGTAGCAAATGCTTTATACTTATTAAGAGAGGTAGAAAATCTAAATTTGCTCCTAAAACTGTAGAAGGCTTTTTACTAGGATATGACTCAAACACAAGGGCATATAGAGTCTTTAACAAGTCCTCAGGACTTGTTGAAGTTTCTTGTGACGTTGTGTTTGATGAGACTAACGGCTCTCAAGTAGAGCAAGTTGATCTTGATGAGATAGGTGAAGAACAGGCTCCATGTATCGCGCTAAGGAACATGTCCATTGGGGATGTGTGTCCTAAGGAATCCGAAGAGCCTCCACATATACAAGATCAACCATCCTCCTCCACGCAAGCATCTCCACCAACCCAAAATGAGGACGAGGCTCAAGTTGATAAAGATGAAGAACACAATGATGAGCCACCTCAAGACGACGGCAATGATCAAGGGGGAGACGCAAATGATGAAGACAAGGAGGATGAGCAACCAAGGCCGCCACACCCAAGAGTCCACCAAGCAATACAACGAGATCACCCCGTCGACACCATCCTCGGCGACATTCATAAGGGGGTAACTACTCGATCTCGTGTTGCACATTTTTGTGAGCATTACTCTTTTGTTTCCTCTATTGAGCCACACAGGGTAGAGGAAGCACTACAAGATTCGGATTGGGTGATGGCGATGCAAGAAGAGCTCAACAATTTCATGAGGAACGAGGTATGGCATTTAGTTCCACGTCCTAACCAAAATGTTGTAGGAACCAAGTGGGTCTTCCGCAACAAACAAGACGAGCATGGTGTGGTGACAAGGAACAAAGCTCGACTCGTGTCCAAGGGGTATTCACAAGTCGAAGGTTTGGATTTTGGTGAAACCTATGCACCCGTAGCTAGGCTTGAGTCAATTCGTATATTATTGGCCTATGCTACTTACCATGGCTTCAAGCTCTACCAAATGGACGTGAAGAGTGCCTTCCTCAATGGACCAATCAAGGAAGAGGTCTACGTTGAGCAACCTCCCAGATTTGAAGATAGTGAGTACCCTAATCATGTCTATAGGCTCTCTAAGGCGCTTTATGGGCTCAAGCAAGCCCCAAGAGCATGGTATGAATGCCTTAGAGATTTCCTTATTGCAAATGGCTTCAAAGTCGGCAAGGCTGATCCTACTTTATTCACTAAGACTCTTGACAATGATTTGTTTGTATGCCAAATTTATGTTGATGATATTATATTTGGGTCTACTAACGAATCTACATGTGAAGAATTTAGTAGGATCATGACAAAGAAATTCGAGATGTCAATGATGGGGGAGTTGAAGTATTTTCTAGGATTCCAAGTCAAGCAACTCCAAGAGGGCACCTTCATTAGCCAAACGAAGTATACTCAAGACATTCTAAGCAAGTTTGGAATGAAGGATGCCAAGCCCATCAAGACTACCATGGGAACAAATGGGCATCTCGACCTTGACACGGGAGGTAAGTCCGTGGATCAAAAGGTATACCGGTCGATGATTGGTTCATTGCTTTATTTATGTGCATCTCGACCGGACATTATGCTTTCCGTTTGCATGTGTGCAAGATTCCAAGCCGACCCTAAGGAATCACACCTTACGGCCGTAAAACGAATCTTGAGATATTTGGCTTACACTCCTAAGTTTGGGCTTTGGTACCCTCGGGGATCCACATTTGATTTGATTGGTTATTCGGATGCCGATTGGGTGGAGTGCAAAATCAATAGGAAGAGCACATCGGGGACTTGCCAGTTCTTGGGAAGATCCTTGGTGTCTTGGGCTTCAAAGAAGCAAAATTCGGTCGCTCTTTCCACCGTCGAAGCCGAGTATATTGCCGCAGGCCACTGTTGCGCGCAATTGCTTTGGATGAGGCAAACCCTGCGGGACTACGGTTACAAACTAACCAAAGTTCCTCTTCTATGTGATAATGAGAGTGCAATCCGCTTGGCGGATAATCCCGTTGAGCATAACCGCACTAAACACATAGCCATTCGGTATCATTTTCTTCGGGATCACCAACAAAAGGGGGATATCGAGATTTCATACATTAACACTAAAGATCAATTAGCCGATATCTTTACCAAGCCTCTTGATGAACAAACTTTTACCAAACTTAGGCATGAGCTCAATATTCTTGATTCCAGGAATTTCTTTTGCTAAACTTGCACACATAGCTCATAAGTATACCTTTGATCATGTCTCTTTTATATATGCTATGACTAATGTGTTTTCAAGTGTATGTCAAACCAAGTCATAGGTGTATTGAAAGGGAATTGGAGTCTTCGGCGAAGACAAAGGCTTCCACTCCACTCTACTACTCACCCTTCGCCGTCGCTCCACTTCACTCTCCATCTTTGGTATAATCTTCACTCATTTATTTATGACCAAAGGGGGAGAAAGTACTTCTAAGGGCTCTAATGATTCCGTTTTTGGCGATTCATGCCAAAGGGGGAGAAAGTATGAGCCCAAAGCAAAAGGACCGCACCACCACCCTAATTTTAAATTAATGGTTTTCAATTGGAAAATTTCAAATTGGTATCTCTCTATGTTCTAAAGGGGGAGCAAGTACTATATTCAAAACTTGATATCTTAAAACCCTCTTGAACACTAAGAGGAGAATTTATTTGAGGGGGAGTTTTTGTTTAGTCAAAGAAAAAGCATTTGGAACAAGGGGAGAGAATTTCAAATCTTGAAAATGCTTTGCAAATGTGGTCCAATATGTTAAAAACAAAGAAACAATCCATGCACATCATGTAAGTATTTATATTGGCTCAATTCCAAGCAACCTTTGCACTTACATTATGCAAACTAGTTCAATTATGCACTTCTATATTTGCTTTGGTTTGTGTTGGCATCAATCACCAAAAAGGGGGAGATTGAAAGGGAATTAGGCTTACACCTAGTCCCTAATTAATTTTGGTGGTTGAATTGTCCAACACAAATATTTGGACTAACTAGTTTGTTCTAGTGTATAAGTTATACAGGTGCCAAAGGTTCACACTTAGCCAATAAAAAGACCAAGTATTGGGTTTGACAAAAGAGCAAAAGGACAACCGAAGGCACCTCTGGTCTGGCGCACCGGACTGTCCGGTGTGCCACCGGACATGTCCGGTGCACCAGAGGACTCAAACTTCAAACTCGTCACCTTCGGGAATGTTCAGAGGCGACTCCGCTATAATTCACCGGACTATCCGGTGTACACCGGACATGTCCGGTGCTCCAAGGAAGAGCGGCCTCCGGAACTCGCCAGCCTCGGGAATTCACTTCGACTGCTCCGCTATAATTCACCGGACTGTCCCGTGTACACCGGACTGTCCGGTGTAACAGCGGGACAACGGCTATTTCGGCGCCAACGGCTACCTGCGACGCATTAAATGCGCGCGCTGCGCGCGCAGAGGTCAGGCACGCCCATACTGGCGCACCGAACAATCTACAGTGCATGTCCGGTGCGCCACCGGACATCAAGGCGGGCCCAGAAGACAGAGCTCCAACGGTCGACCCCAACGGCTTTTGGTGATGTGGCTGTCGCACCGGACATGTCCGGTGTGCACCGGACTGTCCGGTGCGCCATCGAACAGACAGCCTCACCAAACGGCTAGTTTGGTGGTTGGGGCTATAAATACCCCCAACCACCCACCATTCGTTGCATCCAAGTTTTCCACTTCCCAACTACTTACAAGAGCTCTAGCATTCAATTCTAGACACACCAAAGAGATCAAATCCTCTCCAAATTCCACACAACGCCCTAGTGATTAGAGAGAGTGATTTGCTTGTGTTCTTTTGAGCTCTTGCGCTTGGATTGCTTTCTTCCTTCTTGATTCTTTCTTGCGATCAAAACTCACTTGTAATTGAGGCAAGAGACACCAATCTTGTGGTGGTCCTTGTGGGAACTTTGTGTTCCAAGTGATTGAGAAGAGAAAGCTCACTCGGTCCGAGGGACCGTTTGAGAGAGGGTAAGGGTTGAAAGAGACCTGGCCTTTGTGGCCTCCTCGACGGGGAGTAGGTTCGAGAGAACCGAACCTCGGTAAAACAAATCTGCGTGTCTCACTTCATTACTCGCTTGCGATTTGTTTTGCGCCCTCTCTCGCGGACTCGATTATATTTCTAACGCTAACCCGGCTTGTAGTTGTGATTATTTTTGAGAATTTCAGTTTCGCCCTATTCACCCCCCCCTCTAGGCGACTTTCAGACCCCTTAATGAGGTCACTATCAAGAACAAGTACCCTCTTCCATGGATTGACATTTTATTTGATCAACTGACCGGGGCGAGGGTATTCTCCAAGATTGATCTCAGATCGGGCTATCATCAGATCCGTATTCGGCCCGAGGATATACCAAAAACCGCATTCACTACGCGGTATGGATTATTTGAATACTTGGTAATGTCTTTCGGACTGACAAATGCTCCTGCCTACTTCACTTATCTGATGAACTCGGTATTCATGCCCGAGTTGGACAAATTCGTGGTGGTCTTCATAGATGATATTTTGATATATTCAAAGAATGAAGAGGAGCATGCTCAACATTTACGGATTGTATTGACGCGCCTAAGGGAACATCAATTATATGCCAAGTTCAGTAAGTGCGCGTTTTGGCTGGAAGAAATTCAATTTCTGGGACATGTTTTATCTGCCAAGGGGATTGCGGTAGATCCTAGCAAGGTCAAGGATATCTTGGAGTGGAAACCCCCAACCACTGTTCATCAAGTTCGAAGTTTCCTTGGACTAGCTGGCTATTACCGCCGATTTGTACCAGATTTTTCTAAGCTTGTGAAGCCAATCACAAGTCTATTGAAGAATGAGACTAAATTTAATTGGTCTTCAAAGTGTAATGAAGATTTTGAATAATTGAAGGTATTATTAACCACTGCTCCGGTATTGGCTCAACTGGATATCAATAAGCCCTTTGATGTGTATTGTGACGCATCAGGCAGTGGTCTCGGCTGTGTATTAATGCAAGAAGGCCGAGTAATAGCGTATGCTTCAAGGCAGTTGCGCCGGCATGAGGAACATTACCCAACTCATGATCTAGAGCTAGCTGCAGTGGTTCATGCCCTGAAGATTTGGCGTCATTTTCTGCTGGGTAATATCTGTCACATTTATACAGATCATAAAAGCTTGAAGTATATCTTCACCCAGTCAGAGTTGAACATGAGACAAAGGCGATGGCTTGAGCTTATTAAGGACTATGAATTGGAAATTCATTATCATCCAGGAAAAGCAAATGTAGTGGCAGATGCACTCAGTCGCAAGGCCTCCTGCCATTGTTTAACTATGAGGACTTCCGACAATACACTATGTCAGGAGATGGAGAAGTTAAACCTGGGAATGATCAAACAAGGAGCCTTAAGTCAAGTAAAGCTTGAGTCAGTCCTTTTACAAAGGATAATTGTTGCCCAAAAGAGTGATGAGGAAATAAAGCACATTCATGAGAAGATAGAAGCTGGAAAAGCCAACTCCTTCCGAAGAGATAGTCAAGGTGTTGTATGGTTCAACAACCGCATAGTGGTGCCTGAAAATGAAGAGGTTCGCTAGCAAATTCTGGACGAAGCACATCTTAGTCGCTATTCTATTCATCCTGGGAGCACTAAGATGTACCATGATCAAAATAGTATTATTGGTGGACAAAGATGAAGGTTGAAATCACACGCTATGTGGCTAGATGTGACACTTGTAAACGTGTCAAGGCCATACACCTGAAAGCTGCTGGTCCATTACAATCTTTACCAATACCAACATGGAAATGGGAAGATATTAGTATGGACTTTGTTGTGGGATTGCCCAGAACCGCGAAGGGGTATGATTCTATCTGGGTTATTGTTGATCGGCTTACGAAAATTGCTCATTTTCTGCCAGTCAAGACAGTTTACCCAGTTGCTGTTTATGCCTAATTGTACATTGCTCGTATTCTCAGTTTGCACGGTATTCCGAAGACTATAGTGTCGGATCGTGGACCTCAATTCGTATCCAAATTCTGGGAAGAACTTCATAAATCCCTAGGTACCAAATTGCTCCACAGTTCGGCCTATCATCCTCAAACAAGTGGGCAGACTGACAGAGTCAATCAAATACTTGAAGATATGCTACGGGCATGTGTTCTGGAGTTTCCACAAAAATGGGATGAATGTTTACCATTAGCGGAATTCTCATATAATAATAGCTATCAAGAAAGCATTAAGACGGCACCCTTCGAAGCTTTATATGGACGACGATGTCGTACTCCGCTAAATTGGTCTGAACCAGGGGAAAGAAGTTTCTTCAGGCCAGATATGGTAAAAGAAACTGAAGAAAAAGTTCAGCGAATAATTCATAATTTGAAGAAAGCTCAAGCTCGTCCAAATTAGTTACGCAGACAACCGACGGATGCCCTTACACTTTCTGGTTGGAGATCATGTCTACCTGAAAGTTTCACTAATGAAAGGCGTATCGCGTTTCGGGGTTAAAGGGAAGCTTGCACCCCGGTACATTGGTCCCTTCCCTATACTTGAGCAATGCGGACTAGTGGCATACCGACTTCAATTACCCGAAACCTTGTCTGCTATACATAATGTGTTCCACGTGTCCCAGCTAAAGAAATGTCTTCGGGTTCCAGATCGAACCATTGAAGTAACAGATGTTGTCCTAGAGCCAGACTTGACATATTCTGAGCACCCTATCCGAGTCTTGGATCAAAAGGACAGGATTACTCGAAGAAAAACTCTCAAATTTTACAAAATACAGTGGAACCAACATTCCGAAGATGAGGCTACTTGGGAAACTCAAGACTTCTTAGATAAGAATTTCCCAGGCTTTTTAGCCTCTTGTAATCTGTAAAGTGTACAACATTGTTGTAATAAAGGAGTGAGCCCCAAACCACCCCTGCCTTGTACCAAAACTCAGGAAGTAAAAATGTGAAGTATTTCCTTTTCCACTACTAACCCTAGGACTTTTAATCTCGGGACAAGATTCTTTTATGGGGGAAAGGATGTAACACCCCTGGTGTTACTGTTACTAAAACTTGAGCATAACATCATGAGCATCAGCATTGCATATGTTTGACACACCTAGAGTGCATTCACTAGGCAAAAAAATTTCAAACAAGTTGTACTGATATGGCATTTTGCAAATAAGACCCTAGTGTAGGGTACTTAACCTCAAGTAAGGATCTGACGGGTAAAACGGGAGCCAAATAGAGAAAATCCTAAAGTTTAAGAGTGATAATCATAAAATATTACTAAGGATGGGTCTAAGTTACATTTACACCCCTGGGGTACCAGAAACCCTAATTGGAACTCTGGAAAACCCTAAATCCAAACCCTAGGGGCCTATGTGCAAAAGTAGTGCATTTGTGGACTAAAGTGCAAAAACCATGTTAAATAAGTATCCTAAGTCATTTGGTTCACAAATATGTGGATTTGTAAGCTAAACCTTGGATTTTGGACCTATTTGCAAAATGGACCTCATTTGAGTTCTATGCTAAGTCTAAAATCAGTATTATAAGCTCAACTTTGGAGCTTTATAACTTTCAAAATAGTGAGAATTCACCTTAGGGCACCACATCAATCTTGTAGCTCTATGATAGGGGAACAATTTTGCTTAAGAGTGTAAGCAAACTTGTTATGGAAAATTTGGAGATAAGTAAGCCCAAAGATGGACTGTCAGATTAAAACAAGCTGAAGATTATAAGATCAGAGGCATTGGATCATCTTTAGAGACAAATTATGGCTAGTTAATAAGAATTTGCCCATGGCTGCTATGACAAAGATGTAGATGGTATATTGGTCTACAATTTTGCTGCAGAGCCTCGGATAAGTTGCTAAGTCAAATTTGGAGAAAACCTAGCTTCAAATCGGTCTATCAGGTGCACTGATGGCAGCTTGCGATGGTACAGTAACCTAACATAGATCAGTCACGCGCTCAGCTCATCGCCGATGAGCTCGACCATGATTCGTGCCGTCGACGTCCCGATTCGTGCTCGGAGTGGATAGATAACGTCGCGGGGTAGAAAAATCTTCGCCGCCGGTGAGCTGGACGCCACTCCGGCTAGCCGCCATGCCTCTCCCCTTTCTCACCACCCCTCGGATAAGATTCTCACCGCCGTGGAACCATCACCGTCGTCCACCACGTGCTAAGCACTTTACCACGTCGCATTAGCTAGGCTTGCGATAATTACTCATCGCCGGTGAAGTCGCCACGACGGAAGACACGAATCCACTGCGCCAGTGTTCTTCCTTATCTCCGACCGCCAGCACTGCTCGGCCAAATTGGGCGCCACCGCCTAAGCCCTCTATAAATTGATGGTCGGGTCAGCTGCGCGATGTCATCACGAAACCACAACACCCGCTCCCACCCTCAATCGTTCGCTAGAGTTCACGAATTTTGGGTTTTCCCTAATTTGGTTTCCGCTACCATGAAACACACCCCGCCGTGGTCAGCCCAATTCAGGCCAGCTCCTCCCCTCTGCTCCCTTGTTTAAGCATTCTCATACGTCAGTGATACTCGCCAACCCACCCAATTGAACTGGGAAACCACTGGTCACCGGGAACGCGTGCAATTGTCCTCATCGTCCGTGGTCCGCGTGGATAGGGCTTGATAGATGACCAACCATGAAATTAAGTTAGGGGAATTGTTCGGGGAAGGTCCAATTCGGTGTTAGCTGCTCGGGGCCGCCAGTCTTGGCTCCCTCCGGCCAGTCTAGCTCACTGGAGTTTGGCTTCCTGTGCGGTACGCCGTCGAGGACTTCATCGTGTAAAGGAATATAACTCGAGGGACCCCTGTGTAAAGCGTCAGTGACTCAAGAAAATAGTGAAAGAACCTGTTCCCAGTTAGCCAGAACACTGAGGGCCTTTCTGCAAAGTCTCCAACGCAGGCGCGGGCGCGCGCGTTTCTGCCTAGGTTTGGGCCACCTGGGCTGGAATCGGCCCAACACTGTTTAAACTTTTCCTTTTTCTTTTTCAGTGAAGCTTTAGAAATCTGTAAGAAATTGTAGAAAAAATCCTAAAATGTCAAACCAATTTTCCTAGATTCCTTATTTTCCATAGTATTTAATAAAAATAGTTTTATGATTTTTAGGACAAATAGGGAATTTTGGGTCATTTAAAATAGCTTAAAACATTGGTTCTGGATTTTTTGAAAATAGATAATAATTCCAAAATTGCCCAAACTTTTTATATTAACTCAAAACATTATTTAGAAGCTTTGGGTAGAATTTGGTTTGAATTGGACCTTGTTTGATGATTAGAACCCAAAACCCCCACCCCTGCTCTTTGAACTTCACTATTGACTCCGGAAACCCTAAGTTCTCGGAGTTCCGTGAAGGAAAATTGTATTCAAGACTTTAGATAATAAATTCTTATTATCTTTGCACTCTCATGAGCATTACATGGCATTCATTCTGATATATATATATATATAGTTGTATCTAGAAAATGAAGAAGAGGTTGAGGTAGAAGAGGAGAAAACTTCACCACCACCACCTGCGGAACCTCAGGCAGGGAATTGTTTTTACTTGGACATCTGTGGATCCGAGCCTGACTCACCTATAAATGAAGGCAAGCTCCGGTGCATCCAACCCCTTCCTTGTGTTTTAAAATAATTTCTGCACACTTTAAGTCTAGTGAAATGTGCATTCGGTTTATAGGAGTTGCTTGGAACCTTTTGATGCATTACCTTCCTTGATATCCACACCTTTATAGATACTTCTATTGAAGTATCAAAACACGATTTACAAAAATGCTTAGCCCCGCTTAGATCTTGTGGATAGAGGTTGTCCTTAGCCTAGCTCGAGAAAGGATGGCTTCTACCTGCAAGAATATTTTCATTAGGAGCAATGGTGGGATCTTACTGCAAAGTTCCCTGTGATGCTCTCTTCATCCTAAGGAACACAGAACAGTCCTAAGGATGGAAGTATTTAACTCGCGACTTAGGCTAGGAACAGGTGATGCTCCGCCCGGGTCAATTAAGGATTGGATGCGTACGTAGGCCTGCTAGATCAAGGACTATCTTAACTGGCCACATGCCCTGGAATGGGACAGGGTAAGCTTTGCCTCGGGCAGACTAATACCAGAATAAGATAACACGCAATGGGCATGGAGCGATGGCGAGAGTAGCGTGTACCCTCCGTGGCAAGAGGCTGGACGGTGGTGTATCTGTGCTCTCGGTTGACGTGAACCTGATCTGGTCTTAAGAACCCCGGTGGCGAGTTGACATATGCAAGTGTTAAGTGCTACATATGTCGTGTGGTTAGAGATCCTCAGCTGAGTAAATCGATTCAGATCGCCGTTATATCCCCGTAGAGTGGAGACTTGATCACTGACCTGCAACCTAAGTCAGGATGTGAATCTCATGAATAAAAAGGATGTTGTATTGATGTAATGGTAAAAGTAGATCATATGCAAACAGAGTCTATTAATATTTAATCTGGCGTTAAAATATTGAAAGTAAGGACTCACCTTAGTAAGTTATTTCTGCAAAGGTATCTAAGTTGAATTTTTAAAGTCTCTCCTTGATTCCCAACTCCAGCATACCCTTGAGAGTCTTTTCCTTATTAGGGTAAGACTTGCTGAGTAATTTCATACTCAGGGTTTTATTCCCTATTGTTTTTAGGTGAGGAAGCAACCAACTTTTGTTGCTTTTGTTCCAAGGTGATCTCCAAAGAAGAAAATCAAGAGTAAAGCTGCAGGAGGAAGGGTTCCTCTATAAGAACTTTTGTTTAAAAACTTATGGGAGGGGTTTTTGCCTCCCTTGGTTCTGTATTAATACTCTGCACTCAGCTAAGTATATCCTGGTCTGTAATATATAACTTTCTCTTACTTTTAAATAAATGTAAGCTTATGTAATCGCTTCCGTATTTTCGTATCTCTGATGATATGTAATGTCTGCGTGACGGGTAAAACGCTTTTGGGAAAGGTAAGAAAAGCAGATACCAAACTTGTCAAGTGATTCAGGGGCACCTACAGGGTTGTCTGAGGTCCGTTGGACAAGGACAACTGTAGGTGGGCCTAATGACTTGGGAGGTTCCGTCACAGTTAACTACCTAAATTATTGATTTAGGAAATCTTTTAGAGAACTACTGGAGTTGCTCTTATGGATGACAATAGAGAATTTCTAGTCCGAGAAGAGCTCTTCATCCTAAGTATCTATGATGATTTTTTTTCAGCGGGGATCTCTACGGATGCTTATTTCTTTTTCTTTTCTCATTCTTCGCCGAGATAAATCCATCCATGACAGGAATCTCCATCGCCACTTAAATTCTAACTAGGACACATCATTTTTTATCAATACAAAATTATTATCACTTATATAAATTGTAATATATAATAAATTATTGTATGTACATCAAAATAAACATATTTATACAATAAGTGATCTCTTAATAAAATAATTATTTATTTTTATCAATAACTAGTACACGAAATATCGTCTCCGTTTATCTATGGGGAGTTTTCCCGTTTACATCCCCGTAGGGGAAGAAAATTCCCCATCCCCATCCCTTAGAGGAATTCCCCGCGGAAAATCAGGGATCACGTCCCGTTGTCATCTCTAATTGGAATCTTTACTAGTCTTACTATTACAAATTAGGGTTTGTTTGAAAGTAAAGTATTCAATACATACGTAGCCACTTAGGTTTATTACGATTACAAACGCTGGTACCTGACTAGTTTTAATTCTAAAAATTTGTAGTTTTCAGACGCAGGGGTAGTAAAAGCTTTACCGCACTAGACGTGACACTGGATATCTGAAGAAGACAACTGATACGAGTGGATCAATCCTTGAGTCTGAAGCATGGAGTGATGCAACAAGCAGTTGCGGGATCTGGCGCGGCGTTCGATGGACCTGAATGGCCGTTGGAAGTACAGTATGGCTCGGTGTGGTCAGCAGCAGTTGGATTTTTTTCCCTTCAAGTAACGAATTCTAAACGAGACAGGGAATGCAAATCAAGCTCATTTTGGGGAAAATATATCGGAGTAGCTGAGGTGTAAACCACGTACTAGTCAGTTACCTATGCGTTGCAACGGCTTACAACAATACTCATGTAAATTATTTATCAAAAGAATTTTAAGATTTTTTATTGATCGTCTCCGCTCTCTGTATAATATTTTTTGATTTGGCTAACTGATGTTATTATTTACTCCATGTAATATATCTTGGTACAACACGGCCAATAAAGTGAGCGATTAGAATAGTGTTCACAACGACTGACTGAACGAACAGAGATTATAAAATGACACAATTTCACCATACAGAGACAAAATAAGAGAAAGTTTGTGAGCTCAAATTTATAAAATAAGTCACGTAAACTCAAACTTATAAAAAAGATAGATCAAAATATAGAGTGATTGCTAAAGTTAGGCATCAATAAAAATTAGATGCGCTCCATATAAATTATACTACTTCGTAGCAATTACTAACGTTTAAAACCAACAAATAACCTTTCATTTTACTATTAGTGTGACAAATCATTGTTGTTCCATCCAATTTAGCAACCTCAAACACCATGGAGTCCATTGCGCCAATGTGATTTCAGAAACGACCTAATGTTTGCAAGAGCTAAGAACGTCGTGTCGTGTTTGGTTGTAGCCTCGGCCCGTAGTGCTAGTCCGGCCCAACACGATTATATATTTTTTTATTTTACAAAAAAACGTATATACATATATATAATTTATATTTAATATAAAAACATTTGAGCATAATGTTCTACTGGTTAGGCAACTTTACCAAGTGTCTCCCGCCCTTCTTCCATCAGGGCATGGGTTCGAACCCCACTTTATACACCGCTTTTTAACATTTTGCGCTGATTTAATCAAATGGGCCGACGGGCTAACGGGCTAGCCCGACACAGTCAGTAGACCAACATGACGTGCCTAGGCCAGAGTTGTGGGTTGTGGCCCGCGGGTGTCTGGCCCGTGCTGGGCCGCCGTTTGGCCATCTATAGGCGTGTAGCAGATTAATTTGAAATAGCTATGAGGGGTTATTTGTAAAAAGATGACGCAGGACGACCATTGAAAGTAGTGTTTTAAGTATAGTATATATTATACTATTGTACGTAGACCATTTTAAAAAAAAGTTGTTGGCACTTGCTTTTCTGGGCAAGTAGATCCAACGGGAGAGTGGAGAGAGTGTTTGCAAAGTTCAACGGGGAATGACAATAGTTCTGTTAATCTGGCCTCTCAAGGGCACTATACGGGGGTATTTATAGGTACCCGAGTGTCCACCGTCCTCAAACAAGGACGTTTATGCCCCCGGGTACCCGGACTATCCTCAGAATATTCCCATAAAGGGAGGTTACAGACCGTCATTACAGAAAAAGCTATTACAGATGAGGCCCGTTGAAAGTCGCCTAGAGAGGGGGTGAATAGACAGAATCTGAAAATTATAAACTTAAGCACAACTATCAGTCGGGGTTAGCGTTAGAAATATAATCGAGTCTGAAAGAGATGGCAAAAACAAATCACCCAAAGAAATAGAGTGGATGACACGATGATTTGTTTTACCGAGGTTCGGTTCTTGCAAACCTACTCCCTGTTGAGGTGGTCACAAAGACCGGGTCTCTTTCAACCCTTTCCCTCTCTCAAACGGTCACCTAGACCGAGTGAGCTTCTCTTCTCAATCAATCGGGACACTAAGTCCCCACAAGGACCACCACACAATTGGTGTCTCTTGTCTTGATTACAATTGAGTTGGGAACAAGAAAGAAAGAAGAAGAAAAGCGATCCAAGCGTAAGAACTCAAAAGAACACAAATGTCACTCTCTCTAGTCACTATTTGATTGGAATGAACTTTGGACTTGGGAGAGGATTTGATCTCTTTGTTTGTGTCTTGTAGTGAAGTCTAGAGCTCTTGTATTGAATGCAAAATGGCTGAAACTTGGATGCATTGAAGTGTGGTGGTTGGGGATATTTATAGCCCCAACCACCAAAGTGGTCGTTGGTGAAGGCTTCTGTCGTATGGCGCACCGGACAGTCTGGTGCGCCACCGGACACTGTCCGGTGCGCTAACCACATCACCAGACCATTGGGTTCCGACCGTTGGAGCTCTGACAAGTGGGGCCACCGGACAGTCCGGTGGTGCACCGGACAGGTCCTGTTCACTGTCCGGTGCGCCTTCTGGCGCCTGCTCTGACTTCTGCGCGCGCGGGCGCGCACTGTTCACTTTCACTGTTCATTTGCAGATGACCGTTGGCGCAAAGTAGCCGTTGCTCCGCTGGCACACCGGACAGTCCGGGTTACACCAGACAGTTCGGTGAATTATAGCGGAGCGACTTTCCCAAATTCCCGAAGCTGGCAAGTTCGAGTGAATCCTCCCTGGTGCACCGGACACTGTCCGGTGGCATAGCGGACAGTCCGGTGCGCCAGACCAGGGCTGCCTTCAGTTTAACTTTGCTCCTTTGTTTCGAACCATTTCTTTTATCTTTGTATTGGTTTGATGTGAACCTTTGGCACCTGTAGAACATATATTCTAGAGAAAACTAGTTAGTCCAATTGTTTGTGTTGGGCAATTCAACCACCAAAATTTATATAGGAAAAGGTTTGACCCTATTTCCCTTTCAATCTCCCCCTTTTTGGTGATTGATGCCAACACAAACCAAAGCAAATATAAAAGTGCAGAATTGAACTAGTTTGCATAAGGTAAGTGCAAAAGTTACTTGAAATTGAAACCAATAATTATTTCAATAGATATGCATGGATTGTTTTCTTCTTAGTTAAAATTTTGGACCACTCTTGCACCACGAGTTTTATTTTTGCAAATCCTTTGTAAAATTCTTTTTAAAAAACTTTTTACAAATAGTCAAAGGTATATGAATAAGATTGAAAGAAGCATTTTCAAGATTTGAAATTTTCTCCCTCTATTTCAAATGCTTTTCCTTTGACTAAAACAAAACTCTCCCTTAATGAAATTCTCCTCTTAGTTGTTCAAGAGGGTTTTACAAATTTTTTAAGATACTTTCTCCCCCTTTTGAACACAATAAGATACTAATTTGAAAACTTCATTTTTAAAATTCGGTGGTGGTGCGGTCCTTTTGCTTTGGGCTCATACTTTCTCCCCCTTTGGCATGAATCGCCAAAAACGGATACTTGTGAGTGAAATATAAGCCCTCGAATTTTCTCCCTAATGGCAAACAAATAGATATGAGTGAAGATTATACCAAATTGGAGAACGATGCGGAATACCGGCAAATACCAATGGAGTTGAGTGGAAGCGCCTTATTTGCCGAATACTCCATTTCCCTTTCAATTCTATGACTAAGCATGATAATACACTTGAAAACACATTAGTCATAGACATAGAAGAGATATGATCAAAGGTATATAAATGAGCTATGTGTGCAAAGTATCAATCAAAATTCTGAGAATCAAGAATATTTAGTTCATTCCTAAGTTTGGTAAAGGTTTTCTCATCTAAAGGTTTGGTAAAGATATCGGCCAATTGATCTTTGGTGTTAATATAGGCTATCTCGATATCCCCCTTTGTTGGTGATCTCTCAAAAAGTGATACTGAATGGCTATGTGCTTAGTGCAGCTGTGTTCAACGGGATTATCCGCCATGCGGATTGCACTCTCATTATCACATAGGAGAGCGACTTTGCTAAATTTGTAGTCATAGTCTCTAAAGGTTTGCCTCATCCAAAGCAATTGCACGCAACAATGTCCTGTGGCAATGTACTCGGCTTTGACGGTAGAAAGAGCTACTGAGTTTTGTTTCTTTGAAGCCCAAGACACTAGGGATCTCCCCAAAAACTGACAAGTCCCTGATGTGCTCTTCCTATCAATCTTACACCCTGCCCAATCAGCATCGGAATATCCTAATAAATTAAAAGAGGATCCCTTGGGGTACCAAAGACCAAACTTAGGTGTTTGAACTAAATATCTCAAGATTCTCTTCACGGCCCTAAGGTGAACTTCCTTAGGATCGACTTGAAATCTTGCACACATGCATACGGAAAGCATAATATCCGGTCGAGATGCACATAAATAGAGTAGAGATCCTATCATCGACCGGTATACCTTTTGATCTACGGATTTAGCTCCCGTGTCGAGGTTGAGATGCCCATTGGTTCCCATGGGTGTCTTGATGGGCTTGGCATCCTTCTGTAACACCCGGTTTTAAAGGACAAAGCCGGGTGCATCTCATACATGCGCCAAGAAGACAACATATATAATAACAGAGTGTATAGAGATAAATGTCACAATAATCAGAGTAATTATTACATAGCGGAAGACTTACAAAAATAAAAGTATAATCATAAAACGAACTAAGGATCGTCGGCGCCAATGTCAACTGAGAAACGCCACCTAGATCGGATCAAACTCCTCGATACTTGACTCCACTTGAAACCACCTGTTCTTCTCCTGTGGGGGGGGAGGTGTGAGACAGCAAGAGTGAGCTCACATACGTTCATAGCTCAACAAGTCATGGGGAATAATGTGGCATGAACTCACCAAAGGTGGGAGTTCATGAAGTGTAAGGCTGATCAATGAAATAAAGGCTGAAGCTGAGCATTGCTTTTATAAGTTGGTCAAAATTTTATTAGCAGTTACTAAGTGTAAGTAAATACCAAACCATAGTAATAATAAGTAAAAGTAATAATAAAATAATCCCAAATGCAATGAAATGACAGATTAAGTTTAAGTTCCATAAATTAATCATGTGAGTGTCCGAGCCGCTCATGACCGTGAGCACGGCTAGTATACCAGTTTTACACTCTGCAGAGGTTGCGCATCTTTACCCACAAGTCATGTTACCCATCTGCCAAGAGATGGCCAATCCCATACACCTCTACCGAGGAGGCGAGGCAGGGTAACACTACGAAGCCTTTACAAAGTTCCACTAGCTTTAGACTACCCGCTACAGTTTATAGGAAGTTCCAGTGCAGGGTTCCTGGCTGACCGCCATCGCAGCAAAATCAACAAGGGACCTCCCTACACTGACCACTCCCCTACTGCCCTTGCCCCTTTCGAGTAAGGTAGCCCTCCCCTAGCTTTCCTAGTTAATCAGCCAAGGGCGTCCCATTAAACCCTTGTGGTAGCACTGTTTTCCCGGGTGGTTCTCCATGTTCCCATTAACATAATGATCTTAACATGAACAAGGAATAATAAAACAGATAACAATAAATAGTATAACAATGAGTGATGAATATCTCTATACCCAAATCCACATAAAGCAATAGCATGTACTACCCAAAACTTTAGTAGTAAAACCAGTGGTGAAGCAAGGTATAAAGATAGTCAAATCTAGGGTATCCTATTGGGTCCCAGCAAAATTATCCTATGCAGACCATTATGAATAATAAGAACATGAATGGGTAAAAGAAGTGATCAAGGGCACAACTTGCCTTCAATGAGCTCCTGCTCAGCTATCTCTACTTGCTGAACCTCAGAATCCACAGTGACTTGCTCGTCTACTCGCATCAACACAATACATACATAGTATAGCATAAATTAACATCACATCAAACATGTAAATAAAATACACAGTAAAAATCTATACATTAAAATGAGATCATAGGAACTGGAATCACTAAATTTGGAGTTATAGATTTTAAGTTATGAATTTCCTAAGGTTTAATGTGCTTGAAATGAGATTAAATAATAAATTAACTTTCTAACTGTTTTCATGTCAAAACAGAGACACTAAGTGGTAGAGAGTAAAATTATAAAATTTTAGAAAGCGGAATGGATTAATTTGGAGTTCATATGTATTTCCTATGGATTATCAAAGTTCTAGCAATTATTTTGTATTAAAAATCTATTTAATAATCATTTTCCCTGATTTTATTATGTTCTGGACTGGGCCTCATTTTATGGAAACGCCAGGGGCTTCGGGGTAAAAATCCAGAGACATAGAGAATAGTGACTAAGGGACGGCGGGTTGATTCCACTAAAGTTCGAGGGCTCTTTAACAAAACCGACCCGCGAAGGGGTATCGTGGGATGCCAGCCGCTGGATTAGAAACCAAGGGCCCCGATTTACTTCTTCGATTTAATGAAACCGTGCGCGACCAGAGCCGTCGATCAAGCGATCCACGGTTGAGATTCTATGTGGACGAAGGGTATACGTGATCTAATCTAAACCGTTACATCGCGGATCTACGGTCAATATCCCAATACGGCAAAACCTTACGCGCTGTTTGATCCCAGCCGTTCATCTTGCGATCAACGGCGCACGACATCCCTCCTTCCTCCCAACCAGCTGCCCGGCAACACAGAGCGCGCCCGCGGCGGCGCAAACGCCGGCGACCCTCGATCGTGGCGGTCCCATGCATTCTACCCGATGCGGCTAGCGTTTCCCGTAGAGAAGAACGAAGCGAGCATGATGGACGAGGACTCCCCGACGGAGATGGCGCGACGACGACTGGCCACGACGTGGTGCGGATCTGCCCACACGCCCATCTCCGGTGAGCAATTGACGCGATTAGACCGGTCGGCTTCCCCACCAGCTAGGTACTACATGTCAAGAAGAGGTAGGTGGAAATCGAGGTGGCTTCATACCGTAACTTTGAGTTGCACAGTCGCCGGTCCACGATGAGGTGCGGCGCCGGTCGACTCGGCAGCAATGGCGGCGCGTGGTGAAGCTCAACCGGAATCTCCACAGCGCGGTACAGAAAGCCGCCAAGCTTCGCCCCGTGGCCCTGCCCCTGGATTACGCTATCGGGTCAGGTTGGCGGCCAACCGAGGCTGTCCGCGTCAGCGGCGCATCCCAAGCTACGATGGCGGCAATGGTGGTGTGGCGCAGACCTTTGGGTGGCTTTGGGGGACGAAGAAATCACGGCAGTCGAGGTCTTTATACTCCCATGACCGATTCCTAACCGCCATGACTGGATTCCCGTGGCTATTCCACGGTGCGCGCACGACGGGGAGGAAAACCCGTGCGAGTTGTTGGAGCTTCCCGGTCGCCGTAACAGTGCCACACGCCCAGGTGAGGATGAGGTTGACCGGAGGATTGGACCCGCGATCCACGCGCATGCCATGGGCGGATCCCGGCGACGGGTTCGCTTCATCCGGTTGAAGAAGGTGGCGAGTGGGGCGGCGATTTAGACGGAGGAGTGGAGGAGATAAGTCCGAGCACTGGGGCCCACCTGTCACACACACGATTCAGCGTTCCCAGCTAGGTGCGTGCGGCAAGAGCGACAAACGGTGGGTGAAGGGAATGACGGATGGGGCCCACATGTTGATGACGCACGCTGGTAATGGTTCCTGGGCTGTGCGTGAGTATAGGGAAAATGGGCTGAAAGAAGCAAGCCGGCCCAAGTAGGGTTTTTATCTCTTTTTTTCATCTTTTATTCCCTTTTCTCTATTTCTAAATTCAATTTGAATTCGAATGTAGATTCAAACCTTGTGCCAATTTTATCCTCAATTCATATTGTGGCCTTAAAAGTACTAATTTTTGGAAATATATGAATTTCCTTTATATTTTATACACTCTCTTTTGCAAATTCTCAAATTAGGTCTTAAATCCAAATGTGGACATTAATGTATTGATTTATATGGTTATTTTCTCTATTTTGTGTAACCTTTTCCTTCTCCTTTTTATGGCTTTGTTTTCAAATTAGGGTTTGGATGTTGTGGGCACATTAATACATTGCTATTGATACTTTTATTTTTATTATCCACAAATGCACAATCCAATAAACTCCAGCATGATGCACAAGTTATTTATGTGTTCTTTGTTTTAATTATCCACTTTTGAACTAGGGTTGATCACATGTAATGATAAGTAGAAGCCACAAATTATTGATATTATCTCAATTCTCATTATTGCTCTTTTGAGTATTACAAATCCTACCCCCTTAAAAAGAATCTCGTCCTCGAGATTTAGGAAGATCTAGGGAAAATGTGGGGAAAATCTATACGAAGCTCTTCTTCTCTTTTCCACGTTGCTTCATCTTCACCGTGGTGACTCCATTGAACTGTGCACATCTTTATAACCTTATTCCTCGTAACTCGAGTCAATGTATCAAAAATCTTGATGGGGTACTCAGCATAAGTCAAATCCTCTTGAACACTAAGGTCTTCCATTGGTAACTGTTCTTCAGGGACTCGGAGACACTTCTTAAGTTGAGACACATGGAATACATTATGTACATCCGATAGATTATCAAGTAGCTCAAGTTAATAGGCCATCTCTCCAACTTGCCTAAAAACTCAGAATGGTCCAATATAGCGAGGGGACAATTTGCCCTTAACTTTAAATCTACTCGTTCCACGAAGTTGTAACACCCAGCTTTAAGGCCAAAGCCAGGTGCATCTCATACATGCGCCAGGAAGACAACATATATAATAACAGAGTGCATAGAGATAAATGTCATAAAACATCAGAGTAATTATCACATAGCGGAAGACTTATTACAAAATAAAGGAATAAATGTAAAACGAACTAAGGACCGTCGGCGCCAATGTCAACTGAGAAACGCCACCTAGATCAGGTCAAACTCCTCGATACTTGACTCCACTTGAAACCACCTGTTCTTCTCCTGTGGGGGGGTGAGACAGCAAGGGTGAGCTCACACATGTTCATCGCTCAACAAGTTGTGGGGAATAATGTGACATGAACTCACAAAGGTGGGAGTTCATGAAGTGTAAGGCTGATCAACAATAGAGGTTAAAGCTGAGCATTGCTTTTATAAGTTGGTCAAACTTTTATTAGCAGTTACTAAGTGTAAGTAAATACCAAACCATAATAAAATAATAGAACAAAATTAATAATAAACCCATGCAAATGCAAATGACAAATTGAGTTTAGGTTCCATAATTTAATCATCGGAGAGTCCTGAGCCGCTCATGACCGTGAGCTCGGCTAGTATACCAGTTTTACACTCTGCAGAGGTTGTACCCTTTACCCACAAGTCGTGTTTCCCATGTCGCCAGGGTTAGCTAGGCCCTTAGACACTACCAAGGTGAATGGCTAGGGATCCACTACGAGGCCTTTACAAAGTTCCACTAGCTTCCGAAAACCCGCTACAGTTTATAGGAAGTTCCAATGCAGGGTTCCTGGCTGACCGCCATCGCAGCAAAATCAACCAGGGACCTCCCTACACTGACCACTCCCCTACTGCCCTTGCCCCTTTCGGGTAAGGTAGTCTTCCACTAGCTTTCCTAATTAGTCAGCCAAGGGGTCCCATTCCTCCCTTGTGGTGGCACGTGGTTCTCAAGTTAAGCTCCATGTTCCAATTAACAATAACATAATGATCTTGACATGAACATAAATAGAATAACAAAATAACTGGAACATGGATATAATGAAATATTAACCCAAAAACCACGTAAAGCAATAGCATAACTACCCATGTGATTCAGGGGTAAACAAGGTAAACAGGATAAACAGTCTAGGGAAACCTATTGGGTCCCAGCAAAATTAAACCTATGCATGGTAAATGATTATAAAGAACATTATTAGGTAACAAAAGTGAATCAAGGGCACAACTTGCCTGGCACTTGAGATTCCAGGTACCAACTTGCTTTTCAGATGACACATCCTCGCGCTAGTCGTAGCAATACAGACAAACATGGTATAAATGCAATTAACATCACACCAAACATAAGAACAAACTGAATAATAATGATCTATGCGTCGCTACGAGACTAACGCAACTCGAACGGATCAAATCGGAGTTAAAACGGAGGAGTTATGAATTTTCGAAGGTTTTAAGTATTTGATACAAGATTAATTGAGTAATCAATTCTAGTATGATTTTCATGTTATAACAGTGTTATTATGTGATGAACAATATTATTATAAAATTATAGGAACTGGAATGAACTAATTTGGACATCATATGAATTTTATATGAATTAAACAAGTTCTAGCATTTATTTTTGCATTAAAAATCATTTTCTAATTACTTTTACTGAATTTCTAAGTTTCTGGACAGGCCGCCAAATTCTAGAAAAGCCAGGGGCTATGGTGCAATATTCTGTAGACTCAGAACTAATCCTGTGTGGATGGCGGGTTGATTTCAATAAAACTCAGGGTCTCTTTAACAAAACGCATCCACGAAGGGGTATCGCGGGTTCTCAGGCGTCCGATTAGAAATGAACAACTTGGATTAAATCACGCGAAGGGGTAAGTTCGACCTAATCCATGTTGTCCATCACCCGACCAACGGTTCAGATTTAAAAATCCCTCAATCCATCCTCACACGTCCGTGATCCGATCAACGTCTTGGATTTGTCTCCACGAATCGACGTCTCGTTCAATCGGGTGCGTCCCTTGTCCGATCTACGGTCGGGGCACCCATACAGGCTACCCTATTGCGTTGCATTCATCTGTGCCATTGACATCGCCATCTACGGCAATGGCTTTGTCTTCTACCTCACGGCCATCACACTCTCTCCTCGCAAAGTCACAAGCCAGGAAGGGGTGCTCACCGGTTGACGTGACGGAGCGCGCACCACGGTGTTGCTGATCCGCGACGGAGCCAGCTGGTGATCCTCCTTTCGCACCCGAGGACCCTGGAGTCCAACCTAGCGCCGACGCCGACGATATCGCTCGCCGAGGACATCGCCCGCCGAGCTGACACCACCGCGGCCATGGTGAATTGACGAGATGCGAGCCCAGCTACACTCCTGCCTCCGGTGGACACGCGATGGTGGCACGCGAACCCCCGCAGCGGCCGGCGACGAACTACCGCCCCCAGCCACGATTTCGCCCGACGAAGCCATGGCCGCATCAGGTGATCACCCACAAATCCACCCAGCAGCGACGACACTCTATACGGAGGTGGAGCAATGGAGGTGGTCGCGACTTCGTCCTTCCTCCTCACGGTAAGAGTGGTGGTCTGGATTAAGGGAAAACAACGAGAGAAGGAAGAGCCCGTGACCCACCCTTAATAGCCTAAAGATGTCGGTTGGGCGCAGCTGCGTTCGAGCTGGCGGTGAAATCGGCGAGCAGTTGACTGGGGAAGATCTACAGTGCTCGTTGCCATACCGGGTCCGCAGACCATTGTGGCATGCTAGCGAATGACCATAGGGGCCCACCACGTTTCCGCTACGATCGCGCCTGGCCAAGTAATTCGTGAGGCTGACCACAGGGCCCCACACCCCCGCGAGTGACGGCGACCGAGCGCGATGCATGATACTGAGTTGTGGGCCCGCGCACCAGCGACTCACCCCAAGCGCGCCGTGAAGGGAGACCGTGCAGCGAGCCCCGCGCGTAAGTGTTAAAAGAAAGAAAAAAAAGAAAAGGAGGAGTAGTGTGGGCCGAGCGGGGTGTATTCAGCCCAACAAGCCAGGGCAAAGGGGCAAGGCTGGGCCGAGTAGCTTGAGAATCGACCCAGGAATAGGTTTCTTTTTTTTGTTAATTTCCTTTTTACTTTTATAATCCTGTTTTCTATTGGTTTTAAATATTTTGAACTTTAAATGAGTTACAAATTCAAATGTGGATGCAACAACAAGGAAATCCAGCATGTAATTCGACTTATTCATATTATTCCTATCCCATTAGGCATGTATTAAATATGTAATGCACACACATACACAATATTTGTTTTAATAGTTCATTCAAAAATTTAGCATTTACTATGTATTTTTCCTCAATATAAAATAATTTTACCCCTTTTTAGAATTTTAATTCCTAAGGAATAGTCTTATCCCTTAGTTAGTTTTGAGAACATTTGTAATTATATAATTAGGTTTCAAATTAAGTCCCGATATTTGGTTGGAAACATATCCATTCTTTGAGATGTGATTTCGAAGATGAGAAAGTTAGTAATATTTTATTAAAATTCTTTGGGAAATTTTCCTAAATTCTGAAAATAGAATTTTGGGTATTACAAATCCTACCCCCCTTAAAAATAATCTCGTCCTCGAGATTAGGAAGGATTAGGGAAAAGATGGGGAAAATCTATGCGATGCTTTTCTTCTCTTTCCCATGTCGCTTCATCTTCTCCATGGTGACTCCATTGCACTTTGCACATCTTTGTCACTTTATTCCTTGTAACTCGAGTCAATGTATCAAGAATCTTGATAGGATACTCCGTGTAAGTCAAATCACCCTAAACACTAAGCTCTTCCATTGGTAACTGTTCCTCGAGGACACGGAGACACTTCTTAAGCTGCGACACGTGAAATACATTATACACATCAGATAGACTATTAGGTAGCTCAAGTTGGTATGCCATCTCCCCAACTCGCCTAAAGATCAAGAATGGTCCAATATAGCGAGGGGACAATCTGCCCTTAATCTTGAATTTCCACATTCCACTAAGTGGTGACACCTTGAGATACACATGATTTCTTTCCTCAAATTCCAGTGGTCTTCTTTTATTATCAGCGTAGCTCTCTTTCCTGGTTTGAGCTACCCTCAAGTTCTCCTGAATTATACGGACTTGTTATTTTGCCTCTTGAATAAGTTCAGGTCCAAAGAACTGTCTTCCTCTAGTCTAGTCCAAAATAGAGGATTCTTGCATTTCCTGCCATACAGAGTGTCGAACGGTGACATCTTCAGACTGGCCTAGTAACTATTATTATATGAAAACTTAGCATAAGGTAGACTCTTGTCCCAACTACTACCTTGCTAAAGGGTACAAGCTCTCAACATGTCTTCCAATACTTGATTAGTCCTTTCGGTCTGTCCATCAGTCTGAGGATGGTAGGCCGAACCAAAATTCAACTTTCAAATCCATATTCTCATGAAAACTTTTCCAAAATCTAGAGGTAAAATGTGATCCTCTATCCAAAATGATCTTCTTGGTACACCGTGTAGAGACACAATCCGAGCCACATATAACTCTGCCAATTGAGATACCTTATAAGTCGTCTTGACCGGAATGAAATGAACCACTTTGGTTAGTCTATCCACAATAACCCATATAGAGTCATATCCTTTCGAGGTGCGAGGCAATCCAACAACAAAGTCCATAACAATCTTTTCCCACTTCCACTCGGGTATCTTCAGTGGATGAATTAGTCCAGCTGGCCTCTGGTGTTCAGTCTTAACTCTTTGACACACATCGCACCTAGCCACATGTGCAACCACATCTCTCTTCAATCCATATCACAAGTATTTCTGCTTCAAATCCTGATACATCTTCGTACTACCAGGATGAATAGAATAATCCAAGTCATGGGCCTCCTTTTTAATAGTTTTACGAAGGCTTTCAATCTTATGGACTCATATCCAATCCTTGAACCTTACGGTGCCTTGCTCATCTTCCGTGAATTCCGGACCTCGACCTTCAGTAATCAGCTTCTTAATATCTTGTATTTTAGCATCACCAATCTGTCCTTTTGCGGATTTCTTGCTCCAAAGTAGATTCCACATCAATAGTAACTTCTTCAGTGTGAGCAACTATCCCCAGGTTAATTCTCCTAAAATCCTCAACAATTTCATCAGGTAGCTGGGCAACAATAGATGAGTGAACATGCTCCTTTCGACTCAAGGCATCTGCAACCAAATTTGCTTTGCCCGGGTGATAGTGAATCTCCAAATCATAATCCTTAATAAGCTCCAACCATCGGCATTGCGTAAGGTTGAGATCCTTTTGAGTGGATATATACTTCAAACTCTTATGATCCATGTATACTTGACACTTGGTTCCCATAATATAATGTCTCCAAATCTTAAGCGCATGCACAACGGCTGCCCATTCCAAGTCATGAGTGGGGTAGTTCAACTCTTGTTTCCGCAACTGTCGAGACGCGTAGTCGGTCACATGTCCTTCTTGCATGAGCACACATCTTAAGCCTTGGCCACATGCATCACAATAAACGTCAAATCCTTTCTGTAAGTCCGGCATAACCAAAACTGGTGGCGACATCAACCTCTTTTTCAATTGCTCAAAGCTGTCTTGGCACTTCTCATCCCACTTGAATTCTCTTCCCTTCTCCAGAAGCGAGGTCATGAACTTAGCAATCTTAGAAAATCCTTCAATAAATATCCGATAATATCCTGCTAGTCCCAAGAAACTCTGAATCTCAGTAACTATAGTGGGTATGCTCCACTCCATTATCTCCTTAACCTTAGCAGGATCCACTAATATTCATCCATTAGAAATGATATGTCCAAGAAATGGCACCTCGCCAATCCAAAACTCGCATTTGCTCGTAGCTTATGTAGCACCAATCTCAGATATTTCTCATGATCACTATCACTCTTGGAATAAATAAGAGTATCGTCGATGAAAACCACGACGAACCTGTCTAGATCATGAACACCTTATTCTTCAGATCCATAAAATAGGCTGGTGCATTAGTTAGTCCAAATGGCGTAACGGTGAACTCATATAAACCATATCAGGTCGATAAAATCCATCTTGGGAATATCCTTATGACCTAATCTTCATTTGATGGTAACTCGATCGGAGATCAATCTTCGAGAATACTCTAGCATCTCTCATCTGATCAAATAAATCTTCAATGCGGGGTAATGGATACTTGTTCTTCACAGTGACATCATTAAGGGTCCTATAATCCACGCACATCCCTTGCGATCCTTCTTTCTTCTGTACAAATAGAACTGGCGCTCTCCAAGGTGAGGAACTCGGACGAATGTATCCAGCCTCTTGTGACTCTGTTAGTTGCTTCTTAAGTTCCTTTAGTTCTTCTACGGACATTCTGTATAGCCATTTAGAAATAGGAGCAGTCCCAGGTAAGAGATCCATGACAACTCAACTTCCCTATCTAGTGGCATCCCTGGTAACTCCTCTGGAAAGACATCCGTAAAAATCCCTAACTGCACGGATGTTGTCACCCACCAACTTCTCATCTACTAAAAATGCCGCTAGTCTGATGGTGGTAGTTACTGCAACTTCAACTTCAAATCTTTGTCTATTGGAACTGTTGAGTTCTACGGTTCCCTTAGCACAGTGTATATACTGCCTTTGCCTTTATTAACCATGACATACCAAGGATCAAATCTATACTGCTCTCTTCTAACAGTATAGGGGTAGCACATCTGGGTTAGGAATATAGGGTAAGAAAGGAAGAATTGTAGACAAGGCGAGTAATTACGAGAAATGTTATTGCGGGGGATTTATTAGCTAAGTAGATTAGTGTGTCGCCTACTAAAGCTAATACAATACCTTATGGTGGTACATGCTAAGATGCCCGTCTATAATGTTTCAATCAATCAAAGAAGCAAATCAAGCATTGATCATCAGAACAATCAACCAACATTTTTAATAGAGAAAATAATTTTAGTTTTGTCTTAGGTCTCCTATCTCTTAAAATAAATGTAGGATTCCAAGGTGTGAAATCCATCTTGTTTTAGAGAAGAAAAGATAAGAGTAATCAGAGTATGATAGCAAAAGGTGAGACATGATCAAGATAAGATAAGTATAGAATGAGTCAGAGTAAGGTAAGTAGGTAAGAATTTGTCCATTTCTATCTAGGTTTCGTCCTACAGTCAACATTTCCTCTGATACCACTTCTGTAACACCCAGCTTTAAGGCCAAAGCCAGGTGCATCTCATACATGCGCCAGGAAGACAACATATATAATAACAGAGTGCATAGAGATAAATGTCATAAAACATCAGAGTAATTATCACATAGCGGAAGACTTATTACAAAATAAAGGAATAAATGTAAAACGAACTAAGGACCGTCGGCGCCAATGTCAACTGAGAAACGCCACCTAGATCAGGTCAAACTCCTCGATACTTGACTCCACTTGAAACCACCTGTTCTTCTCCTGTGGGGGGGGGGGGTGAGACAGCAAGGGTGAGCTCACACATGTTCATCGCTCAACAAGTTGTGGGGAATAATGTGACATGAACTCACAAAGGTGGGAGTTCATGAAGTGTAAGGCTGATCAACAATAGAGGTTAAAGCTGAGCATTGCTTTTATAAGTTGGTCAAACTTTTATTAGCAGTTACTAAGTGTAAGTAAATACCAAACCATAATAAAATAATAGAACAAAATTAATAATAAACCCATGCAAATGCAAATGACAAATTGAGTTTAGGTTCCATAATTTAATCATCGGAGAGTCCTGAGCCGCTCATGACCGTGAGCTCGGCTAGTATACCAGTTTTACACTCTGCAGAGGTTGTACCCTTTACCCACAAGTCGTGTTTCCCATGTCGCCAGGGTTAGCTAGGCCCTTAGACACTACCAAGGTGAATGGCTAGGGATCCACTACGAGGCCTTTACAAAGTTCCACTAGCTTCCGAAAACCCGCTACAGTTTATAGGAAGTTCCAATGCAGGGTTCCTGGCTGACCGCCATCGCAGCAAAATCAACCAGGGACCTCCCTACACTGACCACTCCCCTACTGCCCTTGCCCCTTTCGGGTAAGGTAGTCTTCCACTAGCTTTCCTAATTAGTCAGCCAAGGGGTCCCATTCCTCCCTTGTGGTGGCACGTGGTTCTCAAGTTAAGCTCCATGTTCCAATTAACAATAACATAATGATCTTGACATGAACATAAATAGAATAACAAAATAACTGGAACATGGATATAATGAAATATTAACCCAAAAACCACGTAAAGCAATAGCATAACTACCCATGTGATTCAGGGGTAAACAAGGTAAACAGGATAAACAGTCTAGGGAAACCTATTGGGTCCCAGCAAAATTAAACCTATGCATGGTAAATGATTATAAAGAACATTATTAGGTAACAAAAGTGAATCAAGGGCACAACTTGCCTGGCACTTGAGATTCCAGGTACCAACTTGCTTTTCAGATGACACATCCTCGCGCTAGTCGTAGCAATACAGACAAACATGGTATAAATGCAATTAACATCACACCAAACATAAGAACAAACTGAATAATAATGATCTATGCGTCGCTACGAGACTAACGCAACTCGAACGGATCAAATCGGAGTTAAAACGGAGGAGTTATGAATTTTCGAAGGTTTTAAGTATTTGATACAAGATTAATTGAGTAATCAATTCTAGTATGATTTTCATGTTATAACAGTGTTATTATGTGATGAACAATATTATTATAAAATTATAGGAACTGGAATGAACTAATTTGGACATCATATGAATTTTATATGAATTAAACAAGTTCTAGCATTTATTTTTGCATTAAAAATCATTTTCTAATTACTTTTACTGAATTTCTAAGTTTCTGGACAGGCCGCCAAATTCTAGAAAAGCCAGGGGCTATGGTGCAATATTCTGTAGACTCAGAACTAATCCTGTGTGGATGGCGGGTTGATTTCAATAAAACTCAGGGTCTCTTTAACAAAACGCATCCACGAAGGGGTATCGCGGGTTCTCAGGCGTTCGATTAGAAATGAACAACTTGGATTAAATCACGCGAAGGGGTAAGTTCGACCTAATCCATGTCGTCCATCACCCGACCAACGGTTCAGATTTAAAAATCCCTCAATCCATCCTCACACGTCCGTGATCCGATCAACGTCTCGGATTTGTCTCCACGAATCGACGTCTCGTTCAATCGGGTGCGTCCCTTGTCCGATCTACGGTCGGGGCACCCATACAGGCTACCCTATTGCGTTGCATTCATCTGTGCCATTGACATCGCCATCTACGGCAATGGCTTTGTCTTCTACCTCACGGCCATCACACTCTCTCCTCGCAAAGTCACAAGCCAGGAAGGGGTGCTCACCGGTTGACGTGACGGAGCGCGCACCACGGTGTTGCTGATCCGCGACGGAGCCAGCTGGTGATCCTCCTTTCGCACCCGAGGACCCTGGAGTCCAACCTAGCGCCGACGCCGACGATATCGCTCGCCGAGGACATCGCCCGCCGAGCTGACACCACCGCGGCCATGGTGAATTGACGAGATGCGAGCCCAGCTACACTCCCGCCTCCGGTGGACACGCGATGGTGGCACGCGAACCCCCGCAGCGGCCGGCGACGAACTACCGCCCCTAGCCACGATTTCGCCCGACGAAGCCATGGCCGCATCAGGTGATCACCCACAAATCCACCCAGCAGCGACGACACTCTATACGGAGGTGGAGCAATGGAGGTGGTCGCGACTTCGTCCTTCCTCCTCACGGTAAGAGTGGTGGTCTGGATTAAGGGAAAACAACGAGAGAAGGAAGAGCCCGTGACCCACCCTTAATAGCCTAAAGATGTCGGTTGGGCGCAGCTGCGTTCGAGCTGGCGGTGAAATCGGCGAGCAGTTGACTGGGGAAGATCTACAGTGCTCGTTGCCATACCGGGTCCGCAGACCATTGTGACATGCTAGCGAATGACCATAGGGGCCCACCACGTTTCCGCTACGATCGCGCCTGGCCAAGTAATTCGTGAGGCTGACCACAGGGCCCCACACCCCCGCGAGTGACGGCGACCGAGCGCGATGCATGATACTGAGTTGTGGGCCCGCGCACCAGCGACTCACCCCAAGCGCGCCGTGAAGGGAGACCGTGCAGCGAGCCCCGCGCGTAAGTGTTAAAAGAAAGAAAAAAAGAAAAGGAGGAGTAGTGTGGGCCGAGCGGGGTGTATTCAGCCCAACAAGCCAGGGCAAAGGGGCAAGGCTGGGCCGAGTAGCTTGAGAATCGACCCAGGAATAGGTTTCTCTTTTTTTTTTGTTAATTTCCTTTTTACTTTTATAATCCTGTTTTCTATTGGTTTTAAATATTTTGAACTTTAAATGAGTTACAAATTCAAATGTGGATGCAACAACAAGGAAATCCAGCATGTAATTCGACTTATTCATATTATTCCTATCCCATTAGGCATGTATTAAATATGTAATGCACACACATACACAATATTTGTTTTAATAGTTCATTCAAAAATTTAGCATTTACTATGTATTTTTCCTCAATATAAAATAATTTTACCCCTTTTTAGAATTTTAATTCCTAAGGAATAGTCTTATCCCTTAGTTAGTTTTGAGAACATTTGTAATTATATAATTAGGTTTCAAATTAAGTCCCGATATTTGGTTGGAAACATATCCATTCTTTGAGATGTGATTTCGAAGATGAGAAAGTTAGTAATATTTTATTAAAATTCTTTGGGAAATTTTCCTAAATTCTGAAAATAGAATTTTGGGTATTACAGAAGTGGTGACACCCTGAGGTATACATGATTTCTTTCCTCAAATTTCAGTGGTCTTCTTCTATTATCGGCATAGCTCTTTTGCCTGGTTTGAGTCACCCTCAAATTCTCCTTGATTATACAGACTTGTTCTCCTGTCTCTTGATTAAGTTCAGGTCCAAAGAACGGTCTTCCTCCAGTCTGGTCCAAAGATAGAGGAGTTCTGCATTTCCTGCCACATAGAGCCTCGAACGGGGACATCTTCAGACTGGCCTGTTAACTAGTATATGAGAACTCAGCATAAGGTAGACACTTGTTCCAACTATTACCATGCTGAAGGGCACAAGCTCTCAACATGTCTTCCAATACTTGATTAGTCCTTTCAGTCTGTCCATCAGTCTGAGGATGGCCGAACTAAAATTCAACTTCACATCCATATTCTCATGAAAACTTTTCCAAAATCTGGAGGTAAACTGTGATCCTCTACCTGAATCGATCTTCTTCAGTACACCGTGTAGAGGCACAATACGAGCCATATATAACTCTGCCAACTGAGATACCTTATAAGTAGTCTTGACCGGAATGAAATGAGCCACTTTGGTCAATCTATCCATAATAACTCATATCGAATCATATCCTTTCGAGGTGCGAGGCAATCCAGTAATGAAACCAATCTCTTCTCACTTCCATTCGAGTATCTTTAATGGGTATAATAGTCCAGTTGGTCTTTAGTGTTCTGCCTTAACTCTTTGACACACATCGCACATAGCCACATGTGTAGCCACATCTCCCTTCAATCCATATCACAAGTATTTCTGCTTCAAATCCTGATACATCTTGGTACTACCAGGATGAATAGAATAATCCAAGCCATGAGCTTTCTTCAATATAGTCTCACGAAGGCTTTCAATCTCCGGGACACATATCCGATCCGTGAACCATACGGTGCCTTGCTCATCTTCCGTGAATTCTAAACCTCGACCTTCAGTAATAAGATCCTTAATCTCTTGTATTTTAGCATCACCAATTTGTCCTTTGCGGATTTCTTGCTCCAAGGTAGGTTCCGCATCAATAATAACTCCTTCAGTATGATCAACTATTCCCAGGTTAAATCTCCTAAAATCCTCATCAATTTCATCGGGTAGCTGGGCAACAACAGCTGAATGAACGTGCTCCTTTCGACTCAAGGCATCTACAACCAAATTTCGCCTTGCCCGGTGATAGTGAATTTCCAAATCGTAATCCTTAATAAGCTCCAACCAACGACGTTGCCTAAGGTTGAGATCCTTCTGAGTGAATATATACTTCAAACTCTTATGATCCGTATATACTTGGCACTTCTCGTCCCACTTGAATTCTCTTTCCTTCACCAAAAGCGAGGTCATAAGCTTAGCAATCTTAGAAAATCCTTCAATAAATCTCCAATATTATCCTGCAAGTCCCAAGAAACTCCTAATATCCGTAACTGTAGTGGGTATGCTCCATGCCACTATCTCCTTCACTTTAGCAGGATCCACTGCTATTCCTCCATTAGAAATAATATGACCAAGAAAGGGCTTCTCGCCAATCCAAAACTCGCATTTGCTATACTTGGTGTAGAGTTGCTTGTCTCGTCGCTTCTGTAGCACCAATCTCAGATATTTCTCATGATCACTATCACTCTTGGAACAAATAAGAGTATCATCGATGAAAACCACGACGAATCTGTCCAAATCATGAACACCTTATTCTTTAGATCCATAAAATAGGCTGGGGCATTAGTTAATCCAAACGACATATCCGTGAACTCATATAATCCATATCGGGTCGAAGAAGCTGTCTTGGGAATATCCGATGGCCTAATCTTCATTTGATGGTAACCCGGTCGGAGTTCAATCTTCGAGAATACCCTGGCTCCTCTCATCTGATCAAACAAATCCTCAATACGGGGTAATGGACATTTTTTTATCACAGTGACATCGTTAAGGGACCTATAATCCACGCACATCCCTTGCAATCCATCTTTCTTCTTTACAAACAAAACTGGTGCTCTCCAAGGTGAAGAATTCAGACGAATGTATCCATCCTCTTGTAATTCCGTTAATTGTTTCTTAAGTTCCTTTAGCTCTTCTATGGACATCATGTATGGCCGTTTAGAAATAGGGGCTGTCTTAGGTAAGAGATTAATGACCAACTCAACTTCCATATCTGGTGGCATCCCTAATAACTCCTCTGGAAAGACATCCGGAAAATCTCCAATCCGCATGGATGTTGACACCAACAAACTTCCCATCTACTAAGAATGTCGCTAGTCTGGTGGCAGTAGTTACTGCAATTCCAACTTCAAATCTTTCTCCTTTGGAACTGGTGAGTTCTACGGTTCCCTTAGCGCAGTGTATAAACCACCATTGCCTTTCTTAACCATGACATACCAAGGATCAGATCTATACTGCTTGACTCTAACATTATAGCAGTGGCTCCAAATTCTCTACCCATAATGGTCAATGACAATCTACGTGTCATTTGATTCGCCACAACAGGCCCTTTAGGTGTAATTACTCTCATGGGTTTTCTCATATTGCCCATACCAAAATCTCAGCATGACGCATAATTTTATTAGCAACACATGGGGTCAAATAAACCTTTTTATTCCTCCTAAAATAGTATCATACCGAATACTAACTAAAGGAACATGTAGATCCTACAAATAGTAGTAATTTATATATATGTTTATGTAGCTTGGTGGAGCTGGTGGTGGTGAAGATGGTGGTTGTTGTCGTTGTCTCTCCAACCGTGATTGCCTTATCTCTTGATGTATCTCCAGACGGGCCTGACGTATTTCCTCGCGTTCTTGTCTTATCTGGTTTTGCATTTCGGTCACCATGTCTGTCAATTGTTGTATTACCAGCCTTTGGGTTGCAATCACTTGATCGGTTTCAACAGGTGGAGGATTTGGAGGATTCATTTCTGTTTGCTGTTGCGTGATAAGCTTTCCTTTCCTGGTATTGACCATCTGAGTTAGATACATATGGTAAGAGAATAGTAGCCAAGGCAGGTACATACAAATCCAGTTATTTTGGGGGATTTATTAGCTAAGCAGATTAATATTCCACCTACTATAGCTAATTCAATACCTTATGTTGGTACATGCTAAGATGCCCATATATAATATTTCAATCAATCAAAGAAGCAAATCAGACATTTATCATCAGAACAATCAAACAACATTTTTAATAGAGAAAATAATTTTAATTTTTGTCTTAGGCTTCCTAACTCTTAAAAATGTCATAGGGGTAGGGATTCCAAGGTGTGAAATCCATCTTGTCTAAGAGTAGAAAAGATAAGAATGATCAGAGTAGAACAGTAGAAGGTGAGACAGGATCAAGATAAGTATAGAAAAAATCAGAGTAAGGTAAGTATAGAATGAATCAGAATAAGGTAAGTAGGTAAGGGTTTTGTCCATTTCTATCTAGGTTTCGTCCTACAGTCAACATTTCCTCTGATACCACTTCTGTAACACCCGGTTTTAAAGGACAAAGCCGGGTGCATCTCATACATGCGCCAAGAAGACAACATATATAATAACAGAGTGTATAGAGATAAATGTCACAATAATCAGAGTAATTATTACATAGCGGAAGACTTACAAAAATAAAAGTATAATCATAAAACGAACTAAGGATCGTCGGCGCCAATGTCAACTGAGAAACGCCACCTAGATCGGATCAAACTCCTCGATACTTGACTCCACTTGAAACCACCTGTTCTTCTCCTGTGGGGGGGGGGGGGGGGGGGTGTGAGACAGCAAGAGTGAGCTCACATACGTTCATAGCTCAACAAGTCGTGGGGAATAATGTGGCATGAACTCACCAAAGGTGGGAGTTCATGAAGTGTAAGGCTGATCAATGAAATAAAGGCTGAAGCTGAGCATTGCTTTTATAAGTTGGTCAAAATTTTATTAGCAGTTACTAAGTGTAAGTAAATACCAAACCATAGTAATAATAAGTAAAAGTAATAATAAAATAATCCCAAATGCAATGAAATGACAGATTAAGTTTAAGTTCCATAAATTAATCATGTGAGTGTCCGAGCCGCTCATGACCGTGAGCACGGCTAGTATACCAGTTTTACACTCTGCAGAGGTTGCGCATCTTTACCCACAAGTCATGTTACCCATCTGCCAAGAGATGGCCAATCCCATACACCTCTACCGAGGAGGCGAGGCAGGGTAACACTACGAGGCCTTTACAAAGTTCCACTAGCTTTAGACTACCCGCTACAGTTTATAGGAAGTTCCAGTGCAGGGTTCCTGGCTGACCGCCATCGCAGCAAAATCAACCAGGGACCTCCCTACACTGACCACTCCCCTACTGCCCTTGCCCCTTTCGAGTAAGGTAGCCCTCCCCTAGCTTTCCTAGTTAATCAGCCAAGGGCGTCCCATTAAACCCTTGTGGTAGCACTGTTTTCCCGGGTGGTTCTCCATGTTCCCATTAACATAATGATCTTAACATGAAGAAGGAATAATAAAACAGATAACAATAAATAGCATAACAATGAGTGATGAATATCTCTATACCCAAATCCACATAAAGCAATAGCATGTACTACCCAAAACTTTAGTAGTAAAACCAGTGGTGAAGCAAGGTACAGAGATAGTCAAATCTAGGGTATCCTATTGGGTCCCAGCAAAATTATCCTATGCAGACCATTATGAATAATAAGAACATGAATGGGTAAAAGAAGTGATCAAGGGCACAACTTGCCTTCAATGAGCTCCTGCTCAGCTATCTCTACTTGCTGAACCTCAGAATCCACAGTGACTTGCTCGTCTACTCGCATCAACACAATACATACATAGTATAGCATAAATTAACATCACATCAAACATGTAAATAAAATACACAGTAAAAATCTATACATTAAAATGAGATCATAGGAACTGGAATCACTAAATTTGGAGTTATAGATTTTAAGTTATGAATTTCCTAAGGTTTAATGTGCTTGAAATGAGATTAAATAATAAATTAATTTTCTAACTGTTTTCATGTCAAAACAGAGACACTAAGTGGTAGAGAGTAAAATTATAAAATTTTAGAAAGCGGAATGGATTAATTTGGAGTTCATATGTATTTCCTATGGATTATCAAAGTTCTAGCAATTATTTTGTATTAAAAATCTATTTAATAATCATTTTCCCTGATTTTATTATGTTCTGGACTGGGCCTCATTTTATGGAAACGCCAGGGGCTTCGGGGTAAAAATCCAGAGACACAGAGAATAGTGACTAAGGGACGGCGGGTTGATTCCACTAAAGTTCGAGGGCTCTTTAACAAAACCGACCCGCGAAGGGGTATCGTGGGATGCCAGCCGCTGGATTAGAAACCAAGGGCCCCGATTTACTTCTTCGATTTAATGAAACCGTGCGCGACCAGAGCCGTCGATCAAGCGATCCACGGTTGAGATTCTATGTGGACGAAGGGTATACGTGATCTAATCTAAACCGTTACATCGCGGATCTACGGTCAATATCCCAATACGGCAAAACCTTACGCGCTGTTTGATCCCAGCCGTTCATCTTGCGATCAACGGCGCACGGCATCCCTCCTTCCTCCCAACCAGCTGCCCGGCAACACAGAGCGCGCCCGCGGCGGCGCAAACGCCGGCGACCCTCGATCGTGGCGGTCCCATGCATTCTACCCGATGCGGCTAGCGTTTCCCGTAGAGAAGAACGAAGCGAGCATGATGGACGAGGACTCCCAGACGGAGATGGCGCGACGACGACTGGCCACGATGTGGTGCGGATCTGCCCACACGCCCATCTCCGGTGAGCAATTGACGCGATTAGACCGGTCGGCTTCCCCACCAGCTAGGTACTACACGTCAAGAAGAGGTAGGTGGAAATCGAGGTGGCTTCATACCGTAACTTTGAGTTGCACAGTCGCCGGTCCACGATGAGGTGCGGCGCCGGTCGACTCGGCAGCAATGGCGGCGCGTGGTGAAGCTCAACCGGAATCTCCACAGCGCGGTACAGAAAGCCGCCAAGCTTCGCCCCGTGGCCCTGCCCCTGGATTACGCTATCGGGTCAGGTTGGCGGCCAACCGAGGCTGTCCGCGTCAGCGGCGCATCCCAAGCTACGATGGCGGCAATGGTGGTGTGGCGCAGACCTTTGGGTGGCTTTGGGGGACGAAGAAATCACGGCAGTCGAGGTCTTTATACTCCCATGACCGATTCCTAACCGCCATGACTGGATTCCCGTGGCTATTCCACGGTGCGCGCACGACGGGGAGGAAAACCCGTGCGAGTTGTTGGAGCTTCCCGGTCGCCGTAACAGTGCCACACGCCCAGGTGAGGATGAGGTTGACCGGAGGATTGGACCCGCGATCCACGCGCATGCCATGGGCGGATCCCGGCGACGGGTTCGCTTCATCCGGTTGAAGAAGGTGGCGAGTGGGGCGGCGATTTAGACGGAGGAGTGGAGGAGATAAGTCCGAGCACTGGGGCCCACCTGTCACACACACGATTCAGCGTTCCCAGCTAGGTGCGTGCGGCAAGAGCGACAAACGGTGGGTGAAGGGAATGACGGATGGGGCCCACATGTTGATGACGCGCGCTGGTAATGGTTCCTGGGCTGTGCGTGAGTATAGGGAAAATGGGCTGAAAGAAGCAAGCCGGCCCAAGTAGGGTTTTTATCTCTTTTTTTCATCTTTTATTCCCTTTTCTCTATTTCTAAATTCAATTTGAATTCGAATGTAGATTCAAACCTTGTGCCAATTTTATCCTCAATTCATATTGTGGCCTTAAAAGTACTAATTTTTGGAAATATATGAATTTCCTTTATATTTTATACACTCTCTTTTGCAAATTCTCAAATTAGGTCTTAAATCCAAATGTGGGCATTAATGTATTGATTTATATGGTTATTTTCTCTATTTTGTGTAACCTTTTCCTTCTCCTTTTTATGGCTTTGTTTTCAAATTAGGGTTTGGATGTTGTGGGCACATTAATACATTGCTATTGATACTTTTATTTTTATTATCCACAAATGCACAATCCAATAAACTCCAGCATGATGCACAAGTTATTTATGTGTTCTTTGTTTTAATTATCCACTTTTGAACTAGGGTTAATCACATGTAATGATAAGTAGAAGCCACAAATTTTTGATATTATCTCAATTCTCATTATTGCTCTTTTGAGTATTACACCTTCATTCCAAACTTGGTGAGTATGTCTTGAATGTACTTCGTTTGGCTAATGAAGGTGCCCTCTTGGAGTTGCTTCACTTGAAATCCTAGAAAATACTTCAACTCCCCCATCATTGACATCTCGAATTTTTGTATCATGATCCTACTAAACTTTTCACAAATGGATTTGTTAGTAGACCCAAATATGATATCATCAACATAAATTTGGCATACAAACAAATCATTTTCAATTGTTTTAGTAAAGAGAGTAGGATCGGCCTTTCCAACTTTGAAGCCATTAGTGATAAGAAAATCTCGAAGGCATTCATACCATGCTCTTGGGGCTTGCTTGAGCCCATAAAGTGCCTTTGAGAGTTTATATACATGGTTAGGATACTCACTATCTTCAAAGCCTAGAGGTTGCTCAACATAGACCTCTTCCTTGATTGGTCCATTGAGGAAGGCACTCTTCACGTCCATTTGATAGAGCTTAAAGCCATGGTAAGTAGCATAGGCAAGTAATATACGAATTGACTCAAGCCTAGCTACGGGTGCATAGGTTTCACCAAAATCCAAACCTTCGACTTGTGAATAACCCTTGGCCACAAGTCGTGCCTTGTTCCTAGTCACCACACCATGCTCATCTTGTTTGTTGCGGAAGACCCACTTGGTTCCTACAACATTTTGGTTAGGACGTGGAACCAAATGCCATACCTCATTTCTTGTGAAGTTGTTGAGCTCCTCTTGCATCGCCAACACCCAATCCGAATCTTGAAGTGCTTCCTCTACCCTGTGTGGCTCAATAGAGGAAACAAAAGAGTAATGTTCACAGAAATGAGCAACACGAGATCGAGTGGTTACCCCCTTATGAATATCGCCGAGGATGGTGTTCACGGGGTGATCTCGTTGGATTGCTTGGTGGACTCTTGGGTGTGGCGGCCTTGGATCTTGTTCACCTTCCTTGTTTTGATCATTGGCGTCTCCCCCTTGATCAATGTCCTCCTCTTGAGGTTGCTCTTCTTCTTGATCTTCATTGTCATCATCTTGAGCTTGATCCTCATCTTGGGTTGGTGGAGATGCTTGCATGGAGGAAGATGGTTGATCTTGTGCTTGTGGAGGCTCTTCGGATTCTTGAGGACACACATCCCTAATAGACATGTTCCTTAGCGCGATGCATGGAGCCTCTTCATCATCTAGCTCATCAAGATCAACTTGCTCTACTTGAGAGCCGTTAGTCTCATCAAACACAATGTCACAAGAAACTTCAACCAGTCCAATGGACTTGTTAAAGACTCTATATGCCCTTGTGTTTGAATCATAACCAAGTAAAAAGCCTTCTACAGCCTTAGGAGCAAATTTAGATTTTCTACCTCTTTTAACAAGAATAAAGCATTTGCTACCAAAGACTCTAAAATATGAAACATTGGGCTTTTTACCGGTGAGGAGTTCATATGATGTCTTTTTGAGGATTCGGTGTAGATATAACCGGTTGATGGCGTAGCAAGCAGTGTTGACCGCCTCGGCCCAAAACCGATCTGAAGTCTTGTACTCATCAAGCATGGTCCTTGCCATGTCCAATAGAGTTCTATTCTTCCTCTCCACTACACCATTTTGTTGTGGCGTGTAGGGAGAAGAGAACTCATGCTTGATGCCCTCCTCTTCAAGGAAGCCTTCAATTTGAGAGTTCTTGAACTTTGTTCCATTCTCGCTTCTTATTTTCTTGATCCTCAAGCCAAACTCATTTTGAGCCCGTCTCAAGAATCCTTTCAAGGTCTCTTGGGTTTGAGATTTATCCTGTAAAAAGAATACCCAAGTGAAGCGAGAATAATCATCCACAATAACTAGACAGTACTTACTCCCGCCGATGCTTATGTAAGCTATCGGGTCGAATAGGTCCATGTGGAGTAGTTCCAGTGGCCTGTCAGTCGTCATGATGTTCTTGTGTGGATGATGAACACCAACTTGCTTCCCTGCTTGGCATGCGCTACAAATCTTGTCTTTCTCAAAATGAACATTGGTTAGTCCCAAAATGTGTTCTCCCTTTAGAAGCTTATGAAGATTCTTCATCCCAACGTGGGCTAGTCGGCGATGCCAGAGCCAACCCATGTTAGTCTTAGCAATTAAGCAAGTGTCGAGTTCAGCTCTATTGAAATCAACTAAGTATAGCTGACCCTCTAACACTCCCTTAAAAGCTATTGAATCATCACTTCTTCTAAAGACAGTAACACCTACATCCGTAAAAAGATAGTTGTAACCCATTTTGCATAATTGAGAAATAGAAACAAGTTGTAATCTAATAAATCTACAAGAAAAACATTGGAAATAGAATGGTCAGGTGATATAGCAATTTTACCCAATCCTTTGACCAAACCTTGATTTCCATCCCCGAATGCGATCGCTCTTTGGGGATCTTGGTTTTTCTCATAGGAGGAGAACATCCTTTTCTCACCGGTCATATGGTTTGTGCACTCGCTATCGATGATCCAACTTGAGCCCCCGGATGTATAAACCTACAACACAAATTTAGGCCTTGTTCTTAGGTACCCAAACGGTCTTGGGTCCTTTTACATTAGAAACAAGCACCTTGGGTACCCAAACACAAGTCTTTGACCCCTTGTGTTTTCCCCCAACATATTTAGCAACTACCTTGCCTGATTTGTTAGTTAGCACATAAGAAGCATCAAAAGTTTTGAATGAAACATTATGATCATTTGATGCAGTAGGAGATTTCTTCTTAGGCATTTTAACATGTGTAGAACGCCTAGAGCTAGAAGTCTCATTCTTATAAGTAAAAGCATGGTGAGAATGAGTCTTCTTGGCATGAATTCTCCTAATCTTATCCTCAGGATAACCGGCAGGATATAAAATATAGCCCTCATTATCCTAAGGCATGGGAGCCTTGCCCTTAACAAAATTAGACAATCTTTTAGGAGGGGAATTAAGTTTGACATTGTCTCTATGTTGGAAGCCAATGTCATCCTTAATGCCAGGGCGTCTCCCACTATAAATCATACTACGAGCAAATTTAAATTTTTAATTCTCTAGTTCATGCTCGGCAATTTTAGCATCTAATTTAGCTATATGATCATTTTGTTGTTTAATCATAGCAAGGTGATCATGAATAGCATCAATGTTAATATCTCTACATCTAGTACAAATGGAAACACGATCAACGCTAGATGTAGAGGGTTTGTAATCATTTAATTCAACAATCTTAGCATGTAAAACAACATTCTCATCTCTAAGATTGGAAATAGAGATATTACAAACATCTAATTCCTTAGCCTTAGCAATTAATTTATCATTCTCAATTCTAAGGCTAGCAAGAGATTCATTCAATTTGTCAATCTTAGCAATTAAATTGGCATTCTCATTTCTAAGACTAACAATTGAATCATCACAAACATTTGATTTCTCAACCTTAGCAATCAATTTAGCATTTTCATTTCTAAGGCTAGAAATAGTGTCATGGCAAGTGCTTAGCTCACTAGTTAATTTTTCATTTTTCTCTACCACCTGAGCATAAGCATTTTTTGTCTTAACATGCTTTTTGTTTTCCTTAATAAGGAAGTCCTCTTGGCTATCCAAGAGTTCATCCTTCTCATGAATAGCACTAATCAATTCATTAAATTTCTCCTTTTGTTGCATGTTAAGATTGGCAAAAACAGTAAACAAATCATCCTCATCATCACTAGAGGTTGCATACTTAGTGGAGGATCTTGATTTTACCTTCTTCTTGCCGTCCTTTGCCATGAGGCACTTGTAGCCGACATTGGGGAAGAGAAGACCTTTGTTGATGGCGATGTTGGCGGCGTCCTCGTCGTCGGAGGAGTCGGTGGAGCTCTCGTTGGAGTCTCACTCCCGGCAAACATGGGCATCGCCACCCTTCTTCTTGTAATACCTCTTCTTCTCCTTTTTCTTTCTCCTCTTGTCGTTATCCCTGTCACTATCACTAGATAAAGGACATTTAGCGATAAAATGACCGGGCTTACCACACTTGTAGCAAACCTTCTTGGAGCGGGGCTTGTAATCCTTCCCCCTCTTTTGCTTGAGGATTTGGTGGAAGCTCTTGATGATGAGCGCCATCTCCTCATTGTCGAGCTTGGAGGCGTCTATGGGGACCCTACTTGGTGTAGAGTCTTCTTTCTTCTCCTCCGTTGCTTTGAATGCAACGGGTTGTGCCTCGGGTACGGAGGAGGCGCCTTGCTCGATGATCTTCTTGGAGCCTTTGATCATTAGTTTAAAGCTCACAAATTTTCCTATTACTTCCTCGGGAGACATTAGTTTATATCTTGGATCACCACGAATTAATTGAACTTGAGTAGGGTTAAGAAATACGAGTGATCTAAGAATAACCTTGACCATCTCATGGTCATGCCATTTGGTGCTCCCGAGGTTGCACACTTGATTAACTAAGGTCTTTAGCCGGTTGTACATGGCTTGCAGGTCTTCTCCTTGGTTGAGCATAAAACGACCGAGCTCCCCCTCGATCGTTTCCCTCTTGGTGATCTTGGTCACCTCGTCTCCTTCGTACGCGGTTTTGAGCACATCCCAAATCTCTTTGGCGCTCTTCAACCCTTGCACCTTATTATACTCCTCTCAACTTAGAGAGACGAGGAGTATAGTGGTAGCTTGGGAGTTGAAGTGCCGGATTTGGGCAACTTCGTCCGAGTCATAGTCTTCATCCCCTACGGATGGTACCTGTACTCCAAAATCAACAACATCCCAAATGCTAGTGTGGAGTGAGGTTAGATGGTGCCTCATTTTATCACTCCACATATTATAATCTTCACCATCAAAAACGGGTGGTTTGCCTAATGGAACGGAAAGTAAAGGAGTACGTTTGGAAATGCGAGGGTAGTGTAGGGGGATCTTACTAAACTTCTTGCGCTCATGGCGCTTAGAAGTTACAGATGACGCGTCGGAGCCGGAGGTGGATGGCGACGAAGAATTGGTCTCGTAGTAGACCACCTTCTTCATCTTCTTCTTCTTGTCGCCACTCCGATGCGACTTGTTGTGGGAGGTTGACTCTCCCTTTCCTTTGGAGCCGCCTTGATGGAGCCTTCCCGTGGCTTGTAGCGGGCTTCTCGCCGGTCATGACCTCCTTCTTGGCGTGATCTCCCGACATCACTTTGAGCGGTTAGGCTCTAATGAAGTACTGGGCTCTGATACCAATTGAAAATCGCCTAGAGGAGGGGTGAATAGGCGAAATCTGAAAATTATAAACTTAAGCACAACTACAAGCCGGGGTTAGCGTTAGAAATATAATCGAGTCCGAAAGATAGGGCAAAAACAAATCACCCAAAGAAATAGAGCGGATGGCACGATGATTTGTTTTACTGAGGTTCGGTTCTTGCAAATCTACTCACCGTTGAGGTGGTCACAAAGACTGGGTCTCTTTCAACCCTTTCCCTCTGTCAAACGGTCACCTAGATCGAGTGAGCTTCTCTTCTTAATCAATCGAGACACTAAGTCCCCACAAGGACCACCACACAATTGGTGTCTCTTGTCTTGATTACAATTGAGTTGGGAACAAGAAAGAAAGAAGAAGAAAAGCGATCCAAGCGTAAGAACTCAAAAGAACACAAATGTCACTCTCTCTAGTCACTATTTGATTGGAATGAACTTTGGACTTGGGAGAGGATTTGATCTCTTTGTTTGTGACTTGTAGTGAAGTCTAGAGCTCTTGTATTGAATGCAAAATGGCTGAAACTTGGATGCATTGAAGTGTGGTGGTTGGGGGATATTTATAGCCTCAACCACCAAAGTGGCCGTTGGTGAAGGCTTCTGTCGTATGGCGCACCGGACAGTCCGGTGCGCCACCGGACACTGTCCGGTGCGCCAGCCACGTCACCAGGCCGTTGGGTTCCGACCGTTGGAGCTCTGACAAGTGGGGCCACCGGACAGTCCGGTGGTGCACCGGACAGGTCCTGTTCACTGTCCGGACAAGTGGGGCCTGCTCTGACTTCTGCACGCGCAGGCGCGCACTGTTCACTTTCACTGTTCATTTGCAGACGACCGTTGGCGCGAAGTAGCCGTTTGCTCCGCTGGCACACCGGACAGTCCGGTGTTACACCGGACAGTCCGGTGAATTATAGCGGAGCGGCTTCCCTAAATTTCCGAAGCTGGCAAGTTCGAGTGAATCCTCCCTGGTGCACCGGACACTGTCCGGTGGCACACCAGACAGTCCGGTGCGCCAGACCAGGGCTGCCTTCGGTTTAACTTTGTTCCTTTGTTTTGAACCCTTTCTTTTATCTTTGTATTTGTTTGATGTGAACCTTTGGCACCTGTAGAACATATATTCTAGAGCAAACTAGTTAGTCCAATTGTTTGTGTTGGGCAATTCAACCATCAAAATTCATATAGGAAAATGTTTGACCATATTTTCCTTTCACCCGTAACATGCTTGTCCCCGCAGGGCCCGTTACAGTGGGCCTTCGGGCGAGATGAGGACGCGGGACTGGCAGACTTCGTTGGAGTCTTGCCCTCGTCTTGCAATGGAGAGGACGAAAGGCAATCACGCCGGTCATCATCCGACCGGCGCCCTCGGCTCGCTCGGGCACGGTCTTTATTGGAGTAGCGAGGCAACGAAGACTTCGAGCGAAGGGTAGCGTCTTCGTCTTCGTCTTTGCCTCAACAAAAACATACTTTGTTGGTCAAAAAAAGTTAATCGATACATTTATATTGCGTACAAGTACATACTCATGTGTAAAAGTCGGGCTGCAAACTCGAAGTAGAAAAATCTACAGAAAACTATACACACGGAAAAAAACATACTTTGGTCGTAAAAAAAATGCGGTAAGGTACATGCATGCCACTGAAGCACTATGTACTCGTCCCGCACTATATAAATTCCCTGGCCTTTTAGCTTACCTGCTGCAGCAGCACCATACATGCATGCAGATAAATGAAGGAGAACCTGCTCTAATCAATAAGTTTTCCTGGCCTTTCAGTAGATTATATTGATTGGATATGCTGTGCTGTAATCAATCAATCAATAAATAAAGGAGAACGAATTGCTAATGATTAAGTTTTTATCGTGCATGCATGCATTATACTACTCATATTTGGCAAAAAAGGATGATTTGGCGTGGTTGGTGGTGATGAATGAATGATATGGCTGGCAACTCAGCAGAACCTGCTTCTATTCCTCTGCCCATGCTTAGCTGCCTGCCTGGCTCCGGACCAGATGTATTTAAGCGTGTTTGCGCTGGCAGCACTTCTGTTGATTAAACGCTAGCTGATTCACACACTGCACCAGCTGGGCTACAAATTAGTTAAATTAGACATATAGATACTTGGATCCCTTGTTAGTTAGCTATTTCTCCGTTTTTTTTCAAATCGTAAGTCATTTTCAATTTATTATTACAGAGTCAAAATCATCGCAAGTTTTTTTTTTACCAAAATTACAGGAAAAAAAATAGCCGTTCCAAACTGTTGTGTCCTTTTAAAGCCGTTCCAATTGTTTCCCATACAGAAAATAGCTACGCCTATCAACCGAGCTTGCAGTATTATATATATTACACAAAAATCCAAGCCACAAGGCGTTGGAATTAATTGTGTCCTTGTGTGCTGGCTATGACGCTCAGTTAAAAATTCACTAGTAAACAAAACAGCGTCAAGGCCAATATGGTAGAACTGGATGCGTGCATGTGGAATGAGAGATATATAGAGACATGATGCTTTGTCTTGTTATATTAGCATGCATGCACTAGCAAACATGGTCAAACAAACACTAATCTATACTACTTATTAAGAGTGTAATATTAGTCTGCCTCCCGCCGTTCTGCCGTTCTGCCATCCTGCAACCTCAACCGTCCATTCCATTGTTCTACAATTTCAACCGTTCGATCACCAGCCGCTCGATCCCCCACCGCCGCCAGTCGTCCGATCCCATCACCCGATCCCCGCCCCGGAGGTTGGTGATGCGAGGGATGGCCCCTGCCCCGGTGCCCCCCACCCCCGTTACCCTCGTCTGATCCTCTTCCTCCCCCGCAGTCTCCGATCCGCCCGGCTTCACCAAATCCACCCCTCCCCACGCAACAGCCACCGACCGTGTTCGCCGCCCCACCTCCCCGCCTGGCGTCCGTGTTGCTCGCCGCCCTGGAAGGGACGCGTCCACAAGAGGCAAGGTCGTGCCCCCGCCCGCCCCCGCGCAACCGCCGCGGCGCTCGACGTGTGGACGTCCGAGCCGGCGCCCGTGCAGGAGCGGCGCCGGAAGCTGCTCCAGATGCTGGGGCTCGCCGGGGACCCCGCCCTGGCGCGCCTCGAGATGGGCCGATCGGTCTCCTACGACGACGGGCATGTGCCCGTCCACCCGGCGCCGGCCTCGCCGCCCATCTCCCGATCCAGATCAGACGGCGGCGCCGTGCCGGCCTCGGTGACCAAGCCGCCGCTGGGAGGGCGGTCGCCGGGCTCCTCTGAGGCCACGCCCGAAGGGGAGGAGGAGGAGGAGGCCGACCCGAGGTGTCTGATCCGGAACCTCGACGACGGCAGCGAGTTCGTGGTCAAGGAGGGGTCCGAGCTCCGCGAGGTCGGCACGGGCCGGTGAAAGGGAATTAGGCTTACACCTAGTCCCTAAATAATTTTGGTGGTTGAATTGCCCAACACAAATATTGGACTAACTAGTTTGCTCTAGTGTATAAGTTATACAGGTACAAAAGGTTCACACTCAGCCAATAAAAAGATCAAGTGTTGGATTCAACAAAGGAGCTAAGAGGCAACCGAAGGCACCTCTGGTCTGGGGGCACCGGACTGTCCGGTGTACACCGGACAATGTCCGGTGCGCCACCGGTGCACCAGAGGACTCCGACTTCAAACTCTTCGCCTTCGGGAATTCTCGGAAGCCGGCGCGCTATAATTCACCGGACTGTCCGGTGTGCACCGGACATGTCCGGTGCTCCAAGGAAGCGCGGTCTCCGGAACTCGCCAGCCTCGGGTTCGCGCGGCAGCCGCTCCGCTAAAATTCACCGGACTGTCCGGTGTGCACCGGACTGTCCGGTGTGCCAGCGGAGCAACGGCTATTTCGGCGCCAACGGCTACCTGCGGTGCATTTAATGCGCGCGCAGCGCGCGCAGACGTCAGGCACGCCCATACCGGTGCACCGGACATCAAACAGTACATGTCCGGTGTGCACCGGACACCCAGGAGGGCCCAGAAGTCAGAAGCTCCAACGGTCAGAATCCAACGGCATTGATGACGTGGCAGGGGCACCGGACTGTCCGTGTGCACCGGACTGTCCGGTGCGCCATCGAACAGAGGCCTCCAGCCAACGGTCAAGTTTGGTGGTTGGGGCTATAAATACCCCAACCACCCCCACATTCATTGCATCCAAGTTTTCCAACTTCCAACCACTTACAAGAGCTAGGCATTCAATTCTAGACACACCAAAGAGATCAAATCCTCTCCAATTCCACTCAAGCCTTTAGTGACTAGCGAGAGAGATTTGCCGTGTTCTTTTGAGCTCTTGCGTTGGATCGCTTTCTTTCTTTCTCATTTGTTCTTGTGATCAAAACTCAATTGTAACCAAGGCAAGAGGCACCAATTGTGTGGTGGCCCTTGCGGGGAAGTTTTGTTCCCGTTTGATTGAGAAGAAGAAAAGCTCACTCGGTCCGAGGGACCGTTTGAGAGAGGGAAGGGTTGAAAGAGACCCGGCCTTTGTGGCCTCCTCAACGGGGAGTAGGTTTGCGAGAACCGAACCTCGGTAAAACAAATCCACGTGTCACACTCTTCATTTACTTGCGATTTGTTTTGCGCCCTCTCTCGCGGACTCGTTTATATTTCTAACGCTAACCCGGTTTGTAGTTGTGTTTATATTTGTAAATTTCAGTTTCGCCCTATTCACCCCCCCCTCTAGGCGACTTTCAATTGGTATCAGAGCCCGGTGCTTCATTAGAGCCTAACCGCTCGAAGTGATGTCGGGAGATCACACCAAGAGGGAGATGGAGACCGGCGATAACAAGCCCACTACAAGCCAAGGGAGTACTTCATCGGAAGAGTCCCGCACCAAGAGAAGGGAGAAGAAGAAGAACTCCTCCAAACGGAAGGAGAAAAGATCTTCCTCTTCTCACCACAAGGAGAAGAAGGAAAAATCTTCCTCTCACAAGCCGCATCGGAGTGGGGACAAGCACAAGAGGATGAGGAAGGTGGTCTACTACGAGACCGACACTTCATCGACATCCACCTCCGGCTCCGACGCGGCATCCGTCACTTCTAAACGCCAAGAGCGTAAGAAGTATAGTAAGATTCCCCTACGCTACCCTCGCATTCCTAAACATACACCTTTACTTTCCGTCCCATTAGGCAAACCACCAACTTTTAATGGTGAAGATTATGCTATGTGGAGTAATTTAATGCGATTTCATCTAACCTCTCTCCACAAAAGTATATGGGATGTTGTTGAGTATGGTGTACAGGTACCATCTGTAGGGGATGAGGACTATGACACGGACGAAGTAGCCCAAGTCGAGCACTTCAACTCCCAAGCCGCAACCATTCTCCTTGCCTCTCTAAGCAAGGAGGAATACAACAAAGTGCAAGGGTTGAAGAACGCAAAGGAGATTTGGGACCTACTCAAGACGGCGCACGAGGGTGATGAACTCACAAAGATCACCAAGCGGGAAACGATCGAGGGGGAGCTCGGTCGCTTCCGTCTTCGCCAAGGGGAGGAGCCACAAGATATGTACAACCGGCTCAAGACCTTGGTGAACCAAGTGCGCAACCTTGGGAGCAAAAAGTGGGATGACCACGAAGTGGTTAAGGTTATTTTAAGAGCACTTATTTTCCTTAACCCCACTCAAGTACAATTAATTCGTGGTAATCCTAGATATCCACTAATGACCCCCGAGGAAGTTATCGGGAATTTTGTAAGCTTTGAATGCATGATTAAGGGCTCAAAGAAGATCAACGAGCTTGATGAACCTTCTACATCCGAGGCGCAACCGGTGGCCTTCAAGGCAATGGAGGAGAAGAAGGAGGAGTCTACACCAAGTAGACAACCAATTGACGCCTCCAAGCTCGACAATGAGGAGATGGCCTTAATCATCAAAAGCTTTCGGCAAATCCTCAAGCAACGGAAGGGGAAGGACTACAAACCCCGTTCCAAGAAGGTTTTCTACAAGTGTGGTAAGCCCGGTCACTTTATTGCAAAATGTCCTATGTCTAGTGACAGTGACAGGGGCGACGACAAGAAGGGAAGAAGAAAGGAGAAGAAGAAGTATTACAAGAAGAAGGGCGGTGATGCCCATGTTTGTCGGGAGTGGGACTCCGACGAAAGCTCAAGCGACTCCTCCGACGACGAGGACGCCGCCAACATCGCCGTCACTAAAGGCCTCCTCTTCCCAAACGTCGGCCACAAATGTCTCATGGCCAAGGACGGCAAAAAGAAGGTAAAATCAAGGTCCTCCACTAAATATGAAACATCTAGTGATGAGGATGAAGATAAAAATGAGGAGGATAACTTGCGCATTCTTTTTGCTAACCTCAACATGCAACAAAAAGAAAAATTAAATGAATTGATTAGTGCTATACATGAGAAGGATGACCTCTTGGATTCTCAAGAGGACTTCCTTATTAAAGAGAATAAGAAGCATGTTAAGGTTAAAAATGCTTATGCTCTAGAAATAGAAAAATGTGAAAAATTGTCTAGTGAGCTAAGTACTTGCCATGAGACTATAGACAACCTTAGAAATGAAAATGCTAATTTGTTAGCTAAGGTTGATTCTCATATTTGCAAGGTCTCAATTCCAAATCCTAGAAATGATAATGATGATTTGCTTGCTAGGATTGAAGAATTGAACATTTCTCTTGCTAGCCTTAGAAATGAGAATGAGAAATTAATTGCTAAGGCTAAGGATTTTGATGTTTGCAATGCTACTATTTCCGACCTTAGAACTAAAAATGATTTGTTGCATGCTAAGGTCATTGAATTAAAATCTTGCAAACCTTCTACATCTACTGAGCATATTTCCATTTGTACTAGATGTAGAGATGTTGATATCAATGCTCTATAATGGGAGACGCCCTGGCATCAAGGATGGCATTGGCTTCCAAAGGGGAGACAATGTCAAACTTAATGCCCCTCCAAAGAATTTATCTAACTTTGTTAAGGGCAAGGCTCCCATGCCTCAGGATAACGAGGGTTACATTTTGTACCCTGCCGGCTATCCTGAGAGCAAAATTAGAAGAATTCATTCTAGGAAGTCTCACTCTGGCCCTAACCATGCTTTTATGTATAAGGGTGAGACATCTAGTTCTAGGCAACCAACCCGTGCTAAGTTGCCTAGAAAGAAAATTCCTAATGCATCAAATGAGCATGCCATTTCATTTAAGACTTTTGATGCATCTTATGTTTTAACTAACAAATCTGGCAAGGTAGTTGCCAAAATTATTGGGGGCAAACACAAGGGCTCCAAGACTTGTGTTTGGGTACCCAAGGTTCTTGTTTCTAATGCTAAAGGACCCAAAACCGTTTGGGTACCTAAAATCAAGAACTAAAATTGTTTTGTAGGTTTATGCATCCGGGGGCTCAAGTTGGATACTCGACAGCGGGTGCACAAACCACATGACAGGGGAGAAGAAGATGTTCTCCTCCTACGAGAAAAACCAAGATCCCCAACGAGCTATCACATTCGGGGATGGAAATCAAGGTTTGGTCAAAGGATTGGGTAAAATTGCTATATCACCTGACCATACTATTTCCAATGTTTTTCTTGTAGATTCTTTGGATTACAATTTGCTTTCCGTATCCCAATTATGTCAAATGGGCTACAACTGTCTTTTTACTGATACAGGTGTTACTGTCTTTAGAAGAAGTGATGATTCAGTAGCATTTAAGGGAGTGTTAGAGGGTCAGCTATACTTGGTAGATTTTGATAGAGCTGAACTCAACACTTGCTTAGTTGCTAAGACTAACTTGGGTTGGCTCTGGCACCGCCGACTTGCCCATGTTGGAATGAAGAATCTTCACAAGCTTCTAAAGGGAGAACACATTTTAGGACTAACCAATGTTCATTTTGAGAAAGACAGGATTTGTAGCGCGTGCCAAGCCGGGAAGCAAGTTGGTGTCCATCATCCACACAAAAACATCATGACTACCGACAGGCCACTGGAGCTCCTACACATGGATTTGTTCGGCCCGATCGCTTACATAAGCATCGGCGGTAGTAAGTATTGTCTTGTAATTGTGGATGATTATTCTCGCTTCACTTGGGTGTTCTTTTTACAGGACAAATCTTATACCCAAGAGACCTTAAAGGGATTCTTGAGACGGGCTCAAAATGAGTTCGGCTTAAGGATCAAGAAAATTAGAAGCGACAATGGAACGGAGTTCAAGAACTCTCAAATTGAAGGCTTCCTTGAGGTGGAGGGCATCAAGCATGAGTTCTCCTCTCCCTACACTCCACAACAAAATGGTGTAGTGGAGAGGAAGAATCGAACTCTATTGGACATGGCAAGAACCATGCTTGATGAGTACAAGACACCGGATCGGTTTTGGGCCGAAGCGGTCAACACCGCTTGCTACGCCATCAACCGGTTATATCTTCACCGAATCCTCAAGAAGACATCCTATGAACTCCTAACCGGTAAAAAGCCCAATATTTCATATTTTAGAGTTTTTGGTAGCAAATGTTTTATTCTTGTCAAAAGAGGTAGAAAATCTAAATTTGCTCCTAAAACTGTAGAAGGCTTTTTACTAGGATATGACTCAAACACAAGGGCATATAGAGTCTTTAACAAGTCCTCAGGACTTGTTGAAGTTTCTTGTGACGTTGTGTTTGATGAGACTAACGGCTCTCAAATAGAGCAAGTTGATCTTGATGATATAGGTGAAGAACAGGCTCCATGCATAGCGCTAAGGAACATGTCCATTGGGGATGTGTGTCCTAAGGAATCCGAAGAGCCTCCACATGCACAAGATCAACCATCCTCCTCCATGCAAGCATCTCCTCCAACTCAAAGTGAGGATGAGGCTCAAGATGTTGGACAAGAAGATCAAGAAGATGAGCCACCTCAAGATGACGGCAACGATCAAGGGGGAGATGCAAATGATGAAGACAAGGAGGATGAACAACCTAGGCCGCCACACCCAAGAGTCCACCAAGCAATACAAAGAGATCACCCCGTCGACACCATCCTCGGCGACATTCATAAGGGGGTAACTACTCGATCTCGTGTTGCACATTTTTGTGAGTATTACTCTTTTGTTTCCTCTATTGAGCCACACAGGGTAGAGGAAGCGCTTCAAGATTCGGATTGGGTGATGGCGATGCAAGAGGAGCTCAACAATTTCACAAGGAATGAGGTATGGCACTTAGTTCCACGTCCTAATCAAAATGTTGTAGGAACCAAGTGGGTCTTCCGCAACAAGCAAGACGAGCATGGTGTGGTGACAAGGAACAAAGCTCGACTCGTGGCCAAGGGGTATTCACAAGTCGAAGGTTTGGATTTTGGTGAAACCTATGCACCCGTAGCTAGGCTTGAGTCAATTCGCATATTATTGGCCTATGCTACTTACCATGGCTTCAAGCTCTATCAAATGGACGTGAAGAGTGCCTTCCTCAACGGACCAATCAAGGAGGAGGTCTATGTTGAGCAACCTCCCGGCTTTGAAGACAGTGAGTACCCTAACCATGTTTATAGGCTCTCTAAGGCGCTTTATGGGCTCAAGCAAGCCCCAAGAGCATGGTTTGAATGCCTTAGAGATTTCCTTATTGCAAATGGCTTCAAAGTCGGCAAAGCCGATCCTACTTTGTTCACTAAAACTCTTGACAATGATTTGTTTGTATGCCAAATTTATGTTGATGATATCATATTTGGGTCTACTAACAAATCTACATGTGAAGAATTTAGTAGGATCATGACATAAAAATTCGAGATGTCGATGATGGGGGAGTTGAAGTATTTTCTAGGATTCCAAGTCAAGCAACTCCAAGAAGGCACCTTCATTAGCCAAACGAAGTATACTCAAGACATTCTAAGCAAGTTTGGAATGAAGGATGCCAAGCCCATCAAGACACCCATGGGAACCAATGGGCATCTCGACCTCGACACGGGAGGTAAGTCCGTGGATCAAAAGGTATACCGGTCGATGATTGGTTCATTGCTTTATTTATGTGCATCTCGACCGGACATTATGCTTTCCGTTTGCATGTGTGCAAGATTCCAAGCCGACCCTAAGGAATCACACCTTACGGCCATAAAACGAATCTTGAGATATTTGGCTTATACTCCTAAGTTTGGGCTTTGGTACCCTCGGGGATCCACTTTTGATTTGATTGGTTACTCGGATGCCGATTGGGCGGGGTGTAAGATTAATAGGAAGAGCACATCGGGGACTTGCCAGTTCTTGGGAAGATCCTTGGTGTCATGGGCTTCAAAGAAACAAAATTCGGTCGCTCTTTCTACCGCCGAAGCCGAGTATATTGCCGCAGGCCATTGTTGCGCGCAATTGCTTTGGATGAGGCAAACCCTGCGGGACTACGGTTACAAATTAACCAAAGTCCCTTTGCTATGTGACAATGAGAGTGCAATCAAAATGGCCGACAATCCCGTCGAGCATAGTCGCACTAAACACATAGCCATTCGGTATCATTTTCTTCGGGATCACCAACAAAAGGGGGATATCGAGATTTCATACATTAACACTAAAGATCAATTAGCCGATATCTTTACCAAACCTCTTGATGAGCAATCTTTTACCAGACTTAGGCATGAGCTCAATATTCTTGATTCTAGGAATTTCTTTTGCTAGTCTTGCACACATAGCTCATAAATATACCTTTGATCATGTCTCTTTTATATATGCTATGACTAATGTGTTTTCAAGTATATTCCAAACCAAGTCATAGGTATATTGAAAGGGAATAGGAGTCTTCGGCGAAGACAAAGGCTTCCACTCCGCTCTACTACTCATCCTTTGCCGTCGCTCCACATCATCTCTCCAACTTTGGTATAATCTTCACTTATTCATTTTATGGCCAAAAGGGGAGAAAGTACTTCATTGGGCTCTAATGATTCCGTTTTTGGCGATTCATGCCAAAGGGGGAGAAAATATGAGCCCAAAGCAAAAGGACCGCACCACCACCTAATTTTATAAATTTGATGATTTTAAATTGGTAATTTTCAAAATTGGTATCTCTTTGTGTTCTAAAGGGGGAGCAACTAGTATTTTCAAAATTGATGTCTTAAAACCCTCTTGAACACTAAGAGGAGACCTTATTTGAGGGGGAGTTTTGTTTAGTCAAAGGAAAAGCATTTGAACAAAGGAAGAAAATTTCAAATCTTGAAAATGCTTTGCAAAATCTTATTCATTTACCTTTGACTATCGTGCAAAATGACTTTGAAAAGAATTTACAAAAGAGTTTGCAAAAACAAAACTTATGGTGCAAATGAGGTCCAATATGTCAAAAACAAAGAAAACAATCCATGCGCATTCATGTAAGTATTTATATTGGCTCAAATCCAAGCAACCTTTGCACTTACATTATGCAAACTAGTTCAATTATGCACTTCTATATTTGCTTTGGTTTGTGTTGGCATCAATCACCAAAAAGGGGGAGATTGAAAGGGAATTAGGCTTACACCTAGTCCCTAAATAATTTTGGTGGTTGAATTGCCCAACACAAATATTGGACTAACTAGTTTGCTCTAGTGTATAAGTTATACAGGTACAAAAGGTTCACACTCAGCCAATAAAAAGATCAAGTGTTGGATTCAACAAAGGAGCTAAGAGGCAACCGAAGGCACCTCTGGTCTGGGGGCACCGGACTGTCCGGTGTACACCGGACAATGTCCGGTGCGCCACCGGTGCACCAGAGGACTCCGACTTCAAACTCTTCGCCTTCGGGAATTCTCGGAAGCCGGCGCGCTATAATTCACCGGACTGTCCGGTGTGCACCGGACATGTCCGGTGCTCCAAGGAAGCGCGGTCTCCGGAACTCGCCAGCCTCGGGTTCGCGCGGCAGCCGCTCCGCTAAAATTCACCGGACTGTCCGGTGTGCACCGGACTGTCCGGTGTGCACCGGACTGTCCGGTGTGCCAGCGGAGCAACGGCTATTTCGGCGCCAACGGCTACCTGCGGTGCATTTAATGCGCGCGCAGCGCGCGCAGACGTCAGGCACGCCCATACCGGTGCACCGGACATCAAACAGTACATGTCCGGTGTGCACCGGACACCCAGGAGGGCCCAGAAGTCAGAAGCTCCAACGGTCAGAATCCAACGGCATTGATGACGTGGCAGGGGCACCGGACTGTCCGGTGTGCACCGGACTGTCCGGTGCGCCATCAAACAGAGGCCTCCAGCCAACGGTCAAGTTTGGTGGTTGGGGCTATAAATACCCCAACCACCCCCACATTCATTGCATCCAAGTTTTCCAACTTCCAACCACTTACAAGAGCTAGGCATTCAATTCTAGACACACCAAAGAGATCAAATCCTCTCCAATTCCACTCAAGCCTTTAGTGACTAGCGAGAGAGATTTGTCGTGTTCTTTTGAGCTCTTGCGCTTGGATCGCTTTCTTTCTTTCTCATTTGTTCTTGTGATCAAAACTCAATTGTAACCAAGGCAAGAGGCACCAATTGTGTGGTGGCCCTTGCGGGGAAGTTTTGTTCCCGTTTGATTGAGAAGAAGAAAAGCTCACTCGGTCCGAGGGACCGTTTGAGAGAGGGAAGGGTTGAAAGAGACCCGGCCTTTGTGGCCTCCTCAACGGGGAGTAGGTTTGCGAGAACCGAACCTCGGTAAAACAAATCCACGTGTCACACTCTTCATTTACTTGCGATTTGTTTTGCGCCCTCTCTCGCGGACTCGTTTATATTTCTAACGCTAACCCGGTTTGTAGTTGTGTTTATATTTGTAAATTTCAGTTTCGCCCTATTCACCCCCCCCTCTAGGCGACTTTCAGCCGGCAGCTCACCATGGAGGAGTTCGTTGACCTCTGCGTCGGCCGCTCGCCTATCGTCCAGGAGCTCATGCGGCGCGAGAACGTTGCGAGCTCCGGCTCGTCCACCCCCGTCCAGCGCTCCAACTCCGACTCCAGCAACGGAGCGACGCGCCACCGGCGGCGACGGCGACATAGCAGCTGGCTTCGGGGCATCCGGAACGTCGCCGGCTCCATGGTGGCCAGCTCCCGCGACCGCCATAGCAGCGACGACAAGGACACGTGCTCGGAGAAAGGCGGGCGCCGGTCCAGCTCGGCCACAGACGACAGCCAGGACAGCGCTGGAGCCGTGCGCCACGGCCCGGTGCGTGTTAAGGTGAGGCAGTATGGCAAGTCGTACAAGGAGTTCAGTGGCCTGTTCATGAACCAGGAGATTCAGGCTCACGATGGCTCCATCTGGAGCATCAGGTTTAGTCCAGATGGCCGGTACCTCGCGAGTGCTGGGGAAGACTGCGTGATCCATGTCTGGGAAGTGTCAGAGTTCGATAGGAAACGCGAGGAGAACGGAGCGTGCAATCCTTTTGTTGCGATGGTGTGCAACGGTTCGTCGGAGCCAACATTAGCCGTGGCCAGCAGTGTGGATGGGAGCAATCGTGAGAAGAAGCGTCGGGCAAGGTTCTTGGAGGGTCGTAGGTCTGTGAGCTCAGACCGGCTAATGCTACCATAGCATGTGTTTGCGCTGTCAGAAAAACCGATTCGGACCTTCATGGGGCACTCAGAAGATGTGCCTCATGACCAATTTAGTTTGCTGTGAATTTGACGTGTGGGGTCCAATTTAATGGAAGGGGATTTTGTCACATTTTGTGATGATGGCCAAAATTACCTAACCTTGAGCGTGATAAATGGTCACAAGTAGATTTGCTTTGCACATTGTCCACTGCTAGCGTCCAAAGAAATTTCCTTCTTACTTGACAAGCTAGGGTTCATCCTTGTGTGGCGGGCAGAATTACAGTCATGGCTTGGACCTACATCTGCCACTGAGTTTACATGCTCCTTATCCAACATTTTACCATGCACTGGTTGGGCCTTGAGACTCTTAGCTTCTTTCCACTGTGACATATTCTGAACCATGTTTAGCACAGGATGAACATACTGGCATCTATCACGGAGTTTCTTTGTCGTAATTAGAGGGATTTCTGCCTCTACAGAAGTACCACTGCTCTTGGGTGCAGGGCTGACAACTTCTGCATTTGTTGGTCTTTATTTTCAGATCAAAGAAACTCCGTGCGTTTGTTGGTTGTTGAAGGTTGTCCATGGAAGGAGAATCAGACGCCCCGGATCACCGCCCCAGCCTCCATGGAAGAAACCTTGCTGTCCATGGAAGAAACCTTGCTGTCAGCGCGTCTCCACTTGGTGAGTGATCTTTGAGTAGTCTTGCTATGAACAACAATTCGTTGTTGCTATTGTACTTGTGGAGGGGCTTGCGTTCACTAAAGTGTAGGTGGATGCATTTGTTTATTGTTGCCCCCATCAAGAATCCAGGTTTCAATTCAGCAAGAAATGTTATCCAGAATTCTAGATCATGGAGGAAGCAGTTATTACCTGCACCAATCCATCTTAAGGTATATTCTTAAATTTGTTATAAGCCTGTTAATTGAATAGCAAGCTTTCTATAGCACGGTTCTATTTTTTGTGGCTGAATGCATTGTGAAACACCATTTTTTATTGTGGCCCAGGTTTGTATCGCTCACGGTCCTACATCTCCAAACCCCGTAAGTGTTGTGCTTGATACACAACTGAAGCCTAAAATGTAAAGTGTACGCGTTTTGACTAAAACTGAGGAGCTCTTAAGTAACAACTGCTTGGTATGCAGCAGTTTCAGGATATACCTCACAAGTTTCAGGATGCAAGAACACAAGATATACCTGCTGGTTCATTGTATTTTTGCTAACATTTTGACTAGCATCAGTATGTTACTTGGGTCACGAGAATTTCTACGGTGAGCTCATTTTCTTGAGAGAATAAATCTCGGCGCAACCCAGCGTCAAGCAGAAGGTGTCGCACATCACTCCCTCTCCCCCCTTGCAACAACGGCATGCCCCTCTCTCCCCCCTTGGAACAGCGAAATCGAAGGTTCATGCAACAGCGGCATCGACGACCAGTTCCCGGGCCCTCCCATGAATGTAACAAGCATTCAGGTACATCTTAGCATTTTATTCATGTTAGTAGGTTGGCGCATAGGTAATGACTTTTTTACATGCCTCAACATAGCTGTACAAATTCATTATTTCTTGGTTTCGGTATCCACCCCAAAACGCCATTCGAACATGAAGTGTGAACCTTGAACCTTGCATAGAGGTTTTGCTTACAAGCTCTAAATTGCTTTACTCTAACATCACTGGAAAGTTATCCGTATGTACACAATGTGACCAAGCATACTACATTTGATACCTTTTAGTGGAATTTAGCTCACACTATAGAGCTCCCCAACAGATTTAGCTCACAGCCTAGATGTACCAAAAAATACTATAGTTAAATTTAAGCGGACCAGCAAGAATAATTTGGTACTTCATTTTTCCAGTTCTCAATTCACCCCAAATATTACTTGGTTATAGTTTTCGCACACAGTCCTCTATCTACACCCACTACTATTCTATATGAGCCTACTGTGGACGTCCACAGTACTCACCATGCCCCCGCCCTTCCCACCGCACATCATATTCTGCCCCGTGCATCCGTAAGTGGCTTTGTTTTCTTTTTCTTACTGAACAATGTCATGTTTCCTATTCCCAGGTGATAATGAACTTTGTTTATCTTGCCATTGGAACAGACCTTGCTTCAACACATCGTAAGTGGATTATTTCCTATCCAGAATTTGTTATAACCATTACGGTGTGTGGAGGTGGATGTTTCGAGGTCCTATGACGGTGTGCTCTTTGCTCTACATGACAGGTAATTGAACTGCCACTTTGCTGGTGTGGTATAATGTATCACAAACATGTTGCTTTTGTAACATGAACATGCATCTAAATGGAAAACATCAAGATCACTATCTATCATGTGTGACTGTTTACCCACTGCATTTGCTATTTAGCTGATCATTAGTTGGATGGCACAACCATTTTTTGCTACACTCATTTACATAATTTCGCTATTTACTAAAATACTATAATTTTTATTAAATTGGCAAGCTATTAAATTTGGTTTTATAATTATGAGAATTGAGAACACAGTTTTATCTGCCAATTATTGTCTTTGATACTGGCCTTCTTCATGAATGATGCACACTTCAGTTTTTGTAAGCAACTGCAGGAAGCATGTCGTTACAGTTTTATTTGGTGTTCTTAATTTTTAAGGCTATAAGATGATTGAGAGGAGGCATGCACCCCCTCCTGCTGGCAGCGACCTAGCTCAGGCGACCTCAACAGCGACTCCCTCTCACCAAACCGCCCACCGTGCCGTCGAAGCAGCAGTCCACAAGCAGCAGCGGCCGCCACAGCTCGATAGGTGCACACTGCTCTAGAGTATTCTTTTACTTATTCATAATCTGCAAATGTAACATCCCAAAATCGTAATTTTGGGTTTAGGAAAATTTTGAAAAAAAAGAATTAAATTAGCGTCTCCTAATAAAGGGTGATACCTTTCGAGCTGCCTTTCCTAAAGCCAATAAGTGGTAATATTAAATGTTTAAATCCAATTTAAAGTGTGAGACCGGAATGTGAATTGAAACAAAAAAAAGAGAGCGAGAGGAAAAAATTTTTAGTTATTTGAGTGAATTATCTTTCCGTGAATTGTATATATAGAGAAGTATTTATCTAAATGGATACATAACTAAAATAAGAATTTAACTTTGCATTCCTTTTGAGATTTTGATTATTGCACTAAGATCTGAATTTAAATTTATGAACCGGAAATTGATTTGAATCTAGAATAGAAAACAGAAATCTAAAAATAAAAGTAAAAAAAATGGAGAACCGTCTGGTTGAGTTGAACTGCCCCACATCCCATTCACTTCTATGCCGTATGTGTAGTTTTTCTATTTATTTATTCACCTTGCCGCGCATGACATCAGGATGACATCAAGCTAGCAAGAAATCCAGCACACCGGTTCTCTGGACCATCTTCTTCGTGCTGCATGCAGCCGATACTAGGGCTGAGGCTGACTCACTTTTCTCAGACTTTGCTACGCGAACGGTGAAGCCATCCCCGACAGACCTTCAGACTGGGAGCTCGTCCCACGGCAACGCGCCATCATCGTCCCCGTGGTGGACCCTGCTCCTTCCTCTCCGCGCCCAAAACCATGTTTCGCTCCGTCGCTTGGTAGCTGCGCGATTTGGATGCATGCCGTAACCGTCGGCCAGCTGGTAGCTCGGGTGGTTAGGATCCGATCGAGTTTGTTGTGATCCATTGGAATCGGCCATCGCTATCCTAAAACTGTGCATCTCTCCTATAAAAGTGACCTCAGCCTTGTCTTTGGCCTCAGGCTAAACACCTGAGCGAAGTGCAACGACCAACGAGAGAAAGAGAGCTGGTCATGCCCACGCTGTTGATGGGTCTCAGCAGGGAGACTATCCGATCAGGGGTGCGGTCGGGTATAAAGTCAGAGCGCTCGTCGGAGCATGCCTCACGTATTCCACACATAGCCGAGCCAAAGATGTAACAGGGGACGCTTCGCTGTGGAGCCCTAGTACGGCGCCCGCCGGCATCGCCTGTGCGTTGTACTACGGTAAGACGCTGCCCATCCTATTTGCTATTGTCTCAGCTCCCTATTTCACGTAGCCGCAGTCGGATTAGGGCCCTAGATCACCGGCAGGCCGAGCACCGGTGACGGCACCGCCATAGTTGCGACGTCTGTGGTGCCCAGACGTTGGATGAAGAAGACAATGTGTCCACCGTTGATCCTCTAATCAACGGCTAGAATTAGATGTAGGCATACCCTTTCGCACAATGGATCTCGATCGCAGATCGGCAGATCAACGATCCCGATTCACGCACGCCACTCAACCGTGGCAAACTTTCTAAAGAGTCCCCGAGTTTCTTAAGAATAAACCCGCACTCCATCTCAGTTATAAAACCATCACGGTTAGGTCCAGATTCATACGCTATGGCCCCTGAACTTTTTATAAATTAGAGTTGCGGTCTGTAAATGTATAAAATAAATGGAGGAAATGATTATTGGTATAAAAATAAATCCAAAGAATTGTTTAATTCATATTTAATTTATTTTAACTCTAAATTGATCTATTCCAGTTCCTATAATTTTTATTAATATTTTCTACTACTTGGTAAAACTGTTTTAACATGAAACCCATACTAGAATTTATTACTCAATTAATTTTGTGGCTAGCACATACAAACTTCGGAAATTCATAACTCCTTAACCATGACTCCGATCTTAGCGGTTCTCGAACCACGATCTCGTAGCAACGCATAGATTATTATTATGCAGTTTATTCTTATGTTTGGTGTGATGTTAAATTTGTCTATACCATGTTTGTTTGTATTGCTACGACTAGCAGTGAGGTTACGAGGATCCGAAGAATCATCCTGGTAACTGGAATCTCAAGTGCCAGGCAAGTTGTGCCCTTGATCACTTCTTTTTACCCACTCATGTTCTGATTAATCATAATGATCTACATAGGTTAATTTTGATGGGACCCAATAGGTTACCCTAGTTTGTCTATCTTTATACCTTGTTTACCACTGAACTTTTTGGGTAGTACTTGCTAGTGCTTTATGTGGTTTTGGGTATGAAGAAACATTATTCATGATCACACTTTTATTATCTGTTTATTATTACTGTTCATGATAAGATCATTATGTTAATTGGAACATGGAGCGACCACCCGGGAAAACAGTGCTACCACAAGGGTTTAATGGGACGCCCTTGGCTGATTAATTAGAAAAGCTAGTGGAAGACTACCTTACCCGAAAGGGGCAAGGGCAGTAGGGGAGTGGTCAGTGTAGGGAGGTCCTTTGGATGATTTTGCTGCGATGGCGATCATGCGAGGGATCCCTGCATTGGAGCTTCCTATAAACTGTAGCGGGTTTTCTGAAGCTAGTGGAACTTTGTAAAGGCCTCGTAGTGTTACCCTGCCTCGCCTCCTCGGTAGAGGTGTATGGGAAGTCGCGATCCCTTGGCAGATGGGTAACATGACTTGTGGGTAAAGATGTGCAACCTCTGCAGAGTGTAAAACTGGTATACTAGCCGTGCTCACGGTCATGAGCAGCTCGGACCCTCACATGATTAATTTATGGAACTAAATTCAATTTGTCATATGCATTGCATCGCAGGTGATGTTGTTACTTTTGCTCTACTACTTAATTGGGTTTGGTATTTACTTATACTTAATAACTGCTAATAAAATTTTGACCAACTTTAAAAGCAATGCTCAGCTCTAACCATCTTCTTTGGTAAGCCTTACACTTCACGTGAGCTCCCACCTTTGGCGAGTTCATGCACATTATTCCCCACAACTTGTTGAGCGATGAACGTATGTGAGCTCACTCTTGCTGTCTCACACCCCCCACAGGTCAAGAACAGGTACCACAGGATGAGGCGCATGGAGGATGCTATGATGAGTTCGTGAGTGGTCTAGGCCGTCGTCTCCCAGTCAACTTTGGGTTGCTGGACCGTTGTCTCCTTATAATGTAATTATTTATTTATTTTGTACAGAACTCCTATTATATAGTAAAGATGTGACATTCGATCTTGTGCCATGAATCATCATATGTGTGAGACTTGGTCCCAGCACACCTGGTGATTATGTTCGCGCCCGGGCTTCGGACCCCTAAAACCCGGGTGTTGGGGACTTGTTCTCAAATGCTAAGGGTTAAGAACAAGGCAACATAAAAAGTGTTAAATGTTAAAGTCCTTCGTCCTTTGAATCATTATGTCCCTTCGGGAAATAATGAGTTTCGGACGAAGGTCATAAGGGACATACCTTCGTAACTACAACGAGTAATGACGAAGGATTCATATAAAGCACGAAATATAATATAAACAACATAAAATCATTTCTATTTTATTAACATGGAAAAATAGAAATGATTTCAAATTACAAATGTACCTTCGGTTTTGAAAGAAGGTATAGAATACAAGCGTGATGCAAAAGCAGAATGCCAAGTCAGCGTGAACAGTACGGGAGTACTGTTCATCTATTTATAGACGCGGGACGCAGCCCACGTAAAATTACATTCATGTCCATTACATTTGTTAACAGTTTATGGAAATCTGTCGAGGCCTCCGAAGTCTTTTCATCTTTAAGTCGGTTCTCTCGTATGCCAACGCGCCGAAGCTTCCCTGCGCACAGCTTCGGCCGCCCTCGACCTTCGTCTGGTTCAGGCTTCGTCCTGGTCGTGCTCCATATCCATAATTCTGAATCCGAAAATACCTGTTCATATAATCCACTTGGAAAACATTGTCAAATCATGTTTTTGAGGACCTTCGGAGGACGAAGGCCCCCAACAGTAGCCCCTCGCAATATTAATTTGTAAATAATAAATTCAGATTGCGATATGGACGAAGGCCTTGAGCCGAAGGTCCGAAAAAACACCTTCCCTTTGCTAGAATAGCAACATTCACTGACAAGCGGGGCCTTTTAATTTTCAGCGCCCTAGGCGTATAAATAAGATCACATCGCGAACTCATTTGATACGCACACTTGCCTTTTGCTTCGGCCCACTAAAATTTTTAGCGCTTGTTCATTAAGATTTGCTGTTCTTTTTGATTTCGAAGCTTCGGCCTCGGGAAGAATTTTTGAGCATTCCCGAAGATGTCTGAAGGCAAGAAGACCCCTGCTGAAACGAAGCTGAAGATCCCTGCTGAGACGAAGCTGAGTCTCGAGGAGGAGAAGAATCTAGGGTTCCTGATAGCGATGGCAGAGACTAATACAGAGAAAATTACGAAGGAAATTCTCGAAGGTTTATCTGAAGATTCTGATGACAGCGACAGCTATGATGTGGAAAGTGGTGGGGAAGAAGCCGAAGATCGACCGTGGCGACCAAGTCACACAGTTTTTGGGAAAACGACCATCAAGCAGAGTCACATTGATAATATGAGGGGGCGATATTTCCGAGACATATCTATTGTGAGAGCTGATGCCGGGGAGAAGACTTCTCCCACCCCCGAAGAGGATGAAGTTGTAATTTTCCGAAGCTTCCTCAGGGCTGGGCTTCGATTCCCCCTGAGCAATTTTGTTGTTGAGGTACTAAAAACATTCCAAGTCTACCTTCATCAACTCACTCCCGAAGCTATTATAAGGATGGGGATTTTTGTCTGGGCTGCAAGAAGCCAAGGTTTGGAACCGGACGCTAAAAGCTTCTGCAACATTCATGAGTTATTATACGAGACGAAGCCCTGGGGAAAAGAGCAATACCACAACAACTTTGGGTGCTACAGCTTCGGCGCCCGCTCCGGGTCAAGCTGCCCTGTGCCGACCTTTCGGAAGAGGTGGCCCGGAGCCTGGATGACTGAATGGTTTTATGTAAAGAATGATCTAACAGCTCAAGAGAATGTGAAGAGTATTATTATGCACCCAATCTGGCAACGCTTCGGTCTTCGAAGGCCGAAGGTCGAAATGGACGAAGCCTCCGAAGAATGCCAAAGAGCCTTCGGGGTAGTCTGCTCGTTTATTGGGACAAGGGATTTGGTCCAAGAACACATTGCCTTCAGGGTATGGCCACTTGCAGAAAAGTGGGAAATGCCGAAGGAAACCATCAAAGAGTCCGACGAAGGTGGACTAGTCAGATTAAAGTACACATTCAAATATGCAGATAAATTTATTGAACCTGATGACGACTGGCTGAAAAGCATTGAAACATTAAGTGATGAATTACTTGGGGCATATTCGAAGGCTGAAAATACTGCACTATCAGCAGCCTTCGGAGGCCGAAAAAAGAAGAGACTGAACCGAGTGTTTGATGCAGTCGGGTTCTTCTACCCTGATTATTGTTATCCCATCCGAAAGCAAAAAAGGAAAAACATAACTTCTGAAAAAGAAGAATCTGGAACCGCTCCTAGCGGGCCAGAACCAAAAGGAAAAAGGTTGAAGGTCCTCACACACCGACCACGCCATATTGAACCAGCTTCGGTGCCTGAGTTCACTGGAGAAACTTCTTCGGCCGCTGAAGCTGAACAGCCAACCTTGCTGCCAGAAATTGCAGAGGTGGCCAAAGCACCATCGACAGGAAAAATGGAAGAAGCGAAAAATCTGACTAAGGAAAAAGCATCGGAAATTTTAAGTCCTGTTGTAAATGTCGAAGCAGCAAAAATCCAAAAGGGTCCAATGGCGACCCCAAAAAGGAAGAGAATGGTAAATGTACTAGATGTCTTGGAGACAATTAAGTCTTCAAGCACAACTCCAAAAAAGAGTGTTGAAATCGCTGAAGCTTCCTCTGAAGCTCCGAGGCAACAAGCTGAAGCTGAAGCTGGGCCTTCAGAGCCCTTCAGGGAACAAACTTTGGAAGCCGAAGCAATAAGAATACCAGAACCAATTTTAATTGAAGAGACTGACACTGCCATCCCCGAAGCGCCTGCCAGCATGTGTGATTACATCATACGACATGCTTCGGGGAAAAAATTATCTGAAGAAGAAACTCATGAAGCTAACCATTATGCAAAGGAGCTAAAATATCCAAAGGGGGCAGTAATATTCAATGGGACAAATGAAGATGATTTTTTATACTGCCTGCCTGACAACAAAGAGCTCTCTGTCTGCCGAGAAATGGCCAGGAGTATTGGTTTTCCGAAGCTCGAATCTGGGTTAAGCGCCATGACAAAAGAAGATCTCGCAGACAGTCTTGCGTACAACAGCCTGAAGGTATGGGAATTTAACGCTTGAAAAGAAAACCCTCTTGTATTATTATTATATTTTTTACACGACACATTCGTTTTTTCTTATATGAATTGTTTTTCGTATAGGGCCTGATCCTAAGCAACGCGCTGAGAGCGCAAAAGAGCGCCGAAGATGAAAGTTATGAGATTGCGTTCAACAACTTGCGCTCCGAAGTTATCAAATTGAGGAACGAAGCTCTAGAAAAGGATAAAATTCTTCTTACGCTGATAGACAAAGTAAAAAATGATGAAGCTACTTCAAAGACCCAGGCCGAAGCCCACAAGCGCGAAATTAAAGATCTTCAGAAACAGCTGACTAGAGCTAGAGAGGAGCGCGTTCTTGAGGAGACAAAACGAGAACTCAGCGATCATATGGTCAACAAATTGGAGTTAAGAGTTAAAGAGCTTCGTACATCTCAGGGTAAATGTTATGTCAAATCTATAGAATGTGTGAATAAAATTAAAGCCAGCTTTGCCAGCGTGGGCGCCTTCTCCAGCGAAGAGAATTTCTCTCGAGGCAATCCCGAAGGTCCACTGGAATGGATTAGTCACGAAGCAGAGGCCTTCGAGGAGATCCTGAGCAGCCGTGGCGATATCTGCGCTTTTTCGGGCGCCAGAGGAATTGCCTCTGTCTTAGAGAAGAAAGGTTGCGATCATGTAAAATTTCTTGCTCAGTCCGAAGCTGCCTTATCTTCCGAAGACATTAAGGACCCCTCGGCCGAAGCAAGCGTGGTTGGCGGCAAATTTTTTACGGATATCTGGAACGACGGCGGCCGAGGAATGGCGCAAGAGATTATCCAAAGGAGTGAAAAAGGCATCCATGATGCTAGAAAAGTGGCGGAAACTACTGAAAAAAGTACGGAGCCCGAAAGGCAATTAGGTATTAATTAGTTGTTCTTATTGTGTTGTAATTTTTGTTTCAAACTCTGCACTTAGTTTGTAATAGTGATGAAGAAATGTTCTCTTCCTTCAGAAGCTGCTGGGTTGACTGCCGACCCCCACACAAAAGGAGATGAAGAAATCAAACAAATGGCCGAAGCTATCATGGACAAAGTTGTTGACCAACTTTTAAATGAAGTCGCCGAAGCAGTATTAAGAGAGGACTAGATGCTATTAGAAAAACATTTAAATTGTGGTCTGTGTAATATTTTGTACATTTGGATGTAATATACAAGTTTCTTTTCATTATTCAATTCTTCACGATGCATGAAACTCTATATACATACCTTTTTGAGCCTTCGGCGAAAAAACACCTTCCCTTCTTTTCATGCTTCGTGAAGAAGACATTCTTTGTTAAAATTATTCTGATGAATGACACCCATGCTTCGTGAAATCATTATCCGAAGCTATACTCCGAGGTTATGCAATCTCAATATTGATCTGAAAAAGCTCACCCATGTTTCATAAAAATATTCTCCGAAGCTGTAATCCAAAGCTATACAATTTCGATATCACTTTCTCAGAGCATCCTTTCGAAGGTTGAGAATGTCACTTTCTTTTGCCAAATGCAACATGATGTATGATGCTTATGTTGTGCAAAATGATGTGATGATGTTATGCTATGCATGTGACATCTGTTCCGAAGATACTCATAAAATATAGTCGTAAGCTCTGCATTCCCTTAGGAACGTCTTCGGAGCTTCTTCGTCTTTTACTTAGACGATCTCAGCGTTGACTTTTCGCTGTAAGCCTCCCTTAGGAGCTTCTTCGCCCTTTACTTAGGCGGTATCAGCGTTGACTTTTCGCTGTAAGCCTCCCTTAGGAGCTTCTTCGCCTTTTACTTAGGCGGTATCAGCGTTGACTTTTCGCTGTAGGCTCTGCATTCCTTTAGGAACGACTTCTGAGCAGAAAACTTACACTGCGCTCCCTTTGGAACGACTTTTTGTGACTTCGCAAACTTACGCTGCGTTCCTTAGAACGACTTTCTGTTACTCCGAAGGATTTTTAATTCGAAGGTCCTCCTTGGTAACGGAAAAAATTTTAAGCTTCAGCAACTTAAGCTTGTGGATCAGATAGATCTTCCTCGCGGAAAACAACGAAATTATTACATGAAAACTACCAATGTTTTTTGCTTCACAGAAAATAAAACTGAATAGGAAAGAGTGCTATCAAAGGTAGGATATGTGTCAATATATGTGCTTCGACTCTGGCACAGTGCTGTTAACTGTGCGAGCTTCGGACTGCTCTCTGAAGTCCCTCTGATGTGGAGTGTATTGACTCCCTTCTGGCTGTTGGCCTTGCTGCAATGGAGGTGGGGGCGGAAGCTGTTGCCAGGAAGCTTGAGGTTGACTTGCCGAAGCTACAGAAGCTGCAGGGTGGTTGTCTATGTATTGTGGGACATAAGGCGGATGATACGAAGCAGTATGCATGACCTGCTTCGGCTGAGCTTGCTGAGATGCAGCTTCGGCAATTTCCTTTTGCTTCTGGATTGTAATATGGCACGACCTAGTGGTATGGCCCTTGCCTTCTCCACAGAACAAGCAAAACAGTCTCCTTGGCTGATCTCCGAATCTTCCGCCGAAGCCCCTGGCGCCTCTGCCTCTTGGAGCTGGTGGCCGGAAGGAAGTTTGTTGTTGCCCCGAAGCCTGTGATGAGCATTGCGGTCTGTTCTGACTCCCCTTATCATCATTCTGAGTGTTGTGGATAGAACGGACATGTCTCGGGTAGTATCTTCCTCCGAAGCCCCTGGTCATTTCAGAAAATCTGAAGGCCTCCTCCCTTCTTTGACGAAAGTCATTGTCAGCACGAATGTACTCATCCATCTTTTGGAGCAATTTCTCCAAGGTCTGAGGAGGCTTTCTAGCAAAGTATTGAGCTGCAGGCCCAGGACGAAGCCCCTTGATCATGGCTTCGATAACAATTTCATTGGGCACCGTTGGTGCCTGCGCCCTCAATCGTAAAAACCTTCGGACATACGCCTGAAGGTACTCTTCGTGATCCTGAATACACTGGAACAGGGCTTGAGCTGTGACCGGCTTCGTCTGAAATCCTTGAAAGCTGGTCAATAACATATCCTTCAGCTTCTGCCATGAAGTTATTGTTCCTGGCCGAAGGGAGGAATACCAGGTCTGAGCAACATTCCTGACGGCCATGACGAAAGACTTCGCCATGACTGCAGCATTGCCCCCGTACGAAGACACCGTTGCTTCGTAGCTCATCAAGAATTGCTTCGGGTCGGAGTGACCATCAAACATGGGAAGCTGGGGTGGCTTATAGGATGAAGGCCAAGGTGTAGCCTGCAGCTCAGCAGACAGAGGAGAAGCATCATCAAAAACAAAATTTCCCTGATGGAAATTATCATACCAGTCATCTTCGTTGACGAAGCCCTCCTGATGAAGGTCTCTCTGATGAGGCCTTCTGTTCTGCTCATCGTGAGTAAGATGGCGGACTTCCTCAGAGGCTTCGTCTATCTGCCTTTGCAACTCAGCTAGGCGGGCCATCTTCTCCTTCTTCCTTTGTACTTGTTGGTGTAGCATCTCCATATCCCTGATTTCTTGGTCTAGCTCTTCTTCCTGAGGTGTTGGGCTGACAGCCTTTCTCTTCTGGCTTCGGGCCTCCCGAAGAGAGACGGTCTCCTGGTTGTGGTCCAGCGGTTGCAGTGCTGAAGCCCCAGTCGCTGAAGCTTTCTTCGGCGCCATAGCTTCCGAAGGTGTTCAAAAAAACTCGAAGTGGAAGTGAGTTCACCGGAGGTGGGCGCCAATGTTGGGGACTTGTTCTCAAATGCTAAGGGTTAAGAACAAGGCAACATAAAAAGTGTTAAATGTTAAAGTCCTTCGTCCTTTGAATCATTATGTCCCTTCGGGAAATAATGAGTTTCGGACGAAGGTCATAAGGGACATACCTTCGTAACTACAACGAGTAATGACGAAGGATTCATATAAAGCACGAAATATAATATAAACAACATAAAATCATTTCTATTTTATTAACATGGAAAAATAGAAATGATTTCAAATTACAAATGTACCTTCGGTTTTGAAAGAAGGTATAGAATACAAGCGTGATGCAAAAGCAGAATGCCAAGTCAGCGTGAACAGTACGGGAGTACTGTTCATCTATTTATAGACGCGGGACGCAGCCCACGTAAAATTACATTCATGTCCATTACATTTGTTAACAGTTTATGGAAATCTGTCGAGGCCTCCGAAGTCTTTTCATCTTTAAGTCGGTTCTCTCGTATGCCAACGCGCCGAAGCTTCCCTGCGCACAGCTTCGGCCGCCCTCGACCTTCGTCTGGTTCAGGCTTCGTCCTGGTCGTGCTCCATATCCATAATTCTGAATCCGAAAATACCTGTTCATATAATCCACTTGGAAAACATTGTCAAATCATGTTTTTGAGGACCTTCGGAGGACGAAGGCCCCCAACACCGGGTGTGATAGAAGTGGTATCTGAGGAATGTTGACTGTAAGACGAAACCTAGATAGAACTGGACAACCATTGTCTACTTACCTTTGCTACTCTGATTCTTTTCTAAACTTATCTTAATCTTTTCTCGTCTATTTCCGCTTTACTCTGATTAATCTTACCTTTTTCTTCTAAAGACAAATGTGGATTTCACACTTTGAAATCCTATGCCTAAAGTGACTTTTAGGAATAGGAGACCTACTTTTAGGAACAAAAACAAAATTATTTTTTAGGTACCTATGTGCTTGAATGTTTGTTCTTATGATACTTGTCTGATTTGGATCTTTAATTGAGTGTGATGAGTTGTGGAGTAGTGTCCACAATTGCATCTACATATACTTAGGCATATATATAATTAATCAAACTTAGATTGTCCCTCATTAAAAATGTATCTAGATTAATAGATCCACCTTATTTTAAAAGATACTCGCTTACCTTAATAAATTCATCTTATCTTGAAGAGATTTTATCTTATCCTAATAGATCTAACTAATCTCAAAAGATTCTATCTCATTCTTAGAAACTCATCTTGTCCTAATAAGCATACTTATCCCCAACCACTTTTGCTTATCTCACAATAGTGTAACAAACATGATCTATGCCAAAATAAATTAAGTAGATCTTATCTAGTCTAATCTGATTACACCAATTTAATTTTGATCCCATCTAATCTGATCAGATTTAATCTAATGGACAAACATGTTAGGCAATACTGGTAAAATAAGATTGGATCCTACTCTTATAAATATGTTTTAATCTATTGGTGACTTAGATCAACTTGGCCATACACAACAATTTGACCTATATAACAAGTTACCTAACTTATCCAACCAATCTAGAAGCAAACAACCAAAACTACATTCTGACTAATCTCGTTCAACTTATAGCTATCCACTAAATTAGCTACACAACCCACTAATTTGTTACCTACGGACCTATCTTAACCTCTTGTCCCTAATTCGGATGAAGACACCAAGACTCGAGAAAAAAGAGATCAAACTCGTTGAGGAATGATAAGAGTCAAGCCATACCTCCAAAGGAATCAAGATCCACAATCCGGGATGGAGTCTTTCTTTACCCTACTCTTTATTACTCACACCTATTCATCGCTCTAGGACATCTTTTATCCTACATAATGGGGCGGCCATGCATATGCCTTCCTAATCACCTGATAATTTGATATAGTCTGAAAAAAAATATTTTGGTACTAGAACTAATTAGAATCTTAAATCTAGACTACAAGCTAAACTTGTTGTATCCTCTTTCTTACAAATCTCGTGGACGAGATTATTTTTAAGGGGGTAGAATTTGTAACATCCCAAAATCGTAATTTTAGGTTTAGGAAAATTTTGAAAAAAAAAGAATTAAATTAGCGTCTCCTAATAAAGGATGATACCTTTCGAGCTGCCTTTCCTAAAGCCAATAAGTGGTAATATTAAATGTTTAAATCCAATTTAAATTGTGAGACCGGAATGTGAATTGGAACAAAAAAAGAGAGCGAGAGGAAAAAAATTTTAGTTATTTGAGTGAATTATCTTTCCGTGAATTGTATATATAGAGAAGTATTTATCTAAATGGATACATAACTAAAATAAGAATTTAACTTTGCATTCCTTTTGAGATTTTGATTATTGCACTAAGATCTGAATTTAAATTTATGAACCGGAAATTGATTTGAATCTAGAATAGAAAACAGAAATCTAAAAATAAAAGTAAAAAAATGGAGAACCGTCTGGTTGAGTTGAACTGCCCCACATCCCATTCACTTCCATGCCGTATGTGTAGTTTTTCTATTTATTTATTCACCTTGCCGCGCATGACATCAGGATGACATCAAGCTAGCAAGAAATCCAGCACACCGGTTCTCTGGACCATCTTCTTCGTGCTGCATGCAGCCGATACTAGGGCCGAGGCTGACTCACTTTTCTCAGACTTTGCTACACGAACGGTGAAGCCATCCCCGACATACCTTCAGACTGGGAGCTCGTCCCTCGGCAACGCGCCATCATCGTCCCTGTGGTGGACCCTGCTCCTTCCTCTCCGTGCCCAAAACCATGTTTCGCTCCGTCGCTTGGTAGCTGCGCGATTTGGATGCATGTCGTAACCGTCGGCCAGCTGGTAGCTCGGGTGGTTAGGATCCGATCGAGTTTGTTGTGATCCATTGGAATCGGCCATCGCTATCCTAAAACTGTGCATCTCTCCTATAAAAGTGACCTCAGCCTTGTCTTTGGCCTCAGGCTAAACACCTGAGCGAAGTGCAACGACCAACGAGAGAAAGAGAGCTGGTCATGCCCACGCTGTTGATGGGTCTCAGCAGGGAGACTATCCGATCAGGGGTGCGGTCGGGTATAAAGTCAGAGCGCTCGTCGGAGCATGCCTCACGTATTCCACACATAGCCGAGCCAAAGATGTAACAGGGGACGCTTCGCTGTGGAGCCCCAGTACGGCGCCCGCCGGCATCGCCTGTGCGTTGTACTACGGTAAGACGCTGCCCATCCTATTTGCTATTGTCTCCGCTCCCTATTTCACGTAGCCGCAGTCGGATTAGGGCCCTAGATCACCGGCAGGCCGAGCACCGGTGACGGCACCGCCATAGTTGCGACGTCTGTGGTGCCCAGACGTTGGATGAAGAAGACAATGCGTCCACCGTTGATCCTCTAATCAACGGCTAGAATTAGATGTAGGCATACCCTTTCGCACAATGGATCTCGATCGCAGATCGGTAGATCAACGATCCCGATTCACGCACGCCACTCAGCCGTGGCAAACTTTCTAAAGAGTCCCCGAGTTTCTTAAGAATAAACCCGCACTCCATCTCAGTTATAAAACCATCACGGTTAGGTCCAGATTCATACGCTATGGCCCCTGAACTTTTTATAAATTAGAGCCACGGTCTGTAAATGTATAAAATAAATGGAGGAAATGATTATTGGTATAAAAATAAATCCAAAGAATTGTTTAATTCATATTTAATTTATTTTAACTCTAAATTGATCTATTCCAGTTCCTATAATTTTTATTAATATTTTCTACTACTTGGTAAAACTGTTTTAACATGAAACCCATACTAGAATTTATTACTCAATTAATTTTGTGGCTAGCACATACAAACTTCGGAAATTCATAACTCCTTAACCATGACTCCGATCTTAGCGGTTCTCGAACCACGATCTCGTAGCAACGCATAGATTATTATTATGCAGTTTATTCTTATGTTTGGTGTGATGTTAAATTTGTCTATACCATGTTTGTTTGTATTGCTACGACTAGCAGTGAGGTTACGAGGATCCGAAGAATCATCCTGGTAACTGGAATCTCAAGTGCCAGGTAAGTTGTGCCCTTGATCACTTCTTTTTACCCACTCATGTTCTGATTAATCATAATGATCTACATAGGTTAATTTTGATGGGACCCAATAGGTTACCCTAGTTTGTCTATCTTTATACCTTGTTTACCACTGAACTTTTTGGGTAGTACTTGCTAGTGCTTTATGTGGTTTTGGGTATGAAGAAACATTATTCATGATCACACTTTTATTATCTGTTTATTATTACTGTTCATGATAAGATCATTATGTTAATTGGAACATGGAGCGACCACCCGGGAAAACAGTGCTACCACAAGGGTTTAATGGGACGCCCTTGGCTGATTAATTAGAAAAGCTAGTGGAAGACTACCTTACCCGAAAGGGGCAAGGGCAGTAGGGGAGTGGTCAGTGTAGGGAGGTCCTTTGGATGATTTTGCTGCGATGGCGATCATGCGAGGGATCCCTGCATTGAAGCTTCCTATAAACTGTAGCGGGTTTTCTGAAGCTAGTGGAACTTTGTAAAGGCCTCGTAGTGTTACCCTGCCTCGCCTCCTCGGTAGAGGTGTATGGGAAGTCGCGATCCCTTGGCAGATGGGTAACATGACTTGTGGGTAAAGATGCGCAACCTCTGCAGAGTGTAAAACTGGTATACTAGCCGTGCTCACGGTCATGAGCAGCTCGGACCCTCACATGATTAATTTATGGAACTAAATTCAATTTGTCATATGCATTGCATCGCAGGTGATGTTGTTACTTTTGCTCTACTACTTAATTGGGTTTGGTATTTACTTATACTTAATAACTGCTAATAAAATTTTGACCAACTTTAAAAGCAATGCTCAGCTCTAACCATCTTCTTTGGTAAGCCTTACACTTCACGTGAGCTCCCACCTTTGGCGAGTTCATGCACATTATTCCCCACAACTTGTTGAGCGATGAACGTATGTGAGCTCACTCTTGCTGTCTCACACCCCCACAGGTCAAGAACAGGTACCACAGGATGAGGCGCATGGAGGATGCTGTGATGAGTTCGTGAGTGGTCTAGGCCGTTGTCTCCCAGTCAACTTTGGGTTGCTGGACCGTTGTCTCCTTATAATGTAATTATTTATTTATTTTGTACAGAACTCCTATTATATAGTAAAGATGTGACATTCGATCTTGTGCCATGAATCATCATATGTGTGAGACTTGGTCCCAGCACACCTGGTGATTATGTTCGCGCCCGGGCTTCGGACCCCTAAAACCCGGGTGTGACAAAATCTCACAATATTTTATAGTGACTGATTTTCTCCCTATTTGTGTATCAGCAAATCTCACAGTAGTTTATAGTGACTGATTTTGATTTATTCATAATCTACAAACCTTCATCATAAGTTAAACACATATTTTCTCCCGATTTCATGTTTGTGGTAACCTGATATAAACCGTTTGTGTTAACATGGTTAGACAGAACATGATTGTCTCGGTTTAAATTAATGCGTTAATCAAGGTTTAGTTTCGTTACTTCAGTGTCTTCTTCTGCACTTTTTAGTTTCGTTACTTCAGTGTCTTCTTCTCCACTTTTCTCTGGTGGCTTATTCTGAGGTTGCGGGCTGAGATTGTTTTTCATGACCTAGCTTGGCAAGAAAACTGAAGTTCTCTTTCAGTTTGTCATTATTTGGACAAAGTTACTTGACTTAGGTAATATCTTTTTGTTCATACTAATTTATTGTTTCAAGTGGATTCTCAGTCCACAAAATAGCCTCTGAACCTGTTGTATTGGCCGATGTGATGAATATTCATGGCAAAGAGCTAGAGACTTGCTTGTGCAAGTGGCTACACATGGAGAAAATACTGGCTACAAAGTTCAGTGCTTGATAGTTGCTGCGAAAGATGATCTTGACCAATCTTCACAATAGTGTTCCATATAGCACCGTTTGGAATGTAAGCTATTCTTAGTGTAATCCTTTTGTAACTATCCAAAAAGACATTGGTTCACAATAGTTTACTTGATCAAAGCTCAGCTCATTTGCTGCTCTAAACTTTTTCGGATATAACGTGCGTGCAATGATTCTTTTGCCAATCATACAAGCTGTACTCAGGATGACTGTAGTTGTCGAGCGTGTCCGAGAGTTTTTTTGCATATAGTCATACACTTTTGTGGGCGATTCGCGGGCTATGTCTAAAACGTCGTGGTCTTTATTTTTAGGCCAAATATTTTCTTGCAGTTTCTGAAAAAAATCTAGCTCTATTTTCGTGATCGTGTGCTTTTTCTCCCCATTTGCAGCTGTCTAGGGGATTCAGGTTTGCTGATCGGCGGAGGGTGATATTTTTTATTACCTGTTCAACCAAATAGTGCAAACTATTGGAGAAAGGTACCAATTGAACTTGCTGCTCAATACTCATTTTATCCACTTCATATTTGAATTGCTTAAGCTTCAGTCCTTGTGTTGTTAGGCCATTATCAAACATCTAAAGCAACCTGTCCTAGCACAGATACACAAAAATGAAGATAATTACCAAGTCCCAAGTGGATCAGAAAATTGAACCAACTCGGATGAACTTGATCCCATCATCTGCCTGAATGTCGGTCGGTAGTTTGTTGTATGTTTTTACTTCTTATTTTTTGTCCTGTCTTCAACATCGCATGAGCTTTTGGTCCATTAATTATCATGATAAAAACCATTTTCCTGCTTATAAACAATTTTGGATCATCTGCTTAGCATACTAATGATATTGGTTATTTAAGTTTTGTTAGTATGTACTATAGTCTCATCCTTGTTAGGTGCCTTTTGTGTCTACATCTAGGTTTTGTTATTGCGACACTGAACAATAAACCAAATGCATTCATTTGTTTCTTCTCTAATGTGTCTGCAATTCTACATCTATGGTTTTAGTCAACTCTCTGCTTTCAGTATCCCACAAGCTGATGAAGTGAACTGGTGGGGCACAAATTTGGATTTGTATCATGAGGGTTTCAGATAGCAAGCCCCCTCCCCTTCCCTCTATATTATAGCTTATGTAATAAGCAGAAGAGCAAATTATTTTAGTAACTTCTAGAGTAAGCCCACACTATACATTTGACCTTTCATGTAACAAGCCCTTCCCCCTCCCTCAGTATTGTAGTTGTTGTAATAAGTTCAAGAGCAAATTATTTCAGTAACTTCCAGAGAAAGCCCACACTATGGAATGGATTATGATGTAGAGTAGGTGATGTTTTGGTATGCTTTATGTTATTGTTTCGAGTTTCTTAAGAGAAACAAGTCCTAAGTTCATGAAATTCTTCTTTATCATAGCCTATTTGTGTAGTCTTTAAACTCAGAGAGAAATATTATTGGCCAGTGGCATTAGTAACAGAACGAACTGTGGTTATGTATTGCTTATTCTTTGGTTCAACGGTGTGCAAGACCAACTTCTTTTGTAGTTCTTATTTATGCAGTGCTTTCTGTTGTTTAAAATAATAATTGGCAATACCATGTCCTCATGACCGTAGCTGGTGGACAGGTAACACATGTTTAGGAATCAGGGGATTTCATCACCTCGCTAGAGGTGAGCCAAATGTTTGGAGAGGTAAAACTGGTTCTCACTGATCAATTATGTTGTCAACACTATTTTGAAGAACATTGCACTGTGCTTTAATCATGATCCAATAATGAACTTTATGTTTCAAGTATAGCATTGGATCCATAAGATGTGCTCTCTCTTTTTCCAAACCAACAAGACATTAATGAGATTCATGAACCGATGGTGCTGCTATTGCATTTCTTTGGCACAAATGATAGGTGTATGGGCAATGTGCCTCTAGGAGCAAATGGGAAAGCCAACAAAGCTGAATCTAATTGAGCTTGGTCTAGGACGGGGAACACTCTTGATCTGATATCGGTTCAACACGACTACAATGCTCTACAACGTCCAAACCATTACTATAACTATCCATAAGTAGCAAATGATCCATCTATTTAATGAGGAGTTGATCAAGGTCTAGGTCTTACTTACCAACCTCTTATTTTGTTTTTGGATCCAGGATCTTATGCTGGTCCTACAAGTAACATGAAAGCACTCCACTCCCCATTGGCATTAAAGCCCCCAACGTGGTTGTTGTGTTGTATTGTATTGTTGTTTGTACTAGGCGAGCATCACTTCCAGTTTGTTGTAGTTGCTTTTGCTTGTTGCTTCATGGGTCTTGGATCTTTGGTTGTTCAGTTATTTGCTTCAGTAATTGGGCTTCTGGATTTGTAGGCATTGCTGGTTGTCTTGAAGAAAGTAATGAGCTCTTCCCACCACTAGCTGCAGAGGAAGGGGAAGTCTGTGGTTGACAAGGGCCCCACCGCCGTGACTGTGGTGGCAGAGAAGGTGGTGGTCACGGTGAGGGCAGCCACAAGACGCCCATCTTCTTGGCGCTCACGCATGTCGTGCAGCGCAGCGGAAGCATCATACTTGTCATCATCCCATCAGGCCGTCACACAGCTTGGTATTGTTTCTGGTTTTTGGCTCATGTGTACGTTTGCTGGTACTACTATCATTTTCACTTTAGTTACAATGATCACCTGAATCAATGGTTTTTATTGCCTAGAGTTTTTTATGTTTCTCTGGTTTTGGAGTAGTTGCCTGAAAACTGAAAGTACCTACATGCTTCTCTATTATTATAGATAGAAAGTTCAGGGGCTTTCTGCTATTCGTTGGAGATTGTGCAAGTGGCCATAAGTCTATGTTGGATCAGAAAATGTGGTTTATCAGAGTTAGGAAAATTGTTGTGTTTCCTAGGTTGTTTTCCCGTATGTATATTCCATTTGGTTGAACACATGTTCCTTTCTCTAAATTTTCGCACTAATCTTTTTCTTCAGAACATGTGTTCAGGCTAATGATACAGATGTTGAATTGAACAATGCTCTCTTTGTATATGAACAATGCTCTGTAAATATATGTTTGTGATAATTTTGTATGATATTTAAAAAATAGTAGCTATTGTGATTGTTTTATTTTTTCTTAGGTTGTTAGTTCTCGTGAATGTCCTGTTATCTCGAAATACAGAGCTGTTGTCCACACCTAATCGCCTAAAATGGAAATGATTGACCATTGTTTAAGTCGGGGGAAGCTGAAGATGATGGTCTGATCCGGTAAGAGATCTTAATCTGTATTTCATTTGTTAAGTTATGTATTAATGACATGATTTCTCCCATTATATCAAATTAGTACTACAAACTATAATAACATAACGAAAATGCAATGATACTTTATCTAAACAGTAACAACAAATGTCTGCTTACAGATTTGGCTTGTCCTCAAATGGTTTCACCTAATATATTTTTCTACCCTTACTGGCCTTTAATCTCTCTCTACTAATTTGTTTCATGCATGTCGAATTGTCGATGCAGTGATTCCCTCACGGTTGTGTCCTTCACAAAGGAAGGATGTGGAGCCACACTATTATCAAGCAACAAAACCAGAGTTGTGTGACACAATTATAACAAAAGAATCATCGCCCATTAGCACACTAAAATTGGAGAAGAGGCTCGATGAGTGGAGGAGAGGCTCGATGAGCTCACCGACGTTTTTTGCCCATTTGGTGAGAGAGTCGTGTCATCTAGAGAGATGAGCATACAACGATGTTTGACCATGAGCCTGATGACTCCACTGAAGTTTTGAGAGTCCCCAACAATGCTTTTGTAGCAGCGATTCGTTTCAGCATTTTTTTGTTTTTCAAATACCATTTCGAGAGTGTAAATAACTTCAACAGAATTCAAAATTGATGTACTTAGGTAGGCCTGAGCCCTGTTTATCTTCGATGTATATGGTTTGCATGTCACCAACCGTTGTGAGCGATGATTGATTATTTATCGTCTTGTTTTATCTGTCTGTACTCCTTTAATGCAGCACCTTCGTGTGTCATGTGTCGTCTCCCTTGTAAGATGTTGATTAATATTTGTTATATCATTGTTTATTCTTTTAGCAATGAAAAAGTACGTGTATAATCTTATATATTTTTAAGGTATGTAAACATATACTTTACAAATGACCGTTGAAACAATATAGAATAACAATTAGGGTTTTTACAAATCAACGTATTTTATTATATTGATTCCGTAGCAACGCACGGGCATATACCTAGTGATCTATGATGGTTGTAAACCTATTTGTACTGTAGTTTTTTTAGAACGCTAAATGTCACTAGAAACAATCTTTTTTACATACAGGTAACTAAAAATCGTTAGTGAAAATCGACTTTTAGTGACGATCGACATAATAAAACTAACAGTGAAAATCTTTTTGAGTAAACGTAAAAATAGGTTTAAAGTAGCAAAAAGATTATTTTGATTAAGTAAAATAGATTTGTGTGCTAGGGTGTGATTTGAACTTACAACCTTATCCTCGCATGTAGTCTTCTCTACCTATGATATGCCCATTGTCTAAATCAATGTGTATTATCAGTTATATATATCAGTACTACCAGACGATAATGCACAGGAATCGAGTGTCTCACTCATCATAGTGCTCCCCATCAGCTGTTTAAACAATGGATATGTCACGGGGCGGCAAAAGCGACAGCCTAACACGCGAGAGTTCTTCTTTAATCCATCCTAGCTACTTATTAGGCTTCACTGGGCATTAAATCTGGTTATGAATCCATGCATGCATGTATCTTAAGAAATAGATGGGGAGATGAGATAGTATATATCTTTAATTTGTAAACAAAGCAGAAAACAAATATGTGTTGTTTTAGTCTCAAGATATATCATACTCAAGGTATTATATAATGCATAACTGCTATCATCCTCGCTCGACCTTTTGCCAGTTTGCAGACTTGTTATTATTTAGCTAGTTTTTGTTTGGGGGTGTGTGTGGGTGCCAACTTTTTTTAAGTTTGCTTTTACTGGTGCGTGTGCGAAAACGACTGTGCGTTGAAAGAAAACACCATCAAAATTACGTAGGAAGCGGTGTAACGACAACATTGACCTGCTTGTCTTGACTCTCTTGAGAAGGTGTACGTACGTGAAGGTAGGATGCTGTTTTCAGCTTTGCTTAAAAGCAGGCTACAGCTGCACCCTTTTAGTTATTTGTCCCTCTTCCTTTCTTTTCTCTGCTTTTGCCCTGCAGACGTAAGGCACAACACCATGTATGCAGGGGCGAAAAAAATATATGACCGATGGTATACTTACAACGTCAAACACTGAAATACCAGAGCATGTATATCTAAATTTGACTGAACACCGAACCTCATGGTTACAATATAGACTCTAGTACTCAGAACAAAGAAATGAGCGGGTGTATGTGCCCTCACCCCGCCCTACTTAGATCCGCCCCTGCATGTATCCTACTTAGGTCCACCCCTTCATGTATCCGCTCCTTTCTCCATTGTTATAAATAAAGTAAAAAAAAACTCTCTAGTTTTAACTAGATTTTACTTTCAGAAGATATATTACCAAGTGCTCTCCCCGTTCCAAATAGTACGTCGTTCTAGCGTTTCTAAATTTTATAAAATTTATTACGTGTTTAGACATAGTGTATATCCGGCAATGTATTTAGAAAAAACCAAAGCGATTTAAGGTAAAGTTAGAGATGTATTATAAAAGAAAGGAAAAAATACATATACATACCAGAGAAGAAGAAAATATGTACAAAACTGAGAATGATAGCCATTCTAAAATAAAATTCAAATTCTATAACATTAACTACTTGCAGGCGTTTGCTTGGCGCTGTGGCTCGTGCTCTGGATCTCGTCTCTAGAATTGAATATGTACGCCGACGACATGGATGCATCATGTCATATGTATCCGGTGAATGTCCGAGGCGGGCACGAGCGGTGGCAAGGTGGCGTTAACTCCTCGTCCTGCGATATAGAAGCCCGCCGCACGCAACCATTTCGTATCTTTACCCCAAAAAAAAAAACAGTTATGGTGATGTTTGGTTCAAAAAATATAACATAAATGATAGCAATAATGATTTACATTTAATTACTCGTGGTAACAAGTTTGAATATATATACCGGTATTAGTTTCTGGTATAGTATCTCGTTATAGTCAGACCTAAACAAAGCATGATCTAACATTGTTATTGTTAAGAATCCCCGATAGGCTTATGTATGTAAATACCAGATTTACTCCTGAAAGGTCTTACCTATCTATATAAAGATATATCTTATGCCGTGTGTTCCTCTGTGTGGGTTGCTGAGAAGAAAACATGCTTCTACGCACTTCTACTGCTAATAGGAGAGAAGAGGATTATCAATTATCAACAGTTATTAGTTATTCATTAAGTTACAAATTATTGGAACTTGCGTTCCCGGGCAGGTTGATTCCAACAGGGGGTTGAGCGAGATGGGAACACGGTTTAACTGGAGGCAGCAATTGCTCTATTAATCTGGCCCCTCAAGGGCACTGTACGTGGGTATTTATAGGTGCCTGAGCGCCCAGCGTCTCGAATTAAGGACGCATGTGCTCTCAAGCGCCTAAGTCATCTCCGGAATATTCCCATAAAGCAGGGTTACAAACCGTCATTACATAAAAGTATTTACAAATTGGGCCCGTAATACAACCGGCCGCGCGGGGCCTGTTACAATGGGCCGAATTCCACGTGGGCCTTCGTGTTCGACGAGGACGCGGGGCGGGGCGACCTCGTCGTGGGCCTTCGTCTTGCAACCCGTTGGACGAAGGGTGGGAGCTGCCGGTCGTTTTGCCTCCGTTGATGCAGCGAGACTGGCGAAGGCATCGAGCGAGGGGTTGATACAGCGAGACTAGCGAAGGCATCGAGCGAGGGGTAGTGTCTTCGCCTTCCCCCCAACATTTGCCCTCCGAGGGACCAGTTCGACTGAGTCATCTGGTGTCGAAGACGTCGCTAGATGGTGGAGACGCTGCCCTCGCTCGAAGTGGTTCCGCTGGGGTTTTTGATGTGACCGTTGATGGACACGGTACTGTTGGACTGTGGGTTTCCCGAAGCGTCGCGTCCTGTGTATAAAAAGGGGGGCGGGGCAGCGCGGGTCAGGTACTCTTTCTGCACGCCGCGAAACCCTAGCCTCCTTTTGAAACCGTTCGTCTGCTCGCTTACCCTCCTTGCTCCTGCTCGTCGGAGAACTGGCCCGCGTGAAGCAGACCGCCCGCCGCCGCCGCCGGTACGTAGCCATGCCGTCCTCTTCTTCATCTGCTGCCGATGCACCGTCGGCCGGCGCGTCGTCCGAGGACACTTTGAGCAACGTGGCGGCGGAGGAATTTGAAAGGGAAATGTGCCCCTTGGGCCATTTCTAAGTATTTTGGTGATCAAGTGCCAACACAAATGGTTTAAGTGTGAAACTATGCCAAATGGTGGATGAAGTGCAAAGTCAACACAAAGGCATGATTCTAGACTTAGTACATTGGTTTTTGTGTACTAACATATTTGTCTAAGTGCTAGAATCAGAGAAAATACAATTGGAAAAGAATTGGCTCGAGCAGCCAAGACTCTGCTCAGTCTGTGTGCACCGGACAGTGTCCGGTGGTCCAGGCTGGCGTCTGGTCAACTAGCTGCTCTTGGGTCTCGACGGCGGCGTACGACTATAAATCACCGGACTGTCCGGTGGTGCACCGGACTGTCCGGTGAGTCGGCTGCGGCGAAGTCGCCGCTCTCGGGAACCAAGTCAACAGCGTACGGCTATAATTCACCGGACTGTCCGGTGAGGCACCGGACTGTCAGGTGAGCCAATGGTCGGGCGCGCAATCCGCGCGTGACGCGTGGCCGAGCCAACGGTCGGATGGGGGCACCGGACTGTCCGGTGTGCACCAGACAGTGTCCGGTGCGCCAACGGCTCCAAATCCTCAACGGTCGGCTACGCCAGAATAGGAAACAAATCTGCACCGGACAGTGTCCGGTGGTGCACCGGACTGTCCGGTGCGCCAGTCGACAGAAGGCAAGAATTGCCTTCCTGGATTGCTCTCAACGGCTCCTAGCTGCCTTGGGGCTATAAAAGGGACCCCTAGGCGCATGGAGGAGGACACCAAGCATACTTTGAGTATTCTTGATCATTGTGACACCCGACTTTAAGGAACAAAGACAGGTGCATCTCATACATGCGCCAAGGAGACAACATATATAATAACAGAGTGTATAGAGATAAATGTCACAATAATTAGAGTATTTATTACATAGTGGAAGTCTTACAAAATAAAAGATAAATATAAAACAAACTAAGGATCGTCGTTGGCGCTAATGTCAACTGAGAAACGCCACCTAGATCAGATCAAACTCCTCTCCTTATGGCTCCTCCTGAACCACCTGTTCTTCTCTTGTGGGGGGTGTGAGACAGCAAGGGTGAGCTCACACATGTTCATCGCTCAACAAGTTGTGGGGAATAATGTGGCACGAACTCACCAAAGGTGGGAGTTCATGAAGTGTAAGGCTGATCAACAATAGAGGTTAAAGCTGAGCATTGCTTTTATAAGTTGGTCAAAATTTTATTAGCAGTTACTAAGTGTAAGTAAATACCAAACCTTAAATAAAGTAATAGAACAAAATTAATAATAACCCATGCAATGCAAATGACAAAATTGAATTTAGGTTCCATAAATTAATCATCGGAGAGTCCTGAGCCGCTCATGACCGTGAGCTCGGCTAGTATACCAGTTTTACACTCTGCAGAGGTTGTACCCTTTACCCATAAGTCGTGTTTCCCATGTCGCCAGGGTTAGCTAGGCCCTTAGACACTACCGAGGTGAATGGCTAGGGATCCACTACGAGGCCTTTACAAAGTTCCACTAGCTTCCGAAAACCTGCTATAGTTTATGGGAAGAGCACTTGCAAGAATCCCCCGTCTGACCGCCATCGCAGCAAAATCAACCCGAGAACCTCCTTGCATGCAACTTCCCTACTGCCCTTGCCCCTTTCGGGTAAGGTAGTCTTCCACTAGCTTTCCTAATTAGTTAGCCAAGGGGTCCCATTCCTACCTTGTGGTGGCACGTGTTTCTCAAGTTAAGCTCCATGTTCCAATTAACAATAACATAATGATCTTGACATGAACATAAATAAAATAACAAAATAACTGGAACATGGATATAATAAAATATTAACCCAAAACCATATAAAGCAATAGCAAAAACTACCCATGTGATTCAGGGGTAAACAAGGTAATGAGATAAACAATCTAGGGTGACCTATTGGGTCCCATCAAAATTAAACCTATGCATGGTAAATGATTATAAAGAACATTATTGGGTAACAAAAGTGAATCAAGGGCACAACTTGCCTGACACTTGAGATTCTAGGTACCAACTTGCTTTTCAGATGACACGTGTCCTCGCTCTAGTCGTAGCAATACAAACAAACATGATATAGATAAAATTAACATCACACCAAACACAAGAACAAATAGAATAATAATGATCTACGCGTCGCTACGAGATCGTGGGAGTGAGAACCACTAAAATCGGAGTTACGGTTAAGGAGTTATGAATTTCCGAAGATTTTATGTGTTTGATACGGAAATAATTAAGTGGTCAAATTTAATATAGTTTTCATGCTAAAACAAAGTCATTAAGTGCTAAACAATATTAATACAAAATTATAGAAATTGGAACGGGTCAAAAACGAGTTAAAATGAATTTTCTATGATTTACACAAGTTCTTGCACTTAATTTGGTCTTAAAATTTATTTTCTAAATTGGTTTCCCTGTTTTCTCTGTTTTCCTGGTTTGCGCGCCAATTACTAAAAAGATCAGGGGCTCACTCGCAAATCTGCTCAGACTCAGTGCACAGCTACCACGGACGGCGGGTTCAAAATCCAGAAAGCCTGAGGACTCTTTAGCAAAAAGGACTGGACGAAGGAGTATGAACTAATCTGAGCTGTCCGATCTGGTTTCAACGGCACAAATTAGAAGTTATCTAAGCCGAACCATTATGCAATCTTAGCCGCCCAACGAGCGATCGACGACCCAGATTTAAAATAGCATATCGAATCCCACGCGCCCGATCTAGATCGGACGGCCCCGATCGCATCGGTCCACACGACACCTGGATTCGATCTCGATCGCCAAACGCTTATCCTACGGCGGACGCCATCTCTCACCCCAACCACCCGATTAGATCGGACGGTCGGCGACCTTCTTCCAAATCCCCCACACTGACCGATACCGTGCGGCGGCGCACCAAAATCTCACGGTGGAGCTCCGCCGGAGCACACCGCACGCGCGCAAACCAGGCCCCATAGCCAAATTCCCCAGTGCTACGTGTAGAAAAGCGTAAAGCGAACTCAATGGATGGGTTCTTACTTTGATTCAGACAATGCATGACCCGCGCCTCGGAGTTTGGCGGACACGCGGCGGAGAGTTAACGTCGAAGCAGAATTCGCCTGGCACCATCAACCGCACAGCGTCTAAGCGGTCACCGCAGATCACACAGGTACCCGCACGGTGCCCAAACCAACGCGCACGGCTCGGCATGCGGCGCAGAGCACGGTTGCGGCGGCCCGGTGGCGAAGAACGCGACTCCCGCGAGCTCTCGCCAGTACTCGGGTTGAGCCCCAAGTCAGGCTACACCATGGACCCTGGCGGTTGTCACGAGTAGCTCACCGGAGGGCGCCATGTCACCACACGCCAAACTCCCCGCCGATGGCATCTCTCCGCCATTTCCTGCGTAGGGTGGAATGCATTCGGTGCACGACGGTATTGGATAGGAAGGTCAAGGGAGCAAGGGAAGGAGAAGGTCTATGCTTTATATCGAAGGGAGCGTGGATTGGAGGGGGAAGCCGGTAGGCGCGGGTTGACTTCAACCGCCCGAGATCCCCGGAGTGTGTTCCGCGGCGACGTTGAAGAACATCCTGACAAGTGGGTTCCACTCGGTAATGGGACACCAATGCCCAAGCCGGTCAAGCGGGCGCGGTGGGAGTTCGCTGCTAGGTGGCTGGCTCGACAGGCCCACCTGCCAGTGAGGCAAGTGAGGTGGCCACGCGCGAGCAGAGGAGGGTCTGGCTGGCGCGCCTCCTTTTGGGCCGGGGTGAAATCAATCTTGGGCCAGGCAGAGAAATAGGGCCCAGAGCATAGGCTCATATTCCCCATTTTCTTTTCTTTTATCACTTCTAGTTTCCTTTCTTGATTCAAATTCAAATGGAATTCAAATTTAATTCAAACTTTTGTGGCCCATCATTACAATTTATATTTGTGACATTATAGGTACTAATCCTGGAGATATTTATTTACATATATTATTTATTTATTCATATCCTTTATCTTTTTCTTTTAGGTATTAATATATTTCACATTATTTTTTTTTGTATTGCCACAAAATGCACACAAAATAAAGTCCAGCATGATGCACAATTTAGTGACTTATCTTTCATTATTTATTGTTTTTTTAACTATAGTGTTCACATGTTATGGTAAATAGATGCAATACACATATAAATAAAGGAAAAATATATATTTGCTCTCTCCTTTTATAATATCACTTACAAATTGGGTATTACAATCATTCACACTCCGTCTTTGCGCACTTGTTTGTCATTCTTAGTGATTTGAGCTCCGTTCTAGTGAGAACCTTGTGATATTCATTTGAGCTCAAGTCTTGGCCGTGTGTGTGCGTATTGCTGTGGATTTGTGTGTGTTGCTTCCCTCCCTTACTCTAGTGCTTTCACTTTGATTCTCATTGTAAGGGCGAGAGACTCCAAGTTGTGGAGATTCCTCGCAAACGGGAAAGAGTAAAGAAAGAAGAACAACGTGGTATTCAAGTCGATCATCGGATCACTTGAGAGGGGTTGAGTGCAACCCTCGTCCGTTGGGACGCCACAACGTGGAGTAGACAAGTGTTGTACTTGGCCGAACCACGGGATAAATCCTCGTGTCTCTTGTGCTTGTTCTCACTGTGTCTATTGTGCTTCGCAAGAGCTCTCCTTAGCCACTTGATTTTATTGTGCTAACTCCTAATCAAGTTTTGTGGCTTTAAGTTTCAAGTTTTTCCAGGATCACCTATTCACCCCCCTCTAGGTGCTCTCAATTGGTATCGGAGCCGTTCTCTTCAAGAAAGGGACTAATTGCCCGAAGGAATGGATCCTAAGGGAAAGGGGATGGTGATCAATGACAAGGAGAGGGAGTCCTTCATCAATGAGCCAAAAGACGACAAGCCCACTGACTCAGGCTCAAGTCACAAAAAGAAGGACAGGAAGAAGAAGAGGCGTATCAAGAAGATCGTCTACTACGACGACAGCAACGAGTCTTCTTCTTCCCAAAAGGACGACGACGACAACGACTACGAGAAAAAGAAGACGGTTAATTCGAACTTTTCCTTTGATTATTCTCGTATTCCGCAAAGTTCCAATGCTCATTTGCTTTCCATTCCCCTCGGTAAATCTCCTCACTTTGATGGAGAGGACTACGGATTTTGGAGTCACAAAATGCGTAGCCACTTGTTCTCTCTCCATCCAAGTATATGGGAGATAGTAGAAAATGGAATGCAATTTGATAGTACTGATAGTCCCATGTTCATCAATGAACAAATTCACAAAAATGCACAAGCTACTACTGTTCTCTTAGCGTCATTATGCAGGGATGAGTACCATAAGGTGAGCGGCTTGGATAACGCCAAGCAGATTTGGGACACCCTCAGGATCTCTCATGAGGGAAATGACGTCACCATGCTCACCAAGATGGAGTTGGTGGAGGGTGAACTTGGGAGGTTCGTGATGATCAGGGGGGAGGAGCCAACCCAAACGTACAACAGGCTCAAGACCCTCGTCAACAAAATAAGGAGCTATGGAAGCACGCGATGGACGGATCATGATGTTGTCTGCCTAATGCTAAGGTCTTTCACTGTCCTTGATCCACATCTTGTAAACTCTATTCGTGAGAATCCTAGGTACACCAAGATGTCGCCCGAAGAAATACTTAGAAAATTCGTAAGCGGGTGAATGATGATCAAGGAGGCAAGATACGTCGATGAGGCGCTAAATGGTCCAATCCACGAGCCTCAAACCGTTGCTCTCAAAGCAACAAGTAGCAGAGAGGCGCTACCTACCAAGGTGGCGCAAGTCGAGGCGGCGGGACTCAATGAGGAAGAAATGGCCCTCATCATCAAGCGCTTCAAGACAACGCTAAAGGGTCGCAAGGAGCATCCCAAAAAGAACAAGACGAAGGGAAAGCGCTCCTGCTTCAAGTGTGGTAAGGTTGGTCATTTTATTGCTAATTGTCCCGATAATGATAGTGACCAGGATCAAGAAAAGAAGAGAGAAAAGAAGAAGACTTACAAGAAGGCTAAAGGCGAGGCACACATTGGCAAAGAGTGGGACTCGGATTGTTCTTCGTCTGACTCTGACGACGAAGGACTCGCCGCCACCGCCTTCAACAAATCATCCCTCTTTCCCAACGAGCATCACACCTGCCTCATGGCAAGGGAAAAGAAGGTAAGCACTCATAATATTGTTACTTACGCTTCTTCAAGTGATGATGAATCTAGTGATGATGAAATAGACTATGCTAGTCTATTCAAAGGTTTATATAGAACCAAAATTGATAAAATCAATGAATTAATTGATGCTTTGAATGAGAAGAATAGATTGTTAGAAAAGCAAGAGGACCTTTTATATGAAGAGCATGATAAATTTGTTAGTATGCAAAATTCTCTTGCTCTAGAAGTTAAAAGAAATGAAGTGCTTTCATGTGAATTGTCTACATGCCATGAATCTATCTCTAGCTTAAAAAGTATCAATGATGACTTGAGTGCTAAGTTAGAAATAGCTTATAAATCAACCTCTTGTGTAGAACATGTTGTGATTTGCAATAGGTGTAAAGATTTTAATGTTGATGCTTGTAGTGAACATCTAGTTTCCATTTCTAAATTAAATGATGAAGTGGCTAGTCTTAATGCTCAACTTAAGACTAGCAAAACTGAATTTGATAAACTAAAATTTGCAAGGGATGCCTACACTATTGGTAGACACCCCTCAATTAAGGATGGGCTTGGCTTTAAGAAGGAAGCCAAGAACTTAACAAGTCATAAGGCTCCCATTGCCGCTAAGGAGAAAGGGAAGGCTCCTATGACTAGTAGCAATCAAAAGAATCATGCCTTCATTTACAGCGATAGGAAATTCTCTAGAAATGCTTGTAGGAATTATTCTTATGATTCGCATGCTATGACTGCTTCTAGTTCTTCTATGCATGGTAGAAATATTGCTATGAAAGATTCTAGAAATGTTCATTATGATAGGAGTTGTAATGCGTTCGACTCTTATGCCATGTTTGCTTCGAGTTCAAACTTTAATGCTAGATCTAGAAGAATGTTATGTCTCATGCTCCTAGAAAAGTATATAATGGATCTACTACTGTCTTTCATGCTTGCAATGCTAAGTTTATACTTTCATGTAAAAATAAAAAGGTGATTGCTAAAAAGGTGGGAGCCAAATGTAAGGAAGATAAAACTTGCATTTGGGTCCCTAAGGCTATTATAACTAACCTTGTAGGACCCAACAAGAGTTGGGTACCTAAGACCCAAGCCTAATTTGCCTTGCAGGTTTATGCATCCGGGGGATCAAGCTGGATTATCGACAACGGATGCACAAACCACATGACGGGGGAGAAGAATATGTTCACCTCCTACGTCAAGAACAAAGATTCCCAAGATTCAATCATATTCGGTGATGGGAATCAAGGCAAGGTTAAAGGTTTAGGCAAGATAGCCATCTCAAATGAGCACTCTATCTCCAATGTATTTTTAGTAGAGTCGCTAGGTTATAATCTTCTATCGGTTAGTCAATTATGTAATATGGGATACAATTGGTTATTTACAAACGTAGATGTGTTTGTCTTTAGAAGAAGTGATGGTTCATTAGCGTTTAAGGGTGTACTAGACGGCAAACTCTATTTAGTTGATTTTCGAAGGAGGAGGCCGATCTAGATGCATGCTTAATCGCTAAGACTAGCATGGGCTGGCTGTGGCATCGCCGTCTAGCACATGTGGGGATGAAGAACCTTCACAAACTTCTAAAGGGAGAACATGTGTTAGGTCTAACAAATGTGTATTTCAAAAAAGATAGACCTTGTGTAGCTTGTCAAGCAGGTAAACAAGTAGGAAGTGCGCATCACAGCAAGAATGTGATGACCACATCAAGACCCCTGAAGCTACTGCATATGGACCTCTTCGGACCCGTCGCCTACCTTAGCATCGGGGGAAGTAAGTATGGTTTAGTAATTGTTGATGATTTTTCCCGCTTCACTTGGGTATTCTTTTTGTAGGATAAATCTGAAACCCAAGGGACCCTCAAGCGCTTCCTAAGGAGAGCTCAAAATGAGTTTGAGCTCAAGGTGAAGAAGATAAGAAGCGACAACGGGTCCGAGTTCAAGAACCTTCAAGTGGAGGAGTACCTTGAGGAGGAAGGAATCAAGCACGAGTTCTCCACTCCCTACACACCACAGCAAAATGGTGTGGTAGAGAGGAAGAACAGGACGCTTATAGACATGGCGAGGACGATGCTTGGAGAATTCAAGACGCTCGAGCGGTTTTGGTCGGAAGCTGTGAACACGACTTGCCACGCCATAAACCGAGTCTATCTTCATCGCCTCCTCAAGAAGACGTCATACGAGCTTCTAACCGGTAACAAACCCAACGTTTCTTATTTTCGAGTTTTTGGGAGTAAATGCTACATTCTGGTGAAGAAAGGTAGAAATTCAAAATTTGCTCCCAAAGCTGTAGAAGGGTTATTGTTAGGTTATGACTCAAATACAAAGGCGTATAGAGTCTTCAACAAATCATCGGGTTTGGTTGAAGTCTCTAGCGACGTTGTATTTGATGAAACTAATGGCTCTCCAAGAGAGCAAGTTGAGCTTGATAATGTAGATGATGATGATGTTCCAACGGACGCAATTCGTACCATGGCGATTGGAGACGTGCGACCGCAGGAACACAAGGAGCAAGATTAACCTTCTTCCTCAATGATGGTGCACCCCCCATCTCAAGATGATGAACAGGTACCTCAAGAGGAGGCATGTGATCAAGGGGGAGCACAAGATGTCCAAGTTGAAGAGGAAGAAGCACCACAGGCCCCTCCAACTCAAGTTCGAGCGATGATTCAAAGGAACCATCCCGTCGACCAGATTTTGGGTGACATTAGCAAGGGAGTAACCACTCGCTCTAGATTAGCTAATTTCTGTGAGCATTACTCTTTTGTCTCCTCTATTGAGCCTTTCAGGGTAGAAGAGGCCTTGCTAGATTCGGACTGGGTGTTGGCCATGCAGGAAGAGCTCAACAACTTCAAGCGAAATGAAGTTTGGACACTAGTGCCGCGTTCCAAGCAAAATGTTGTGGGAACCTGAAAGCTCTCTTGTGAGTGTTGGTGTTTGGATGACAACTCAATTAAAGGACTAACAAGTGTACTAAGTGTTGAACAGGTGCTTAAGGTAAAACTAACAGGGTTCAACAAGTGAACAAATGTGATGGTCCAAGAACTGGATTATGGATACATAATGGACATCACAAGTAAGATGGACAATGCATAAAGTGAGACTCGGGTGCGTAGCTCGGAGACAACCGATCAAGCCAAGGATGGAGGCAAGAAGAGCTTCGAGGTACCAAGTGCACGGGAGAAGGTCAAAGAGGCTGAGGAACCCAAAGCCAAGGGTGAAGAAGAAGACTTGCAAAGTCAAGGGTGATCGAGTTGAGAACAGCTACGGCACATCAAGGATCACTACATAAGGACGTGACTTACAACCAATGAGGAAACATATCTAGTTATGTGGTGTAAGTCATAAGGCTCAAGACCAAGCTCTAAGAAGGAGATCAAGGTTACTATAAGAAGAAGCAGTGTCAAAACTAGAACTGGAAGCAGCCCAAAAAGAGCTAAGTGCACTTTGACTTTTAGTTTGGGTTGTTCCTATGTTTGTAAATGTTCTATGTGACCTTTGCAGGATGTTGGAGCTAAGAAATGTCAATCTAGATCAAGTCAAGCTGACTTGATGATTTATGAGTCCAACATCAAAGCTCAAGCATGTCAAATGCTATAGATGTAAAAATCAAGAGAAGGTATGTTTCTAGACTTAGTACATTGGTTTTTGTGTACTAACATATTTGTCTAAGTGTTAGAAACAGAGAAAAGAAGAAAAGAAAAGAGATGCAAAATGCTTGGCTGTGTACAACCAAGACTCAGCTCAGTCTGGCACACCGGACTGTCCGGTGGTGCACCGGACAGTGTCCGGTGCGCCAGGCTGAACTCTGGTGAATAGGCCACTCTCAGGAAAAGCCGGCGGCGTACGGCTATAATTCACCGAACTGTCCGGTGGTGCACCGGACTGTCCGGTGAGCCAACGGTCAGCTGGGCCAACGGTCAGCCGCGCAATCCGCGCGTGACGCGTGGCCGAGCCAACGGTCAGATGGGGGCACCGGGCTGTCCGGTGTGCACCGGACAGTGTCCGGTGCGCCAATGGCTCCAAGACTGCAACGGTCGACAGCGCCATTTATGGAAGGAAATCAGGCACCGGACAGTGTCCGGTGGTGCACCGGACTGTCCGGTGCACCACCCGACAGAAGGCAAGAATTGCCTTCCTGGATTGCTTCCAACGGCTCCTAGGCCCCTTGTGCCTATAAAAGGGACCCCTAGGCGCCTCAAGCAAAAAAAAAGTGCAGCCAACAAGTGTAGACATCACTCGAATCAATTCTCACCCTCCCTCTTGTGTGTATCTCTCTAGTTTGTGTAGAAGGCAAAGCTATAAGCCTTTAGAGAGTGGAGAAGTGCTGCTAAGAGCAAGAGCAAGGTCTTGAGCGTATCGTTACTCTGCCGAAGTGCTGCCAAGAAGATTGTAAGCAGCCGCGGTTTCGTTGTAACAAACTCAACATAGTGGAAGGCTCTATGTGTCTGACTGACAGATCTGAGCAAACGGAGGAAGGAGTTGAAATAGACTCCAAGCCTAGGTGTGGCTAACTCCAACGAGGACTAGGCAAGCGTTTCAGGCTTGGCCGAACCTCGGGATAAATCCTTGCGTCTGTGTGCTCTGTTCCGTACTGTATTCTGACTCTCTGTCTTATTCGCTTTTATATCTGCACTTCAACACTTATCTATGGTATAAGCTTTATTTGAAGTGCAGGACCTTTTGAGACAGGATCTTCTATTCCACTGCAACCTACTCGAATGGTGTTCACTCCACTGCGTTCTAGTCTTCGAGTAGAGTAAGAATTTAAGTTTTAAAGTGACAAGTTTTATTCGCCTATTCACCCCCCTCTAGGCGACATCCAGATCCTGTTCCCGGGCCAAAGGGAACTTTCAATTGGTATCAGAGCTAGGCCTCTCCAGTGTGGGCTTAGCCGTCCGGAGATGACGATGTCGTCACAAGAGGTAACTGTAGAACTTCTTTTAGGCGATGGTTCTAATTACAAGTCTTGGTCTGTCTCTATTTATAATGCTTTCATGAGTGTTGATCCTGATTTGAGACAGGTCTTTAGTAGAAGTATTTTTCCTTCTAGTGTTAGTAAAAATCCTTCTAATGATGAACTAAGATGTCTATCTCTAAATCACCATGCTTGCAACATCTTAGTTGATTCTCTTTCTAGAGATGCCTATTTTGCTATCATGAGTAGTGACAGTGACTTATTTGTTGATGCTCATGATCTATGGATTAAACTTAAGTTGAAATTCTTTAAGTCTATATGCACTTCCTCTGCTCCCTTTATTTCTGGTGATACTAACTTGTCCAAGGGAGAAGAACAAGAACGATGGCAACCAAACGATGAATCCACCTCGTCGACAGGTTTGTTCTCCACTAGTAATAAATGTTTTATTGCTAACAATGTCGGTGGAGACGAAAGCCATGATGAGGAGGAATATGAGGATGATAGCGAGGATGAATCTACATCATCACAAGGTACATTTTCCTATTTCGCTTCCACTAATAGTAATGACAGGGAAAATGAGACCGACGATGTGGAAGAAGAGGAGATTCGCCGTTTCTACACCCATCTCAACAAAGAAGACCAAGCGCTCTTGATTAAGCTGTTGAGAAGGAACAAGGAACAAGGCGAGACGCTTCTCAGGCTAGAGGAGACACTCATCAAAACAAACAACAGCCTGGAGAAGATGACCAAAGAACATGAGGAGCTAAAGTGCTCTCATGATGATTTGGTCCAACGGTATGAATCTGTTTTAATTGAGCAAAGAAATAATCATGATGTATTATCTAATGATGCTCAACTTAAAACTGAAAATTCTATGCTTAGGAGTCAAGTAGAATTGTTAAGTCATGATAACCTTGCTCTAACTGAAAAATATGACTTATTGTCTTGTTATCATGATAATCTCTTGGATAGACATATCATGCTTAATGTTGCTCATGAGGTTATAATTGTGAACTTAAATTCATGTGAACCTCAATCTCGCACGTGTGCGCATTTGAATTGTATATCACCATGTGCTAACCCCTGTTGCTCAAAAGAAAGCCAATCATTGATTGAGCAACAAGTTTTAGGGTCACAAAAGAAATTGTGTGGGAACAAGAAGCAAAGACAACTAAGGAGAAGACACATTGCTCAACTTTCTCAAGATATCCACGGGCGCGTGGTGAAGAAGCTTGAGAAAGGAGAAACTGCAGCAAGTGTTAAGCTCCATAAGAAGGAAGTTCCTAAAGATGAAGAAATCAACATGAGCTTGGAAAAAGGTAAAGATTCAATTAATCATGTTGTTTGCACTGACCATTTCTCTATGTCATCCAAGAACAAAAAGTGAAAAGGGAAAAGGAGGTGCTTTAAGTGCAACAAGTCAGGACATCTCATTGCGTCGTGTCCATACACCAACAAGGGTGAAGGGATAAGGAGATGCTTCGGATGCAATGACAAGAACCATACGATCACTTCTTGTCCGCTACTGATGAACCAAGCACGTACACTCTCCGGGATGACCCCCACTAAGGAAAATGACAAACAACAAGCGTCATGTCAGATTGAGCGACGCTTCTGCTACAAGTGTGGTGAGCAGGGTCATCTATCAAAGGTATGTAATAAAGGTGAGGTTCCTAAACAAATAAAGTTGTCTCAATCTCATTCACTTAGGAGACCCAAATCATATACTTTTGCTAGATCTATAACGAGATCACCAAGAACTAGCACAAAGACTATTTGGCTGCCAAAGGCATTTTTAGTTGAACGTCATGGACCCATCCCGAGGTGGGTACCAAACTGTGCTAACTAGACCATGCAGGTGCCTTGAGATGAACTGGAGACCATGGGAGAGCTTAAGACGGTTATTTCAAACTCTATGCTTAAGATGTTAATTGTTTGGTGTTTATTCATTGACCCAAGGTTGAATTATTGTAAGACTCTAATCCCATGTTCATCTCAAGTGAAATAAGTTGAATAGGTCCTTAATCATTATTGGTGAATCAAGCAAAGGACCTTGATGAGATTCTGCAACCTGCTCTTCATGAGATGGTACCCTTGTATCTTAATTACTTTGTTGATAATCAGCACTGCTCTTAAGTCTGATTGTTGTGATATCTGTCCTTGGAGCAGCTATGCTTTTTGATTGCCTGTGTTGGGTATCTTTCAATCAATGATTAATGATTTCCAAGTTCGTAATTATGCTTGCTTAATCATGATTATGTGCTTTAAATGTTATGTCTCTTGAATCATCTAATGGGTATTTTTTCATTGGATATATCCACCATGATTAACTCTTGTTGTGATCGTGAATAAACCTGTATTCAGTTGTGAGTTATGCTATATGGTTTTAATGATTAACCTGTGTGCAAATATGACATATTGTTTAGTTTATGTTCACTTGATTACTCTAGTCTGGTATTGTGTGAATACAAACTCCATGTTGTGCCTCTAATGCACCCTTTTGAGCTAAGGCACATGAGCAAAAGGAGCCCTCAATTAGTAACAACTGGTGCTCTCATGGCAATTCAGGAAAAGGCAAAGGTATGGAGAATGGAACTATGCAAGTTCATTGAATATCTTGAAGTTCCACTGATTATGATCACAGTTATGGTCTTGCCTCTGAATTGGTAGTATCTTGGCTTAGGTGCTCCTTACTTTAAAATGTTGTTTCTTCTGGTGTACCTAAAGAACCTTCTTAATTATGATGTGCTTAGACATGATCGTGTTGTTTTTCAATTGGTATATGTGATGCAATGATAGTCAAGTATGAAGCATGTCTAAGTTGCGTGTAAATGTTATACTTCCTGTGAGTATTCAATTGGCTTAGATGCTCTTGAGGCATGCATTGTTGTATTAAATCAACCCTTAATTTGGTATTCAATTGTTATCTCTTTGTGATGAAATTGAGAGTATTCCGTGACCAAGATATGTTGTGATCCCCTCTAGTTCTAAGAAAGCTAGAATGTGCGAAGTGCAAGTTATTCAAATACTTGATGCACAAGTGTAGGGGGAGCACACATAATTTGCGTCTTTTGAGACTAATTGGATCTTGAGTGATCTTGTGTAGTCTCAAGGTGGAAAAGAGAAGATGAGCAAGAAATGGAGCAATCAGGACTGGGGTACCTCTGTAAGTCAAGGAATTGGTATCTTAAGTCATGAGTAATTGCATATTTTTAGATTGCTCATAAAATTCGGTGATACTAGATGCTTGTCCTTAAGTATCATGGAGCTATGATAATAAATGATCTTGCAATTGGTATCTTTCAATTGGTAGCCGTGATAGTTTGCTTCAATTGACATCTTTTGGTAATCACTAGAATAGAAGCTTCATCTTGTGCCACAATACTATAACTTGCTCTAAGCTTGGTGTCTTAGCAACAAGAAAAGGTTAGGATAAAGGATCAGGCACAAGTGTGGAGAAGCTCCCAAGAGACTAATACTTTCAAGAGAGGAAGTACACCACATCCGGGCAAAGGTACAAAGGAAGTATTGATCTTTTGCGTATATGTACCTTAACTTTCCTCCAAATGCTTGTGGTGCACTTGTTGAATGAGTAAGGGGGAGTATTGTTAGTGTGTGTTTACCTCCTCAACACTCTGCTGTCCCTTGACATCATCCTATGTTCTTGCTTGAGTATGGTTTTTTGGTGTTTGATGTCAAAGGGGGAGAAGTTGTGCATTAAAGCTTATCTCAACCTGAGAGGAAAGCTTATCCTAAGGGGTGATGTGTTAGTTTGAGCTTTGCTAGTGTGTTATTCATATGGACTAGTGTGTTATTCATATGCTTCTGGCTGTATTATTTGTGTTGCATCATATGGACTAGTGCTCCCGCTGCTATGAATTAATTGGCGCTTTAAGATTGTTCATTCTGAAATAGATAGTCATGTGGATAATGATGCATGTGGTTAATGGTGCTTTAAGATTGTTTTAAATTAGTCTCTTAGTTTAAATTGGTATCTTAATGGTGGCTCCCGCTGCTATGAATTAATTGGCGCTTTAAGATTGTTCATTCTGAAATAGATAGTCATGTGGATAATGAAGCATGTGGTTAATGGTGCTTTAATATTGTTTTAAATTAGTCTCTTAGTTTAAATTGGTATCTTAATGGTGAATAGTGGTAGGTTGATATTCCTGTGATATATCCACTAAATAGAATGGTGTTTAACTCTGATTATGTGCATTTGTGTGTTAAAGCATCATGGTTTGATTCTTGACACAATGCATCCAAAAAAATGCTAAGGTGTAGAAATGTTTCGAATTGCCTAAGTATGTGCAAATTGGCGTCTGAGGCCAAAATTATGTTTTTGAAGTAAGCACATATTTAGGTGGAGCATTCTATAAACTTAGAATTCAAAATTTGTGCTTCAAATCTTATTCTTATGTAAGCTTTAATTGTGTTGTCATCAATCACCAAAAAGGGGGAGATTGAAAGCTCTCTTGTGAGTGTTGGTGTTTGGATGACAACTCAATTAAAGGACTAACAAGTGTACTAAGTGTTGAACAGGTGCTTAAGGTAAAACTAACAGGGTTCAACAAGTGAACAAATGTGATGGTCCAAGAACTGGATTATGGATACATAATGGACATCACAAGTAAGATGGACATTGCATAAAGTGAGACTCGGGTGCGTAGCTCGAAGACAACTGATCAAGCCAAGGATGGAGGCAAGAAGAGCTTCGAGGTACCAAGTGCACGGGAGAAGGTCAAAGAGGCTGAGGAACCCAAAGCCAAGGGTGAAGAAGAAGACTTGCAAAGTCAAGGGTGATCGAGTTGAGAACAGCTACGGCACATCAAGGATCACTACATAAGGACGTGACTTACAACCAATGAGGAAACATATCTAGTTATGTGGTGTAAGTCATAAGGCTCAAGACCAAGCTCTAAGAAGGAGATCAAGGTTACTAGAAGAAGAAGCAGTGTCAAAACCAGAACTGGAAGCAGCCCAAAAAGAGCTAAGTGCACTTTGACTTTTAGTTTGGGTTGTTCCTATGTTTGGAAATGTTCTATGTGACCTTTGCAGGATGTTGGAGCTAAGAAATGTCAATCTAGATCAAGTCAAGCTGACTTGATGATTTATGAGTCCAACATCAAAGCTCAAGCATGTCTAATGCTATAGATGTAAAAATCAAGAGAAGGTATGTTTCTAGACTTAGTACATTGGTTTTTGTGTACTAACATATTTGTCTAAGTGTTAGAAACAGAGAAAAGAAGAAAAGAAAAGAGATGCAAAATGCTTGGCTGTGTACAGCCAAGACTCAGCTCAGTCTGGCACACCGGACTGTCTGGTGGTGCACCGGACAGTGTCCGATGCGCCAGGCTGAACTCTGGTGAACAGGCCACTCTCGGGAAAAGCCGGCGGCGTACGGCTATAATTCACCAGACTGTCCGGTGAGCCAACGGACAGCTGGGCCAACGGTCGGCCGCGCAATCCACGCGTGACGCGTGGCCGAGCCAACGGTCAGATGGGGGCACCGGACTGTCCGGTGCGCCAACGGCTCCAAGACTGCAACGGTCGACGGCGCCATTTATGGAAGGAAATCAGGCACCGGACAATGTCCGATGGTGCACCAGACTGGCCGGTGCACCACCCGACAGAAGGCAAGAATTGCCTTCCTGGATTGCTTCCAACGGCTCCTAGGCCCCTTGTGCCTATAAAAGGGACCCCTAGGCGCCTCAAGCAAAAAAAAAGTGCAGCCAACAAGTGTAGACATCACTTGAATCAATTCTCACCCTCCCTCTTGTGTGTATCTCTCTAGTTTGTGTAGAAGGCAAAGCTATAAGCCTTTAGAGAGTGGAGAAGTGCTGCTAAGAGCAAGAGCAAGGTCTTGAGCGTATCGTTACTCTGCCGAAGTGCTGCCAAGAAGATTGTAAGCAGCCGCGGTTTCGTTGTAACAAACTCAACATAGTGGAAGGCTCTATCTGTTTGACTGACAGATCTGAGCAAACGGAGGAAGGAGTTGAAATAGACTCCAAGCCCAGGTGTGGCTAACTCCAATGAGGACTAGGCAAGCGTTTCAGGCTTGGCCGAACCTCGGGATAAATCCTTGCGTCTGTGTGCTCTATTCCATACTGTATTCTGACTCTCTGTCTTATTCACTTTTATATCTGCACTTCAACACTTATCTGTGGTATAAGCTTTATTTGAAGTGCAGGACCTTTTGAGACAGGATCTTCTATTCCACTGCAACCTACTCGAAGGGTGTTCACTCCACTGCGTTCTAGTCTTCGAGTAGAGTAAGAATTTAAGTTTTAAAGTGATAAGTTTTATTCACCTATTCACCCCCCTTCTAGGCGACATCCAGATCCTGTTCCCGGGCCAAAGGGAACTTTCAGAACCAAGTGGGTGTTCCGCAACAAACAGGACGAGCACGGGGTGGTGAGGAGGAACAAGGCTTGACTTGTGGCAAAAGGTTATGCCCAAGTCGCAGGTTTGGACTTTGAGGAGACTTTTGCTCCTGTGGCTAGGCTAGAGTCGATTCGTATATTGTTAGCCTATGCCGCTCACCATTCTTTCAGGTTGTACCAAATGGATGTGAAGAGCGCTTTCCTCAACGGGCTAATCAAGGAGGAGGTGTACGTGGAGCAACCCCCTGGCTTTGAGAATGAATGGTACCCCGACCACGTATGTAAGCTCTCTAAGGCACTCTATGGACTTAAGCAAGCCCCAAGAGCATGGTATGAATGCCTTAGAGACTTTTTAATTGCTAATGCTTTCAAGGTTGGGAAAGCCGATCCAACTCTTTTCACTAAGACATGTGATGTGTGCCAAATCTATGTCGATGACATAATATTTGGTTCTACTAACCAAAAGTCTTGTGAAGAGTTTAGCAGGGTGATGACGCAGAAATTCGAGATGTCGATGATGGGTGAGTTGAACTACTTCCTTGGGTTCCAAGTGAAGCAACTCAAGGACGACACCTTCATCTCTCAAACGAAGTACACGCAGGACTTGCTCAAGCGGTTTGGGATGAAGGACGCCAAGCCCGCAAAGACTCCAATGGGAACCGACGGACATGTCGACCTCAACAAAGGAGGTAAGTCCGTTGATCAAAAGGCATACCGGTCTATGATAGGGTCTTTACTTTATTTATGTGCTAGTAGACCGGATATTATGCTTAGCGTATGCATGTGTACTAGATTTCAATCCGACCCAAGGGAGTGTGACCTTGTGGCCGTTAAGCGAATTCTTAGATATTTAGTCGCTACGCCTTGCTTCGGGATCTGGTATCCAAAGGGGTCTACCTTTGACTTGATTGGATATTCAGACTCCGATTATGCTGGATGTAAGGTCGATAGGAAGAGTACATCAGGGACGTGCCAATTCCTAGGAAGGTCCCTGGTGTCCTTGTCGGTGTTTTGGGTCCGACCACACACCCGAGGTTGCCCCTCAAGGTGTTTTAGGAGTAGGACGGTGTCGACAACTGTAGCAAAATGGTTCGCGCCGATCGCACGAGGGACAGTGGACAAGTTTTACAGGTTCAGGCCGCTTAGAGATGCGTAACACCCTACGTCCTGATGAGTATGCTTGGTGAATGTGGTTACAAGAGAACTCTCTGGATTGAGAGTACAGAGAGTTGAGGTGGGTGGCTAAGTAAAAGGTCGATCGTTCTGAAGGGGTGCCCCCTAGGCCTTATGTACTCGACCGTGGGGCGGTACACGTGGATAAGATAGCAACAAGTAGCTAAAAGATAGTGAACCTCTTGAGATTATCCTTACGTAACCCTTGCCGACTTATCCTCGCGTGGCTTCGTTGCATGGAGGCTCCAGCGCGGGAAAGTCGGATTTCCGTTGCGGTCATTCGCTCGATGCCTCGGCCCATCCGGGCTTGTACCAATCCGGCTTCATGTCGTTCCGCTTCGCTGGTTGTTTCTCCCCAGGCCCACGAAAGAATGACCTTACGATTTATTGGGCCCTTGGGCCTTTCGTGAGGTCCTTTACTCTTTTAGTGGACCCGGGGGATATCTATCCCCCACAAGCCCCCGATCTTTGGGTTAATTTAGAGGTAATCAACCCGAAGATCCCAGGTCCAGCTTGCAGGTAATTTAAAGAAAGATGGCCTCCTGTTTGTCTTCTCCTGCTCCGATCACTCGTTGACCAAAGCCTAGTTTCGTGTCTGTGCCTCAGAGGTCGGCATTCCAATTTGTAGGATTCTGAACTTCATTGGGGGCACCAGAGGTGCACCCAATGGGTGTAGCCCCCGAGCTTCGAGTAGATTTTAGAAAATAATCTACTCGAAGGTCTTTAGTAGGGATTATTTCCATTTGTGTTCCTTCATTTTGGTTGAGGGTTGGCTTCTTTAATCTAGTCCCATGCTTTAGAAATCGGCTCTATCTCAACTTGGAATGATAATCCATGGGGTGCACCGGAGGTGCACCCAATGGGTGTAGCCCCCGAGCTTCGAGTGGATTTTTGAGGATAATTCACTCGAAGGTCTTCTTTCTATGTCCTTTTGCTGAAGATTATCCTTTCTGCCTGTAAAAAAGTTGGCATGATGTCATCCGCGCTATGTCATCAATATTATGCTTCAGAGGTCAGCATGTATTTTGTCTTTAGCAGCCTAGTTCGCAATCCATCCTTATCTTGCTAGGTAATGCAATTTATTTGCTCTGTGACTGATTGGACATTTGATGGACGTTCTCTGTCTAGTCTTCAAGTCGTTTCTGTCGACCATATTTTGCACTCTACTGGCTATATTTGGCTTCCCTCTAACTCTCGCTGATATCTCATTTTTGTCTTGAGGCATTCACTGCGTGCCCTGCACAGATGTGACCATTTTGAAAAAATATACTGATAATTCCTGGGCGTCCCCCCCAATGGGTGTGGGCGAGGGATGGTTTGGTACGCTGAGCATTTTAACCGGCTGCTTCTGAGTAGTAATGTGATGGGACGGCGAGTGTAATCATATCCCTTGCGCTGTTGACTGGAGTCCCAATGGGTGTAGTGTTGCATGAAACGGCGTCAGCCGCCTGACGTGTCTCCAGACGGGTGGAAGTGCTTATTGAATGCTTTGCGACTGTTCAGTGACCGCGGTTGGAGGTGAGCGGTTGCCTTTCCCTTCTATAAATAACGCTGTTGCCCCTCTGGTTTTTTCACATCTCTTCGCTGTTCTTTACTGCTTCCTTCTCTTCTCTCCCGTCTGCTTCCGCCATGGGCAAGAGCAACAAGCGCAAGCGCGAACCGACTCCTCCATCGGAGGATTTCGGTGACTCGGAATACTCGGAGGAGGAGTTCTCCTCCGAGTCCGAGGGATCTCCGGCTCCCGTCTCTCCCCCGGCGTCGTCCGATGACTCGGACGACTCCCAGGGGATAGCCGCGGAAGTCTGGACATACATCCGGGCCGTCGAGCGCTCCGGGCTCGAGGACTCGGATGAGTCGGAGTACTCCTCGGATGAGGAGGACTCGGACGGTGGCGGCGAGGACGAGGACGACGACGACGACGACGGCGGCGACGACGACGACGGTGGCGACGGCGACGGCAGCGGCAGCGGCAGGGGCAGCGGCGACGGCGGCAGGGACGGTGACGGCGGCGGCAGCAGGGGCAGCACCAAAGGCGGCAGCAGCAAGGGCAGCACCAAGGGCGGCGGCGGCAGGGGCAGGGCCAGTGGCTAGACGCCACTGGTCTTCTTAGATATTAGTATAGTATAGTATAGTTAGAATAATGTAGTAGTAATGTAGAGTAGTATAGCGTAGTGTAGTAGTAGTAATGTAATGTAGTAACAGTAGGGGAGTATCAACTCGCAAAGAGTTGATTTGTAAGTGTATTAACTTCCCTTTGAATGAAAGAATGACATTTGGCCTCTCCTTTGACGACTTCCCTGTTTGCTTGTGAGTGTAATTCCTTTGAAAAAGTGAGCAAAATACTCGAGCATTGAACTGATGTTGTCTGTTATGGTTGCCGAGTAACTTTGTGGGTGGCGCCGGCGACTTGTAGAAGTAACTGTCGAGTAACTGAAGATTGCGTCTGCGTTTTTAGAAGCAACGCTGAGTGACTGAAGGTCGGCGTCGGCATTTTAGTGGTAATGCCGAGCGACTGAATACGAAATCAGCGTTTTAGAAGCAACGCCGAGTGACGGCAGGTCAGCGTCGGCATTTTAGAGGTAATGCCGAGCGACTGAATACGAAATCAGCGTTTTAGAAGCAACGCCGAGTGACTGAAGGTCGGCGTCGGCATTTTAGAGGTAATGCCGAGCGACTGAATACGAAATCAGCGTTTTAGAAGCAACGCCGAGTGACTGAAGGTCGGCGTCGGCATTTTAGAGGTAATGCCGAGCGACTGAATACGAAATCAGCGTTTTAGAAGCAACGCCGAGTGACGGCAGGTCGGCGTCGGCATTTTAGAGGTAATGCCGAGTGACTGAATACGAAATCAGCGTTTTAGAAGCAACGCCGAGTGACTGAAGGTCGGCGTCGGCATTTTAGAGGTAATGCCGAGCGACTGAACATGAAATCAGCGTTTTAGAAGCAACGCCGAGTGACTGAAGGTCGGCGTCGGCATTTTAGAGGTAATGCCGAGCGACTGAATATGAAATCAGCGTTTTAGAAGCAATGCCGAGTGACTGAAGGTCGGCCGAGCCAGTTTGAGAATGATGGCCGAGTGATGAGGTGGCGCATCGGTGTTCTGGGGATAACTGCTGGGTGACCACGTGGCACGCTGGTTTTGGAAATAACCGCCGGGTGACCACGTGGCACGCTGGTTTTGGAAATAACCGCCGGGTGATGACTGGGCACTTTTGAAACGGTATCTGGCTCGAGAATATCCCATAAGAGCTGCGCTTTTAGCCGCCTTTGCTTTCCGTGCCCTAGTTCTTGCATCCCCGCTTCCAAATCCTCTCTGCTGCTCGCCTCCACTTTGCTTGCTGGTAGAATTGAGATGGCCCCCAAGAGGAAAACCGCGAGCTCATCCGCTGTGGTGATTCCTCCAATCGATCCCAACAGCCAGTTGCCCTTTGCAGGTAACCACATGTCCATCATTTCCGAAGCTGAGCTCCTCCACCTCGTGTCCATCGGGGTTCTTCCTCCGCGGGAACTCTGTTCTTGGCGGATTTGCCACGGGACTATTGTCCCGACAGAGGATACCCACGAGTCTGTAGTTTACGCCCCTTTTCTTCTCCGCGGCCTTGGCCTTCCCATCTCTCCCTTTTTCCGCGGTCTCCTTGATTTCTACCACATTAACCTGACCCATTTGAACCCTAACTCAATTCTGCAAATCTCCATATTCGTTCACTTATGCGAAGCCTTTCTTGGCGTGCTGCCGCATTTCGGCTTATGGAAATACCTGTATCATTGCCGCCCTGGGATGGCCGGGGGACAACATCAGTTGGTCGGAGGTGCCAGTTTGGAGATGCGTCGCGGACGGAAGACTGAGTATCTTGAGATTCCCCTTAAAGATAGTATTAAGGGATGGCGTCTAGAGTGGTTCATAGTCGATAATTATGGAAATTCTCTCCCTTCTCGGTCGGGAAGGCAACCAGACGTTCGCACCCCAAGCTGGACCAAGTTTCCCACAGATGAGGAGGTAGCTGAAGCGGGTGTGTTGTTAGCTGAAGTTGGACTGCTGAAAGAGAGAGGCCTAACTGCTGAAGCTGTGGTCGCTGACTTCGTTTTCAAGAACATTCAGCCACTGAAAGATAGGGTATACCCAGCTTATCTGTATCGAGGGCTAGCCGACTCAACTCGGGTTACCAACAGGAGAATCCCTTCTGCAGACTTGGTGAGCCGACTGGAAATGATTCTCAGGGGCAAGGTGTCCAATGTCGGTGCTCCGGTGGCGTACTCGGCTTGGAACTTGCCTCCTGCCAAAGTCTTTACTCTTTTCGTGTCAAATCCACCCGTGACTGATGGCAATTTGGGCCTTAGAACGCGACCTTCTGATGAAGAAGTCAGTGCTTTGGTTGCCTCGCTTGGGGAGATTCCTGATGACGAACGGCAAGTCCATTTTGAGGTGCCCCTGAACCCTAGTGATGCAGATATAAATGCCATGCTTGATCTGCTAACTGAAGATTCCTCCGACGCTGCTCCTGCTGGTACATTAGCAGTAGTGCCCCTCCCAGAGGTTGATACAACTTCGGATGTTCAGAAACCTGTCAGTACTCGCCCGAGGCGCCTTAGCCGAACCAATCAGCCTTTGCCTTCTGCTGACGAGCAAAAGAAGAAAAGAAGGCGCGTGCGGCGAGTATCCAGTTTTAATGAAGACGCTGGTACCTCAGTTCCTGCTGCTGAAGATATGCCTGCGACTGAACTTACTGAAACTGACCCCAATGGGTGTACCCAAACTGCTACCGATCCTAATGTGGGTGCTCCACCTGTTGCGGATCCCAATGGGTGTGCTTATGCTGTCGTTGTAGATGACGAGGGGGAGGAGAATGAGGTTCCTTTGACTCGAAAGAACAGCCGGCAATTCGTCGCCAGTGGTGAAAGTAGTGGAGTTCCCTCTCCTGCTTTGTCTGCCCTCATTGGTCTACAAGAACTGTCTCTGGCCAACTTTGATCAAACTCTTGAGGATATGGTCCCAGAAGACTTGTTATTGGAGCCAGTGGATGATGGTGCAATGAATGCTTGTGCTGACGTGCCCGACGCTGGGTTGAGGTCATCCCGCGCCTCTTCGACCTTAGAGCGCGATCTTGAGGGCCGGGAGACTGACTTGAATCGTCCTGGTCCTATGGAGGTAGATGAGGGCCCATCAATCTTAGAAGTGGTTGTCGCAGAGAACTTGGACCTCAAGAGTGGTGCTGTCATATGCCCAGCCCCCGAGGGTGTCACCGGGGATGACTTAGCTCGGGTGGAGAGTGTAAGCCACTGCCCAGCCCCCGAGGGTACTGCCGGGGATGATCCGGCTCAAATGGGCAGTGCCAACTATGACCCAGCCCCCGAGGGTGCCCGAGCAGGGTCTCCTTCCTGTACCTCCATGGACGTTCATGCAGGATCTCCTCCACACTCTGGCTGTATGGTGGTAACCCAGAATTTGGATCAGGGAATCGCTTTAGAGGGCAGCGCCCCTGCTGACCGAGTGTTGGGCTCTGTTGAAGGTATTGAATTGATCTCCGCTGATTCGTTGCAAACTGCTCCGGGTGGTGGTTTTACGTCTGCTTATCAACTGATTTCTCCTGATTTGGGGATCCCTTCGTTCTTCTCCAACCTTCAGGTACTGTAATGTATTTTAATTTGACTTTTGTATTTTCTGAACTGCTGTCGTCACACTCGTCTGTTTTCCTCATCAGGCTTTGGTGGATGGGATGGCCGGCCAGCTGAGGCTTCAAGGTGCTTCCACCCCAGAGGTAGCTTCATCTCTTGCACGTTGGAACCCAGTGTCGCTTCAACGTCGCGTTTCTGAATTGGAGGCAGCCAATGCTGGTTAGTGCTTTTTTGCTTCTCTCTGCCTTCGCTGTGGACTGCCTTACTTTCTGACCCCATTTTGTTTGATTATCTCTCGCTAGGAGTGACTCGGCAGATTTCGCTTCTTGAGGAAAAACACTCCCAAGATCTGGCCGAATTGGCTCAGCGGTGCACTGACTTTGAGGAGGAGTACTCTCAGGGCCAAATTGAACTGGGTCAAGTTTCTGCTGCTTTAGATGACGCCAATGCCCTGAATTCTTCCCTTCATGCTCAGCTCGATTCTGAAAAGGTAACATACAAAACTGTGTTTTGCCTTGCTATGCTCCTATTACCTGCTTGGTTTTTTGAAGGAACTGACTTGTGCTCGCAGGAAGAAAAGCGTATCCTTGCTGCTTCTCGTGACAATCTTGACAGGTTGTATCGTGACTCTAGCAATTCGCTGACTATCCTGGAGAGAAGTCATCGCTTCACCATGGAAGAATTAGACCTCCAACGTCGTAAGCTGCAGGAATCCATGGATGAGGTAACCCGGCTTAAGCAGTTGATATCAGCGAAGGACGATACTATCAAAGGACTCCGAGCTTCCAAGAAATCCATCGTCCAGGAGTTAGAGAGCGCTCGACTGGCTGCTAAAGCTGCTGAAGAAACTTCTGTTACTCTCAAGGCCCAACGCGACAAAGCCCTGGACAAGGCTATTCGGGCGGGACGAATCTTGATGAGGAGACCCGGCGTGGTTGTTCCTGAAGACATAAGGGCTGACGTGAACGCCGCCCCTGATTCCTCGAGTCGCCCTTCTTCGTCGGTCGCTCCTGAGAAAGACATTGTAAAATAGAAAACATTTTGCGTGCTCCAAGCGCGCGGTTAGCATGATCGAGTATTTGTTAGAGGACACCAGTTTATCATTCGAATGACATAATTACTCTCTCATTGTATCAGAATTTATTAGTGAATGGGTTGGCAGTAATGATGCATGATGATTATGAAATTTGTTTGCGGGATATGGAAGTCATCCCCTAAATTATATAGGCGCGAGCATGTTGCACCGCCTTAAGTCGTTGCCGACTTAAGTCGATCGCTGCGTTTGTAGGGCATAGTGGTCACCCTGAGTTAAGTAAGCGTGAGCATGTTGCACCGCCTTAAGTCGTTGTCGACTTAGGTCGATTGCTCCGTTAGCAGGGCTTAGTGGTCACCCTGAGTTAAGTATGCGTGAGCATGTTGCACCGCCTTAAGTCGTTGCCGACTTAAGTCGATTGCTCCGTTGGCAGGGCATAGTGGTCACCCTGAGTTAAGTAAGCGTGAGCATGTTGCACCGCCTTAAGTCATTGCCGACTTAAGTCGATTGCTCCGTTAGCAGGGCATAGTGGTCACCCTGAGTTAAGTAAGAATGCAAGTCAATCGTGAATGAATTGAGTATCCTTGAAACCTCTTTTTTATTGATGACATATTTCCACTTTACAGAGTACATCATCATCCCAGCCGTTTTGAAATACAGCTAAGGATAAAACTTTCTGAGGTGTTCTATGCTCCAGGAGTTCCCAACTTCTGTGCCATCCATCTGAGTGAGGCGATACGATCCGGGCCGAGTGACTTCTGCTACCATGAAGGGTCCTTCCCATAAGGGTGATAACTTGTGTCGTCCTTCCCCCGTTAGAATTCGGCGGAGGACGAGATCTCCTACTGAGAAGAATCGTTGTCGCACAGCCTTGTCGTGATAGCGCCTTAGAGTCTGCTGGTACCTTGCTGATTGGATTACTGCGTTTAGCCGTTCTTCCTCAAGTACATCTATGTCCTCCAGCCTGGTGATCTCAGCTTCTGCTATGCTTTCAAAGATTAGCCTTGGCGCCCCAAACTTGAGATCAGCAGGTAGCACTGCCTCCGACCCATAGACCATGAAGAAAGGAGTATTTCCATGCAAAGCTCGGCTAGGTTGGGTTCTTAGGCTCCAAACGACATAAGGTAATTCCCTTATCCACTTTCCTACGAATTTTTCATTCTTATCGAAGACCTTTTTCCTGAGTGCATCCAATATCATCCCGTTGGCTCGCTCAACTTGCCCGTTGGCTCTTGGATGGGCTACAGATGCATACTTGATCTGAATGCTCCTTTGCTCGTAGAAGTCAAAGAATTCTGAACTTGTGAAGTTGGATCCTAAATCAGTTATGATGCTGTTTGGTATCCCGAATCTGAATATTATGTCTTGTATGAATTCCACGGCCTTAGCAGAGGTTAAAGAGGCAATGGGCTTGAATTCTATCCATTTAGTGAACTTGTCAATTGCTACCAATACATGAGTGTATCCCCCTTGAGCTTTCTTGAAAGGTCCAATCATATCCAGTCCCCAGCATGCGAAAGGCCAAGTTACTGGTATGGTCTGCAGTTGCTGTGCTGGCATGTGTTGTTGCCTTGACAAGTATTGGCAGGCTTCGCATCTTTGAACTAGCTCGGCTGCATCGTTCTTTGCTGTTGGCCAATAGAATCCTGACCTGAAGACCTTCCCGACTAGTGTTCTGGAGGCTGCATGTATTCCACATTGCCCAGCATGGACTTCCTCTAGAAGTTGCTTCCCAGTGGATGGGAGAATGCACTTCATGAAGACGCCTGATGCACCCCTTCTGTATAATGTCTCCCCAATAAGTGTATAGTGAGCCGACTGTCTTGCAATGCGCTCTGCCAAATTTTTGTCGTCTGGTTCCTCTTCATTCTTTATATACTTAATGATCGGCCTCCTCCAGTCATCAGGGTCTGACTCGGGTTGATCTATGATGTTGCATTCTTCTGTCTGATCCATTGAGATACTTGGCCGCAGAATTTCTTGCACGAAAACCCCGGGTGGGACCTGAGTTCGACCGGACCCTAGTTTGGACAGTACATCAGCTGCTGTGTTCCGATCTCTTTCTACATGATGAAATTCCAGACCCTCGAATCTATCTTCCAGCTTTCGGACGGCAGTGCAGTATTTTCCCATTGAATCGCTTGAGCAATCCCACTCCTTGTTTATCTGGTTATGACTACCAGAGAGTCTCCATATACCATTAATCTTTTGACACCCAATGATATGGCAATGTTCAATCCATGGATCAAAGCTTCATACTCGGCTGCATTGTTGGAGGCTGGGAATAGCAACTGGAGGGCGTACTTGAGGGGTTCGCCTCCAGGCGCAGTGAAGAGAATCCCTGCTCCTGCTCCCTGCAGCTTCAGTGAGCCATCAAAATACATTCGCCATACTTCTGCAGTCTCCGGGTTGTCTGGTACTTGTTGTTTAGTCCACTCTGATACGAAATCAACCAGTGCTTGAGTTTTGATGGCAGTGCGAGGTCGGAACTCGATGTCATGAGATCCCAGCTCACAAGCCCACTTGGCTATTCGACCGATGGCTTCCTTATTGTGAAGAATATCCCCTATTGGAAAACTTGTAACTACTATGACTTTGTGGTCGTCAAAGTAGTGACGCAGTTTACGGGCAGTTAGAAGTACTGCGTATAATAGCTTCTGAACTTGAGGGTACTTCTTCTTCGAGGGGCCTAGAACTTCACTAATGAAGTAGACAGGATGTTGTATTGGATGGGCATGTCCTTTTTCTATTCGCTCGACTACTAACGCGGTGCTTACCACGTGAGTCGTGCAAGAGATATATAGTAGCAAATCTTCAGCTGGTTGAGTTGACGTAGCTCGCCGAGGTGGTTTCAGTACTGGTGGTGTTGTCAAGAATTTCTTCAGAGCATCTAGAGCTTCTTGCGCTTCTGAAGTCCATTGAAACTTATCCACCTTCTTAAGTAATTTGTAAAATGGCAGACCTTTTTCTCCCAGCCTGGATATAAATCTGCTTAGAGCTGCCATACATCCAGTAAGTCGCTGAACCTTCTTCTGCGATCGAGGTGCCTCCATCTTCATGATAGCTTCAATCTTATCTGGATTAGCCTCAATTCCCCGGTGGCTGACGATAAACCCGAGCAACTTTCCGGCCGGTACCCCGAAAACACATTTCTCGGGATTAAGCTTCTATCTATACCGCCTCAGACTGTTGAAAACCAGTTGCAAGTCTTCGATGAAGTCTTTTGAGTCCTGTGTTTTGATTACCACATCATCCACATAAGCTTCCACCCGCTTGCCCTAGTGATCGGCTAGGCATGTTTGAATGGCTCTCTGGTAAGTTGCTCCAGCGTTTTTGAGGCCAAACGGCATGGAGGTATAACAGAAAGCACCAAACGGAGTAATGAATGCTGTTTTTTCTTCATCTTCCTTTGCCAGACTAATCTGATGGTATCCAGAATAGCAATCCAAGAAAGATAGCATAGAACATCCAGCGGTGGAGTCCACCACCTGATCTATCCTCGGGAGCCCGAAAGGATCCTTCGGACAGTGTTTGTTGAGATCAGTATAATCAACACACATGCGCCAATCCACTTTATTCTTTTTGAGTACAAGAACAGGGTTGGCTAACCACTCAGGATGTAATACTTCTCTAATGAATCCAGCTGCAACCAAGCGAGCTAGCTCAGTGCGAATGGCCTCTCTCTTGTCAGGCGTGAAACGACGTAATTTTTGCCGAATCGGCCTTGCCTGGGGATAAACCTTCAGTTTGTGCTCGGCCAGTTCTCTTGGGACTCCCGGCATATCCGCAGGTTGCCATGCAAATACATCTCGGTTATCTTGCAGAAACCGGACGAGCGCGCTTTCCTATTTGTCATCCAAGCCGGAGCTGATGATAGCCGTCTTGCGTTCATCAGCGAACCCCAGGTTGATTCTCTTGGTTTCTTCAGTCGGCCGCATAGAGGTCGTGGTCTGAGCTTCGCTTGCCGGTACTGCAAGGTCCTCCTCAGGCTCAGAGTTCGCCAGTGTGGAGGGAGCCGTCGATGGCTTGGTGATGAGGGCTGCTTGAATGGCCACTCGGAAACACTCTGCGGCGCCTTGGAAGTCGGCGCGCACGGTTATGATTCCTTGTGGTCCTGGCATCTTCAGTATCATGTATGTGTAATGCGGAATGGCCATGAACTTGGCCAATCCAGGTCTCCCGATGATGGCGTTGTACCCGCAGTCGAAGTTCGCCACTTCAAACCTCAGGAACTCGGTTCTGTAGTTCTCCGGAGTTCCGAAGGTAACTGGCATGTAGATGTGGCCCAGCGGGTATTCCCCTTCCGTCGGCACGATGCCGAAGAAAGGAGTGTCCAACTCGTGGAGCTCTTTGAGGTGAACTCCCAAGCCTTGGAGTGTCCGGGGGAAGGTGACATTGATGCTGCTCCCCCCGTCCACTAACACCTTCTTCACCCGGCTCTCTCGGATCACCGGATCGACGAGAAGTGGGTATTTGCCCGGATGGTCGAAGTTAAGCCATTGATCTGCCCGAGTGAAGGTGATCGGGTGCTCCGACCACCGGTATGGGACGGGTGGGCCGGTGGTCGCCACCAGTATCTGGCGATCGTTGAGCTTTTGCTGTCTTCTGTTCTCCTGCGATCCGTGTCCGCCGAAGATGACGTTGACCTCCCTGTCAACGCGTGGGAAAGCTCCTCCTCCTCCCTCCTCCTGCCGATGGGGTTGTCGTGGTTCATCTGGTCCTCCCCTCGGCGGAGGAGGAGGTAGAGGTTGGAAAGGTCGGCCGTGTCCGACGGAATGCTTGAAGTCTCAGCAGTTACGAAGAGTGTGGCGCATGTCCTTGTGGTACGGGCACTGGGCGTCGAGGATGTCGTCCAACGTGCGTTCGCCTCCACGAGGTCCTCCTCGGGTGCGAGAGGCAGGTGGTCCGGCAGCGTGCACTTCTTCGCGAGGCCTCTTCTCCCATCGCTTGTCGGGTTGCTGGTTCGTGTCGCGTCGTGGTGCTGCCGGTGCGGGCTTTGCTCCTCCGATGAGGTCCTGGGCTCGCTCGTCGGCGGTGATGTAGAGGTCGGCTTCCCGGAACAGCTCCTCGGAGGTAGTCGGTGCCCTCTGTAGTATGGCTCGGACGAAAACCGAGTCATTGGAGCCTCTGTAGAAGTCCTCAATCACGGTCGCCTCCGTGACCTCAGGGATACGATTTCTCATGGTCTGAAACCTTTTGAGGTACGACCGGAGAGTCTCGTCCCCCCGGCGCTTGATGGATTTGAGGTCCCACGGTTGCGCCGGCTTGTCGGAGAGGGACTGGAAGTTGGCGGTGAAGCGTCGACTGAAGTCGCCCCAGACGTCGATGCAGTGTCGGGGTAGATGTCGCAGCCATTGCAGCGCGTCTTGCCCAAGGACAATGGGTAAGTACGCGGTCATCACGTCTTCGGACGCCCCGGCAGCTCGAGCAGCGGTGGTGTAGACGGCTAGCCAACCCCATGGATCCTGCTTAGGTTCATATTTGTCAACATTGGATACCTTGAAGTTGGGAGGCCATTGGATGGCCCTAAGGCGCGGAGTGAGGGCGGACACTCCGCTCGTGTCCTCCTATCGTCGGGGACGATGTCTGTCCCGGGGAGGGGAGTTGTGATTGTGATTCCTCGACCGTCCTCGGGTGGTTCCGCTAGTTGAAGCCGTTGCCGACTCAGTTCTGGTGGCTTGGCTCTGAGTCGGGACGCCATGATCCCTGTCATACTCCTCCCGACGGCGAATCTCGTTCTCATGCCGTCGCTCGCATGAAGCATTGATGGAGCTTCGCGCGTCTCGGCTACTGTTGATGGCGTGTCGTAGATCGTTCGGCGGGTGAGCCAGCGGTAGAAGATGGTTGGCCGCCTGAGTGAACAGTCGTCGGTAGCCATCGGCGTCAGGAGTCCGAGGAAGTCCCTCAGCTATCCGAGCCAGTACTCCTCCGACTTCGCTCGGCGTGTTCATAGCTCGGGCGAAATCGAGGTTCAGGTTGCGCCCGAAGAATGGATTCTCCCGACGCTGCCTTGCATCTTGTTCAGCCTGTTCCTGAGCTCGCCGGCGATCACGTCGTCGGGAGTTCCTTCGTTCTTTGAAGACGCGCTCTTCCGGGGTTTCTCCTACCTCCAAGACCTCGTCTCGTGAGACAGGCTGTTCCAGATTCCGCTCTCCGGCCGCATGATGCCGTCGAACGTTCCTGCGCCGGTTCCTCCGTCGACGGGACTCTCGTTGAGGCGGTTCCTCTCCAGGTACAGTCGGCTCGTCGTCAGAGATGATGGGCGACTCCGCTCTCCCGATGAAGAGGACGTCGGGGTAGAACGGTGCTGCTGTCGTGGTGATGCTCTTCCCGTTCCCCTTTGAGGCATGAGGAACGGAAAGAGCAACTTGTTTCTCCCCGGTTACCTTCTTCCTTGCGATCTGTGTCCACTCTTTTGCCGGAGAGGTAGGTGGTGGAGTTCTCCGGGTCAGCAAGCCCTTGGCCCCCGGCTTTCCGGAGACGATCCTTGTCCGGAGAGCTGGAGGTTGTGCTTCTCCGGTATTTTCGGAGTTCGTTGGGGGAGACTCCTTTTCCGGCGGATCCGCGATACGGTGCAGAATTCCTTCTTCATCCGCTACAAATGAGATTGTTCCAAAGCAGAACACGGATCCGGGACGCAGGGTGATCTTGCTGTAGAAGGAGATGGCCATTGAGCTAGCTTGGATTGTCGACACACCCCCTACCTGGCGCGCCAGCTGTCGGTGTTTTGGGTCCGACCGCACACCCGGGGTTGCCCCTCAAGGTGTTTTAGGAGTAGGACGGTGTCGACAACTGTAGCAAAATGGTTCGCGCCGATCGCACGAGGGACAGTGGACAAGTTTTACAGGTTCGGGCCGCTTAGAGATGCGTAACACCCTACGTCCTGATGAGTATGCTTGGTGAATGTGGTTACAAGAGAACTCTTTGGATTGAGAGTACAGAGAGTTGAGGTGGGTGGCTAAGTAAAAGGTCGATCGTTCTGAAGGGGTGCCCCCTAGGCCTTATATACTCGACCGTGGGGCGGTACACGTGGATAAGATAGCAACAAGTAGCTAAAAGATAGTGAACCTCTTGAGATTATCCTTACGTAACCCTTGCCGACTTATCCTCGCGTGGCTTCGTTGCATGGAGGCTCCAGCGCGGGAAAGTCGGATTTCCGTTGCGGTCATTCGCTCGATGCCTCAGCCCATCCGGGCTTGTACCAATCCGGCTTCATGTCGTTCCGCTTCGCTGGTTGTTTCTCCCCAGGCCCACGAAAGAATGACCTTACGATTTATTGGGCCCTTGGGCCTTTCGTGAGGTCCTTTACTCTTTTAGTGGACCCGGGGGATATCTATCCCCCACAGTCCTAGAGTTCTAAGAAACAAACTTCCGTTGCCCTATACACCACTGAGGCCGAGCACGTTGCCGCAGGCAGTGTTGCGCGCAACTACTTTGGATGAGGCAAACCCTCAAGGACTTTGGCTACAATCTGAGCAAAGTCCCACTCCTATGTGACAATGAGAGTGCAATCCGCATGGCGGATAATCCTGTTGAGCACAGCCGCACAAAGCACATAGACATCCGGCATCACTTTTTGAGAGACCACCAGCAAAAGGGAGATATCGAAGTGTTTTATGTTAGCACCGAGAACCAGCTAGCCGATATTTTTACCAAGCCTTTAGATGAGAAGACCTTTTGCAGGCTGCGTAGTGAGCTAAATGTCTTAGATTCGCGTAACTTGGATTGATATAGAGCATACATGTGTTTTATGCTTTTTGATCATGTTCCCTTATGCATTTTGTTGTTTATTGATGGTGCTCAAGTTGTACAAGCACTCCCCGGACCTCACAAGTCCATTTGCGAGTGATGCACATTTTTAGGGGGAGATGTGCTACAACTTGACCCTTTTGAGACTAACCATGTGTTTGAGCTTGCTTGATTTAGTCTCAAGAGTGGATTGAAAGGGAAAGATGGACTTGGACCATGAAAGACTTCCACTGCACTCCGATGAGAGGGTAACTAACTCCAAGTTCATTTCCATGCTCTTATTGCCTTTTTACTCTTAATTAAAGATTTTGGTGAGGCAATGGGGTTTAAGAGCCAAAGATGATCCCGTTTTGGTGCTTAATGCCAAAGGGGGAGAAATTAAGGCCAAAGCAAGAAATGGATCAGCTACCACTTGAGAATTTTGAAAAATAGAATTAGAGCTTTTGTTTTGTCAAAATACTCTTATTGTCTCTTATTGTCAAAAGTTGATCTCTTGTGGGGAGAATGTTTGATTATGGGAAAAGGGGGGAGTTTTTTAATCTTTGATCAAATTATCTTGAAATACCTCTCTTTATGTCTCTACAAGTGAATTGGACTTAGAGATAGGAAATTGAGTTTGATTTGCAAAAACAAACCAAGTGGTGGCAAAGAATGATCCAAATATGCCAAATTTGAATCAAAACAAATTTGAGTTCTCATTTGCATTGATGTTGCACTTCCTTTAGTTGCTTTTTGTTGTGTTGGCATAAATCACCAAAAAGGGGGAGATTGAAAGGGAAATGTGCCCTTGGGCCATTTCTAAGTATTTTGGTGATCAAGTGCCAACACAAATGGTTTAAGTGTGAAACTATGCCAAATGGTGGATGAAGTGCAAAGTCAACACAAAGGTATGATTCTAGACTTAGTACAATGGTTTTTGTGTACTAACGTATTTGTCTAAGTGCTAGAATCAGAGAAAATACAATTGGAAAAGAATTGGCTCGAGCAGCCAAGACTCTGCTCAGTCTGGGTGCATCGGACTGTCCGGTGGTGCACCGGACAGTGTCTGGTGCGCCAGGCTGGCGTCTGGTCAACTAGCTGCTCTCGGGTCTCGACGACGGCGTACGACTATAAATCACCGGACTATCCGGTGGTGCACCGGACTGTCCGGTGAGTCGGCTGCGGCGAAGTCGCCGCTCTCGGGAACCAAGTCAACAGCGTACGGCTATAATTCACCGGACTGTCCGGTGAGCCAACGGTCGGGCGTGCCAACGGTCGGGCGCGTAATCCGCGCGTGACGCGTGGCTGAGCCACCGGTCGGATGGGGGCATCGGACAGTGTCCGGTGCGCCAATGGCTCCAAATCCTCAACGGTTGGCTGCGCCAGAATAGGAATGAAATCCGCACCGGACTGTCCGGTGCGCCAGTCGAGCCAGTCGACAGAAGGCAAGAATTGCCTTCCTGGATTGCTCTCAACGGCTCCTAGCTGCCTTGGGCTATAAAAGGGACCCCTAGGCATATGGAGGAGGACACCAAGCATACTTTGAGCATTCTTGATCATTCACACTCCGTCTTTGCGCACTTGTTTGTCATTCTTAGTGATTTGAGCTCCGTTCTAGTGAGAACCTTGTGATATTCATTTGAGCTCAAGTCTTGGCCGTGTGTGTGCGTATTGCTGTGGATTTGTGTGTGTTGCTTCCCTCCCTTACTCTAGTGCTTTCACTTTGATTCTCATTGTAAGGGCGAGAGACTCCAAGTTGTGGAGATTCCTTGCAAACGGGAAAGAGTAAAGAAAGAAGAACAACGTGGTATTCAAGTCGATCATCGGATCACTTGAGAGGGGTTGAGTGCAACCCTCATCCGTTGGGACGCCACAACGTGGAGTAGGCAAGTGTTGTACTTGGCTGAACCATGGGATAAATCCTCGTGTCTCTTGTGCTTGTTCTCACTGTGTCTATTGTGCTTCACAAGAGCTCTCCTTAGCCACTTGATTTTATTGTGCTAACTCTTAATCAAGTTTTGTGGATTTAAGTTTCAAGTTTTTACAGGATCACCTATTCACCCCCCCCTCTAGGTGCTCTCAGAATTGCATCCTGGTGATACAGTGGAGTTTGGTGTGTCGCGGATTTCCTCGGTCCGTGTTCAGGACATGCAGCAGCTTGGATATTTTGGCAGCGGAGTGGGGCGTGTCCCGGGGGTGGAGGAGGTCCCCGAGCCAGAAGGCGAGTTGGTCGTTTTTGAGGCTTTTTTCACTGCTGGCCTTTGTCTGCCCGCGCATCGATTCGTGGCGGAGGTCCTGCGGAAGTTCGAGGTCCAGGTCCACCAGCTGACGCTGAATGCCGTGGTGGCCCTGGCAAAGTACGTCTGGGCGACGACTTCGTATGGTGGCCAGCCCTCAGTGGAAGTCTTCGCAAAACATTACTGTCTGCATTGGCAAAAGAGGAAAATTAGAGATGAGATTGCACAGTTTGGATCGTGCACATTCACGCCGAAGTCCGGGAAGACTTCGATGGAGGTTGTGGAGTTGGTTCCCTGCGCCCATAATAAGTGGGGTAACTGGTGGGATTTCTGGTTTTACGTTTCAGAAGGCACAGTCGAAGACCACCCAGGGCTCCTCGTGGCCGTCATGTGCTCCCATCATTATGTAGCATACCCGCAATTTGAGGTAGCGGAGGATAACAAAGACGAAGGAGCCCTTCGCTGCGCTGCCAGCATGAGTAGCGGGCGCGATTTAGTTGAGGAATTTGTCGGGTATAGGGTATGGCCCTTGGCGCATGGCTGGGCATTGGGCGAAGTATGCCCTCGTGAGATGCCCTCCCGTGGTGGGTAGCTGGTGCGAAGTCCTGCCTTCACGCTGGATTTGCGTGGCCGAGATCCCGCCGCATTCGTGCGTGAAGCGGAAGACGGGGCGGCAAGGATCATGGGGCGCTACATGCCGAAGACAGAGGGTGTGCGGAGCTGGGATATCCGCGGGTCCAATGACAGATTGAACCGGGTCTTTGACCTGAACCGCTTGCCGTTCGGTGGTTATCCCAGTGTGGACGCCCCGACCGCCGCAGGAAGAAACTGATGGGCGGGACCGAGGAAGAGCCTTCGCAGGAGGCTGCCCCGGCCACTAAAAAGAGGAAGTTAGGTACTATAGTGGGAGGAATAGGGGTGTCTGATAATTTTGCTGTGGAGTTGATGGGGACATGCGCGGCCCCCGGGGGAAGGATGTCTTCGCCCGATGAAGCGCCCCAATCCTCTGGGACTCAAATGTGATACAATTACTAGTCCCAGGAGGCTAGTAAACACATTTATACATCAGATGATTCCAAATCTGCTTAAACGAGACAAACCTATAAAGGTGGCGATCAACTTTAAGAGTTGGTCCACAACTCGGGACATATCATCAGAGTGGGGCTGAAGCAGCCCGATATACGCAGCGAAGCAAATCAGCGGTCCAACAGCCACAGGCAAGGTTGGGAACAGTCGTAACTCTTACCCGATCTCCTTTTTCTGAAAAAAAATAAATAAGCAAGGGTGAGTACAAACGTACTCAGCAGCCCACCTTCACCTGCGGAATGGGGAAATCAGATATAATGCATGGAATATGTGGAGCTCAGGATATTTGCAGAAACATCAATATTTTATGCAGGGTTGTTTTGTAAAACATTTTGTATTTTTCAAAGCGCATCCTCTCCCAAAGGAGCAGGAAGTTTTTCAGTATAGAACGAAATCCCCTGGACTAAACCATCCAGGTATCTCAGCAGTTTCCCACTGGTTTTCCTTTTCAAAAACAGCTACTGGACTTCCCGTCCACCATAGCTCACGGCTAAACCGCCGGACCTTTTAAAAACCATTTTTCTCAAACGCACCTTTTTTTTAAAAAACAAAACATTAATTGCCATACCATACCAGACTCGTCCATTCCTGTGGACACGGACTTTTCGAATAGGTTTTCAAACTCTGCGCAGAGGTGTACACTTTACCCACTAGTCCGGCTCTGCGATCTCATAGCTAGTGAGACCCGAATCCGAATCTCTTTCTTTCCTCGCACGTCCTAACCTTAACGGTTATATCGGAAGGAGTCAGGCCACCGCCATGTCCAAACCGGACAAAACATTCCCCCTCCTTATCCTCCCGGTGCTCCCCAGCCTTCATAACCCTGGGGTTGGGCCGTACGAGTTCAGATTGAGTGACCGCCCACACAGTCTCGAGTGGTTGTACTTATCATGAGTACAGGTAGTGAAGGATGACAAACCGGTCCTTATATGAGGGGACAATCCTTCTGCTCACGCCTAAACCAGCTGATCCATCACCTTAGGCCCTCCCCTAAACCAGGGAGTCCCTGATCATCCCTACTCAAAGGTGATAAGGGTGGAAACCCTTCATCATACACATTTTGAAAAGCATTTTCTTTTGAAAACTCACACCTTTTCTCAAATCATTTGTAGCAAATATATCAAGTATTGATTGCGGCAAGCGGCTGGGTGGCCATAATAACTTGTCTCAAAATCATATCATGCATAAAATAACATGCTGAGGGTTGTGGTTGTAAAAGCATAGGTAATTTATGCATCAAAGGGATCCAGTGAGCTTGCCGTGCTTATCCGGCGAAGGGGGAAGGAGAGCTCGCGGAACTGGCTTCTAGCTCCACTGCCTCGCGTAGACTTGCAGATCGGGCCTCCACGAGACGGCACAAACGCTCCGATAACTATGCAACATGAACAAGCAAACATACAAACAAGCAAGTATACCAACAAATATTTAGTATAGTGGTCAGAATAGAGATATATGGATGGGTAGAGTCTTGAGTAGAATCTGCGTCATGTGGTGTTGAGATACTACTAGTGGTGGAGCGGAGGTGCTTACCAGGAGGGTGGACTGGAGGTGAAGCGACACTATGCGTGTAGCCGGCAGAGCGGAGTAACTGAGTGAGTGGGGTGTTTGCCTTGGCTGAGGGTGTTGCGTGTGTGTGGAGAGGGAGAGGGTAGCTGGGTGTATTTATAGTTGGGTGTATGTGGTGTAGCACAGCGAAGTTCACTGTTGGTGAGAATAGTGACGAATGAATCGTCTGACTTAATATGAACAGGAGAGTTATAGGCAGAATATGGGACGAGAGTATTTTGGGATTTTTCTGGAACATGAACCATGCTTAAGGTATGACATGGTTGGATAGGGAATAATTTGACAAGAATTTAGAAACAAGAATGATTGGAATCTGAGTTTGGATGGAGGAGTTTTGGATTTTATAATCATAGGAAGAAAAAGAAAAGGAAAGGAATATTCTTGGAATATTCTAGAATTTGAATATTTAGAGATATTTGGAAAATCAAAAATACAAATGTATTTTTGAGCGGGGTGCGAGGAATTATTTTTGGGCTTTTCTTGGGCAGAGGTTTTATAGGATTGAAGACGTATCCATACAAACCTGGTTCGCCTTTCTTTTTGGAAGTCTGGCTTGAAAGAATCCCAAAGTTAAGCGTGCTCAACTTGGAGAAATCTGGGATGGGTGACCAGATGGGAAGTTCCCTACTGGAAGGAAAATCATAGTCACCGGAGTTCGTATGACTGGAATATGGGTCTAGCTGGTCTTAGGTGGACTGGACAGCATGACGGATGAGTAGTTGAAATTTGGGGTGATCGGATTAGCGATGAATAGTAACGATGAATAGTAACGGTGAATAGTGATGGTGAATAGTTCGTATGAACGAACGATGAACGGTGAATAGTGACGATGAACGAACGATGAACGATGAATAGGAACTATGAACGAACGATGAACGATCGAATGATCGAACGACGAACGATCGGAATTTCGGCAGCATAACGACAGGAAAAAGATTATTTGGACGAACGAACGGACGAACGATCGAACGATCGGACGAACGGACGAACGAACCATGAACGATCGGACGAACGATCAAACGATCGGACGACGAACGATCGGAATTTCGGTAGCATAACGGCAGGAAAAAGATTATTTGGACGAACGAACGGACGAACGATCGAACGATCGGACGAACGGACGAACGAACCATGAACGATCGGACGATCGGACGAACGATCGGACGAACAAACTAAGAACAGGGGGACAAATGATCGAAGAACGACCGAACGATCCTTGTGCTAGTGTGTGCTTGTGTGGGAGGTGGAGTGGGAGTGGGAGTGGGCGTGTGGGTGTGGGGGGGGAGTGAGTTGCCATGAAACGGCTTAGGGTGGGATGAGAGGAGGCCCTTGCCCCTCTATTTATAGCCATGGTGGGGAGATTAGGGGGAGGGATGAGAGGATTAGTGGGAGGATGAGAGGATTAGTGGGAGATTAGCATGGATTTGTCTTATATGAGTGTAATTAGCTTGTAGAGCTCACCGTATGACACCGGAGGCATACGTATACGTATGAGCATGAGGAAAGTTATGAAGAAAATATTTGTAGGGACTTGAAAAATGATTCTGAAGGTATTTCTCAAGAGGAAAATATTTGGAGATATATTGGTGGAATATTTGGGCAGTATTTCTGGAAAGAATCAGAGGGGATCACTGGGGAAATATCTGGGCAGTATTTCTGGAAAGAATTTGAGGGGATCACTGGGGAAATATTTGTGGGATATTTTGAGGAGGATTTTGGAGAGAATATAGACCACTATAATTTATTTGTTGATATCAACTCACAAACAAACATTTTGAAATGAAATTTGAAATTCATTTTGGATTTAGAGCAAGTTTGAGAAAATTTCAAGATTTGAATTTTTGGGATGCTACAAATCTACCCCACTTAAAAGGAATCTCGTCCTCGAGATTCGGCTTAGAAGGGTTATGGGTATAGCTTTACTTCAGCTACATATCTTCACTTTGCAGACTCTTCGAGGAGATGGAGCTTCAACAAAATCTAGCCTTTGAGGACATCCGGCTGCTAATTGCAAACGCTGATTCTGGCTACTCAAAGATCATCTTCAGGCTTCTAGGTTTCGCTTGGCAGCTAGCTTGTTGAAGAAGCAACGATGCCAACACGCAAATGTAAAGCCCCAAAAAAAAATGGTAAGAGAAAAAAAAATAATAAATAAGTAAATTTATAAGTGGATGTTTCAAGGATCCCTTGATTTTCTCTACATATTCAATCAATGGCATTAAATTATGTAAATAGCAAATAAAATAGATACATAAATGTGCATTCTATGAAGTTTCCTTATAAGTTTACACTTTGTATTCAAATTTGTGAAACAAGCTTAAGCTAGGAAACTAGGATTTGAAAATGAAAATGTAAAATAAAAGAGAAGAAAAAGGAAAAGAATATGTGCTAGAGGGAAAAATAGTAATAATAATATATAAATAAATATATATTCTTATACTGGTATTTTTTTTTGTGAACTTGAACTATGTGTAAAACTCACTAACAAATTCAAATTCAAATGGTAGACTTTGAATTAGAGAAAGAAATGCAAAATATAAAAAGAAAATAAAAAAAAAGAGAAACCCACCTATACCTACCTGGGCCGAATTCTCCGTTGGCCGGCCCATCTCTCATCCGCGCGCTGGCCCAGCTGGGTTTCGGCGCCGACATGCGGGCCACCCATGTCAGCCGTGGGCGCGCCCTCTTCCCTCCATTCTTCCGCTGCAGGTGGGACCGCCTCGTCGGGTCCTTCTTCAACGGATCAAGCGATTCTCGCGGAACCTTCGCCACCCGAAGCTGTCGCTCCGCCGTTGGGGCCTGCTCCGTCGCGCGCATGTTGCGGACCCCCCCTCCTTCTGCCCGAGTATAAATCCAGGCACCTCGACCACTTTGTCATCCGCGAGCTCTAGGAACCAACGGAAGAAAGAGGGGAGAGAGATTGAGACAAGAACTCCGCGGTCATCGACTTTTTGCGCCGGTCAGGGCTCGGTTATTGCTATACGGGGATCGGCGTCGGGCCACGAAGCGCTTGGTGTCGTCGGTGGGCGGCGAAGACCCTCGTGGCCACCGGAATTTCTCATCGGAGCCGGATCTCCGCCGTGCAACGAAGACAGAGAAGAGCACTGCGCAATCCATCGGTGAGTCCACTCCATCATGCTCGCCTGGTTCGCCGCTATGTTTAGCATCATTTGGAACGGAGTTTGTGCGCCTGGGGGTCGGATTGGGCCAGCTCCGGCGAGCTTCGTCGCGGTCCGGTGGGCGGCGCCGTCGTGCGAGCTTGCTCTGTTGGGGCGAAGAACGTGGCCCGTTGGATGACCAAGCGACGGCTCGGATTAGATAGAAGATACCTTTTCGCGTTGAGTGATTCGGACCGTTGATCTAGATCGGACGGGTCCGTGTCGATCTCGGTCAAATAAAATCCCGACCGTGGATGATGGATCCAACGGCTGAGAATGGGTACCGGTTCGGTTAGGTGTTGGATCTAATCTGATCCACGGATTCTAGATCGGACGGCCGAGATCGGCCCGTACCCCTTCGTCGAGCCTATTTTGTAAAAGAGCCCCTCTACTTTACTGAAATAAACCCGCCGTCGAGAGTGTGTTATTCCCTGTGTCTTAGGAAACTTACCCCGAGCCCCCTGCGCTTCTGTTTAATTGAGGCCCAGTCCAATGCAGTATTAAAGTGATTAAATGAATTAGAAATTAGATTTTTAATATGAAAATAATTACTAGAACTTAGTTAATTCATAGAAAATTCATTTTAGCTCCAAATTGAACCATTCCAGTTTCTAAAATTTTGTAATAATATTCTTCATCATTTAGTGCCTCTGTTTTGTCATGAAAACAATTAGAAATTTAATCTCTCACTTAATCCATTTTAAAACACATAAAACCTTTGAAAATTCATAACTTAAAATCTATAACTCCAAAATTAATGATTCTTTTTCCTGTGATCTCATTTTAATATGTAGATTATTAATATGTATTTTGGCATACATGTTTGGTGTAATGTTAATTTTGCCTATACACTGTTTGTTTGTATTGCTACGACTAGTGCGAGATCACGTGTCACCTGAAGATCATCTTGGTACCTGGAATCTCAAGGCCCAGGCAAGTTGTGCCCTTGATCACTTCTTTTTACCCAGCCATGTTCTAATTAATCATAATGATCTGCATAGGTTAATTTTGATGGGACCCAATAGGTTACCCTAGTTTGTCTATCTTTATACCTTGTTTACCACTGAACTTTTTGGGTAGTACTTGCTAGTGCTTTATGTGGTTTTGGGTATGAAGATACACTTTATTCATGATTATACTTTTGTTATCAGTTGTTATTTATGGTTCATGTTAAGATCATTATGTTAATTGGAACATGGAGCGACCACCCGGGAAAACAGTGCTACCACAAGGGAGGAATGGGACCCCTTGGCTGATTAATTAGGAAAGCTAGTGGAAGACTACCTTACCCGAAAGGGGCAAGGGCAGTAGGGGAGAGGTCAGTGTAGGGAGGCCCTCGGGAGGATTTTGCTGCGATGGCGGTCCTGCAAGGGATTCCTGCACTGGATCTTCCTATAAACTGTAGCGGGTTTTCGGAAGCTAGTGGAACTTTGTAAAGGCCTCGTAGTGGATCCCTAGCCATTCACCTCGGAAGTGTCTAAGGGCCTTGCAAACCCTGGCGACATGGGATACACGACTTGTGGGTAAAGATGCGCAACCTCTGCAGAGTGTAAAACTAGTATACTAGCCGTGCTCACGGTCATGAGCAGCTCGGACCCTCACATGATTAAATTATGGAACTTAAACTCAATTTGTCATATGCATTGCATCGCAGGTGAAGTTGTTACTTTTGTTCTACTATTTAACTGGGTTGGTATTTACTTATACTTAGTAACTGCTAATAAAATTTTGACCAACTTTAAAAGCAATGCTCAGCTCTAACCATCTTCTTTGGTAAGCCTTACACTTCTCGTGAGCTCCCACCTTTGGCGAGTTCATGCACATTATTCCCCACAACTTGTTGAGCGATGAACGTATGTGAGCTCACTCTTGCTGTCTCACACACACACAGGTCAAGATCAGGTACCACAGGATGAGGCGCTTGGAGGATGCTGCGATGAGTTCGTGAGAGGTCTAGGTCGTCGTCTCCCAGTCAACTTTGGGTTGCTGGACCGTGGTCTCCTTATAATGTAATTATTTATTTTGTATAGAACTCCTGTTATGTATAAAGATGTGACATTCGATCCTGTGCCACTATACATCATATGTGTGAGACTTGGTCCCAGCATACCTGGTGTTATGTTAGCGCCCGGGTTTTGGACCCCTAAAATCCGGGTGTTACAGAAGTGGTATCAGAGGAATGTTGACTGTAGGACGAAACCTAGATAGAAATGGATAACCCTTACTTACTTACCTTTGCTACTCTGATTCTTTCTAGACTTTTCTTAATCTATTCTTGTCTATTTCCGCTTCACTCTGATTATTCTTACCTTTTCTTTCTAAAGACAAATGTGGATTTCACACTTTGAAATCCTGTGCCTAAAGTGACCTTTAGGAATAAGAGACCAAATCTCAGGAACAAAAACAAAACTATTTTTATAAGTGTTTATGTATTTGAATGTTTGTTCTTATGATATTTGTCTGATTTGGATCTTTGTTTGAGTGTGATGAGTTGTGGAGTAATGTCCACAATTACATCTGCATATACATCTAGGTATAAAGGATAGCATTTGTAAGATAACTAGACAAACTAGAAAATATATGTAGTATTCCGTATCTATCTCATCTTGACATATTCTATCTTACCTTTGGACATTCACCTCGTACAACTAATTACCCTAGTCTTGACATAGAATATCTGGCCCAGCCCTGCCAAAGAAATTCCAGTACATAACCAACTATTAGCTTATTCATTCTGTCTACTAAATGATTCCCTTGCAAAGCTATCTTACCATATGCTTCTAACTTAGATGGTCAATACCAGGCGGGGTGGTGGAATTGATTTACCTGCTAATCGACAACCTCAACCACAGTCAGCAGAGATGAATCCTCCTAATCCTCCACAAGGCGGAGTTGATCCACTAGTCGCAGCTCAAATGAGAATGATGCAGCAAATGGCTGACACTATGGCAGATATGCGCACCCAAATGCAGCAAGAACGCCAAGAAATGCACCAGGAAAGAGAGGATGCACGTCGGGAAATGCGCCAAGAACGGGAAGAGATACGCCAGGAGAGAAGGGTACAACAACAGCAGCTGCAGCAACAACTTCAACAACAGCAGCAACAACAACAAGTGCCATTGCCTCCACCTCCACCACCAGTTCCACCCCGGGACAAGCACCGGGAATTCATGAGCCATAAACCACCAACCTTCTCCAACTCCGCAGATCCGCTGCAAGCAGATGACTGGTTAAAGTCCATAGAGAAGATGCTCAACATAGCTCAGTGCTCAGATAGAGAGAAAGTACTCTATGCATCAGGTCGTCTTGCTGGTCCCGCTGCGGATTGGTGGGATGCGTACTGTGCAGCTCATGCTGCTGCCGATACAATTACCTGGGAAGAATTCTCCGCACAATTCAGGAATTACCATATTTCTGCTGGACTCATGAAGATTAAGAGGAAGGAGTTTCTATCCCTCAAGCAAGGAAGTATGTCCGTAAGTGAATATAGAGACAAATTCATCCAGTTATCTCGATATGCTCCCAGAGATGTTGAGGATGATGAGCAAAAGCAGGAGCTCTTTTTGGATGGTTTGATTGGACCCTTGCAATATCAGCTGGTATCGCACACCTTCCCATCCTTCCAAAGGCTACTTGACAAAGCTATTGCTGTAGAAAACAAGAGGAGTATATTTGGAGAGAAAAGAAAGGCTGTCAACCAAGGGCAGGCTGGAAGTAGTTCCCGTTCTCGCTATACTACCGCTCCAAGTACACCAGCCAGTGGCAGTTCTGGACAACAAACCCAACAGACACCAACTGCTCCTCCAAAGGCAAGCACTCCAGTAGGAACCATTGCTCCTAACACAACCGCCATCAGGACATGCTTCAAGTGTGGACAACCGGGACACTACGCCAACTACTGTCCCAACAGAGCTGCCTACACTACACCGGCTCCGATGAAGCAAGGACAAGCCTCGGCAGGAAAGAGTCAGCCCCTATCTATCAACCGGGGATATGCCCATCATACAGAAGTAGAAGCTGAACCCAGTGAACTTGAAATTCAAGAAGAAGAGCCAGTTGAAGATGAAGTAGTCGGTGAAGAAGTCAACGAGCAACAAGAATAAAGATAAACATAGATATAGATACATATATATATATATATATATATATTTTACTATTTGTAAGAACCTAAATATTAGTTTAGCTATTAGTTAGTATTATTACTATTTTAGTGATAATAGTAAGGTCTATTGACCCTATGTTTTGTTAAAGAATTATACCTCATGCTGAGATTTCTTTGTTTGTGCATATGTTCCGAGAACAATATGAGTATACATCCCTTTTCTTACAAATCTCGAGGACGAGATTTTTGTTAAGGGGGGTAGGATTTGTAAAGCCCAAAAAAAATGGTAAGAGAAAAAAAATAATAAATAAGTAAATTTATAAGTGGATGTTTCAAGGATCCCTTGATTTTCTCTACATATTCAATCAATGGCATTAAATTATGTAAATAGCAAATAAAATAGATACATAAATGTGCATTCTATGAAGTTTCCTTATAAGTTTACACTTTGTATTCAAATTTGTGAAACAAGCTTAAGCTAGGAAACTAGGATTTGAAAATGAAAATGTAAAATAAAAGAGAAGAAAAAGGAAAAGAATATGTGCTAGAGGGAAAAATAGTAATAATAATATATAAATAAATATATATTCTTATACTGGTATTTTTTTTTGTGAACTTGAACTATGTGTAAAACTCACTAACAAATTCAAATTCAAATGGTAGACTTTGAATTAGAGAAAGAAATGCAAAATATAAAAAGAAAATAAAAAAAAAAGAGAAACCCACCTATACCTACCTGGGCCGAATTCTCCGTTGGCCGGCCCATCTCTCATCCGCGCGCTGGCCCAGCTGGGTTTCGGCGCCGACATGCGGGCCACCCATGTCAGCCGTGGGCGCGCCCTCTTCCCTCCATTCTTCCGCTGCAGGTGGGACCGCCTCGTCGGGTCCTTCTTCAACGGATCAAGCGATTCTCGCGGAACCTTCGCCACCCGAAGCTGTCGCTCCGCCGTTGGGGCCTGCTCCGTCGCGCGCATGTTGCGGACCCCCCCCCCCCTCCTTCTGCCCGAGTATAAATCCAGGCACCTCGACCACTTTGTCATCCGCGAGCTCTAGGAACCAACGGAAGAAAGAGGGGAGAGAGATTGAGACAAGAACTCCGCGGTCATCGACTTTTTGCGCCGGTCAGGGCTCGGTTATTGCTATACGGGGATCGGCGTCGGGCCACGAAGCGCTTGGTGTCGTCGGTGGGCGGCGAAGACCCTCGTGGCCACCGGAATTTCTCATCGGAGCCGGATCTCCGCCGTGCAACGAAGACAGAGAAGAGCACTGCGCAATCCATCGGTGAGTCCACTCCATCATGCTCGCCTGGTTCGCCGCTATGTTTAGCATCATTTGGAACGGAGTTTGTGCGCCTGGGGGTCGGATTGGGCCAGCTCCGGCGAGCTTCGTCGCGGTCCGGTGGGCGGCGCCGCCGTGCGAGCTTGCTCTGTTGGGGCGAAGAACGTGGCCCGTTGGATGACCAAGCGACGGCTCGGATTAGATAGAAGATACCTTTTCGCGTTGAGTGATTCGGACCGTTGATCTAGATCGGACGGGTCCGTGTCGATCTCGGTCAAATAAAATCCCGACCGTGGATGATGGATCCAACGGCTGAGAATGCGTACCGGTTCGGTTAGGTGTTGGATCTAATCTGATCCACGGATTCTAGATCGGACGGCCGAGATCGGCCCGTACCCCTTCGTCGAGCCTATTTTGTAAAAGAGCCCCTCTACTTTACTGAAATAAACCCGCCGTCCAGAGTGTGTTATTCCCTGTGTCTTAGGAAACTTACCCCGAGCCCCCTGCGCTTCTGTTTAATTGAGGCCCAGTCCAATGCAGTATTAAAGTGATTAAATGAATTAGAAATTAGATTTTTAATATGAAAATAATTACTAGAACTTAGTTAATTCATAGAAAATTCATTTTAGCTCCAAATTGAACCATTCCAGTTTCTAAAATTTTGTAATAATATTCTTCATCATTTAGTGCCTCTGTTTTGTCATGAAAACAATTAGAAATTTAATCTCTCACTTAATCCATTTTAAAACACATAAAACCTTTGAAAATTCATAACTTAAAATCTATAACTCCAAAATTAATGATTCTTTTTCCTGTGATCTCATTTTAATATGTAGATTATTAATATGTATTTTGGCATACATGTTTGGTGTAATGTTAATTTTGCCTATACACTGTTTGTTTGTATTGCTACGACTAGTGCGAGATCACGTGTCACCTGAAGATCATCTTGGTACCTGGAATCTCAAGGCCCAGGCAAGTTGTGCCCTTGATCACTTCTTTTTACCCAGCCATGTTCTAATTAATCATAATGATCTGCATAGGTTAATTTTGATGGGACCCAATAGGTTACCCTAGTTTGTCTATCTTTATACCTTGTTTACCACTGAACTTTTTGGGTAGTACTTGCTAGTGCTTTATGTGGTTTTGGGTATGAAGATACACTTTATTCATGATTATACTTTTGTTATCAGTTGTTATTTATGGTTCATGTTAAGATCATTATGTTAATTGGAACATGGAGCGACCACCCGGGAAAACAGTGCTACCACAAGGGAGGAATGGGACCCCTTGGCTGATTAATTAGGAAAGCTAGTGGAAGACTACCTTACCCGAAAGGGGCAAGGGCAGTAGGGGAGAGGTCAGTGTAGGGAGGCCCTCGGGAGGATTTTGCTGCGATGGCGGTCCTGCAAGGGATTCCTGCACTGGATCTTCCTATAAACTGTAGCGGGTTTTCGGAAGCTAGTGGAACTTTGTAAAGGCCTCGTAGTGGATCCCTAGCCATTCACCTCGGAAGTGTCTAAGGGCCTTGCAAACCCTGGCGACATGGGATACACGACTTGTGGGTAAAGATGCGCAACCTCTGCAGAGTGTAAAACTAGTATACTAGCCGTGCTCACGGTCATGAGCAGCTCGGACCCTCACATGATTAAATTATGGAACTTAAACTCAATTTGTCATATGCATTGCATCGCAGGTGAAGTTGTTACTTTTGTTCTACTATTTAACTGGGTTGGTATTTACTTATACTTAGTAACTGCTAATAAAATTTTGACCAACTTTAAAAGCAATGCTCAGCTCTAACCATCTTCTTTGGTAAGCCTTACACTTCTCGTGAGCTCCCACCTTTGGCGAGTTCATGCACATTATTCCCCACAACTTGTTGAGCGATGAACGTATGTGAGCTCACTCTTGCTGTCTCACACACACACAGGTCAAGATCAGGTACCACAGGATGAGGCGCTTGGAGGATGCTGCGATGAGTTCGTGAGAGGTCTAGGTCGTCGTCTCCCAGTCAACTTTGGGTTGCTGGACCGTGGTCTCCTTATAATGTAATTATTTATTTTGTATAGAACTCCTGTTATGTATAAAGATGTGACATTCGATCCTGTGCCACTATACATCATATGTGTGAGACTTGGTCCCAGCATACCTGGTGTTATGTTAGCGCCCGGGTTTTGGACCCCTAAAATCCGGGTGTTACAGCAAACCTTCCTCTTACGAACTTCCACATGGATTCCTTACTTGATCGGTCTTCTGGTGCTTCTTCAACGGAACTTGGGTGACCACTTCTCATCCAGAAACTTGTATGCTTTGATGATCTGGTCCTCCACAAGCTTGCTACATGCCTTCTTCTTTTTCTCCATAGCAGGAACCTTACTGGAACACTACCCCACTTAAAAAGAATGAGGGTAGAACTCTTGAATCTTGGGGATTTGAACTCCTTGAAGTACCTCATAACAAGGGTGTTACGGATCCTTCTTCTGCTGTTGCTGCTTGAGCGGGCTGCGGAGAGATGACTGACACAAGGTTGATTCTGGGAGAACCTTCTTCTTATCTTCTCTTCACTTTCTTCTTCTCACTGACCCTTTCTTTCTCTTTGCTCTTCCCACTGGAGGATTCTATCAAAGAGTATTACCATCATACAGAGGAGGAAACCGAAGATGTTGAACCATGTACAACAGTATTCAACCCAAGAATCACAAAGCATTGTGATCATAGGGGCGAGAGAGTGGAAAATGGAGTTGCTTGCGATTTGGCAGAGGGGATTTTATATGGAGTGTGCTTTGCTTTGAGCGAGATGGGAATTGAGGGAGCTGGTGGGGGAATTTATAAGCGAGTGGGGGTGCTCGGGTGCGGAGTAGCGATGACGGAGCAGGTGACACAAGGCAACAAGTGCGATGGAGGGGGGGATGGTGTTGTTGGCGGTAATGGTGGTGGGTGCGCTGCAAAAGGGGGGCGTGGGGCGGTGGTAGTGCGCATGGAGGCGAGCACGCGTGCAGGGGGCATGGGTGAGTGGTGGGGTCAATGACCCTGACGTTTGTGGTGTCTGGCTCCCAGAATCTTTGCCTCTCTGTATGGTAATAACTCCTTTTGTCCTCTTTTCCTATTTACTTTGACTCAGGGGCAGTGCTTTGATTCTCACGGTCGGTCCTTTTGACTGAGCGGCTGGATAGGTTCCTCTGTAGCTTATTCCAGGCTTCAAGGGTAAGCTTCCCGATATCTTCTTGTGTAAGGCACTTTTCTCTTGAGATGGGTTTAGATGAGAATGGAAGCATAAGGTGAGGATTAGCTCTAATTTGTTATCTATGTTTTTAGAGAAAACCTTTTTAAGAAAAAATGAAAGAAAACACACAAGCTCAGCAATGACAAACACAAACAAATCAAGTATTTTGAATAAGGGAAGGATAGAGTTTTTCCAAAGCACGGACTAATCAGATTCGGGGGCTAAGCATAACTACTATTGCTTGGCTCCTGAATTGAGAACTATGCTAAATGCAACTTATGAGTACTAACGTTAAAGCATCACATATGCACTCAAAAGGGAGGAAAACATCAAGCGAAATTCATTTTGAAATGCCCTAGGGGGCCACACAATTAGAGTTTTGCAAAACACGAGCCTACACGATTACCTCTCATACATGCAGGGCTCTAGCCAAAGTGAAGAAAACTTCACTACCCAATGCATGCAGAGGACTAGGCATAACTAACTCAGATCTGGCAGCTTCTCTTCTGGCAAGGCTGGCGCACAACTTTAATCTGAGACATCTCCTGGATGGGTCAAGAGGGAGCTGATGTTGATGACTTCTTCTGGCGGAGACTGGGATGGCAAGACTGTAGGATTACGGGGAGGCTACGCTAGCGCAAAACAAAATTTTCAACCCCATAATACCAAGAACTACTGAGGTTATAGGTCATGGAATTACCACTAGACGCGCAGAGCAGCGGAAGACGTCTCGATGTAGACGAACGCGTCGAGCAGTGCCGTGCAGTCGTCGACGTCCTTCACGTCCTCGCACGGTTCGTCCTAGTGCTCCAGATGCAGCACCTCCGAGGTATCCACACGTACAGGGAGGAAGCGCCGCGTACCGAACTGCTAGGTTCGCGACGGCGGCTTGGCGAGGGCGAGAGGTGAGCGGCGGCTGCTTGTTTTTAGGTGGTGAATTAGGTTAAGCCTAACCGCGCCCCTGTCCCTCATTATATAGGCGTTATGGTGGACGGAGGCCCATCAGTAACCCTAAAGCCCAGTCTAATTTTGGATCTAATCCGAGTTAGGCTTCCTTCCCCTTAAGTGTGTGACCCTATAGGTTCACGTACAAATAGACATAGCCCGAGTACTCTTACTTGGCCCAATAATTGATAGCGGCCTCTAGCAAGACATGTCAACTCCTATGCGCACGTAAAGATCATATCAGACGAACCATTGCAACATTACGTACATGTTGTTCCCTTTGTCTCACGATATTTGGTCTGGCTCTAAGCTAACCTCTCTTTCTCGATACTGTGAATTGGAATCCTTTCAATGGTTAACTCTTAACCCTAGCACGGCCATGCATTTCTTGATCCAATCACTCGAGGGGCCCAGAGATATCTCTCTCACAAAGAGAGGGACAAATTCCATCTTGACTGACCATGCCTCACAGCATGCTTCCTGACAAACCCAAAACTACCTTTATAACTACCCAGTTATGGAATAGCGTTTGATAGTCCCTAAGTAAGTCAATTCACATCTTGAGAACATGCGACAATCTCAGGTCTAAGGATACAGTATTCATGTTGCAAAAAGAGAACTATATTACAATATCTTACGTTGGGTCGGTCCAGCCTCATGTCATACATGCGCCCACATTATTAGTTTAACATCTCCATGTTCATGACTTGTGAAATGTAGTCATCAACTAATACATGTGCTAGTCATCGACTCTGACTAGGGACATCATTTAGAATAACCATATAAGTAAAGAATCTCACAAACAATTCACATAATTGCTAATCAATACAAGGTGCCTTCCATGGATATTCAATTAAGCAATATATATATCATGGATACAAAGAAATATGCTCATCTCTATGATTATCTCTAGGGCATATTTCTAACAGTCTCCAACTTGCACTAGAGTTAATCTAGAAGATATGTAATACCCATAGATCTCATGTGTGCCTCATGCTTAGGTTGTGGAAGAGGTTTTGTCAAAGGATCAGCAACATTCAAATCCGTATGTATTTTGCATATCTTTATCTCACCCCGCCTAATGAATTCCCGTATGAGGTGAAACTTCCGCAGTACGTGTTTGTTTTTCTGGTGGTTCCTTGGCTCCTTAGCTTGCGCAATAGCCCCATTGTTGTCACAGTAGAGGTTCAATGGACTAGAAGCATTAGGAAATACACCAAGCTCGATGAGGAACTTCCTTATCCAAACACCTTCCTTCGCAGATTCAGAAGCTGCAATGTACTCGGCTTCTGTTGTAGAATCAGTCACAGTCTCCTGTTTGGAACTCTTCCAACTAACAACACCACCATTTATTGTGAACAGAAAACCTGATTGCGATTTTAACTCGTCTGGGTCAGTTTGGAAGCTAGCATCGGTGTAACCAGTTACAACGAGCTCCTCCTTACCCCCATATACCAGGAACATATCTTTAGTCCTTCTTAAGTACTTAAGAATGCCTTTTACCGCTGTCCAGTGATCCTCACCTGGATCAGCCTGGTACCTACTTGTAGCACTTATAGCGTATGAAACATCTGGGCGTGTACTTATCATGGCATACATGATTGATCCAATTGCTGAGGCGTATGGTACCTTACTCATGCGCTCCCGCTCATTAGCCGTCGCAGGACATTGCATCTGGCTAAGGTGTTTACCATGTGACATAGGTATGAACCCTTTCTTGGACTGTTCCGTGTTGAACCGTTTCAAAACCTTGTCAATGTACGTATCTTGACTTAATCCTATAAGCCTCTTCGACCTATCTCTATAGATCCTTATGCCCAAAATATATGCTGCTTCCCCTAAGTCCTTCATAGAAAAACTCTTTTTTAGTGAACCCTTGACGGACTCCAACATAGGAATGTCATTCTCAATCAATAATATGTCATCCACATACAAGATCAGAAATACAACAGCGCTCCCACTTTCCTTCTTGTAAACACAAGCTTCTTCTTCATTCTGATGAAAACCAAGCCCTTTGATCACTTCATCAAAACGAATGTTCCAACTCCGAGATGCTTGCTTCAACCCATAAATGGATTTCTGAAGTTTGCATATCTTTCCAGCATTGATCGGATCGACAAAACCCTCGGGCTGTATCATATACACGTCCTCATCTAGGTTTCCATTAAGGAAAGCTGTTTTGACATCCATCTGCCAAATCTCATAATCGAAATATGCGACAATAGCTAGAATGATCCGAATAGATTTAAGCATCGCTACTGGCGAGAATGTCTCGTCATAGTCAACTCCTTGAACTTGTCGAAAACCTTTTGCAACAAGTCGAGCCTTATAGATGTGAACATTTCCATCCATGTCTTTCTTCTTCTTATAGATCCATTTGCATTCTATAGGTCTAACACCATCAGGCGGGTCAACCAAGTTCCAAACTTGATTTTCTCCCATGGAATCTATCTCGGATCTCATGGCGACATGCCATTTCTCGGAATCTGGGTCCATCATCGCTTCTGAATATGTTGCAGGTTCGTCGTTGTCTAACAACAACACTTCCCCATTGCCCAATAATAGCACTTCTCCTCGTGCCTCGCGAAGCCTTGCTGACCTTCGTGGTTGTGGTGGTGATTCTCTTGCCATAGACGTCTCAACTTGTTCTGCTACATTAGCATCACTTGTTGAATCTTGTCCCACTGGCTCATCCTGAACTTCTTCAAGATACACCTTTTGTTTACTTTTCTCTCTTTTGAGAAACTCTTTCTCTAAGAACACACCGTTCCGGGCGACAAACACTTTGCCCTCTGACCGGTGGTAAAAGTAATATCCTAAAGTTTCCTTTGGATATCCCACGAACATGCACTTGTCCGATTTTGGAGTGAGTTTATCTGACTGAAGTCGCTTGACGTAAACCTCACAACCCCAAATCTTCAGAAAAGACAAACTGGGAGTCTTCCCAGTCCACATCTCATATGGTGTCTTAACTACGGACTTAGACGGTACCCTATTTAGTGTGAAAGCTGCTATTTCTAGAGCGTATCCCCAAAACGACAAAGGTAGGTCCGACTGGCTCATCATTGATCGAACCATATCCAATAATGTCCGATTACGTCGCTTAGACACGCCATTCCTCTGAGGCGTTCCAGGTGGCGTAAGCTGTGGAACAATTCCACAACTCTTTAGATGATTGCTAAACTCATGACTCAAATATTCACCTCCACGATCTGATCGCAGTGCTTTAATTTTCTTGCCACGCTGATTTTCTACTTCATTCTGAAACTCTTTGAACTTTTCTAAGGATTGAGACTTGTGTTTCATTAAGTAGACATACCCATATCTACTAAAATCATCAGTGAAGGTTATGAAGTATTGGAATCCTCCCCTAGCTGTCGTACTCATTGGTCCGCACACATCAGTATGTATGAGTTCCAATAAATCTAACGTCCTCTCCGGTAAACCCGTGAAGGGCGCCTTGGTCATCTTACCAAGTAAGCAAGCTTCACATGTCTCGTATGATTCAAAATCAAACGAAGTTAAAAGCCCATCAGAATGAAGCTTCTTCATGCGATTCTCACTTATATGACCCAAACGACAGTGCCACATGTAGGTAGGACTTAAATCATTAGGTCGAGGCCTTTTAGCACTAATATTACAGATAGGTGCATCATCAAGATTTAAAATGAATAACCCATTCATAATGGATGCAAAAGCCACAAACATGCCATTCTTAGAGATCACACAACCATTGTTTTCACTCGCAAATGAATAACCATCCTTCATCAAACATGAAGGAGACATAATGTTTTGACTCATACTAGAAAGTAGATAACAATTATTTAACTCCAAAATAAATCCTGATGGGAGGTGGAGTTGCATCGTCCCGACGGTCAACGCAGCAACTCTTGCATTATTGCCTACCCGGAAATCAACTTCTCCTCTTTTCACGCTTCTACTTCTTATCATTCCCTGCATCGAATTGCAAATATGGGCAACCGATCCGGTATCAAATACCCAAGAATTAATATAAGAATCAGCAAGAAAAATTTCTGTAATGTGAATAGCAAGTGTACCTGCTACGGCTGTACCCTTACCACCGCGATCCTTAATAGAGGCCAAGTACTGCTTGCAATTCCTTTTCCAGTGACCAAGTTCTTTGCAATAAAAGCACTCTGCATCTGCAGCTGGTCCAGCCTTGGGCTTTTGATTTGGCTTGGATACTGTATCCTTTGCCTTGCCCTTCTTCTTTTGAGATTTACCCTTCTTTTTAAAGTTGGGTTTGTTTTGGACCGCCATCACATGGCCGCTGCTGCCAGCGCTTTTCTTTATGTCCCCCTCTGCAGTTTTCAGCATGCCACATAGTTCATTGAGGCCCCTCTCCACCCCATGCATATGGTAGTTCGTGATGAAGTTCCCATAGCTGGGCGGAAGAGATGCCAAAATGAAGTCAGTGGCCAACTCTTGGCTTATTGGGAAGCCAAGCTTCTCCAACCTCTGACTGTAACCAACCATTTTGATTACGTGTGGCCCAACTGCTGCGCCTTCTGCTAGCTTGCATTCCAGAAAAGCTTTGGACACATTGAACCTTTCAGTCCTAGCCTGAGTCTGGAACATATCCTTGAGCGCCACGATCATATCGTGCACCTCATGGTTTGTCTCAAACTGCATCTGCAGCTCAGGCTCCATGCAAGCAAGCATTAGGCAACTCACTTCAAGATTAGTATCCATTGCTTTCTTGTAAGCGGTTTTAGCTGCAGCAGTTGCATTTTCACCAGGATCCTCTGGTAGTGGGGTGTCTAGAACGTCTTCCTTTTTTTCAGCCCTGAGAACAATTCTCAGGTTACGGATCCAATCCGTATAGTTTGTTCCATTTAACTTATCCTTTTCAAGAATTGATCGCAAAGTAAATGTTGGTGTGCTAGGTGCCATTTATCTACAACAAAATAATGCAAAATACTAAGACAAAAATATCCATGACAGAGTAAATCATATTAAACATTTAATAGTCTACTCCCACTAAAATCAATATCCCTCGATTGATACTTAGTGATTCAGAACCCACAACTAACAAGTCTACTAGTGAGCTTTAGCATCACTGCTAGAAGACAAGGTAGATCGGTAAGCAACTCCTTGCTAATCATATCATATATATGACTCCTGTTGTTGGGTGACATCTCTATGTCTCGGCTCCCAACCTTATGCCTCAAAGTCCTTAACCATTAAGCTGACTTTGTTTAAGTTAACCAACCCTTTCTGCAGTTCGTATCCGATACAAACCTATCTAGTCAAGGAAAACTGGTGGCACCCTAATTTCATAGACCCACCACCAATTGTACAAGACTTATGATAGTGCAAGGTTTGGAGAGGCATTTAAGCTTAAACATTTATGAGGGATCGCCCTACTTATATCATCGCACACAAAGACATATATGCAATATGAACAAGTAGAACATTAAGAATGGCATTCACACAACAGTTGTGATTCGGTATGGCTTGCTGTCACATGGTGATCCCCATCTCCAATAATCTGTCCATCACGATGATCTCCATCTCCATGATATAGGTATGCCATCCTTCAGGTGATGAGTCCTTCAAGACCTATCTAACGTATGCTGGTAAACAAATTACATATACGCTTTGGATCATCACATGTTGACACGCAGGTCATTACATTAAATTTGGACAATACATATGGCTCCAGCCGTATTGCCCAGGTCACGACACGCAGGTCATGAATAATTCATTAATATGCATCATATACACAATAGCCATACCGATCACAAGATGCCCTGCAAAAACAGGTTAGACAAACACGTTTCTATATGTTCGCCACTACAGCAGATAGCCACGGCGGTCCCTGAAAACCTCACAGGATTCCATGCATCGTATGTATGGAAATTCCACTGGAAATCTCATGCGGTTGATCAAATCAACCCAAATCCGAGACTTTCGACCCGAAGAAGATTACACTCATGACGTCGATCTGTTACGTCAATCTGCTGGTTGTGTACGCAGTTAGCCCCGATGGTGATTCCAGCCGGTAGGGGCAAGTCGCGCACATAACAGAGAAGGACGAACTAATCTTTTCAGTCATATCCGATGTGATCTACTTCAACCCTTTATAACCCACAGGTCGCAGGATCGTAACCTGCCTTTGATACCACTGTAGGATTACGGGGAGGCTACGCTAGCGCAAAACAAAATTTTCAACCCCATAATACCAAGAACTACTGCGGTTATAGGTCATGGAATTACCACTAGACGCGCAGAGCAGCGGAAGACGTCTCGATGTAGACGAACGCGTCGAGCAGTGTCGTGCAGTCGTCGGCGTCCTTCATGTCCTCACACGGTTCATCCTAGTGCTCCAGATGCAGCACCTCCGAGGTATCCACACGTACAGGGAGGAAGCGCCGCGTACCGAACTACTAGGTTCGCGACGACGGCTTGGCGAGGGCGAGAGGTGAGCGGCGGCTGCTCATTTTTAGGTGGCGAATTAGGTTAAGCCTAACCGCGCCCCTGCACCTCATTATATAGGCGTTATGGTGGACGGAGGCCCATCAGTAACCCTAAAGCCCAGTCTAATTTCGGATCTAATTCGAGTTAGGCTTCCTTCCCCTTAAGTGTGTGACCCTATAGGTTCACGTACAAATAGACATAGCCCAAGTACTCTTACTTGGCCCAATAATTGACAGCGGCCTCTAGCAAGACATGTCAACTCCTATGCGCACGTAAAGATCATATCAGACGAACCATTGCAACATTACGTACATGTTGTTCCCTTTGTCTCACGATATTTGGTCTGGCTCTAAGCTGACCTCTCTTTCTTGATACTGTGAATTGGAATCCTTTCAATGGTTAACTCTTAACCCTAGCACGGCCATGCATTTCTTGATCCAATCACTCGAGGGGCCCAGAGATATCTCTCTCACAAAGAGAGGGACAAATTCCATCTTGACTGACCATGCCTCACAGCATGCTTCCTGACAAACCCAAAACTACCTTTATAACTACCCAGTTATGGAATAGCGTTTGATAGTCCCTAAGTAAGTCAATTCACATCTTGAGAACATGCGACAATCTCAGGTCTAAGGATACAGTATTCATGTTGCAAAAAGAGAACTATATTACAATATCTTACGTTGGGTCGGTCCAGCCTCATGTCATACATGCGCCCACATTATTAGTTTAACATCTCCATGTTCATGACTTGTGAAATGTAGTCATCAACTAATACATGTGCTAGTCATCGACTCTGACTAGGGACATCATTTAGAATAACCATATAAGTAAAGAATCTCACAAACAATTCACATAATTGCTAATCAATACAAGGTGCCTTCCATGGATATTCAATTAAGCAATATATATATCATGGATACAAAGAAATATGCTCATCTCTATGATTATCTCTAGGGCATATTTCTAACAAAGACGGGGTCGAACTCTTCTTCAAGCGGGACTGGCTCTTGTAGCTCCTCAGAGGGCGGCGATGCTGGTGGGGTGCTTGCAGCTTCTTCTTTGACTTCAAGGGATGGTGCTGGAATCTTCTTCATGGTGAGGGGCTCAAACAACTCTGGCGGGGGATCTTGGGAGGATTCGAGGTGCTCTTGCTTATCCATAGCCTGAGGGAAGACTGGAATTCCTTCCAAGACTATGGCTCCTTCTAGTAGTTCCCAAGTCTTCTTATCTCCTCTGATACAGACCGGGTGACCTTCAAGAATCTGGGGATCTTCAGCTCTCATGGGTTGAACTGGATTGGATGAAGCGGGCTCTTGGATCCGCAGGGCTCTATGTTGGTTATGGGTGACCAAGTAGGCCTCCATCAGCTTTTGGACATGCTCATCCTTGGCTTGCTTCAGGGCTTCAACAGCAATGGCTTCACGACTTTCCAAGGCAGCTACTCGGGCTTGAGCTGTGGTGAGATCCACATGGAGCTGATGGTTGCGCTTCTCTGCATCTTCTGCTCGGGCAATCATCTGGCGGTGGTGTCGAGCCAAGAAATCATACTGTGCATCCAGGGTGAGCAGGTATGCGGTGAGGTACGCGACTGTGAGGTCGTCCTCAAGCAACTGCTGACCTTCCAATGCACGCATCCTGGCCATCCAAACGGGACGGTTTCTCTGAAAGGGTGGAAAGAATCTGAGCGGGGTGGCGGCCACTTCTTCTTCATACAGTTGACACAGGGTCCTCAATGCCTTGCAAGCGACGACTTGGCAGGTGTCTTTGAATCTGTGCCCAGCAGCAGTGACACTTCATTCCACATGGTGCGGACTGGATCCAATGTATACAGTCATGACACACTTCTCCGTGCCATGCTCGATGAATTCACGACCATCATACTCTGGCTGGCTCCTGATTCCGAGGTGGACTGTGCATGCTTTCAGCAACTTGGGAAAACCATCTTCATTCTGGCAAAAGCTGGTTTGGCAGCGAACCTCCATCTGACTTCTGAGAGAAGGAAAGGGGAAAGCATTTTTGAAATGAAGGGATGAGAGCAAGAATTTTTTTAAAAAAAATAGTTTGGACTCAAAAACTTTTGGATCAGGCTAAGGGTTACGTCCTGCGGCCAACCTAACAGCTCCGATACCACCTGAAGCGCCCCAATCCTCTGGGACTCAAATGTGATACAATTACTAGTCCCAGGAGGCTAGTAAACACATTTATACATCAGATGATTCCAAATCTGCTTAAACGAGACAAACCTATAAAGGTGGCGATCAACTTTAAGAGTTGGTCCACAACTCGGGACATATCATCAGAGTGGGGCTGAAGCAGCCCGATATACGCAGCGAAGCAAATCAGCGGTCCAACAGCCACAGGCAAGGTTGAGAACAGTCGTAACTCTTACCCGATCTCCTTTTTCTGAAAAAAAATAAATAAGCAAGGGTGAGTACAAACATACTCAGCAGCCCACCTTCACCCGCGGAATGGGGAAATCAGATATAATGCATGGAATATGTGGAGCTCAGGATATTTGCAGAAACATCAATATTTTATGCAGGGTTGTTTTGTAAAACATTTTGTATTTTTCAAAGCGCATCCTCTCCCAAAGGAGCAGGAAGTTTTTCAGTATAGAACGAAATCCCCTTGACTAAACCATCCAGGTATCTCAGCAGTTTCCCACTGGTTTTCCTTTTCAAAAATAGCTACTGGACTTCCCGTCCACCATAGCTCACGGCTAAACCGCCAGACCTTTTAAAAACCATTTTTCTCAAACGCACCCTTTTTTTAAAACAAAACATTAATTGTCATACCATACCAGACTCGTCCATTCCTGTGGACACAGACTATTCGAATAGGTTTTCAAACTCTGCGCAGAGGTGTACACTTTACCCACTAGTCCGGCTCATAGCTAGTGAGACCCGAATCCGAATCTCTTTCTTTCCTCGCACGTCCTAACCTTAACGGTTATACCGGAAGGAGTCAGGCCACCGCCATGTCCAAACCGGACAAAACATTCCCCCTCCTTATCCTCCCGGTGCTCCCCAGCCTTCATAACCCTGGGGTTGGACCGTACGAGTTCAGATTGAGTGACTGCCCACACAGTCTCGAGTGGTTGTACTTATCATGAGTACAAGTAGTGAAGGATGACAAACCGGTCCTTATATGAGGGGACAATCCTTCTGCTCACGCCTAAACCAGCTGAGCCATCACCTTAGGCCCTCCCCTAAACCAGGGAGTCCCTGATCATCCCTACTCAAAGGTGATAAGGGTGGAAACCCTTCATCATACACATTTTGAAAAGCATTTTCTTTTGAAAACTCACACCTTTTCTCAAATCATTTGTAGCAAATATATCAAGTATTGATTGCGGCAAGCGGCTGGGTGGCCATAATAACTTGTCTCAAAATCATATCATGCATAAAATAACAGGCTGAGGGTTGTGGTTGTAAAAGCATAGGTAATTTATGCATCAAAGGGATCCAGTGAGCTTGTCATGCTTATCCGGCGAAGGGGGAAGGGGAGCTCGCGGAACTGGCTTCTAGCTCCACTGCCTGGCGTAGACTTGCAGATCGGGCCTCCACGAGACGGCACGAACGCTCCGATAACTATGCAACATGAATAAGCAAACATACAAACAAGCAAGTATACCAACAAATATTTAGTATAGTGGCCAGAATAGAGATATATGGATGGGTAGAGTCTTGAGTAGAATCTGCGTCATGTGGTGTTGAGATACTACTAGTGGTGGAGCGGAGGTGCTTACCAGGAGGGTGGACTGGAGGCGAAGCGACACTATGCGTGTAGCCGGCAGAGCGGAGTAACTGAGTGAGTGGGGTGTTTGCCTTGGCTGAGGGTGTTGCGTGTGTGTGGAGAGGGAGAGGGTAGCTGGGTGTATTTATAGCTGGGTGTATGTGGTGTAGCACAGCGAAGTTCACTGTTGGTGAGAATAGTGACGAATGAATCGTCTGACTTAATATGAACAGGAGAGTTATAGGCAGAATATGGGACGAGAGTATTTTGGGATTTTTCTGGAACATGAACCATGCTTAAGGTATGACATGGTTGGATAGGGAATAATTTGACAAGAATTTAGAAACAAGAATGATTGGAATCTGAGTTTGGATGGAGGAGTTTTGGATTTTATAATCATAGGAAGAAAAAGAAAAGGAAAGGAATATTCTTGGAATATTCTAGAATTTGAATATTTAGAGATATTTGGAAAATCAAAAATACAAATGTATTTTTGAGCGGGGTGCGAGGAATTATTTTTGGGCTTTTCTTGGGCAGAGGTTTTATAGGATTGAAGACGTATCCATACAAACCTGGTTCGCCTTTCTTTTTGGAAGTCTGGCTTGAAAGAATCCCAAAGTTAAGCGTGCTCAACTTGGAGAAATCTGGGATGGGTGACCAGATGGGAAGTTCCCTAGTGGAAGGAAAATCACAGTCACCGGAGTTCGTATGACTGGAATATGGGTCTGGCTGGTCTTAGGTGGACTGGACAGCATGACGGATGAGTAGTTGAAATTTGGGGTGATCGGATTAGCGATGAATAGTAATGGTGAATAGTGATGGTGAATAGTTCGTATGAACGAACGATGAACGGTGAATAGTGACGATGAACGAACGATGAACGATGAATAGGAACTATGAACGAACGATGAACGATCGAATGATCGAACGACGAACGATCGGAATTTCGGCAGCATAACGGCAGGAAAAAGATTATTTGGACGAACGAACGATCGAACGATCGGACGAACGGACGAACGAACCATGAACGATCGAACGAACGATCAAACGATCGGACGACGAACGATCGGAATTTCGGCAGCATAACGGCAGGAAAAAGATTATTTGGACGAACGAACGGACGAACGATCGAACGATCGGACGAACGAACCATGAACGATCGGACGATCGGACGAACGATCGGACGAACGAACGAACAAACTAAGAACAGGGGGACAAACGATCGAAGAACGACCGAACGATCCTTGTGCTAGTGTGTGCTTGTGTGGGAGGTGGAGTGGGAGTGGGAGTGGGCGTGTGGGTGTGGGGGGGGGAGTGAGTTGCCATGAAATGGCTTGGGGTGGGATGAGAGGAGGCCCTTGCCCCTCTATTTATAGCCATGGTGGGGAGATTAGGGGGAGGGATGAGAGGATTAGTGGGAGGATGAGAGGATTAGTGGGAGATTAGCATGGATTTGTCTTATATGAGTGTAATTAGCTTGTAGAGCTCACCGTATGACACCGGAGGCATACGTATACGTATGAGCATGAGGAAAGTTATGAAGAAAATATTTGTAGGGACTTGAAAAATGATTCTGAAGGTATTTCTCAAGAGGAAAATATTTGGAGATATATTGGTGGAATATTTGGGCAGTATTTCTGGAAAGAATCAGAGGGGATCACTGGGGAAATATCTGGGCAGTATTTCTGGAAAGAATTTGAGGGGATCACTGGGGAAATATTTGTGGGATATTTTGAGGAGGATTTTGGAGAGAATATAGACCACTATAATTTATTTGTTGATATCAACTCACAAACAAACATTTTGAAATGAAATTTGAAATTCATTTTGGATTTAGAGCAAGTTTGAGAAAATTTCAAGATTTGAATTTTTGGGATGCTACACCCGAGCTCAAGGAGTCTTCGGCGCGAATGCTGGAGGTTACCGGGGGTCGATGGCCAAAGAGTCTTCCAATCCCCTGGGCGGACGGCGAAGACATGTCTATGTCTCGTATAGCTCGTGGCTTGAGGATTTTCCCTAACGGACAGAATATTGCTGCTGTTGTGTCGGCAGTGATGACCAAGGACCGTCAAGACGCTGCGCAGAAGCGCCGGGCGATTATCAGGATGGCGGATCCGAGGCGTGAGGCGAAGAGAGCGCGGGGGAGCACGAAGGCTGCTGCCTCAACCGGTGCCGGCTGCGAAACCGGCCGCGCCTGGGTCCAGCAAGTCGTCGGCGGGCGTGAAGACAGTCGCCGCTGGCGGGACCAAGTCTCCCCCGGTCGAAGCTGCGAAGGGAGGGGAGCTGCCCTCGCCGGGGAAACGTGTTACCGACTTCGGCACGAACATCAGCGTGGAGGACTATTTTGTCGGTAAGTAAGTTTTTTTTTGGGAGGTCTTCTGACCGGTGATATGTTGCATTGCAGGGTCCGGCGAGGGACAGATGGTTGTTGTCCCGCCTTCGGTGGCAACCGCCTTGCCATCGGCGGAGGTAAGGGCGAGGGGGACTGTGCAGGACCCGTGGGCCGCCTTCTGCGCGAGCGGCGAGATTCTGACAGCCGCTGCCGCTAAGGACGTGGCGGGCACCGTGTCCCAGCGGCTGAGGGAGGCATCGCAGCGGCTGTCGCAGCAGCTGTCGCAGCAGCTAAGTCAAGTAAGTTGAGTTGGACTTCGGTGTTTGTTGTTTCCATGAAGATTTGGGTCTCATGTGTTTTTGTCAGGCGGCTGACTTCACCGACCGCGTTGCGTCTGGTGTCCTGACTGCGGATGTGGCTACCGAAGTCGAGAGACTTCGGGCACAGCACGCGGATGTCGTCCGGGAGAAGTCGACCACGGAGAGCAAAAGCCGCCGGTTGACGAAGAAAGTGGCCGCCTTGGAGGCCGAGAAGACGGACCTTCGGCGCCAGCTGGCAGAAGAGAGGAGGGAGGCAAACCAGGCCGTCGCTGAGGCGCAGGCTGCGCAGGCGGAGGCCAAGGTGGCGCGGGCGGAGGGAAGCCTCGCCAGCCAACGCGCCGAGGAGTGGGAGGCGAGGTTCAACGCCCTGCGCAGCCGCGTCGATAAGGCCGAGGCCTCTACGCGCTCTGAGGTTGAGCGGACGCTTGCACAGTTCGTGAGCTCGTATCGCGAGCTGGGCGTGCGTACTGCTGACTTCGAAGTGCCCGACCGGGAGGCGGGCCTTCGCTTCCTCGAATGGTTGCAGGAGGAGTTGCTGGTACTCCCAACCATCGTGGAAGGTTTCATGTCCTTTGCCTCCCTCGTCACCTGTGAGGGGGCCATGAATGCGTTGTCCCACGAGGGCTGCAGACACTATGAGGTTTTCGACCAAGCAGACGAGAGCTTTGAGCGTGAAATCTTCAAGGCCGATAACCCCGTTGTGAAGCAGTCAGTGGGGGCCCTTTTTGATAGGATGTGGGGGGCACATGGTCGGGAGGCTATCAGGAGCGATCCGATCGAGCGAGAGAGTAGGTGAAGGTTATTATTTTTGTGTGGTTGGTTACATGTGGGTATGTATGGTTTTTGCTGAGTGAATGTGTTGTTGCTGTAGATGGAGCGTGCCGAGGACGTTGAGGACTTTGGAAGTCTAGTCGACGCGCCGCCCGAGGCTGCGGAGGTCAATCCGGTGTTACCCTTGGACTCCGGAGAAGGCCCCTCGGCCGTGGCTGTTCCTGCTATGGCCGGTGGCGAAGACCCTGTGTCGGCCCCTGCGCCGACGATCGAAGGTGCCCTGAAGGTGGCGGACGAGCCGCCAGTCGAGGACCCCACGGTCGCGGCCGGGCCCTCGCAGGTGGCTAAGTAGCTAAATAGGTGCGGGGGAGTGTGTGAGTTTTGTCTGCGTGTTATTGAACCTCGGTTGCTGCGCAGTTTTAGGGTTTTGGGCCTGCGCACGCAACTGCTACTGACACTGCTAATTTTATGGCGGCTTTGACCGTGGTCGTTGAAGATGTTTCGGATGATTCTGTGTCTAAGTTTTTTGAGTCTGGTGATTCTGGGGGTTCGGTTGTGTGGACGGAGGAGTCTTCGGATGAGGACTTGGATTATTTTGCGGCACTGGATGTGACTGCGGTGGAAGCTTCTCTGTGCGTGGTGGGTGCTGAAGTTATTCCTAGTGCGAGTGCGGGGCGTAGGCAGCGAAGGGCGGTCACGAAGCGGAGGGTTAGTGAGGTGGAGGGAAGTCGTCTTCGTGTGGACGGGGCTGGCAAATGAGAATTGTTGTCCTCGCCGGCTGGGACGAGTGTAGGTGAGGGGGAGTTGCGAAATCTTTTTGAGGGTGAGGAGCTGAGGATAATGCTGTTCAACTATAGGGAGATGGGCATCATCCCTAAGGTTGAGCCAATGTGACGTGTGATGCTATCGCTGTATGTATGTACCCGTGATTTGTATGAGGTTGTGTGTCTTCGCTGATCCGGTCATGCCCGTAGACGACTTGTGCGCGAGGAACCTTTTGGGAAATACTTTCGGTTTTGCGCGCTTACTATGCTAGTCCGGCTGCACCCGTGGGCGCCTTTTGCACGGAGAGTCTTTTGGAGAGGACTTCGATTTTGGGCACTTATTGTGCTGGTCCGGCTGCACCCATAGGCGACTTTTGCATGGAGAGTCCGGCTGCACCCTTAGGCGACTTTTGCACGGAGAGTCCTTTGGAGAGGACTTCGATTTTGCGCACTTATTGTGCTAGTCCGGCTGCACCCGTAGGCGACTTTTTGCACGGAGAATCCGGCTGCACCCTTAGGCGACTTTTGCACGGAGATTCCGGTTGCACCCTTAGGCGACTTTTGCACGGAGAGTCCTTTGGAGAGGACTTCGATTTTGCGCACTTATTGTGCTAGTCCGGTGTAACACCCGGTTTTAAAGAACAAAGCCGGGTGCATCTCATACATGCGCCAAGAAGACAACAAATATAATAACAGAGTGTATAGAGATAAATGTCATTAACATCAGAGTATTTATTACATAGCGGAAGACTTATTACAAAATAAAGTAATAAAGATAAAACAAACTAAGGATCGTCGGCGCCAATGTCGACTGGGAAACGCCACCTAGATCAGATCGAACTCCTCAGTGTTAGGCGGCTCCTCCTGAACCACCTGGTCATCTCCTGTGGGGGGGGTGTGAGACAGCAAGGGTGAGCTCACACATGATCATAGCTCAACAAGTTGTGGGGAACCAGTGGACACAAACTCACAAAGGTGTGAGTTCATGTGATGTGTAAGGCTTAATCAAAGACAGGGGTTAAAGCTGAGCATTGCTTTTAAGTAGTTGGTCAAAATTTTATTAGCAATTACTAAGTGTAAGTAAATACCAAACCATAAGTAAAGTAATAGAACAAAATTAATAACAAACCCATGCATATGCGAATGACAAATTGAATTTAAGTTCCATAATTTAAACATCAGAGAGTCCTGAGCTGCTCATGACCGTGAGCTCGGCTAGTATACCAGTTTTACACTCTGCAGAGGTTGTACCCTTTACCCACAAGTCATGTTACCCATCTGCTAAGGGGTCATGAATCCCATATACCTCTACCTAGGAAGCACGGCAGGGCAACACTACGAGGCCTTTACAAAGTTCCACTAGCTTCCGAAAACCGCTACAGTTTATAGGAAGATCCAGTACAGGGTTCCTGGCTGACCGCCATCGCAGCAAAATCAACCAGGGACCTCCCCGCACTGACCTCTCCCCTACTGCCCTTGCCCCTTTCGGGTAAGGTAGTCTTCCACTAGCTTTCCTAATTAGTCAGCCAAGGGGTCCCATTCCTCCCTTGTGGTGGCACGTGTTACTCAAGTTAAGCTCTATGTTCCAATTAACATTAATGATAACAACATGAACATAAACGGAATAACAACAAGAATTGGAACATAGAGGTAATAAATGATTATCCCAAAACCATATAAAGCAATAGCAAACTACCCAAGTGATTCAGGGGTAAACAAGGTAATGAGATAAACAATCTAGGGAGTCCTATTGGGTCCCATCAAAATTAACCTATGCATGGATAAGTGATATTAAAGAACATTATTGGGTAAAAAGTGGTCAAGGGCACAACTTGCCTGCAATGAGCTCCTGCTCAGCTACCTCAACCTGCTGCTCACCAGTATCCTCAGCAACGGGCTCTTCTACTCGCCACAATACAAACAAGCACAGTGCATATAGAGAAATTAACATTACACCAAACATATAAACAAAATGCACAGAGATATTCTACATATTAAAATAAAATCCTAGGAACAGAACTCATAATTTTCTGAGTTATAGATTTTAAGTTATGCATTTTCAAAGGTTTTATGTGCTTTAAATAGGATTAAGTGATAAATAAATTTCCTTACTGTTTTTATGCCAAAACAGAGACACTAAGTGCTAAAGAATAAAATTACAAAATTTTAGGAACTGGAATGGATGAATTTGGAGTTAGTATGAATTTTCTATGAATTTATAAAGTTCTAGCAATTATTTTCCTATTAAAAATATATTTAATAATAATTTTCTCTGGTTTTATAAAGTCCTGGACTGGGCGTCATTTTCTGGAAAAGTCAGGGGGCTCGGGGCAAGTTGCCCGAGACACAGCGCACAGTGCAAAACGGACGGCGGGTTGATTTCTGAGTTTCCCGAGGGCTCTTTAACAAATTTACACAGCGAAGGGGTAACTTCTAATCTGGACCGTTCGATCAAACGTGGATGGCTCGGATTAGATCCACGCCACCGCGAACCGGTACACATCCTGAGCCGCAGGATCCGAGATCTGCGGTCTGGTTTTAATGAAGCTCGGGCCACCCGGAACCGACCGATCCGAATCTAACGGTCCCGATCGATCACGCGAAAGGGTACGCCCAGATCTAATCTTAGCCGTTCATCGCCGAATCGACGGACGCGACCCCTTCTTCCTCCCCTGGATCGAGCCGAGCAATAACACGGCGAGCACGGCGGCGGCGCATTCACCGCCGCACATCGGTTTACGGCACCAGGGCTCCTACAACTAAATTGTGTGCGTCTACACGATCTCCAGAGAATGGTGAATGCGATGGGGTAGCTCATACCACCAATTATGCCGCGGAGATACCTGTCCACGTAGAAGAGCGGAATCGCGGCGGCGCTTGTACTCCGGTGACAAATCCAGGGGTCCCTGGTCGCCAATCCCGCACGCTGAGGCCACGGTCGGGTCACACACCGCAGGGCGAAGCTCCCAGGTCCCGATCCGAGGCCCGAACGGCAACACAGACGGGGTTCCGCGGCGGCGGGTGAAGTTCTATCCTGGCGGCGGCGATTTTGTGCTCTGCGGGATGAAAAAGTGGTCGGGGTTCCAGGCGATGGGGCGTGGTCTTTACTACTTGTAGCCGCGCGACCGTTACGCGGACTCCGAGATCACCGGAGGGCTCCCCACGCGAGGTGGCGCGGTCTGCGCGGCGAGGATCTCGCGAGCGCCGTTGCGAGGACGAGAGGACGACCTGACAGGCAAGGGCCCGCGTGCCAGTGAAACTGCGTAGGTGGGCACGAGGCTGGGCAGATGACAAGTGGGCCCGTATTGTCGGCACCAGATGAAGCGCGAGCGCGCGATGAGTGGGGCACTGACATCGCGGCCCCACTTGTCGGCACACGGTGTGAGGGGGAATGTTGGGCCGCGCAGAGGAAAAACGGTTGTGGGCCGAAATGGTGTTCTGCGGCCCAGTTAGGTATAGTATCCCTTTTCTTTTTATATTTTCTGTTTTTTTTGTTTTCTTTTCTTTTTATTTTTCAATTCCCAATTTGAATTCCAAGTATGACTTTGAACTTGTACTCAAATTATAGATAAATTTCAATCATACCAGTATAGTTGAGTTGGTGTATTTATAAATTTTGTTTTATATTTTATATTATTTCTTTCTTTCTTTCTCCTTTTTCCTCAAATCCTTTTCTCATTGTCATTTTATTTCTTTGTTGTCACCAAATGCACACACAAATAAAATATCCAGCATGATGCAACAATTTAGTAGCATGTCTTTTATTAATTGTTCTTGGACATGGTGTTCTCATAGGATGATGCATAAAGATCAATCTTCACACCAGGGGAGAAATTGTTTTCTCAATTGGTGTTTTGTCTAGCAATTACAAAGTGGGTGTTACATCCGGCTGCACCCGTAGGTGACTTTTTGCACGGAGAATCCGACTGCACCCTTAGGCGACTTTTGCACAGAGAGCCCTTTGGAGAGGACTTCGACTTTGCGCACTTATTGTGCTAGTCTGGCTGTACCCGTAGGCGACTTTTGCACGGAGTGTCACACGCGAGGGTAGCCAGCCGTGTCCCTCGCGGTGACTTTGGTGTAGTCGAATGCCAAAGACCGTTGATGCGGTCTTTTTCGACATTGGCTTAGTTTTTTGCGGGGGATTTTTGCTTGTATATTACATGGCTCCGCCTCATTAAAAACCTCACCCCCCCTGGGAGGAAAAGAGTGCAGGCCGGAATAATAATGTTTGGTGAATTACAAGGGCGTAATGGCCCTGAGGGTTTAAACAAAAAATTTGCGAAGACTATCTATATTCTAGGAATGTTCCAGGTCTTCGCCAGATTGTGTTGTTAATCAGTACGCGCTGGGAGACGACTTCGTCTTGACGATAAATGGTCCTTCCCACTTTGGTTCCAGCTTACCCCGTGACTCTGTCCGGGTTGTTCGGACGAGTACGAAGTCCCCTTCGTTAAATTCTCTTGGGACGACTGCGTTGTCGCGCCAGGCCTTCGTTTGGGCTTGATATTTGTTGAGGGCCTGCAGGGCAAAGACACGGTCTCCATCGATGAGGTCTTTGGAAGTTGGCTCGTCGACGTCGGGTACTGCTGAAGCGGTTGTCCGCGGGGACCCATGTTTGATTTCCTGTGGGGTCATGGCCTCCGATCCGTATAGCAGGCAAAAAGGAGTGAATCCGGTCGCCCGACACTCGGTCGTGTTCAGTGCCCAGACTGCTTTAGGTAGTAGGTCGGTCCATTTGCCCTTCTTGTCGTCGAGGAGCATTTTCTTGATTGCCGTGAAAATCTTGCCGTTGGCGTGCTCCACGACGCCGTTGAATTGTGGGTGGTAGACTGAAGAGAAGGCGAGCTTGGTGCCAATGGAGAAGCAGAAATCCCTGAAGTCTTGGCTGTCAAATTGCTTGCCATTGTCAACTGTGAGCTCGGATGGGACTCTGAATCGGCAAACAATGTTTTGCCAGAAGAATTTCTAGGCAGTCTTCGATGTTATTATGGATACCGCCCTCGCCTCGATCCACTTGGTAAAATACTCGACGGCGACGAAGGTGAACTTGAGGTTCCCTTGGGTCGTAGGTAGTGGCCCGACAATATCCAGGCCCCAGCGCTGAAGGGGCCACGTGTGTGCGATCAGCTTTGTGAATTGCGAAGGGCTTCCCGAGCGTGGAGAAAACTTCTGGCAGGCTTCGCATGACCTTGTGACCCGATTTGCGGCGCAGATCATGGCTGGCCAGTAGAAACCTTGACGGATCACCTTGGCGGCTAGGGCCCTGGGCCCTGCGTGAGAGCCGCAAGTCTCGCTGTGGACTTCGCGCAGGATTTGGACGCCTTCAGTCTCGGTGACACATTTGAGCATGGGTTGGCTGACCCCCTTCTTGTAAAGCTGGCCTTCGATGAGAGCTAAGTCCCGGCTTCGGTGTTTGAGGCGCTTGGCCTCGTTGACATCGGCTGGATGGTAGTATCCTTGCAGGAACAGGGTTATCGGTGCCCGCCAGTCTTCGGTCATAATGAGGTTAACTATGTGGTGGCCTTCGGTGCCGTTGGTTATTTGTAGGCCCTCTGGGCTGCGGACGGCTGGTGTGCCGATGACATGGTAGAATACGTCCGGGGGTAGGGCCTCACCCCTGGCGACTGCTTTGGCCAACGTGTCGGCCTCCTCATTCTTGCCTCGGTCCACATGCTGCAAGGTGAAGCCTTTGAATTGTCTCTCGAGACTGCGGATAGCTACGAGGTACTGCATAAGTGCGGGGTCCTTCGCTGCGTAATCTTTCTCAATTTGGCCGGCAACTACCTTGGAGTCTGTTCTAATTATGCAGGTAGTAACGCCAAGTGCCCTTAGCTTGCGAAGGCCGAGGATGACAGCTTCGTACTCTGCTATATTGTTGGTGCACCTGTCAGACTCCAAAGCAAAGTTGAGGCGTGCAGCATATCTATGCTTGACCCCTGTGGGTGAGGTGATGACTGCAGCAACGCCTGCCCCCGCATGGCACCATGCGCCGTTGCAATGGATGGTCCACACCATCTCTGCAGACGTGTCCGGCTGCGTTATTGGCCTGGTCCAGTCGACGATGAAGTCTGCCAGGACTTGTGACTTGATGGCTGTCCGGGGCTCGAAGGTGATATGGTAGCCGGAAAGCTCGGCTGCCCATTTGGCGATCCAGACTGATGCCTCCGGATTTCTGAATAATTCGCCGAGTCCCCTGTCCGAGGTGACCCGCACCTTGAATGCTTCAAAATAATGGCGCAATTTGCGCGAAGCCATGACTACTGCATAGGCGATTTTTTCCAGTTCTGTCATATTGCATTTGGGTGCTGTGAGTACTTCGGAGACGTAATAAACTGGACATTGTCTGGTCGTGCCCTCTTTGTCCTGCTCCTCAACCAGCGCTGCGCTGACCGCGTGCGGCGAAGCCACGACGTAGAGCAACAAGGGCAGCGAGGGGTTGGGGCTTGAAAGAATTGCCAGTTCTGACAGATGCTGCTTTAGCGAAGCGAAGGCCGCCGCTTGCTCTGGTCCCCATGCGAAGTCTTTTGCGCCGCGTAGCGTTTTGAGGAAAGGTAGGCTTCGCTCTGCAGATTTGGAGATGAATCTGTTGAGGGCGGCCAATCTGCCGGTCAGTCGTTGGACGTCTCTGGCTGACTACGGGGGCGTCATGTTGATGATGGCCTGTATTTTGGTCGGGTTGGCTTCGATTCCGCGGTGCGACACCAGGTATCCCAGTATCTTCCCCTGGCGAACGCCGAAGACGCACTTTTCGAGGTTTAAGCGAAGTCGTGTGTCTCGCATGTTCGCGAATGTTTCTGCGAGGTCAGCCAGATGGTCTCCTTTGCTTTTGCTAGCAACGATGATGTCATCCACATACGTAAATATGTTTCTGCCGACTTGGCTCTCGAGCATCGTTTTGGTGAGATGAGAGAATGTGGACCCAACGTTCTTGAGTCCCTCTGGCATTCTGATGAAGCAGTACATGCCGAAGGGTGTTATGAAGCTGGTGCTTGCCTTGTCTTCCTCCTTCATATAAATTTGGTGGTAGCCGGAGAAGCAGTCGAGGAGTGACATGACTTCACAGCCGGCTGCACTATCGACGATTTTGTCGATCCGAGGCAGCGGGAAATTATCCTTGGGGCAGGCTTTGTTGAGGCTGGTGAAATCGATGCACATCCGCCATTTGCCACTCTTCTTTTGCACCATGACTACGTTGGCAAGCCACGTAGGGTAGGTGACTGGCTCGATGAACTTGGCCTCAAGCAGGCGGTGTACCTCAGCCTTGGCGGCTTCTGTCTTCTCATCAGACATCTTGCGCAGCCGTTGCTTCTTCGGCCTCACCGAAGGGTCAATTCCCAAGCTATGCTCGATGATAGAGCGACTGACTCCGACCAGGTCGAGGGCAAACCAGGCAAAGACGTCCTTATTTTTGGACAAACAGGAGAGGAGTCTCTCCTCGTCATGTGAGGTAAGGTCTTCGCTTATGATGACCGTTTGCTTGGGCGTTGACTGGTCAAGGGGGGCAGTCTTGGTCCCATCGTTGCTCTGCAACTGTGCCTTTTCATGTTCTTTGGCGATCGGGCTGGTTGACCCGGGGGCCTCGCGCTGCGCTGTGAGGCAGTGTACGTTCCTTTGCCCTGTAACGAAGTCTCTTTCTATGTTGCGCGCGGCCTGCTGGTTGCCGTAGACTGTGATTGCGCCTTGTGGACCCAGGATCTTCATGCACAGATAAAGTCCGTGAATGGCTGCTTCAAACTTGTTGATGGAGCCCCGACCCATGATGGCGTTATACGGGTACACCATGTCGATAATATCGAAAGTAATTTGCTCACTTTGGGCATTGGGTGCTACACCGAAGGAGAGGGGTAGTTCTATTTTGCCGACAGGAAAGGTGCCCTTGCCGCCAAAGCCGTACAGCGGGTTGTCCGAAGGCTTGAGCAAGCTGTGGTTGATGCCCATGCGGTCGAAGGCGTGGAGGAAAATGATATCCGTCTGGCTGCAGTTGTCCACTAAGACTTTGTGTAGGTCCCAGCCTGCCACGCTGCAGTTGATTACCATGGCGTCGATATGGGGTGCATTGCGCAGGTCGACGTCTCTGGCGTCGAAGGTCAACGACACATGGGACCACTTCGTCTGCACGACTGGGCCGGTGACGGCGACGTGGTTGACGCTGCGGTAGTGGTCCCTCTTCTGCCGCTTTGTGTCGAAGTCGGTGCTTGATCCCCAGTGATCATGTGAATGACTCCACGATACAGCTAATCAGCGAAGTCTTCTTGTTTTGGTGCGTGGGGGTGATGGATGTTTGGCTGTTGCGGGTGTGGAGGTGGGGGTGGGGGAGGCACGATTTGTACCTCCTGATGTTGGTATGCGTGGTTGGGTGGATGCTGAGCGGGGTCGTGGTTGTATGGTGGTGGGAGTTGTTGATATGTGTGCGCGACAACTCTTGGGTTGTCGGCTGGTTGCGCCCGAGACATCCTGTCTCTGGTGGCCTTCGTCTCCGGGCAGTCCCTTGTTGGGTGCGCGCAGTCTTCGCCATGGAACAAGCAGTAAAATCTACGCAGCTACTGCGCCCGTCCTCGGCCTCGACCATGGGTCCCTCCGCCGCGGCCCTGGGGGGATAATCTTGGTGGCGAGGGGCCTCACCAGCGGGGTGCTGGTTGGCGATGTTGTGTACCTGCTGCTGGCTGCGGCCGTCCCGACCGGGTTCTATCTGCGAAGGTCTCGTCCACGTGCGGCTGGACTGCAGAGGGTCTTTGGGTTTCCTCTGGGACTCGACCTTGCGCTGGTGGAGCTCTTCGGATCTGGCGTACTTCTCGAACAGCTGATACAGCTTTTGGAGGTTCTTGGGTGGATCTCTGATGTAGTGGCTGTAAAGGACGCCAGCCCGAAGGCCACTGATGGCATAGTGAATGGCTATTTGGTCATCGACCGAAGGCAGTTGTGACTTGAGGGTCAGGAACTTGCGGTAGTACTCCCGCAGAGTCTCTCTTTCCAGCTGCTTGCAGAGTGACAGTTCGGCCAAGGCGTCGGTGTCTGGGCGGTACCCTTGGAAGTTGAGCAGAAATTTGTCCCAGAGACTTCTCTAGGAGTCGATGGACAGCGGGGGCAATCTGGTGTACCAAGTGAGAGCCGGGCCTTCGAGGGCAATGATGAATGACTTGGCCATCGTGGCGTCGTCCCCTCCGACTGATGCAACGGCGACTTGATAGCTCATGATATACTATGCCGGGTCAGTGCTGCCGTTGTACTTGGGGTAGGTCCCTGCCCTGAAATTGGCGCGCCATGGTGACACTTGCAGCTGCGGCGCCAGGGGGCTTCGCTCGTCAAGGTAATTGATGCTTTGGAAAGCTGCAGCGTGCGGGATGAAGGGCCCGCGGTGAGGGACGAATAGGTCTTCGACCGGCGCGCGCTGCTGGAGGGGCGGGCTGTGCTGCTGCAGATCATGTTGGCCTTCGCGCTGCAAGAGCGCAATCTCTTGCTCAAGCTCCTGGGTCCTCTGCTCTTCATCTCGTATCATTTGGCGTAGCTTGGCCTGTACAGTGACGCGTTGGCGCTTGGCCTCGAGGATTTCCTTTTGCTTCTGAAGATTGCGGTTTCTAAGGCGCAGGGCCCGTAGCTGTAGCTGCTCTTCTGCGGAGACGCCGAGGACCTCACCGTCCTCTGCGGCGTCCTCGCCCGCTGGTGGTGCGAAGCCTGGGGGTGGCACTTGTGGCTGCCCTTCGGAGCTGCAGGTGCGAAGGGTGCCTTCTGGAGTGTGTTGGTCGTTGCGCTGTCTCTTGCTGTATGCTTCATCTTCACCAACTCCTTGGTGGGTGTTGTCGGCGAGGGCCTTGCCCTTTTTCTCAGCTAGCAGGGCTGCCTTCGCTGCTTCGTCGACGGATGGGGCTGCCTTCGAGTTAGCTCTTTTGGGTGCCATCGCGGGTGATTTTTTTCGTAGCACGAACGGTGGGCGCCAATGTTGGAACTTGCATTCCCGGGCAGGTTGATTCCAACAGGGGGTTGAGCGAGATGGGAACACGGTTTAACTGGAGGCAGCAATTGCTCTGTTAAGCTGGCCCCTTAAGGGCACTGTACGGGGGTATTTATAGGTGCCTGAGCGCCCAGGGTCTCGGATTAAGGACGCATGTGCCCTCAAGCGCCTAGGTCATCCCCGGAATATTCCCATAAAGCAGGGTTACAGACCGTCATTACATAAAAGTATTTACAAATTGAGCCCGTAATACAACCGACCGCGCGGGGCCTGTTACAATGGGCCGAATTCCACGTGGGCCTTCGTGTTCGACGAGGACGCGGGACGGGGCGACCTTGTTGTGGGCCTTCGTCTTGCAACCCGTTGGACGAAGGGTGGGAGCTGCCAGTCGTTTTGCCTCCGTTGATGCAGCGAGACTGGCGAAAGCATCGAGCGAGGGGTTGATGCAGCGAGACTGGCGAAGGCATCAAGCGACGGGTAGTGTCTTCGCCTTCGCCCTAACATAAATATATAAACCAAACGGCACCTAAGTTTCTTACGCAATGTAAAATACATTTTAAGCTGTACTCGACCATATATTTCGTATACGGTGTAAAAAGACATTTTAAGAGAGACGTGTTTGTATTTTCTTTGTTTCTGGAAACAAGACGAGGGAGGAGAGGGCAGGCCGGGAGTGCTGGGCTTCTCGGTCCAGCCTGGACTGGATCGGGTTGGGACCTTTTGGGGGGAGGACGCTAACAGGCCCTCTCAAAGGCAGGCCATCTATTGTAAGTTTGTAACGACAATAACAATGGGCCGCCAACCGCCTCACAAACACAACAGGAGCAGGCTAAAGAATCACAAATGAATCTGAATAAAACACTATCACACAGGCAGTTCATCACCATTCATGGCGCCCCAAAACTTGATGGCCAAAAAACTGAGAGAAAGAAAAATGGGACCCAAAGGAAGAAGAATGAAACGCAATCTTGCACGGCCGCCCGTTTACACGGCCTACTGATGAATCAACCTTCTTCCTTTTGCTTCTGCTATCGCCCACCGCATTTACATCGACTCCACCGGTGCAGTCCTCCCTTTCCCCCGTCCGGCCAGGAGGCTGCGACGCCTCACATCCGGCTGCCATCTACTGTTACGAGCTGGGCATGTCGCTGTACTGCCACACCATGACCTGGGAGCAGCCGGAGGGGATTCCCCTCAGCTTAGCTCGGTCTTCCAGCACCACTTCCTGCACGAACTTGATGGAGTCCTGCCACCACACAGCAGTAACAGCCTACCACCGTTAGCCGGCCGGGATCGAGCACAGGTTCAGGCGACGGTACACAAGTCTCCATCAATCAACTAACTAACATTCTCAGAAGGCAGGGGGTGGACTGACCTGTGAAGTGTCCGGCAACGACGACGCCGGCCGCCCCCACCGCTCGGGATCCCACAGAATGGAGCTGTTGAACGCGAAGCCCGAGACGCCGATCGTCGTCGTCGTGCGGGCTCGCGTACCGGCTTCCCGCCTGTCGTATGCCACCGAACGGGTGGTGCCGTCATCGTCCAAGTCCCTCGAGAACCAGCCCACGACCTCCGAGGCGCTGCACAGCGGACCTTCCACTGTCACCTTCTTCTCGCCCGCCGACACCGTCGCCACGGGCCATGCGCCGAACGCCCTGCGCCTCTCGAACGTTAGACAGAAACCTCCACGTCGGAGATGGAACGAACTGAATTCGACAGGAGCTATGCAGCGTGCAATGAAACATGTGCGGTGTGGTGTAGCTATGCCTGCCTGTGATGATCTCGGGTATTTATCTCATCTTAAGGGTATGTTCGGTTACATCAATCCAAACGAGATTTAAACCCCTCCAATCTCCCTCTGGATTGGTGTAACCGAAGAAGCCATGATTGGGTCAGAAACCCCTGCCATTTACTAGTGGTTTAGCAGTACCGCTGTACTGAACCAAGGTGTGATTCCCTCTCTCTTATGAACGCAGGTACTCGTCGATGTTAATTAGAATGGTACCACCATCGGAAAAGTGAACGCAAAATGTGTAAGCCAGATGTTTCAGGGCTACGTGTTTTCTAGTTGGCCACAAAAAAGTTTCGGAATTGACGCTGAGTAAGATTGTTTTAAGTGTGTATCTTTCAAAAATGTAGATCGCTTTGTATCCATAAGCATCTAATTAATCTTCTAATAGCATCGCATCTGCTAACAGTGTTTCGGGTGGATAAGGGAAGGTCACGTATTAGGACCGAGTGCAGAATATATAAAATAGCAAAATTTTCATATATCATATATAGAGAGAGATAAACAACAAGCTCTATGGGTTCAGCTGATCTAAATCACAGGTGTGCTGTGTACACGAGTATAGGAAAACTACGCCGAAGGACTATTTTTGGAGCTAAAATATCGGAGGAGTTGGAGGGACTAAAATCCTCTTTTTATTTAAATTCCCTCACAACCCTCCGATTTGTGGCTCCCAAAATAACCCTCATGGGTTGGAGGAAGCAGTTAATGGGGGATAGGAGGATTAGGACCTTCTCCGTTTCAGTTCAGTCAGTTTCAGTGGTCATGACATAACGGTCGCTACTATGTTTTCCCTACCAACTATCTTTTGTAGCAATCCCCCCCCCCCTCCAATGGGCTTAGTTTGGATACTCTAGGATTAGAGTGTTTTGAAGGGATTGGAGAGGGTGTAAATTCCCAATAGATTAAATACTCTCTCAATACACCTCAATCCACTTCAATCCTACTCATTACTAGAGTATCCAAACTAGGCCCAAAGCATATTTGCTTCCTCGTTTTAGTAGTAACAGCATCTCGGGAGTCAATTCAAGGATGTCATCTCCTTGCTTACCTTTTTTTTTCCATTTTTGTTAGGTGTCAACATCCAGGGTTTTAAATAACCCGTTATAACTTTCGCTATAGCCTGCTATAGCTGTTTCAGCAGGAAAAAGTTATGCGCTATAGTCTCATTTAGCCCGCTATGTTCCGCTGTTATTTACGCTTTTCAGAAACACGCCGCTAAACCCCTTAACCCGCTATTTAAAACCATGCCGACACTATTAGGATGACAGTTTATGCTTTCAATTATTTATTGAAGTACCATACTAGTATACGGCTACTAGAGCATTTATTTAGACGAGTAAAAAAGACTAGTGGTACCAAAATAAGAAGGGGTGATTAGTTACGAGGAACCCTAGTCGTGTCGTAGTCGTCGTGGTCATAGTCGGTGGGCATAAAAAAGATCCGAAATTTATGAGCTGGAATTGCAGCGTTAGAAATCGTGATTTAGACTCAAGCAACGTACATTATGTTATGCTGGTAATGGGGGACCCGTCAGATGTCAAATTGAAAGACTAGGGGAACATGCAAAGCTTGCTTGCGAATTGGCACATTGTAATTAACAACTAAAAGCAATAACTACGTGAAATCGAAGGAAGGAAGGGAGCAGAAGGCGTGGGAGGAGGAGGGGGTACTGAATACTGACTCGATCTGGCGGATCTGGTCAAAGAAGCCGACGTCGTAGACGGCGGCGGCGTCGGCGAAGTGCAGGACGCCGGCGAGCCGGTGCCTCTCGACGTGCGCGAGCGCGACGTTCCGCTGCGCGTGCGCCTCAGCGCCGGCGCCGCCGGCGGTGAGGTTGCCCTCGGGCCTGAAGGCGAGGTGCCTGTACATGACGCCGGTGCCGCGGAGCACCTCGGCGGTGGCGGGCGCGTCGGCGGCGGGCTCGACGACGACCCAGACGACGGGCGGGCGCACGAGGCGCAGCGTGTGGGCCAGGCGCAGCAGCTCGCCCCGGCGCCGGCGCCGGGCCCCGGGCGCCGACCGCGTGGTGGTGACCACGATGAGGAGGCGGCGCTGGCCGTCCTCGGCGTCGTCGTCGCCCACGTCCAACGTGGCGACGGAGGAGGAGAGCGCGTCGGCGGGTGATACCGGGCTGGTGCGCGCGTCGACGTCGACGTCGACAGCGACGCGGGACGCTGCGAGGCGGTGCGGCGGGTGGGTGCTGGCGGCCTTCCAGGAGGAGGAGGGCGAGGAGGGCGCGAAGCCCGTGAAGAATCCCATGACGAAACAGAGGGAGAAGTGGAGCAGCGCCTTCTTCCACAGGTGGGCGCTGGCCCGCCGCTGCTTGGCCCGGTCCGGCGCCGCGCCCGCGCCCGTGCCCGTGCCCATGGGCCGGAGGGAATGGAATGGCGAGACCAAGGACAAGGTGTAGTCTTGGGGAGACGCGGCGGTGCAACGACGAGAGCAGGGGAGGGTGAGGCACTGCCACTGAGGCGAGGAGGAGGAAGGCTAGAGGGAGGACTCAGGAGGAGGAGGAATGAATACGGCCGGCGCGAAGTGAAGTGTGCGTGTGAAGAGGTGAACTGGCGTCGACCTGGTGAAAATGGGTCGAGAAGAGAAGCCGAGGGTGGTGGTTGGTGATCGATCCATCGCGGTTTTGAGGATCCCATTCATTGCGGTGCGGAGAAGCAAACAGCCGTAAAACCAGAGGAAGCAACAGGCCAAAGCAACCAGCTTCAGTTGCAGCTGAGCTGATGAGTTTGTGACATGGTTGTCTTATTGCATGCGTAAAAAAAGGGAACTCTTTTTATCGTTTCACAAGACAAGAGATGCAGCTTTAACTATCATCCATCGTCCGTCGCTTTGTGCAATACACAAGCATCTAATCTAGTTTAACCTCCCTCTCCCTCGCTCTCGGTGGTAGCTCGATCATTGCCTCATTCCCAGCTTGTGCCTGCCTGAGCCGGTGCGGATGGTGAGGAGGCCATTTCCGAGTCTGGGTTGGGACTGCGACGTCTACGCGGGAACCTAATTGATCCTTTGCTCCATTTCCCAACCATGGCTTTGCGGTCATCCAGTTCGTCATTGAGGTAGTATACCTCGAAGATCTCGTGCGTCCATCCGTGGTTTAATCAAGTTGATTCCAAAGACATGTACATTAAAGTCTTACTTAATCAATGTCCATTCTTTACTTAGGTTGTAAACTTGTGATGTCCATTATCCGTATTTGGACTATCCCACTTGATCTCAGTGGCAGACGCAGGATAAAATTATAGGTGGGGCAACATTATAAAAGCTAAATCACTAGACTAGATCACAACTCACAAGATAAAACTAGTTTTATGACGACAATATAGAGGCTAAGTAATAATATTATAAATGTTTCATAATAACATGCATACTGAAATTTCTCTCTTAATCTGCAGTGCGGCACCAAAATCACCAACAAAAATCCAATCTACAGTTAGAAAAGATGTATATTAGATGAACATCAATACAAGAAAAGTACATTCGTGAAAATAGTGTAGTGAATATACCACTAAGTTGTCAATCTTGTAGTTGTGACTCGAGGCAATTGCATTCTTCTAGTTTTAAGACGCTGGAATCTTCTAGTAATAGTCTCATCATCAAGGGATTTGAATATCTCTTTCTCCGTATAGCAAACCATCAAATCATTCATCCAATCATCTTCAAATTTGTTACGCAATTCTCTCTTAATGATGTTCATTGCCGAAAATATTCTCTCAACACTTGCTGTTGAGACGGGTAATAACAAGGCCAACTCAATTAGCTTGAAAACCAAAGGAAACACAAGATGCTTTTTAGTTTCAACCATCTTCATAGATAGAGATGCAATATCTTCACAAGTACCAAAAGCAGCATGCCTTCGCACGTGGACAATGTATGTCTCAAGTTGCTCTCTTAACATTGCACATTCAATAACTGAAAAATCCTTATCATATAGAGTACCGAGTCGAACAAGTTTCTCTATATCAAAACCGCAAAATAAGTTCTTTGGATCGAGGCAAGAAAAGCAAACAAGCAGCTCGCTAGAAACTTCATTAAAGCGATGGCATAACTCAGTGTTGATTTTATCAAGAACAACAAGAATATCTCGATGCGGTAGTAGTGAAGGTTTGTGATTGTGAAGCCATCTCGCCTTGAACGACCTCTAATAGGCACTTCTTCATCCATATCTACCACAGGAATACCCTTTTGAGCACAGAATTCTTTCACGCTTTGAAAGAATGACTCCCAACCACTATCTGTCCTCATTGTAGCCATTCGAGTTTTCACAACATCAAGCAACTCCATAGCATGAACAATGTTGGCATTCTTCCTTTGCAAGGTTTGAGAGAGCTCATTTGTGATTGCAAGCATTTTCAACATCAATTTTAAAATGAAAACAAATTTGAAGCTCTCCATTTTTTCAATCAACCCCGCTGCCTGTGTTGGTACACGACCATCTTCATGCACAATGGTAAGAACATGCAATACTGAGTCCCACATTGTCTCTAATCGAAGCAATGTTAAATAATGTGAACCCCATCTTGTGTCACCAGGTCTAGCAAGGTTAGTTTCTTGATTCACACCTCTACCAGATAAAATTTCACCCCTTTCTAGTTTTTCTAAAATATTCTGGTGGTGTTTTTCTTTTAGAGCATCCCTTCTCTTGCAAGATGAGCTTGTGATGGTGACAATTAAGTGAATGTACTCAAAGAAGTCATGAACTGATTGGCAACAAGCACTACTAGCAATAGAAACCACCACAAGTTGGAGTTGATGTGCAAAACAATGAACATAATAGGCATGTGGATTAATATCAAGTATCTTTCTTTGTAAGCCATTAAATTCACCTCGCATATTCGATGCTCCATCATATCCTTGCCCCCTGATCTTGGATATAGATAATCCATGGTGATCAAGAAGGCCAAAAATAGCTTCCTTCAAGGTTTCTGATGTAGTATCCTTGACATGCTTGAGCGCAAGAAACCGTTCCATCACATGGCCTTGATTATTCACATATCCATCTTACAAAAAAATTAGTTAGCTAGGCAACACAACATGGAAATAAAATATGAAACTACAATATGCAAATAAAATATGAAAGTACTATTACCTCAATATCACCGCCATCTGTTCTTTAACAGAAACATCACATGATTCATCAATAAGAATAGAGAAGTTTCTATCTCCTATTTCTCCTAGGATGTTCTCTGTGATCTGTTGAGCACAACACTTTGCAAGATCTTTTTGAATATGTGGTGATATCATAATGCAATTTCTTGGAGCATGCTCAAAAGCATCTCTCACTTCTTTAATTTTATCTTTCATCCAATAAATCAATTCTAGAAAATTTCCCTTATTTAACGAACTAGATGACTCATCATGACCACGAAAAGCCAAACCTTGCATCAAAAGAAATCTTGAACAAGCCAATGAAGAAGTCAAACAAATTTTATAAAGGTCTTCAGCCTCACGACTGGCACTAGACATGATAGTAGATATGCTTTGTCTTTGGTTGTTAAAATCATCAAAATGTAACCTAGCATTGTTGTGGATACTGTTAACACCACAAACATGTGATTTCAACCTTCCAACTGCATCTTTCCAATTATTATCCCAACTTTAGTGAAAGCTTCATATTTATCAGCCTTCACTGCTTGTTTTAAAAGAAAGCAATAAAAGCAATACACATCATCTTTTGATCACTATACTCCAACCAATCATACTTGTCATACCATTCCTCTTTAAAAGGCCATGAACTTTGTCCATATTGTCTATGAGGGAAATCTAAACCCTTTGGTTGGCATGGACCATTCAGAACATATGCCCTTCTCACTTGGTCTTGGACATCTTTATCATATTCATAAATTTGCCTCCTTAAAGAGGGATCTGCAACTATGTCATCCGGATTGAACGTCCCTCCAACAGTTGTTGTGTTATTCACATTATTATTAGCACTAGTGCCAGTGCCTCTTGAAAGTGGCTGGAAAAACCTTCTCATTTGCTTCACCCAATGTTTTTGTGAGGTTTAAAGGCCTAAAAATCATAGAAACAATATCCGATAAAACACAACATTTGACCAATTGTTAACTTGAATTCTATGGGCTGGAGCATTTTACCGAACACCTTGCGCTCACCAATGGACTTATGGACTGTTGCCCCAAATGGCCAAATCGGCTCTATAAATCTAAATCACTACGCTGCTATAGGACCGAGTCACCGAGCGACCGAGCGGCGAGCACAGAGGTAGATCAAGCGACGAGCGCAGAGGCAGATCTAGGCATGGAATAGAAGTACAGAACGGAAGGACCAAAGGATTTACCGTCTCCGTCTGGCCGTCTGGGTGCAGACTGGGTGGCGTGCGATACATGATGGACGACTTGGGGGTCTTGGGTGGCTCGTGGTTGGGTCCTGGCCTCGCCGGCTGGGGCGCTGCGCTGGCCGCTGGGTGAACGGCGGAACGGCCGGCTGGTTGGGCGCCTGGGCGAACGGCGGAACTTGCGGCCGCTACGGTTTTGGTTTCCTGGTGAATGGATTATGGATGGCTCGCGGCTTGCTCAGTGGCTCCTATTCCTATACCATATTATGAAGATTATAAAATTTGAGGTGGGGTCGTGGCCCACCTTGCCCTCTGTAACACCTAAAAAAAATTATTTTTTGGGGGGTTTTATGAAAACTCCTCCAGAAATATTTGAGTCTAAATGACTTTTTATATGGATTCTCTTTTCTTTCCAAAATTTAGAAAGGACTAACATAAAAATGTTTGGGAAAATTTCTAAACCTTGAAACTAAAATTTAATTCAAAACTCCAATGGAAATAAAACCAAAATATCCCCAGTTATTCAATAGAACTATTATTTTACTAGCCTCTCTAAGTTAAGTATATCCTACTAGAGATTCTATAATAGAAATTAAGTTCTCCTAATGTAATTAGGTAGTAAATATTGAAATCTCGAATGAACTATTCTATCACACGTTTTCCAAAAAGAAGATTGTCTGTACTTCATAATTGAAACATTTAATAAAGCAATGTATATATATATATATATATATATATATATATATATATATATATATATATATATATATATATAGGGTAGAGGTAATCGAAGCCCTGGGCTTCCGTTAATGGGCGAAGCCCCAGCCAGGGAGACCGAACGGGTCGCGTTAGGTCCACTGGACGCCAGCCTGCGCGATTTATGCAAAGGATAACCACGTATCCCGCCTTACACGCGACATGCAATTACGCAAGCATAAATTTGTGTACAAATGTGCATAACTCATGCATAAATGGAATCTTTGCATGCCAGGAATCGCGCGCACGAATATCTGCATGTGCTAGACGTTTACGACTGCATAACGTTGTGATACATGATGGCGTAAACCATGCAAACGTTCACGGCAGGTTTTGGGATAAGGCAAGACGTGCGCGAAAATAAAGGCGCGGTTACGGCAGGAAGCTAATACAACTTTACAGCCGCGTCCACGTTCGCTCGTCCATCTGAGTTATTGGCGGCGGTTAGCGGCGGCGGAATTGAGAGGTCCGGCCGGCGAAGAATATGTCCACCACCAGCGCTGGCGAAGACATCCTGCATGTAACACCTGTGCATAAGCCAGCAGGTACGTCAGTTTCCATGGACATGCAACCTGTTTTGTCTGCAATCGCCCCATACACAGAGGGTGAATCTGTTACTCCTCCGGCGGCATTGAGGGCACCTGGACATATCGAAGAGCACGCAAAAACAGCAGACGTGGTTGGCGCAGAGAAGCACATCCCCATGAGACATATTGGGCCACATGAGCAGGACACGCCTCATATTCTTCAAAGCCACGTAAGTTCTCCCGTATTACATTAAATTTAGTCGCTATTGAATCGTAAATGTTAAATTTCTGTGCGCAGCCGGACAATATTGATATAAGATTGATACCTAAAGTCGGTATGACATTTAGTAACGTGGATGAGGCGTATAATTTTTATAGTCAATATGCATACGAGGTAGGATTTCCGTTGAAGAAATATAGGGAGCGGAAGAATAGTAAATGGTTGAACTGTTCAATGGAAGGAAAGGTTGCTGAAAGGGTAGCTGGAAATCCAAGGATACGTAACACATGTTCGAAACGAACACAGTGCAAGGCTGGGATGAAACTTAAAAAAATCTACGATGATGCTAAAGAGAATGTTATTTCTGTTCGGATTGATCTGGTAAACTATGAGCATAATCATGAATTTTTGAAGAAAGATACAGAAAAAGGGCAATTGCAATGCAACAAAACACATGATCGTGAATATATGGAGTTCCTTAGAGAGATGCAAGAAAGCAGGATTCCACCACATTGCATTATGGATTTTGTTACAGAAATGCATGGTGGCCCAGAAAACGTTCCAATAACAGTGCAGGACATGAGTAATCTGTAAGTGTATTATGCATTGACAATAATTGTATTTTATATTACATAAACAATCGTAATGTGTTGAGTTAGATATAGTGCATAATCATTACATTTTTTGACAGGAAAAAAGCATGGCAAAGGGAGAGAAATGCAAATGATGTGTCAAAGCTGTTATCTTTTTTTTCATTATGCAAGAAAGATAATCCACAGTTTTTTTCAGACTTTCAACTGGACAAAGAAGGGAAAATTTTAAGCATATTTTGGTCCCATGCTAGCCAGCAAGCCGAGTACATTGATTTTGGTGATGCAGTTACATTTGATACTACACATAAGACTAATATGTATGATAAGCCATTAGGCATGTTTGTTGGCTCGAACCACCACCTACAATGCACAATATTTGGGTTTGCTTTACTAGGAGACGAGACAGTTGATACATTCGAGTGGGTCTTCAATACATTCAAAACATGCATGGGATGTGACGGACCACGAGTGATGCTGACAGGTATGTTGCAATAAAATGGCTCGTAATTATTATGGCACGTACTATATGATATCATATTGCCTTGCATGATGTTATGTAAATTTATATATTTCAGATCAAGACCCTGCCATGCCAATTGCACTTGGCAGAGTATTCCCAAACACAATACATCGATTGTGTTTGTGGCATGTGCAAAACAGGTATATGCCCCACTTGAATGAATTATATGCAAGATTTGAGGACATGGATTTCAAAACAAGGTTCCAATCTATAATACATCATCCATTGAATGAAATGGAGTTCGAGGCTGCCTGGCAAATGATGCTTGATGATTTCAAACTACACGAGAACAACACCCTTGCCAGATTATATGAAATACGCAAAGATTGGGTACCTGCATTTTTCAAAGGAGACTATTGTGGTCTTATGGTCTCTACACAACGAAGCGAGAGCATGAACAAGTTGGTGAAGAGTGCCCACGTGGATGCAAACACACCGCTTCATCAATTTGCAAAGCAGATGATGAATCTCCTGCATAGTAGGAAGATGAAAGAGGCCAAAGAGGCACTAGGATGCATGGTAAGTGAAAAAATTTTATAAACATATGTTTTATGCTATTAAAAACAAAACAGTATTAATACTATATTGTGTAATTTGCAGGGTCAAAAAGATACAACTACATTGTATATGTTTGAAATAAGAGTTGCAAGGGCATACACTAGAGCTGTGATGACAAGGTTTCAGGAGACAGTAAAATATGCAACTGCATACCGAATAGACCGTGATACAGAGGGTGATGAACATGATTGGGTGGTGAAACATACTACAAGATCAAATAAAATTGTTTGGGGTCAACACCAATTCAAGATAAGGGCTGATGTGGATGCCGGAAAGTATTCATGTGAGTGCAAGCATTGGGAGCATACAGGTATATTATACTAAACGATTTTTTGCTATATAAAACTATAAATTATTACGAATACATAGCAGTTTACGATTAAAATATGACATAATGTATGTTTAATCAATTATAGGTCTATTTTGTGTTCATCTTGTACGCGCTTTCATGCATCTACAAATTGAAAGGATCCCGAGTGAGTATATTTTGCAACGATACACATACTCCGCGCATCAAGATGTGGCTTTTTCAAGAGACGATAGGAATTTGAAAGGAAAAGATGGAGAAACTAGATCATATAGACAGAAGATGTTGCTTAAAAAAGCAATGAAAGTAGTACACCATGCGAGTCTGTCTAAAGCTGGGAATGATAAAGCACTAGAGATGATGGACGAATTATTAGGGTTATTGACGCGTGTGGAGCCTGATATAGGTACTGGTGAGAGTTGTGGCACAAGTGTTTGCGATGACATCCAGGTACGCACCTCGTGATGTTATGAATTTTGCATAATTACTTGTCAATAATGATACATGATTGTAATGATGATATAGGTCGAAACGTATGAAACAGAAGAAATGGCTATAGACAACTTACGCAAATTACATGATGGGAACGAGGTATGGAACAAATCTTTATAATGTATTACATATACTGCTCTATAAGATTTGAGTCTTCACTGGACTTTGTTTTATTTCACAGGAAATTTTAATGGGCTCTAATACTACTGAATGCAATACTAAGGATGATCAGTGTAATATGCAGATATTAACATTGGAACATAACACTGACATTCGGCTGGTTGAGAGTAGTTCTATGGATGTGGAAGCTAGAAAGGTGAAAACATTGCTACAATATATGATGACATACGTGAATGTAAAATCTGACTTGATATCTTTGTTTTGTAGAAACTGGAATTTCATATTGAAGGTGTAAACTTAGCAAGACCAGATAAGGCCAAGCCTAAGGGAAGAACAATCAAAAGTAGTGAGCAACAAGTTTTAAAATTGGGTGCGAAAGGAGCTAAGAAGATGAACAGGAAATGCCAGAAATGTGGCATAGCTGATGGTCACAACAGCCGTACGTGTTTAACTGTCGAGGATAATAGGGTTCGATTGGCTAACCTATCTGGACGTAAGCGAGGACGGCCTCCTGGTTCAAGGAACAAAATCATAGCTGTAGCCCCGCAATGGAATGAGACATCAACATCGAAAAAACGAACGGTGGATGTCGGAGATGATGATTCATCTGGTAGAGAGTAGAAGACCATAAGATACAAATATTTCCTTGTGTAAATGTGATTCCTGTGTTCATTTGACAACTTCCAGAAAGTATCATAAATATACTTGAAAACTGGCATAAACGTCTGTATAATTGGTCATAAGCTTTAACAGTTATGCAGCAAACTGACTGTACATATACTTAGCATACATGTATGCGAAAAAATGCATAACTCTGCGTTGTGTAATGCATAAGATGGTTAGCCTGTGAACCATGACTGTACAAAAAAATGACCCTGTTTGCAGTATATAACTCTGATAATGTATATAATAATGTATTGGCATATAATGATGACTATTGTATCATAAGTGTATGGACAAACATGCATAAGACTGTCAATAATTATATCGTAAACTTCGGACAAGAAACATGCATACTTCGAGGTTATTGACATAACAATATTGTACAGAAACCTGGCAGAATCAAATGCAAGAAACACACATTACTTTCAAACACAGTTTGGTACAACCATTCCAGTTTAGAAGTTAGCTGATCCCCACAGTTGTCATTGACTTAAACTAAGAAACGTCTACGGACTTTGGCCATAATATACACACATGACTGATCTGAAGATTAGGGAACCATTGTATGCAAAATATATTACATGACCAAACTAAACTACATCCTTTAGGCCTTGAATCTTTGGATGTCTTGGAGCAGCGATAATGCATTATTCTTCGGGTGGAATGTGATGTAATGTAGCGCAAGAGACCGTATCTGACTGGTGTTGCCCTGCAATACAAAAACACTGAGTTAGTTATACCTCTGTTCCATGAGTTGCCATGGGCCAACTATAGAATTAAATGATAAATTTGTACGTACTGCTTCTATGTCTGACCGCAAAGATCCTTCGTCGCATTGATAAAATAGAATGTAACCCATGACATAAAACCCACAGTCATTTGATCCAGCTGCCATGGTAGGACAATTTTGGCACAAGTCAATTGTGAAGTTACCAAACTTGGGAAAGCATGTACTGGGCCGCACATGTTGTATTGCTTTGTTTAATCTGCTCATAATAACCTTAGCCCATGCTAACTTTCTGCCACCTGAGCCCAAATGTGCAAAATGATAGTCCTTCCATGTAGTTCCACCAAGTGTTGGTCCATATGGGTTGGAATCTAAAATATGAATGCACTTCTTGACCTTGTTGACAACATACAAAGTCCAATGCCCCCTGCTTACCATGGGGACCATGATCTGACCGTGTAAAAAAAGCATAAAATTAATAGGGTAACTTACAAAAGCATAACAGTGTGATATGTTCCATTTAAAAGGGATTGTGTTTGGATTATGAAATACGATTGTTACCGCTTTGCGTTGGTCCAAATCATCTGTCTCAGGCAATGAATTGTCTAGAAATGTGTGGAGTACAGATTCATCAAAAGGTTGAGGGTTGCGACTGTGTCGTTCCTGTTCCTCAAAGTTGAGTATTGACTGCAATAAACAATATAAATGGAGTGAGTGTACTTGGGTTGATCTAATTTGTATATGAAAATGGTGTATGTAAGTTACAATAGTTTACCCCAACATTAACATCAAGAACCAAACTGTTCGAACTCATCGAAGTCTTCTGATTTTTTGCATCATCAATAACACATTGGATGAAACACTGCATGAATCCATTGTCGAGACACTTCCCATCAGCAAAAGATTCATATATGTCATAACATGTCGCTGAATATTCACCATAATCTATTATGGTCCTGGTGAAATTTTTATATCAATCAGATAGGTCGCGTAAAACTACCAGCATATAATTTTGATTTAGTATGAACTTCATACCTGCCGGTGTCAGATTTCAGACCACACAAATATTCGCGTAGAGCTAACACGGTTTGCATCTGCACATCAAGAAAATCCTGGCCAACCTGTGGAGTGTTTGTAGCTGGATCGGTTTCAACAGAAACCTAAAAATATATATGAAAATATACATAAAACTCTGTAAACAATTTTGACAACTATAAAGAAAATGAAAATTACTGAGCTGACATAAAGTGGAATATACGTAGGTGGAATGAAGTGTCATAAACCGGCATAAAATTAATGAACTGACATTACTGATACATATCAAGAGAAAGAAATATTCTTGCAAACTGCATAAATGAATGTGTAATTTATCATAGGCAGCTAGCAGTTATGTAAAAACTGCATGCACATCTACTCAGCATATATGTATATGTAAATGGGCATAACACTGATTTGTAAGATGCATAACCTATTTAGACTGTGGATGTGTAATTTATCATAGGCAGCTAGCAGTTGTGTAAGAACTGCATGCACATCTACTCAGCAAATATGTATATGTAAATGGGCATAACACTGATTTGTAAGATGCATAACCTATTTAGACTGTGAATGTGTAATTTATCATAGGCAGCTAGCAGTTATGTAAAAACTGCATGCACATCTACTCAGCATATATGTATATGTAAATGGGCATAACACTGATTTGTAAGATGCATAACCTATTTAGACTGTGAATGTGTAATTTATCATAGGCAGCTAGCAGTTATGTAAAAACTGCATGCACATCTACTCAGCATATATGTATATGTAAATGGGCATAACACTGATTTGTAAGATGCATAACCTATTCTTGCAAACTGCATAAATGAATGTGTAATTTATCATAGGCAGCTAGCAGGTATGTAAAAACTGCATGCACATCTACTCAGCATATATGTATATGTAAATGGGCATAACACTGATTTGTAAGATGCATAACCTATTTAGACTGTGAAGCATGGCTGTACAAAAATCTGTGAACAGTTGAACAGTACAAAGAAAATGACAATTACTGAGCTGACATGTTCAGATGGAGTCTGATCAAAGCATGGACCACTGTCAGGCAAGTCTGTTTCTGCCACTTGTTGTACGCCGTCAGTAGACTAACAATGATGGTATAAATGGATTACAAATTTAGTAAACTGCTAATGAGAATATAGAAAAACCACGAGGGGGTTTAGACATACCTTGATTTGCGGAGTCGCATCAAATATCGGCGCGTCAGGATCCATGTGTGGTGTTGCTTTAGAGGTGACGTTTGTATTGGTCGGCATGTTCTTGCCACCGTCACCATGTTTAGCCTGAAAGAATTGTAATGGTTATATTTACATAGAACGATTAATACAACCCTAGAATGAAAAAATACAATTAATAATAAAAACATTACCACTGAGGTTGTAGGTGTTTTGTTCTGTTTCGATTTATTTGTATGAAGCAGTGGATCAATATCAGCTTCATCGGGACAACTTTCTAATAGTACACGAATATGCTGTTGCCTTAACAGTAATTCATGTACCTGAGTGTCTGTAAACTGCGTATCCAGCTGAGAAACTGGAGTAGACATATCGTGTACAGTTGGGGTGGCCGGACGCGTACATCCTTCTGTACATGTCATGTAAACAAATAAAACATTGTTAAAAATAATGGCATCAAAACCATATCGATAAATGATTGCATAACTTTTTTATATTGACGTAAATACATTAAAAAGACTAACCAGCTGTCTGGGGAAGAATATCATCTGATTTTGATGTGGTTTTCTGCACATCATAAGCATCTTCGTTGTCACCCTCCTCGGCACGGAGGACCTCGTCAATTAACTCGCCAAAAACATCGGATAGATTGAATTGTTTCTCAACAATCTGCTGTAGAGTCTGTTTAATAACTGAACACGCCTTACCAACCTCCGCATCAAAATGTGACAGCTTCTCTATGAAACCCATCCGGTGGCGGGATGGAAGCTGATTCAGCTTGCTTGATATCAAATCCCTGATGAGCGGGAGTTCGATGTGAATTGAGTGCTGTCCAGATGGGTCAGGACGAGGAACATCAAAAGTGTTGGTCCTGGTCTTATGCTGTTGTAAATTGAAAATTATTAAGTAAATGTATAGCATATCACTGAATGTTATGTTGAAATTCTATGCCAAACAAATATATAAATAGAATCATGCCTTGAATTGTGCATGAACGGGTGGTACATCTGTGTAGCAGGTCTCTGAGGAGCTTCGGAACTAAAAAAATGTGTGAAAGATGGAGTAAAACTTATACAAACATATTAAATTGATAAATGAGATTCATATGTTTAATGGAAAATGCAAAACATCATCACAAATATGCTTACAAACTGGCATAAAGGTATGTGAACATTATCATATGCATGTAAACAAGTGATTGACACATAAAAAATACCGAGCAATGTCCAAATGCTTCTTCTCCTTTGCGTATCTTGCCCTTGTCAGCTCTTGTCAGGGCTTGAATAATATTCCTATCAAAGTATTTGATTCGGGGTGTTCCACGTTTGTTCTGGGGTGCCGCTGAGTCATGCAAATGATCCAAATAATACAGCTGCAAAAGGCATAACATGAGTCATTATAAGACATAACAAAAGCATAAACTACATGTATATGGATTTTGCATACAAGATTATGGGTACATGTAACAGACAAAAAAGGATATGCTTACAAGAATAACGATGGAACATCCATAGATGGTTGTAGAAACGTTCGTAACGCTCCTATTATGCCATTTCTTGGCAGCTTGGCATAAATCATTGAAAATAAGCTGGCACCAGTCAATCTGGTGGAAACGATCCATCTGCTCGGTTAAAAGAACCTCATGGTTCGTTATTCCCCAGCTGGTAGTAGGGAACAACAACCTATTGAACAATATCAAGAAAAAGCATCTGATGCTTAAATCATCGTCAGAACCTTTCCTCAAACGATCTTGTAGAGCTGTAACCCCAAAATCTTCTTTCGATAGACCAAGTTCAGCTCTCAAATTGTTGGCAACAACAGCTTCATCGATGCCCAATGCAGTTCCTCCCCCAGCATTCGGTAAACCCAAAATTAGGTGCACCGTATCCTTTGTAATTTTCAGCTCCTTTCCAGGGCCAGCTCGAATTGTCATGTTATTGTGGTCGAGCTTTTCCATCAGCCAAGCTAAGTGTGATCTGCTGCCGAGTGCGTCCAGTCTCATGTCAAGAATACTAGAAAATCCCCTACGTGCAATTGCTTGTTGCTGTCTGTCATTTAATATCTGTATGGTTACTAACACATCTTGGGGGTTGCATCTGACGTTCAACCTCTGCTGGGAAAAATATATAAAATGAATATTGTAAACATTTACATGTGCATAATCGCAACACAATGTTTAACTCAGACATCAAGACAACATGATTTCAGGCATAAAAATGATATATTGCCATAGACATAAATATCTAACCTGTCGGGGTGGGGGCACTGCTTTCCTCCGCTTAGTGACTACCTTCTTCAAAACATTCCCAGGGCTGTCGTCCAAGTTACGCTTCTTGGATAATGGCATAAAGTCATCATCATCAGCAGCAGCATGCCTTGTTTTGGGTCTAACAGTCCCCGCCGGAGCACGGGGTATGTCAACGCTGAAGCACTCCTGAGTAGACTGGATTATGATCCGTTTTGGATTGGAAGGTGGTCGGTCTATGTTCTTCATCACTGATGTTCCTGCCAAATGAAACAACACATATACATAAAATACGTAAAGGATCAAAAAAAAGATAAGCACAAACTCAATTCAGATCAGCTCATGACCATACATTGCATAAATGTATCAACAAAGCAGCATATCACAATATTGTAAATTGCATAAACTTGTGAGACTACCTTGATAAAAAAAATCTGCTCATATGCGACATCCAATTAATGTGTAACCTGGTTATTTCGTTTGAGCTGGCCCAATTTGAACAGCAATAAGTTTTATGGCATAATGTATTGATGTATGGATCATACTTCTGTCAACAAATCAGCATAACACAATATTATAAATTGCATAAACTTGTGAGACTAACTTGATCAAAAAAATTCTGCTCATATGCGACATCTAATTAATGTATAACCTAGTTATTTCGTGTGAGCTGGCCCAATTTGAACAACAATAGGTTTTATGGCATAATGTATTCATGTATGGATCATACTTCTGTCAACAAATCAGCATAAACAAAGTATTGTAAACTGCATAAACGTGTGATAGATTGCATAGTATACATTTGTGTCTCCAATTAACTATAAATTTATAATGAATTGGTATTTGATAAATCAAGCAATTGGCAAAATAATAATGTGAACTCTATCTACGATTCAGATTGTAAGAGTTAAAGGTTGATGGCTTACCGGAATGTGGATGGGCCTGCAGGGCGGCTGAATCCGAGACACCTGTGCAGGGGACAACCCAACGCGACGCGGGGCTGTGTCAAATGCGTTGGGGACTCGACGTTGGGGACGGACCTCGCGACGGTGTAGGGGACTCGGCGTTCGGCCGCCGCGGTGGAGAAGATCGAGGTCTCGGTCTCTGACGAGTAAGAGAACGCAGGGGCGGCACAACCGCCTCCTCGATTCCGGGGCCCTTGCCGGAGACGAAGAACAAGGCCACGGCCTGTGTGCGGCGGAGAAGGCGAGGGCGAGCGGCGGAGAAGGCGAGGGCGGGTCTCTGCGGTGGTGAAGGAGAATGCGACGGCGGGGGAACTGCGGGGGAGAATCTTAATGCGACGGCGGCGGTTAGTCTAGGGTTCGCCGGGCGCGGAGGAGAAGCAGCATACGGCGGTGGATTTTGGCTAGGGTTCGGCGGGAGCGATTAATACGGGAGAGCTGAGCTGAGAAAACGAAAGCTCAGTTCCTTGATTCGTGGGCCCGGAATACGTAAACTGCCCAAATTGCGGGAACACGATCTTTTCGTGGGCCCGGATGCCGCGAGACGTGCGCACACCAAAAGAGCGTAAACGGTAACAAAAAGGAGCATAACTCGTATTTATAATTGACGTAACAGTGTATTACAGTAAACCAGTAAAGCGTGCGCGCCGGTCAGAGCACCTGGTCGGTTTCTAGTCGGGGCTTCCTGTAGTTAGAGAGAGCCCAGGGCTCTAAATACTATATCTATATATATATATATATATATATATATATATATATATATATATATATATATATATATATATATATATATATATATCTAAATATAATTGCATTCATACTGTTTTTTTTTGTTTATGCATATAATTATATTGATGAACTAGACTCGTATTTCAATTTAATCTGAAAGCAAATAAAAAAACAATATATAGATATATATATATAATACAAGAAAGAAAAAAAAACTTTGCTAGGCCGAGACTCCCACGTTCAGCCATTTATTTTAATCCTACTAGCCCAAAAGACCACCGTTTTTCATTTTCTCGTTTGTTCTAGCCGCCATCGAGATATGTTGGATCAGCTTCATGGAAGGCTGGCAACAGCCGTTTCTTCCCTGGAGGCACTACCACGCAGGGCAATTACATAGAAGCTTCTTTCCTCGTATGGCTGCGTCTGCTACCGAGCGAAGCTTACTCGGCAACAAACTTGGCCAGAAAACTCGAGCTCGATCTGGTTGTTGCTGCCGCATAGATCTCACAACAGAACACCTGGGTCGTCAGCATTCTCATCTCTAGAGCTCGGCACAAACACAGTCTCGAACCAGATCAATTCCATAACAAACTTGGGCTTGCTCGGTTAGTGAACCAACAGCTGCATGCCGACTGATTCGTGGGTCCTGACCGCTGGACGCTGTGATTGCGCACGCCCGCTCATGTGAAGTCTGCAACCGAGCATCCGCCGAGCGACTATGGTGGAAGGCGCAGGCGCTGATCTGTGGCCCCCCTGGCCAACCTCTTTATTTCGTGGCCTGAAGCATCTTGGTCTGGTGGGCCAATGCTGTCGGCTGTTTCCTCTCCTCAACGAACCCAACTAGAAGTTGGCCGCATAAAACGACGTAGGTTTGTTGCGATTAGCTTGAATCACGTAACTACCTGGCCAGGTTCCGCCGCGTTATAAGATAGCACAGGGCCCTTGCTCCATCCTATGGCCGACGTGTTCACATGGTGATGAAGCCGAGCGAGAAGCGTCGAGTTAGGAGAGAGAGGGCAGTGAGATCTGTCGTGGGCTAGATGGGAGCCATGTCGGTGATAGGCCCGTGGCAGGCTCAAGGTTAATCCCGGGCGTCCTCGGCGCTGCTCCAATCGCTCACCGGAGCGCGGCAGTCGCCGTGGGAGCGCTCCTCGTTGTTGGTAGACCTACTCGCTACACGGTAAGTCTTCCCTCAAACGGTTCACCTTCATCTCTAGCTCGCGTAGCAGCGGTGGGAGTCGTGGTATGGTGTTGGGGCGCCTGTGTGCTCATCGCCATGGGACCACTTCGCGTCAGGTGGCCATGGCTAGCTTGTAGGGAGAGAAGGAGCGGCGGGTGGCCGAGAGGAAGATGACGTGCGCTGCGCCGTCAGATTTTAGAGTAACGGCTCGGATAACCCCCAGGGATAACGTTTCAGTGGATTAGATCACGGTCGTCCGATTCTAATCCTGTGTAGGTTATGCTTTGGCGCCGTTTTAAAATCATGACCGTCCGATCGGGATCGGACAGTCGGGATTACATACCGGTTCAGTAAATACTTCAATCTATTTGCAGCCGTCCGATGATGATCCAACAGCCCACAGTTGTCGATACCCCTTCGACGAGCCTTATTTCAAAAGAGACCCTAAGAAATTAAATAATTAACCCGCAGTCTTCTCTAGGTGTTCACTGAGTCTAGGAAAACTTGCGAGATAGCCCCTGCACTTTCTAGAAATTGGCGCGCAGTCCAGAGGGAGATAAAAATAGAGAAATAATTAGGAAAATTGATTTTTAGTACAAAAATAAATTCATAAACTTGTTTAATTCATATTTAATTCATTCTAGCTCCGAATTAACCATTCCAGTTTCTATAATTTTGTAATATTATTGTTTATCATTTTGTGTCACAGTTTTGACATGAAAGCCATATTAAAATTGATATCCTAATTAATCTTGTACCAAGCACATAGAATCTTTAGAAATCCATAACTTAAAATCTAGAACTCCAAAATTAATAATTCCTGTTCCTGTGATCTTATTTAAATATGTAGATTATTAATATGTATTTTGCATATATGTTTGGTGTAATGTTAATTTTTGCCTATACCATGTTTGTCTATATTCATACGTTTAGCAGTGAGGACACGTGTCATCCGAAGAGCAAGTTGGTACCTGGAATCTCAAGTGCGAGGCAAGTTGTGCCCTTGATCACTTCTTTTTACCCAGCCATGTTCTGATTAATCATAATGATCTGCATAGGTTAATTTTGATGGGACCCAATAGGTTACCCTAGTTTGTCTATCTTTATACCTTGTTTACCACTGAACTTTTTGGGTAGTACTTGCTAGTGCTTTATGTGGTTTTGGGTATGAAGGCACATTATTCATGATCACACTTTTATTATCTATTTATTATTACTGTTCATGATAAGATCATTATGTTAATTGGAACATGGAGCGACCACCCGGGAAAACAGTGCTACCACAAGGGTTTAATGGGACGCCCTTGGCTGATTAATTAGGAAAGCTAGTGGAAGACTACCTTACCCGAAAGGGGCAAGGGCAGTAGGGGAGTGGTCAGTGTAGGGAGGCCCTCGGGAGGATTTTGCTGCGATGGCGGTCCTGCAAGGGATTCCTGCATTGGAGCTTCCTATAAACTGTAGCGGGTTTTCTGAAGCTAGTGGAACTTTGTAAAGGCCTCGTAGTGTTACCCTGCCTCGCCTCCTCGGTAGAGGTGTATGGGAAGTCGCGATGTCACACCCGGCTTTAAGGGACAAAGCCAGGTGCATCTCATACATGCGCCAAGAAGACAACATATATAATAACAGAGTGTATAGAGATAAATGTCACAATAATCAGAGTATTTATTACATAGCGGAAGACTTACAAAAATAAAAGATAAATATAACACGAACTAAGGATCGTCGGCGCCAATGTCAACTGAGAAACGCCACCTAGATCAAGTCGGATGCCTCGGTACTTGACTCCACTTGAAACCACCTGTTCTTCTCCTGTGGGGGGTGTGAGACAGCAAGGGTGAGCTCACACATGATCATAGCTCAACAAGTTGTGGGGAACCAGTGGACATGAACTCACAAAGGTGGGAGTTCATGTGATGTGTAAGGCTAATCAATGACAGGGGTTAAAGCTGAGCATTGCTTTTAAGTAGTTGGTCAAAATTTTATTAGCAGTTACTAAGTGTAAGTGAATACCAAACCATAATAAAATAATAGAACAAATTTAATAACAAATCCCATGCAAATGCAAATGACAAATTGAGTTTAGGTTCCATAATTTAATCATCGGAGAGTCCTGAGCCGCTCATGACCGTGAGCTCGGCTAGTATACCAGTTTTACACTCTGCAGAGGTTGTACCCTTTACCCACAAGTCGTGTTTCCCATGTCGCCAGGGTTAGCTAGGCCCTTAGACACTACCAAGGTGAATGGCTAGGGATCCACTACGAGGCCTTTACAAAGTTCCACTAGCTTCCGAAAACCCGCTACAGTTTATAGGAAGTTCCAATGCAGGGTTCCTGGCTGACCGCCATCGCAGCAAAATCAACCAGGGACCTCCCTACACTGACCACTCCCCTACTGCCCTTGCCCCTTTCGGGTAAGGTAGTCTTCCACTAGCTTTCCTAATTAGTCAGCCAAGGGGTCCCATTCCTCCCTTGTGGTGGCACGTGGTTCTCAAGTTAAGCTCCATGTTCCAATTAACAATAACATAATGATCTTGACATGAACATAAATAGAATAACAAAATAACTGGAACATGGATATAACGAAATATTAACCCAAAAACCACGTAAAGCAATAGCATAAACTACCCAAGTGATTCAGGGGTAATCAAGGTAATGAGATAAACAATCTAGGGTGACCTATCGGGTCCCATCAAAATTAAACCTATGCATGGTGAATGATTATAAAGAACATTATTGGGTAACAAAAGTGAATCAAGGGCACAACTTGCCTGGCACTTGAGATTCCAGGTACCAACTTGCTTTTCAGATGACACGTGTCCTCGCGCTAGTCGTAGCAATACAAACAAACATGGTATAGATAAAATTAACATCACACCAAACATAAGAATATACTGCATAATAATGATCTACGCGACGTTACGAGATCGTAGAAACAAGAACCACTAAATTCGGAGTTGCGGTTACCAAGTTATGAATTTCGGAAATTATTTAGTGCTTAGAATAGATTAATCCAAATGAATAATTTTAATTCAAGTTTCATGGCTAAACAGTGTTACTAGTTGGTAGACAATATTAATACAAAATTATTGCAACTGGAATGACTCAATTTGGAGCTAAAATGAATTATATATGAATTTCTCAAGTTTCTAGAATTGTTTTTGTACTAAAAACTAATTTCTATAATTATTTCTCTATTTTTAATCCCTTCTGGACTGGGCCTCGAATTCCAGAAAAATCAGGGGCTAGCGCGTAAGTTTTCCCGAGACTCAGAACACAGTGAACGTGGACGGTGGGTTTATTTTGTGAAAACAGAGGGTCTCTTTATGAAGTTTGCCACGCGAAGGGGTATTCTCAAATCAGGACCGCAAGATACTAAATCTACGGCCAGGATTAAATCCCCAGCGCGATGAAGCGGTATGCTATGCCAGCCGTCCGATTCGAGAGTAACGTTCCTGATTTAATGAGATTCCGATCCAACGCTGATCGTCGATCAACCGATCGACGGCCGTGATCAAGCCATGCGAAGGGGTACGCGTGCTCGAATCACATCCATTCAATTCTAATCAACGGCTCTGGAGTTCTCTTCCTCCCTTGGTTTCCCAGAACGACGGCCCCATCCACACCCTACGGCGGCGCCATGACTAGAGCATAGGATCCGCGTGATTCCGCCCCCACTCGCTGCAGTAACTGGTGCTACACGATCCTCGTGACACAGTGACTACTTGGGTGGAGGACTCACCAGTGATGATGTCGTGGTCAAGTCTGCCCATGGAGGAGGGCGGGCGGCGGTGATGCATCAACTCCGACCAGCAATTCCCCGGACCCCCAATAGGACTCCCACCGATAGCTCTTTCATCCAGCAACCACGGGACCCGACCGACCCCCAGCTACACCGATGGGCATGAATCTCACCACAGACGTGAATATTCGGCGGCAGCCCTCCCGACTCTCTCTCTCGCATGTCACAAGACTAGGGGGCAGGCGTAGGGGCGATGAGAGAGTAGCCCCGGCTCCGGTATGGCCTTATATTCACGTGGTACATCCGGCGCCCCAAGGAGACGACCCAGCGACCGTGGATCTCGGCGGCTAGTACGACGAAGCTGTTCCCAAGCGAGGAAAGAAGGTCTACAGAGGTTGGGGTTTGGCTGACGAAGTGGTCCCACCAATATAGCTGTAGAGACCGAGTCCAAGCACGTCCCAGGGGATGCCGCCATGGCCGCGCGCGAAGACAAGGTCTGCCGACGAATGCGCCCGCAGCTTCGGTCGTAGTGGTTGAGCCGACGGCCAGGTCTTTGGTATGATGAAGGCAAACCTGGCGCGAGGGGCCCACACGCAAGACAGTGGTAGAATCTGTGCACGCGTGTGATGCAAATCGAGGTGAAGGCAGCGCACACAGGGAGAGAATCTGGCCAGTGGGTCCCCCGCCAAAGCCGCAGCGCGCCCGACCAAGTGAATGGGAGGCTGACCTTCATGGCCCCACATGTCAGTGAACCAAGGTTACCCTGTGGTGGGCTGGTGCGGGCAGAAAAAGGAGGGGAATGGGCCGCGGATGGAGAATTTGGCCCAGCTGGCTTCCTTTCTCTTTTTCTTTTATCGTTTTCTCTCTTTTCTTCCTTTTTAAATTTTTTTATTTCAAATTTGAATCTATTTTTGTGTGAAGATCAAACTCAGGTTAATTTTCTAAATCTTCATAACCATGTTGACTAAACTTTATTTATTTATGTCTTCATTTTATCGTATTTGTTTAGTATTTTCCACTCTTCTCAAATTATAGAATTCCCTTAAGGATTAAGCTTCCAATTTGGGTATTAATATATTCATTTTCACATTATTTTTATATTGTCCCAAAATGCACACAACATAAAATCCTAGCATGATGCATGTATTATTTTTTTGGGTGTCTTTTGTCATTTATTTATTTGTTTAATTGTGGTGTTCCCATGAAATGATAAATATAGATGACACATATATATATAAAGAAATATAATTTTTTTTATTTCTCTTACAATGTGGGTATTACAAATCCTACCCCCCTTAACAAGAATCTCGTCCCCGAGATTTAGGAAGAACTAGGAAAAAGATGGGGAAAATCTATACGAAGCTCTTTTTCTCTTTCCCAAGTAGCTTCACCTTCTCCATGGTAACTCGATTGCACTTTGCACATTTTTATCACTTTATTCCTGTAACTCGAGTCAAAGTGTCAATACTCTTATTAGGATATTCCGTATAAGCCAAATCTCTCTGAACACTGAGCTCCTCCATTGGTAACTGTTCCTCAGGGACACGGAGACACTTCTTCAGTTGAGATACGTGGAACACATTATGCACATCCGATAGACTAGCAGGTAGCTCGAGTTGATATGTCATCTCCCCAACTCACCTGAAAACTCTAAAGGGTCCAATAAAGCGAGGGGACAATTTTCCCTTGACTTTGAATCGCCTCATTCCACGAAGTGGTGAAACCTTGAGGTACACATGATTTCTTTCCTTAAATTCCAGTGGTCTCCTTCTATTGTCAGCATAGCTCTTTTGCCTCTTGAATAAGTTCAGGCCCAAAGAATTGTCTTCCTCTAGTCTGATCCAATATAGAGGAGTCATGCACTTCTTGCCATATAAAGCCTCGAACGGTGACATCATAAGACCGGCCTGGTAACTAGTATTATATGAGAACTCAGCACAAGGTAGACTCTTGTCCCAACGACTACCATGCTGAAGGGCACAAGCTCTCAACATATCTTCCAATACTTGGTTAGTCCTTTCAGTCTGTCCATCAGTCTGAGGATGGTAGGCCGAACTAAAATTCAACTTCGTAACCATATTCTCATGAAAACTTTTCCAAAATCTGGGGGTAAACTGTGATCCTTTATCCAAAATGATCTTCTTCGGTACACCATGTAAAGACACAATCCGAGCCATATATAACTCTACCAATTGAGATACCTTATAAGTAGTCTTGACCAGAATGGAATGAGTCACTTTGGTAAATTTATCCATAATAACCCATACAGAATCATATCCTCTCGGGGTGCGAGGCAATCCAGTAATGAAGTCCTTACCGATTTCTTTTCCCCCCTTCCACTTGGGTATCTTCAGTGGATGTAATAGTCCAGCTGGTCTTTGGTGTTAGGCCTTAACTCTTTGACACGCATCGCACATAGCCACATGTGCAGCCACATCTCTCTTCAATCATATCACCAATACTTCTGCTTCAAATCCTGATACAACTTGGTACTACCAGGATGAATAGAATAATCCAAGTCATGGGCCTCCTTTAAAATAGTCTCACGAAGGCTTTCAATCTCCGGAACACATATCCTATCCTTGAACCATACGGTGCCTTGCTCATCTTCCGTGAATTCCGGAACTCGACCTTCAGTAATCAGATCCTTAATCTCTTGTATCTTAGCATCACCAATTTGTCCTTTGCGGATCTCTTGCTCCAAAGTAGGTTCCACATCAATAGTAACTCCTTCAGTGTGAGCAACTATTCTCAGGTTAAGTCTCCTGAAATCCTCAACAATCTCATCGGGTAGCTGGGCAACAACAGCTGAATGAACATGCTCCTTTTGACTCAAGGCATCTGCAACCAAATTTGCCTTGCCCTGGTGATAGTGAATCTCTAAATCATAATCCTTAATAAACTCCAACCAATGACGTTGCCTAAGGTTGAAATCCTTCTGAGTGAATATATACTCCAAACTATTATGATCCATATACACTTGACACTTGGTTCCCATAATATAATGTCTCCATATCTTAAGTGCATGCACGATGGCTGCTAGTTCTAAGTCATGAGTGGGGTGGTTCAACTCATGTTTCCGTAATTGACGAGACACGTAGGCGATCACATGTCCTTCTTGCATGAGCACACATCCCAATCCTTGGCCACATGCATCAAAATAAATATCAAATCCCTTCTGTAGATCTGGCATAACCCATACTGGTGGTGACATCAATCTTTTCTTTAATTGATCAAAGCTGTCTTGGCACTTCTCATCCCACTTAAATCCTCTTCCCTTCTCTAGAAGTGAGGTCATACGCTTAGCGACCTTAGAAAATCCTTCGATAAATTTCTGATAATATCCAGCATGTCCCAAAAACTTCGAATCTTCGTAACTGTAGTGGGTATGCTCCACGCCACTATTTCCTTGACTTTAGCAGGATCCACTGATATTCCTCCATTAGAAATGATGTGTCCAAGAAAGGGCACCTCGCCAATCCAAAACTCGCGTTTGCTCGTAGCTTCTGTAGCACCAATCTCAGATATTTCTCATGATCACTATCACTCTTGGAATAAATAAGAGTATCGTCGATGAAAACCACGACGAATCTGTCCAAATCATGAACACCTCATTCTTCAGATCCATAAAATAGGCTGGTGTATTGGTTAGTCCAAATGACATAACGGTGAACTCATATAAACCATATCGGGTCGTGAAATCCGTCTTGGGAATATCTGATGGCCTAATCTTTGTTTGGTGATAACCCGATCAGAGATCGATCTTCGAGAATACCCTAGCATCTCTCATCCGATCAAATAAATCCTCAATGCGGGGTAACGGATACTTGTTCTTCATAGTGACACCATTAAGGGACCTTTAATCCACGCACATCCCTTACAATCCATCATTCTTCTGTACAAACAAAACCGGTGCTCTCCAAGGTGAAGACTCGGACGAATGTACCTAGCCTCTTGTAACTCTGTTAATTGTTTCTTAAATTCCTTTAGTTCTTCTACGGACATCTTGTACAACCGTTTAGAAATAGGAGCAGTCCTAGGTAAGAGATCAATAACGAACTCAACTTCCCTATCTGGTGGCATCCCTGGTAACTCCTCTGGAAAGACATCCGGAAAATCCCTAACTGCACGGATGTTGTCACCCAAAAACTTCTCATCTACTAAGAGTGCCGCTAGTCAGATGGTGGTAGTTACTTCAACTTCAAATATTTGCCCTTTGGAACTGGTGAGTTCTACGGTTCCTTTAGCATAGTGTATATACTGCCTTTACCTTTCTTAACCATGACATACCAAGGATCAAGTCTATACTGCTCTCTTCTAGCACTATAGGGGTAACCCATCTGGGTTAGAAATACAGGGTAAGAAAGGAAGAATTGTAGACAAGGCGAGTAATTACAAGGAATGTTACTACGGGGGATTTATTAGCTAAGTAGATTAGTGTGACACCCACTAAAGCTAATACATTACCTTATGGTGGTACATGCTAGGATGGTCGTCTATACTATTTCAATCAATCAAAGAAGCAAATCAGGCATTGTCATCAGAACAATCAAACAACATTTTTTTAATAGAGAAAATAATTTTAATTTCGTCTTAGGTCTCCTATCTCTTAAAAATGTCATAGGGGTAGGGATTCCAAGGTGTGAAATCCATCTTGTCTTAGATTAGAAAAGATAAGAGAAATCAGAGTATGATAGCAAAAGGTGAGACAGGTTCAAGACAAGATGAGTATAGAAATAATCAGAGTAAGATAAGTAGGTAAGGGTTGTCCATTTCTATCTAGGTTTCGTCCTACAGTCAACATTCCCTCTGATACCACTTCTGTCACACCCGGCTTTAAGGGACAAAGCCAGGTGCATCTCATACATGCGCCAAGAAGACAACATATATAATAACACAGTGTATAGAGATAAATGTCACAATAATCAGAGTATTTATTACATAGCGGAAGACTTACAAAAATAAAAGATAAATATAACACGAACTAAGGATCGTCGGCGCCAATGTCAACTGAGAAACGCCACCTAGATCAAGTCGGATGCCTCGGTACTTGACTCCACTTGAAACCACCTGTTCTTCTCCTGTGGGGGGTGTGAGACAGCAAGGGTGTGCTCACACATGATCATAGCTCAACAAGTTGTGGGGAACCAGTGGACATGAACTCACAAAGGTGGGAGTTCATGTGATGTGTAAGGCTAATCAATGACAGGGGTTAAAGCTGAGCATTGCTTTTAAGTAGTTGGTCAAAATTTTATTAGCAGTTACTAAGTGTAAGTGAATACCAAACCATAATAAAATAATAGAACAAATTTAATAACAAATCCCATGCAAATGCAAATGACAAATTGAGTTTAGGTTCCATAATTTAATCATCGGAGAGTCCTGAGCCGCTCATGACCGTGAGCTCGGCTAGTATACCAGTTTTACACTCTGCAGAGGTTGTACCCTTTACCCACAAGTCGTGTTTCCCATGTCGCCAGGGTTAGCTAGGCCCTTAGACACTACCAAGGTGAATGGCTAGGGATCCACTACGAGGCCTTTACAAAGTTCCACTAGCTTCCAAAAACCCGCTACAGTTTATAGGAAGTTCCAATGCAGGGTTCCTGGCTGACCGCCATCGCAGCAAAATCAACCAGGGACCTCCCTACACTGACCACTCCCCTACTGCCCTTGCCCCTTTCGGGTAAGGTAGTCTTCCACTAGCTTTCCTAATTAGTCAGCCAAGGGGTCCCATTCCTCCCTTGTGGTGGCACGTGGTTCTCAAGTTAAGCTCCATGTTCCAATTAACAATAACATAATGATCTTGACATGAACATAAATAGAATAACAAAATAACTGGAACATGGATATAACGAAATATTAACCCAAAAACCACGTAAAGCAATAGCATAAACTACCCAAGTGATTCAGGGGTAATCAAGGTAATGAGATAAACAATCTAGGGTGACCTATCGGGTCCCATCAAAATTAAACCTATGCATGGTGAATGATTATAAAGAACATTATTGGGTAACAAAAGTGAATCAAGGGCACAACTTGCCTGGCACTTGAGATTCCAGGTACCAACTTGCTTTTCAGATGACACGTGTCCTCGCGCTAGTCGTAGCAATACAAACAAACATGGTATAGATAAAATTAACATCACACCAAACATAAGAATATACTGCATAATAATGATCTACGCGACGTTACGAGATCGTAGAAACAAGAACCACTAAATTCGGAGTTGCGGTTACCAAGTTATGAATTTTGGAAATTATTTAGTGCTTAGAATAGATTAATCCAAATGAATAATTTTAATTCAAGTTTCATGGCTAAACAGTGTTACTAGTTGGTAGACAATATTAATACAAAATTATTGCAACTGGAATGACTCAATTTGGAGCTAAAATGAATTATATATGAATTTCTCAAGTTTCTAGAATTGTTTTTGTACTAAAAACTAATTTCTATAATTATTTCTCTATTTTTAATCCCTTCTGGACTGGGCCTCGAATTCCAGAAAAATCAGGGGCTAGCGCGTAAGTTTTCCCGAGACTCAGAACACAGTGAACGTGGACGGTGGGTTTATTTTGTGAAAACAGAGGGTCTCTTTATGAAGTTTGCCACGCGAAGGGGTATTCTCAAATCAGGACCGCAAGATACTAAATCTACGGCCAGGATTAAATCCCCAGCGCGATGAAGCGGTATGCTATGCCAGCCGTCCGATTCGAGAGTAACGTTCCTGATTTAATGAGATTCCGATCCAACGCTGATCGTCGATCAACCGATCGACGGCCGTGATCAAGCCATGCGAAGGGGTACGCGTGCTCGAATCACATCCATTCAATTCTAATCAACGGCTCTGGAGTTCTCTTCCTCCCTTGGTTTCCCAGAACGACGGCCCCATCCACACCCTACGGCGGCGCCATGACTAGAGCATAGGATCCGCGTGATTCCGCCCCCACTCGCTGCAGTAACTGGTGCTACACGATCCTCGTGACACAGTGACTACTTGGGTGGAGGACTCACCAGTGATGATGTCGTGGTCAAGTCTGCCCATGGAGGAGGGCGGGCGGCGGTGATGCATCAACTCCGACCAGCAATTCCCCGGACCCCCAATAGGACTCCCACCGATAGCTCTTTCATCCAGCAACCACGGGACCCGACCGACCCCCAGCTACACCGATGGGCATGAATCTCACCACAGACGTGAATATTCGGCGGCAGCCCTCCCGACTCTCTCTCTCGCATGTCACAAGACTAGGGGGCAGGCGTAGGGGCGATGAGAGAGTAGCCCCGGCTCCGGTATGGCCTTATATTCACGTGGTACATCCGGCGCCCCAAGGAGACGACCCAGCGACCGTGGATCTCGGCGGCTAGTACGACGAAGCTGTTCCCAAGCGAGGAAAGAAGGTCTACAGAGGTTGGGGTTTGGCTGACGAAGTGGTCCCACCAATATAGCTGTAGAGACCGAGTCCAAGCACGTCCCAGGGGATGCCGCCATGGCCGCGCGCGAAGACAAGGTCTGCCGACGAATGCGCCCGCAGCTTCGGTCGTAGTGGTTGAGCCGACGGCCAGGTCTTTGGTATGATGAAGGCAAACCTGGCACGAGGGGCCCACACGCAAGACAGTGGTAGAATCTGTGCACGCGTGTGATGCAAAGCGAGGTGAAGGCAGCGCACACAGGGAGAGAATCTGGCCAGTGGGTCCCCCGCCAAAGCCGCAGCGCGCCCGACCAAGTGAATGGGAGGCTGACCTTCATGGCCCCACATGTCAGTGAACCAAGGTTACCCTGTGGTGGGCTGGTGCGGGCAGAAAAAGGAGGGGAATGGGCCGCGGATGGAGAATTTGGCCCAGCTGGCTTCCTTTCTCTTTTTCTTTTATCGTTTTCTCTCTTTTCTTCCTTTTTAATTTTTTTTATTTCAAATTTGAATCTATTTTTGTGTGAAGATCAAACTCAGGTTAATTTTCTAAATCTTCATAACCATGTTGACTAAACTTTATTTATTTATGTCTTCATTTTATCCTATTTGTTTAGTATTTTCCACTCTTCTCAAATTATAGAATTCCCTTAAGGATTAAGCTTCCAATTTGGGTATTAATATATTCATTTTCACATTATTTTTATATTGTCCCAAAATGCACACAACATAAAATCCCAGCATGATGCATGTATTATTTTTTTGGGTGTCTTTTGTCATTTATTTATTTGTTTAATTGTGGTGTTCCCATGAAATGATAAATATAGATGACACATATATATATAAAGAAATATAATTTTTTTTATTTCTCTTACAATGTGGGTATTACACGCGATCCCTTGGCAGATGGGTAACATGACTTGTGGGTAAAGATGCGCAACCTCTGCAGAGTGTAAAACTGGTATACTAGCCGTGCTCACGGTCATGAGCAGCTCGGACCCTCACATGATTAATTTATGGAACTAAATTCAACTTGTCATGCATTGCATCGCAGGTGATGTTGTTACTTTTGTTCTACTACTTAATTGGGTTTGGTTTTTACTTATACTTAGTAATTGCTAATAAAATTTTGACCAACTCTAAAAGCAATGCTCAGCTTCAACCATCTTCTTTGGTAAGCCTTACACTTCACGTGAGCTTCCACCTTTGGCGAGTTCATTCACATTATTCCCCACAACTTGTTGAGCGATGAACGTATGTGAGCTCACTCTTGCTGTCTCACACCCCCCCCACAGGTCAAGAACAGGTACCACAGGATGAGGCGCATGGAGGATGCTGCGATGTGTTCGTGAGAGGTCTAGGTCGTCGTCTCCCAGTCAACTTTGGGTTGCTGGACCATTGTCTCATTTTGATGTAATTATCTATTTATTTATTTGTACAGAACTCCTGTTATATAGTAAAGATGTGACATTCGATCCTGTGCCACTATACATCATATGTGTGAGACTTGGTCCCAGCATACCTGGTGTTTATGTTCGCGCCCGGGTCTTGGTGCCCCTAAAACCCGGGTGTGACAGAAGTGGTATTAGAGGAATGTTGACTGTAGGACGAAACCTAGATAGAACTAGATAACCATTATCTACTTACCTCTGCTACTCTGATCTTTTCTAAACTTTTCTTAATCTTTTCTCATCAACTGCTGCTTTACCCTGATTACTCTTACCTTATCACTTCTAAAGACAAATGTGGATTTCACACTTTGAAATCATGTACCTAAAGTGACTTTTAGGAATAGGAAACCTAATCTTAGGAACCGAATCAAAACTATTTTTTGGAAATACTTATATGCTTGAGTGTTTGTCCTTATGATAATTGCTTGATTCGATTCTTTGATTGAGTGTGATGAGTTGTGGAGTAATGTCCACAATTGCATCTGCATATACATATAGGCAAAAAAATGTGATTATAAGATAACTAGCCAACCTAGATTATCCCCATTAAAATGTATCTAGCTTAATAGATTCATCTCACCTTAAAAGAATCTATCTTATCTCATCTTATCCTAACCACCTTGCTTATCTCATCCTATTGTAACAACCATGATCTAATTCAAAATAAATTAGGTAGATCTTATCTAGTCTAATCTAGTTGTACCAATCTAACCTAGATCCCATCTAAGTTAATGCAATCTAATGGGACCTGATCTAATCTAAATAAGATAATTAACAGGTTAGTTAATCCATGTAAAATAGATTAGACCCTACCTCTAGGAACATGTCTTAAACTAAATTGGTGCCTTAGGTCAACTCGACCAATACACAAACAACCTAACCTACATATTATTGATAGGTTGCCTAAACTATCTATTTCACAACAAAATATTCTAACCTACCCAACTAATCTACATGTTCCTAAGATCTGTACCTAGCCGACCTAACAAACAAACTAGACCATGTTTGGCCATAGCACACTCGTCTTATGCCATCTACCTATTAGCTATATGTTCTTATCTACAAGCTATCTTAACTATATGTCACTAGCTCGGATGATGACGTTAAGACCAGAGATTGAAGGCGATCGACCTCATCGAGACAAAGAAGAACAGAAGCCAGAAAAGACCTTCAAAAGTCAAGATCCACCATCCAAGATGGAATATTTCCTTGCCCTAATCCTTATTACCCCAACCTTCTCTGCTTCTGACTAATAGCTAAACATAATAGACCCATGTGTTCCTAATCTTCTCTTTATTTAATGACTTAAAAAAAATCTGAAAACATTTGTGCTTAAAAACGCTTGAAAAAAAAACTCGAAGCTAAGCTACAACCAAACATTTGGTTTTCTATATCACTTTTCTTACTAATCTCGAGGACGAGATTATTTTTAAGTGGGGTAGAATTTGTAACACCTAAAAAAATTATTTTTTGGGGGGTTTTATGAAAACTCCTCCAGAAATATTTGAGTCTAAATGACTTTTTATATGGATTCTCTTTTCTTTCCAAAATTTAGAAAGGACTAACATAAAAAATGTTTGGGAAAATTTCTAAACCTTGAAACTAAAATTTAATTCAAAACTCCAATGGAAATAAAACCAAAATATCCCCAGTTATTCAATAGAACTATTATTTTACTAGCCTCTCTAAGTTAAGTATATCCTACTAGAGATTCTATAATAGAAATTAAGTTCTCCTAATGTAATTAGGTAGTAAATATTGAAATCTCGAATGAACTATTCTATCACACGTTTTCCAAAAAGAAGATTGTATGTACTTCATAATTGAAACATTTAATAAAGCAATGTATATATATATATATCTAAATATAATTGCATTCATACTATTTTTTTTGTTTATGCATATAATTATATTGATGAACTAGACTCGTATTTCAATTTAATCTGAAAGCAAATAAAAAAAACAATATATATATATATATATAATACAAGAAAGAAAAAAAAACTTTGCTAGGCCGAGACTCCCACGTTTAGCCATTTATTTTAACCCTACTAGCCCAAAAGACCACCGTTTTTCATTTTCTCGTTTGTTCTAGCCGCCATCGAGATATGTTGGATCAGCTTCATGGAAGGCTGGCAACAGCCGTTTCTTCCCTGGAGGCACTACCACGCAGGGCAATTACATAGAAGCTTCTTTCCTCGTATGGCTGCGTCTGCTACCGAGCGAAGCTTACTCGGCAACAAACTTGGCCGGAAAACTCGAGCTCGATCTGGTTGTTGCTGCCGCATAGATCTCACAACAGAACACCTGGGTCGTCAGCATTCTCATCTCTAGAGCTCGGCACAAACACGGTCTCGAACCAGATCAATTCCATAACAAACTTGGGCTTGCTCGGTTAGTGAACCAACAGCTGCATGCCGACTGATTCGTGGGTCCTGACCGCTGGACGCTGTGATTGCGCACGCCCGCTCATGTGAAGTCTGCAACCGAGCATCCGCCGAGCGACTATGGTGGAAGGCGCAGGCGCTGATCTGTGGCCCCCCTGGCCAACCTCTTTATTTCGTGGCCTGAAGCATCTTGGTCTGGTGGGCCAATGCTGTCGGCTGTTTCCTCTCCTCAACGAATCCAACTAGAAGTTGGCCGCATAAAACGACGTAGGTTTGTTGCGATTAGCTTGAATCACGTAACTACCTGGCCAGGTTCCGCCGCGTTATAAGATAGCACAGGGCCCTTGCTCCATCCTATGGCCGACGTGTTCACATGGTGATGAAGCCGAGCGAGAAGCGTCGAGTTAGGAGAGAGAGGGCAGTGAGATCTGTCATGGGCTAGATGGGAGCCATGTCGGTGATAGGCCCGTGGCAGGCTCAAGGTTAATCCCGGGCGTCCTCGGCGCTGCTCCAATCGCTCACCGGAGCGCGGCAGTCGCCGTGGGAGCGCTCCTCGTTGTTGGTAGACCTACTCGCTACACGGTAAGTCTTCCCTCAAACGGTTCACCTTCATCTCTAGCTCGCGTAGCAGCGGTGGGAGTCGTGGTATGGTGTTGGGGCGCCTGTGTGCTCATCGCCATGGGACCACTTCGCGTCAGGTGGCCATGGCTAGCTTGTAGGGAGAGAAGGAGCGGCGGGTGGCCGAGAGGAAGATGACGTGCGCTGCGCCGTCAGATTTTAGAGTAACGGCTCGGATAACCCCCAGGGATAACGTTTCAGTGGATTAGATCACGGTCGTCCGATTCTAATCCTGTGTAGGTTATGCTTTGGCGCCGTTTTAAAATCATGACCGTCCGATCGGGATCGGACAGTCGGGATTACATACCGGTTCAGTAAATACTTCAATCTATTTGCAGCCGTCCGATGATGATCCAACAGCCCACAGTTGTCGATACCCCTTCGACGAGCCTTATTTCAAAAGAGACCCTAAGAAATTAAATAATTAACCCGCAGTCTTCTCTAGGTGTTCACTGAGTCTAGGAAAACTTGCGAGATAGCCCCTGCACTTTCCAGAAATTGGCGCGCAGTCCAGAGGGAGATAAAAATAGAGAAATAATTAGGAAAATTGATTTTTAGTACAAAAATAAATTCATAAACTTGTTTAATTCATATTTAATTCATTCTAACTCCGAATTAACCATTCCAGTTTCTATAATTTTGTAATATTATTGTTTATCATTTTGTGTCACTGTTTTGACATGAAAGCCATATTAAAATTGATATCCTAATTAATCTTGTACCAAGCACATAGAATCTTTAGAAATCCATAACTTAAAATCTAGAACTCCAAAATTAATAATTCCTGTTCCTGTGATCTTATTTAAATATGTAGATTATTAATATGTATTTTGCATATATGTTTGGTGTAATGTTAATTTTTGCCTATACCATGTTTGTCTATATTCATACGTTTAGCAGTGAGGACACGTGTCATCCGAAGAGCAAGTTGGTACCTGGAATCTCAAGTGCCAGGCAAGTTGTGCCCTTGATCACTTCTTTTTACCCAGCCATGTTCTGATTAATCATAATGATCTGCATAGGTTAATTTTGATGGGACCCAATAGGTTACCCTAGTTTGTCTATCTTTATACCTTGTTTACCACTGAACTTTTTGGGTAGTACTTGCTAGTGCTTTATGTGGTTTTGGGTATGAAGGCACATTATTCATGATCACACTTTTATTATCTATTTATTATTACTGTTCATGATAAGATCATTATGTTAATTGGAACATGGAGCGACCACCCGGGAAAACAGTGCTACCACAAGGGTTTAATGGGACGCCCTTGGCTGATTAATTAGGAAAGCTAGTGGAAGACTACCTTACCCGAAAGGGGCAAGGGCAGTAGGGGAGTGGTCAGTGTAGGGAGGCCCTCGGGAGGATTTTGCTGCGATGGCGGTCCTGCAAGGGATTCCTGCATTGGAGCTTCCTATAAACTGTAGCGGGTTTTCTGAAGCTAGTGGAACTTTGTAAAGGCCTCGTAGTGTTACCCTGCCTCGCCTCCTCGGTAGAGGTGTATGGGAAGTCGCGATCCCTTGGCAGATGGGTAACATGACTTGTGGGTAAAGATGCGCAACCTCTGCAGAGTGTAAAACTGGTATTGTCGGCGTTTCGAGACCGGGGGGTCCCCGAGCCGACGAATGAGTGTGCCGCGTGCCCCAGCCCAGATGGGTCGAGCGCGTGGGCGAGCGCGAAGGGGGGAAAGAGCGAGGTGGCCGGAGCCGGGTCGTGATGAGGGAGGCGGAGATCCCGCGGCCTTCGTCTTCGTCCCGCGCCCAGGTCGGGTGCGCTTGCAGTAGGGGGTTACAAGCGTCCGCGCGGGTGAGGGGAGCGAGCGGCCCCAAGAGAGCGCCTACCCCTGCCCTCGTTCCCGCGAGGCCAACCCTCTCTAAGAAGGCCCTGGTCCTTCCTTTTATAAGCGTAAGGAGAGGATCCAGGTGTATAAATGGGGGTGTAGCAAGGTGCTACGTGTCTAGCGGGGGAGAGCTAGTGCCCTAAGTACACGCCAAGGTGGCAGCCGGAGAGATCTTGGCACCCAGCTGGTGTGGCGTCGTGGCTGTCGGAGGAGTAACGGAGCCTGGTGGAGGGACAGCTGTTGGAACAGCTGTGCTCTTGCTGACGTCTCCCTGCTTCCGTAAGGGAGCCGAGAGCCGCCATCGTCATGGGTCTAGCGGGGCGCCATCATTGCCTATCTGGCGGAGTTGGCCAGATGGGACGCCGGTCTTGTTCTCTGCGACCCAAGTCGGCTCGGGGCAGGGCGATGATGACGCTTCCTGTTGACGTGGCGGACTTGTGTCCTAGGTCGGGCGACGTGGAGGCTCCTCCGAAGCCGAGGTCAAGTCTGTCCTGCATGGCCGAGGCCGAGCCCGAGCTCCTGGGTCGGGCGAGGCGGAGGTCGTTCGGCAGAGGCCAGGGCGGAGTCCGAGCCCTGGGTCGGGCGAAGCGGAGTTCGTCGTCTTCCGGGGCCTTAGCCCGAGTCCGAGCCCTGGGTCGGGCGGAGCGGAGTTCGCCGTCTTCCGGGGCCTTAGCCCGAGTCCGAGCCCTGGGTCGGGCGGAGCGGAGTTCGCCGTCTTCCGGGGCCTTAGCCCGAGTCCGAGCCCTGGGTCGGGCGGAGCGGAGTTCGCCGTCTTCCGGGGCCTTAGCCCGAGTCCGAGCCCTGGGTCGGGCGGAGCGGAGTTCGCCGTCTTCCGGGGCCTTAGCCCGAGTCCGAGCCCTGGGTCGGGCGGAGCCTCCTATGGCGCCTCTGGCAAAGCCTGGTCGCCCGTCGGTCTCACTCTTTGCGTTAAATGCCCCAGTGACTTGGTCGGTTGGCGCGGTGATTTAGTCAGGGTTGCTTCTTAACGAAGGCAAGGCCTCGGGCGAGCCGGAGATGCGTCTGCCGTAAAAAAGGGGGCCTCGGGCGAGACGGAAACACCTCAGGGTCGGCTGCCCTTGCCCGAGGCTAGGCTCGGGCGAGGCGTGATCGAGTCGCTCGTATGGACTGATCCCTGACTTAATCAAACCCATCATGCCTCTGCAGCTTTATGCTGATGGGGGTTACCAGCTGAGAATTAGGCGTAATGAGGGTACCCCTAATTATGGTCCCCGACAGTAGCCCCCGAGCCTCGAAGGGAGTGTTAGCACTCGCTTGGAGGCTTTCGTCGCACTTTTTTGCAAGGGGACCAGCCTTTCTCGGTTGCACTTTGTTCCGGTGGGTGCGCGCGAGCGCACCCGCCGGGTGTAGCCCCCGAGGCCTCGGAGGAGTGGTTTCACTCCTTCGAGGTCTTAATGCCTTGCGTAATGCTTCGGCTGGTGTAACACCCGGTCTTAAAGAACAAAGCCGGGTGCATCTCATACATGCGCCAAGAAGACAACATATATAATAACAGAGTGTATAGAGATAAATGTCATAAATCATCAGAGTATTTATTACATAGCGGAAGACTTATTACAAAATGAAGTAAAAAGATAAAACAAACTAAGGATCGTCGGCGCCAATGTCGACTGGGAAACGCCATCTAGATCAGATCGAACTCCTCAGTGTTAGGCGGCTCCTCCTGAACCACCTGATCATCTCCTGTGGGGGGGTGTGAGACAGCAAGGGTGAGCTCACACATGATCATAGCTCAACAAGTTGTGGGGAACCAGTGGACATAAACTCACAAAGGTGTGAGTTCATGTGATGTGTAAGGCTAATCAATGATAGGGGTTAAAGCTGAGCATTGCTTTTAAGTAGTTGGTCAAAATTTTATTAGCAATTACTAAGTGTAAGTAAATACCAAACCATAAGTAAAGTAATAGAACAAAATTAATAACAAACCCATGCAATGCAAATGACAGAATTGAATTTAAGTTCCATAATTTAAACATCAGAGAGTCCTGAGCTGCTCATGACCGTGAGCTCGGCTAGTATACCAGTTTTACACTCTGCAGAGGTTGTACCCTTTACCCACAAGTCATGTTACCCATCTGCCAAGGGGTCATGAATCCCATACACCTCTACCTAGGAAGCGCGGCAGGGCAACACTACGAGGCCTTTACAAAGTTCCACTAGCTTCCGAAAACCCGCTACAGTTTATAGGAAGATCCAGTACAGGGTTCCTGGCTGACTGCCATCCCAGCAAAACCAACCAGGGACCTCCCTGCACTGACCTCTCCCTTACTGCCCTTGCCCCTTTCGGGTAAGGTAGTCTTCCACTAGCTTTCCTAATTAGTCAGCCAAGGGGTCCCATTCCTCCCTTGTGGTGGCACGTGGTTCTCAAGTTAAGCTCTATGTTCCAATTAACATTAATGATAACAACATGAACATAAACAGAATAACAACAAGAATTGGAACATAGAGGTAATAAATGATTATCCCAAAACCATATAAAGCAATAGCAAACTACCCAAGTGATTCAGGGGTAAACAAGGTAATGAGATAAACAATCTAGGGTGACCTATTGGGTCCCATCAAAATTAACCTATGCATGGATAAGTGATATTAAAGAACATTATTGGGTAAAAAGTGGTCAAGGGCACAACTTGCCTGCAATGAGCTCCTGCTCAGCTACTTCAACCTGCTGCTCACCAGTATCCTCAGCAACGGGCTCTTCTACTCGCCACAATACAAACAAGCACAGGATATATAGAGAAAATTAACATTACACCAAGCATGTAAACAAAATACACAGAGATATTCTACATATTAAAATAAAAATCCTAGGAACAGAAATCATAATTTTCTGAATTATAGATTTTAAGTTATGCATTTTCAAAGGTTTTATGTGTTTTAAATAGGATTAAGTGATAAATAAATTTCTTACTGTTTTTATGCCAAAACAGAGACACTAAGTGCTAGAGAATAAAATTACAAAATTTTAGGAACTGGAATGGATGAATTTGGACTAAAAATGGATTTTATATGATTTATTCAAGTTCTAGAATTTATTTTTGTATTAAAAATCCAATTTCCTAATCATTTAATCAATTTAAAACTGTGCTGGACTGGGCCTCAATTCTAGAGAAACCCAGGGGGCTCGGGGCAAGTTACCCGAGACACAGCGCACAGTGACTACTGGACGACGGGTTTATTTCTGTGAAACCGAGGGGCTCTTTACTAAATTTACACGGCGAAGGGGTAACTTCTAATCTGGACCGTTCGATCAAACGTGGATGGCTCGGATTAGATCCACGCCTCACCCGAACCGGTACGCATCTACAGCCGTTGGATCCAAGATCTGCGGTCTGAGTTTAATGAAGCTCGGGCCACCCAGAACCGACCGATCCGATCTAACGGTCACGATCGATCACGCGAAAGGGTACGCCCTGATCTAATCTTAGCCGTTCATCGCCGAATCGACGGGCGCGAATCTCTCTCCTTCCTTCGGTCCTAACTCCGGCGGCGTCGCCCAGTCGCCACGGTGGCGCGCCCCCGACGTGCGGCAATTGCGTCCATTACGCCCTAATTCGACCCTCGAAAGGGTCCTACTCTATGCTAGCGCCTATAGGAAACGGATGACCACACACATACCGGTGATCGAAGCCCCGAAGATGCAGGCCACACGACGAGGCGGATTTGCGGCGAATGCGAAGTCGGCCCTGCTGGCTTCTTTTCTCTTTTTCTTTTTATTTTCTGTTTCATTTCTTTTTCAAATTCAATTTCCCAATTTGAATTCCAAATATGACTTTGAATTTGTACTCAAATTATAGATAAATTTTAATCATACCAGTATGGTTGAGTTTGGGTATTTATAAATTTTGTATTATATTTTATATTATTTCTTTCTTTCCTTCTCCTTTTTCCTCAAATCCTCTTCTCATTGTCATTTCATTTCTATGTTGTCACCAAACACACACAAATAAAATATCCAGCATGATGCAATGATTTAGTAGCATATTTTTTTTATTAATTGTTCTTGGTCATGGTGTTCACATAGGATGATGCATAAAGATCAACTCACATAGAGAGAAAATGTTTCTCTATTGATATTATTTCTAGCAATTTACAAAGTGGGTGTTACAAATCCTACCCCCCTTAAAAATAATCTCGTCCCCGAGATTTAAGAAGATCTAGGGAAAAGGTGGGGAAAATCTATGCGAAGCTCTTCTTCTCTTTCCCAAGTTGCTTCATCTTCACTGTGGTGACTCCATTGGACTTTACACATCTTTATCACCTTATTCCTTGTAACTCGAGTCAATGTATCCAAAATCTTGATCGGGTACTCCGTGTAAGTCAAATCACCTTGAACACTGAGCTCTTCCATTGGTAACTGTTCCTCGGGAACACGGAGACACTTCTTAAGTTGAGATACGTGGAACACGTTATGCACATCCGATAGACTATCCGGTAACTCAAGTTGGTATGCCATCTCCCCAACTCTTCTAAAGATCAAGAATGGTCCAATATAGTGAGGGGACAATTTGCCCTTGACTTTGAATCTCCTCATTCCACGTAGTGGTGACACCTTGAGATACACATAATCTCCTTCTTCAAATTCCAATGGCCTTCTTCTATTATCAGCATAACTCTTTTGCCTGGTTTGAGCCACTCTCAAATTCTCTCGAATTATACGAACTTGTTCTTCTGCTTCTTGAATCAGTTCAGGCCCAAAGAACTGTCTTTCTCCAGTCTGATCCCAATATAGAGGAGTCCTGCACTTCCTCCCATATAAAGCTTCAAAAGGTGACATCTTCAGACTGGCCTGGTAACTATTATTATACGAGAACTCAGCATAAGGTAGACTTTTATCCCAACTTCCTCCATGCTGAAGGGCACATGCTCTCAACATATCCTCCAAAACTTGATTTGTCCTTTCAGTCTGTCCATCAGTCTGAGGGTGATAAGCTGTACTAAAATTCAACTTCGTACTCATGTTCTCATGAAAGCTTCTCCAAAACCTTGAGGTAAACTGCGAACCTCGATCAGACACGATCTTCTTTGGTACTCCATGTAAACACACAATCCGAGCCATATATAACTCTGCTAGCTGAGAACCTTTATAAGTGGTCTTCACAGGAATAAAGTGAGCCACTTTGGTCAACCTATCCACAATTACCCATATAGCATCATATCCTTTCTGGGTGCGAGGCAATCCAGTAATGAAATCCATACCAATCTCTTCCCATTTCCACTCGGGTATCTTCAGTGGATGCAATAGTCCAGCTGGCCTCTGGTGTTCAGCCTTAACTCTTTGACATACATCGCACATAGCCACATGTGCAGCCACGTCTCTTTTCAATCCATACCACCAATATTTCCGTTTCAAATCCTGATACATCTTGGTACTACCAGGATGAATAGAATAATCCGAGTCATGGGCCTCCTTTAAAATAGTCTCCCGAAGGCTTTTAATATCAGGAACACACATCCTGTCCTTGAACCATACAGTGCCCTGCTCATCTTCCGTGAACTCCGGAACTCGTCCTTCAGTAATCAGATCCTTAATCTCTTTTATTTTAGCATCACCAATTTGTCCTTTGCGGATCTCTTGCTCCAAAGTAGGTTCCACATCAATTGTAACTCCTTCAGTATGAGCAACTATCCCCAGGTTAAGTCTCCTGAAATCCTCAACAATCTCATCGGGTAGCTGGGCAACAACAGCTGAATGAACATGCTCCTTGCGACTCAAGGCATCTGCAACCAAGTTTGCCTTGCCCGGGTGATAGTGAATCTCCAAATCATAATCCTTAATAAGCTCCAACCAACGACGTTGCCTAAGATTGAGATCCTTCTGAGTGAATATATATTTCAAACTCTTATGATCCGTATATACTTGGCACTTGGTCCCCATGATATAATGTCTCCAAATCTTAAGTGCATGCATAACGGCTGCCAATTCCAAGTCATGAGTAGGGTAGTTCAATTCATGCTTCCTCAACTGACGAGATGCATAGGCAATCACATGACCATCTTGCATAAGCACACATCCAAGTCCTTGGCCACATGCATCACAATAGATATCAAATCCTTTCTGTAGGTCTGGCATAACCAATACTGGTGGCGACATCAATCTTTTCTTCAATAGATCAAAGCTGTCTTGACACTTCTCGTCCCACTTAAATTCTCTTCCTTTCTCCAAAAGCGAAGTCATAGGCTTAGCAATCTTAGAAAATCCTTCAATAAATCTCCGATAATATCCAGCAAGTCCTAAGAAACTCCGAATCTCAGTAACTGTAGTGGGTACTCTCCACTCCATTATCTCCTTTACTTTAGCAGGATCCACTGCTATTCCTCCATTAGAAATAATATGACCAAGAAATGGCACCTCGCCAATCCAAAACTCGCACTTGCTGAACTTGGCATAGAGTTGATTATCTCGTAGCTTCTGTAGCACCAATCTCAGATGTTCCTCGTGATCACTATCACTCTGAGAATAAATAAGAATATCGTCTATGAATACCACGACGAATCTGTCCAAATACTCCATAAACACCTTGTTCATTAAGTTCATAAAATAAGCTGGTGCATTAGTCAATCCAAACGACATAACGGTAAACTCATATAATCCATATCTAGTCGAGAAAGCCGTCTTGGGAATATCCGATGGTCTAATCCTCATCTGATGGTAACCGGATCGGAGATCAATCTTCGAAAATACTCTTGCACCTCACATCTGATCAAATAAATCCTCAATACAGGGCAACGGATACTTGTTCTTCACCGTAACATCATTAAGAGATCTATAATCCACACACATTTGTTGCGATCCATCCTTCTTCTGTACAAACAAGACCGGTGCTCCCCAAGGTGAGGAACTCGGACGAATGTACCCAGCCTCTTGTAACTCAGTTAACTGCTTCTTAAGTTCCTTCAACTCCTCTACGGACATCCTATATGGCCGTTTAGAAATAGGGGCGGTTCCAGGTAAGAGGTCAATAACAAACTCAACTTCTCTATCAGGTGGCATCCCTGGTAACTCCTCTGGAAAGACATCCGGAAAATCTCTAACCACCCGGATATTGTCACCAACAAACTCCTTCGGCATAAAGAACATTGCACGCATAGATGAGGAGGTTACTGCAATATTAACTTGAAACCTTTCTCCTTTAGTAGTAGTGAGTTCTACGGTACCTCTACCACATGCTATAACGGCCTTTGCCTTTCTTAGCCAGGACATACCAAGGATCAAATCTATACTGCTTGACTCCAATATTATAGCAGTGGCTCCAAATTCTCTACCCATAATGGTTAATGTCAATCTACGTGTCATTTGATTCGCCTCAACAGGCCCTTTAGGTGTAATTACTATCAGGGGTTTTCTCATATTTAGCAGTGGTATTTCATTTGTGTTGGCATATCTAGCAGACATGAATGAATGTGTAGCACCAGAATCAAATAATATGGTTGCAGGAATTGCATTAACATAAAACATACCAATTACGAGGTCCCCTCCGTCCGGAGTAGCATCAATGCTGACTTGATTAACCTTGGCAATAGAATATCCCTTGCCAGTTCCTGGAGTTTGCTGCCTGTTCTGAGCTGGAGTAGTAGCAATCCTCTGTGGGCAGACATTTGCATAATGACCAATCTTCCCACACTTGAAACATTGAGTGCCCGGACTCTGTCCTGAAAACTTCGTCGGGGTGCCAGTAGGGGTAGCCTGTCGAGGAGGTGGAGTCCTCAGTGGTGATTGCGGAACTGGGCGTGGTCCTCCGGGTCGAGTCGGTGTACCCTGTGGTGAACTGTAGCGAGGACGAACACTGCTGCTTCCTTGTCCTTGAGATATGGCCTTTCTCTTCAAATCTCCCAGTTGGACACGCTTGTGTTCAATAGCCAGTGCCTTATCAAGCAGCCTCTGAAATGATGGAAATGTGTGTGCCACCAGAGCATACTGCAGTGGTCCATTAAGTCCTTCAATGAAATGCTCCTGCTTCCTCTCGTCTTCAGCAACTTCTTCAGGGGCATATCTGGATAGCTGAATAAACTTGTCGCGGTACTCGCTGACTGACATACTCCCTTGCTTCAGCGACAGAAATTCCTTCTTCTTGATCTTTATCATCCCAGCTGGAATATGGTAGTTCCTGAACTGCGTACTGAACTCTGCCCAGGTAATAGTATCAGCAGCATCGTGGGCAGCAGTATAAGAATCCCACCAGTCGGCAGCAGGACCAATCAGACGTCCAGAAGCATATAAAACCTTCTCCCGGTCAGTGCATTGTGCAATGTTGAGCATCTTCTCAATTGCTTTCAGCCAATCATCCGCGTCCAGTGGATCAGGTGAGCTAGCGAATGTAGGTGGCTTATGGCTCATGAACTCCCTATGCTTATCTCGGGGTGGAACTGGTGGTGGTGGTGGAGGCAGTGGTACTTGTTGCTGCTGTTGCTGTTGTTGCATTTGCTGTTGCAGCTGCTGTTGTTGCGCCCTCCTTTCCTGGCGTATCTCATCTCGCTCCTGGCGCAACTCCTGTCGTATATCTTCCCTCTCCTGACGCATCTCCTGGCGTTCTTGTTGCATCTGAGCACGCATATCAGCCATGGTGTCTGCCATTTGCTGCATCACCGCCATCTGAGCAGCAACCAGTGGGTCAACTCCGCCTGGTGGAGGATTGGGAGGATTCATCCCTGCAGGTTGTGGCTGAGGTTGTCTTCGAGTGTGTTGGTTAGGAGGCAAGTCAATTCCACCACCCCTCCTGGTATTGACCATCTGAGTTAGATACATATGGTAAGAAAAAGCAGTAGACAAGGCAGTAATTACAATCATGTTACTTTGGGGAATTTATTAGCTAAGCAGATTAATATTTCACCTACTATAGCTAATTCAATACCTTACGTTGGTACATGCTAAGATGTCCATCTATACTATTCCAATCAATCAAAGAAGCAAATCAGGCATTGATCATCAGAACAATCAACCAATATTTTTAATAGAGAAAATAGTTTTAACTTTTGTCTTAGGCTTCCTATCTCTTAAAAATGTCATAGGGGTAGGGATTCCAAGGTGTGAAATCCATCTTGTCTTAGAGTAGAAAAGGTAAGAATGATCAGAGTAGAACAGTAGAAGGTGAGACAAGATCAAGATAAGTGTAGAAAGAATCAGAGTAAGGTAAGTATAGAATGAATCAGAAGAAGGTAAGTAGTGAAGGGTTTGTCCGTTTCTATCTAGGTCTCGTCCTACAGTCAACATTCCTCTGATACCACTTCTGTAACACCCGGTCTTAAAGAACAAAGCCGGGTGCATCTCATACATGCGCCAAGAAGACAACATATATAATAACAGAGTGTATAGAGATAAATGTCATAAATCATCAGAGTATTTATTACATAGCGGAAGACTTATTACAAAATGAAGTAAAAAGATAAAACAAACTAAGGATCGTCGGCGCCAATGTCGACTGGGAAACGCCATCTAGATCAGATCGAACTCCTCAGTGTTAGGCGGCTCCTCCTGAACCACCTGATCATCTCCTGTGGGGGGGTGTGAGACAGCAAGGGTGAGCTCACACATGATCATAGCTCAACAAGTTGTGGGGAACCAGTGGACATAAACTCACAAAGGTGTGAGTTCATGTGATGTGTAAGGCTAATCAATGATAGGGGTTAAAGCTGAGCATTGCTTTTAAGTAGTTGGTCAAAATTTTATTAGCAATTACTAAGTGTAAGTAAATACCAAACCATAAGTAAAGTAATAGAACAAAATTAATAACAAACCCATGCAATGCAAATGACAGAATTGAATTTAAGTTCCATAATTTAAACATCAGAGAGTCCTGAGCTGCTCATGACCGTGAGCTCGGCTAGTATACCAGTTTTACACTCTGCAGAGGTTGTACCCTTTACCCACAAGTCATGTTACCCATCTGCCAAGGGGTCATGAATCCCATACACCTCTACCTAGGAAGCGCGGCAGGGCAACACTACGAGGCCTTTACAAAGTTCCACTAGCTTCCGAAAACCCGCTACAGTTTATAGGAAGATCCAGTACAGGGTTCCTGGCTGACTGCCATCCCAGCAAAACCAACCAGGGACCTCCCTGCACTGACCTCTCCCTTACTGCCCTTGCCCCTTTCGGGTAAGGTAGTCTTCCACTAGCTTTCCTAATTAGTCAGCCAAGGGGTCCCATTCCTCCCTTGTGGTGGCACGTGGTTCTCAAGTTAAGCTCTATGTTCCAATTAACATTAATGATAACAACATGAACATAAACAGAATAACAACAAGAATTGGAACATAGAGGTAATAAATGATTATCCCAAAACCATATAAAGCAATAGCAAACTACCCAAGTGATTCAGGGGTAAACAAGGTAATGAGATAAACAATCTAGGGTGACCTATTGGGTCCCATCAAAATTAACCTATGCATGGATAAGTGATATTAAAGAACATTATTGGGTAAAAAGTGGTCAAGGGCACAACTTGCCTGCAATGAGCTCCTGCTCAGCTACTTCAACCTGCTGCTCACCAGTATCCTCAGCAACGGGCTCTTCTACTCGCCACAATACAAACAAGCACAGGATATATAGAGAAAATTAACATTACACCAAGCATGTAAACAAAATACACAGAGATATTCTACATATTAAAATAAAAATCCTAGGAACAGAAATCATAATTTTCTGAATTATAGATTTTAAGTTATGCATTTTCAAAGGTTTTATGTGTTTTAAATAGGATTAAGTGATAAATAAATTTCTTACTGTTTTTATGCCAAAACAGAGACACTAAGTGCTAGAGAATAAAATTACAAAATTTTAGGAACTGGAATGGATGAATTTGGACTAAAAATGGATTTTATATGATTTATTCAAGTTCTAGAATTTATTTTTGTATTAAAAATCCAATTTCCTAATCATTTAATCAATTTAAAACTGTGCTGGACTGGGCCTCAATTCTAGAGAAACCCAGGGGGCTCGGGGCAAGTTACCCGAGACACAGCGCACAGTGACTACTGGACGACGGGTTTATTTCTGTGAAACCGAGGGGCTCTTTACTAAATTTACACGGCGAAGGGGTAACTTCTAATCTGGACCGTTCGATCAAACGTGGATGGCTCGGATTAGATCCACGCCTCACCCGAACCGGTACGCATCTACAGCCGTTGGATCCAAGATCTGCGGTCTGAGTTTAATGAAGCTCGGGCCACCCAGAACCGACCGATCCGATCTAACGGTCACGATCGATCACGCGAAAGGGTACGCCCTGATCTAATCTTAGCCGTTCATCACCGAATCGACGGGCGCGAATCTCTCTCCTTCCTTCGGTCCTAACTCCGGCGGCGTCGCCCAGTCGCCACGGTGGCGCGCCCCCGACGTGCGGCAATTGCGTCCATTACGCCCTAATTCGACCCTCGAAAGGGTCCTACTCTATGCTAGCGCCTATAGGAAACGGATGACCACACACATACCGGTGATCGAAGCCCCGAAGATGCAGGCCACACGACGAGGCGGATTTGCGGCGAATGCGAAGTCCGGCGAGCAATTCACGCCGAGCAGAAGCCTATCTTCACGGTCCGAGCACGCGTATGGTTTCCCCGTGGTCCGGCGAACACAACCGGCCACCCACGGGCCGCCCGGCGGCGATACAGGGCGGAGTCAACGGCGGCGGGTCACTTCCTCTCTGCGGACGCAATTCTGGAGGTGGCGGCGGGTTTCTTGGCAGGGATGAGGTGCGGAGGACGGGCGAAGGTCGACTGGTGGGTTCCAATTTGTAGCTGCTAGGACCTAGGACTCCACAACCGACTCCATGATTTGCGCCAGGAACCCACGGTCGAGTTTGTCCGAGCGGCGCGGCGAAGAAAGGGGAGAGGTAGAGCTGACGACCCGGGCCCAGCACGCAGCGACGCAAGGGACGCAGCGCAGTCGGCTTGCAGGGCTGACATGTGGTCCCGCGCGTAAGCGAGCGTCGATAGGGGTAAGCGACTGCCCCGTGGGGTCAGGATGTCAGCACCTGCCCGTTAGCTGGGCCGCGCGCGCCAGTGAGGGAAATAGAAGGTGGGCCGAATTGGTTGAAGTCGGCCCAGCTGGCTTCTTTTCTCTTTTTCTTTTTATTTTCTGTTTCATTTCTTTTTCAAATTCAATTTCCCAATTTGAATTCCAAATATGACTTTGAATTTGTACTCAAATTATAGATAAATTTTAATCATACCAGTATGGTTGAGTTTGGGTATTTATAAATTTTGTATTATATTTTATATTATTTCTTTCTTTCCTTCTCCTTTTTCCTCAAATCCTCTTCTCATTGTCATTTCATTTCTATGTTGTCACCAAACACACACAAATAAAATATCCAGCATGATGCAATGATTTAGTAGCATATTTTTTTTTTATTAATTGTTCTTGGTCATGGTGTTCACATAGGATGATGCATAAAGATCAACTCACATAGAGAGAAAATGTTTCTCTATTGATATTATTTCTAGCAATTTACAAAGTGGGTGTTACAGCTGGTCTGGCGGTTCCCTCATGCGAACAGGCCGTAGCCCGGGTGCACTGTCGGGGCCCAAGTTCTCGGGCTGGTATGTTGACGCTGTCAACGGTTCGGCCGGAGCCGGGTTTGCGAGAGCAGCCCCCGAGCCTCCGCACAGGGCGAGAGGACGATCAGGGACAGACTCGGCTTTTTTACATACGCCCCTACGTCGCCTTTCCGCAAGGAGGAGGGGGGGAGAGCGCCATGTTACCCTCGATGGGCACCGAACATGGTGTCTCCGGTGAGCTGCAATCGGGTAATCCGAGTGGACGTCCATGCCCCGTTCGTTGGGGGTCGGCTAGGGGCCCGGAGGCACGCCCAAAAGTACCTGCGGGTGATCTGCCGGACCCGGTCCCCTGGCGACGGGGTCCGAGGGCTCGTTGCCTCCCTCCGATGGGATTCCGTTACAGGATCGTTCCCGCTGGTATCGGAAATGTCCTAGGGTACCTCGGGAGCGCAGCCCGAGCCTTGGTTATGTATCGAACGTACCCCTGGTCATCCCTCGCTCGGTGTCTGAGGCGACTGTGAACCCTTCGGAGGGCCAGCCTTCGAACCCCTGATCAGTAATGGGTGCGGAGCCCGAGTAGCCTGAGGCGGTCGTGGAACCTTTCGGGAGGCCGACCTTCGAACCCCTGACCAGTAGTGGGTGTTGGGCCCACGCGATCTGAGGCGGCTGTTGAACCCTTCGGGGGGCCAGCCTTCGAACCCCTGATCAGTAAGGAGGCTCGGAGCCTAGTTCCTTCACGGGGAAGGATCCCTTTGGGGGTATCCCCTTTCACGGTCCCTGTTGCAAGAGATAGAGAAAGAGAAAAAAGGGGAAAAGGATACGAAATTGAGCTACGTGGCGTACCTTTTTTGGTGTGGTCGTTTTGGCGAAGGCGAAGCGTCGCCAGCTGCTCCTGCCAGAAACGTCGCCTGTCCAGCCGCGGAGTTAATGCGCCGGGGCGAGTAGTTGGCGAGGCTGCCGTTGCGCGTGCGCGAGCCGTTCGAGGAACGGGTCACGGGCGCGTCGTCTTCACACCGCGAGAGGGGGTTCTCTCGCTGCCTCCGGATGGGACGTGAGCTTGGCTGATGGCGTGACCGCTGCTCTCGCGCGCCTGCCACCGTCATTACTGCCGGCCCACTTTTGACCGCGTTTGACCGCTGCGTCAGGCTGGCGCTGCTGGGTCGCGCGCTGGGTCGCCTTGGGTCGCGGTATTGGTTCCGCAACCGAGGAGGTGCGGTGGTGGCGCAAGTGGTACAGTTGCTTGCATGCAGCGTCCGGCGCGCCGGTCGCGCGACGCGTGGGCTTGGGCCCCCGTGCTAGCAGGTCAGGAGTCGGAGAAGTGCGTCCACTTAGCACGGTTGCATGCCGCTTGCATGGCTGCCCGCCGCTTTCGCCCGTTGGTCTGGGCAAAAGTGGAGGGTCACTCGTAACCGCTGGGTGGTTGCGTGCGCCGTGCGCGGCGGTTCGGCTTCTTCTGCTTGGAGCCGGTCAGCATGACATGTGGGTCCCAGCCCCCGCGCCGCAGGGGAGGGCTTTGGAGGCGTGTTGGAGAAGACTCGGCCCGTGACGGTTGGGGGCGCAAGCAAGGAGAGCCGCCTTTAAAAGGAGGGCGACCCCTTTCGTAAGGCGACCATGTCTTCTTCCTCCCTTATGCATCGTGTCTTTCCATCTTTGAAGCCCCCGGATGGGGGAAACCGCCGTCTCCTCGCCTCATCGTCGGAGGACACAACTCCGTGGGAGTGGGTACCTTTCAGCCATCGTTCGGCTTCAAGGATTTTCATCAGGCAGCCCGGTGGCTCCCCTCCGCTGAGGGTCACCCGAGACGGTGACCACCAGCTCCTGGGTGGGGAGGAGCAAACCGGGCTGCGTTCTTGGTCCCACCCTCAGCCTCAAGGATGTTCATCATCCTCGCTGGGGTGGGTGCCGGACTGAGCCGGCGCTCTACCTCCCGCACGGGTTCGTGGGTCGTCCTCTCCCGCAACATTCGAGGGAGAGGGCGCTCACTGGCCCTGCGGGCGGCCCGGACTTCGACAACGCGGGGTGGATCGACGTTGGACGTCGTCACCTCCAGCGTGTCGGGTCGGCTGGCTTGGCTCCCGGCGGCCCCTTCTGTTGGGGGGCGGCTGCCGCGCCGTGCACACGGGAGGACCACCCTAGACGCCGCGCGCTGTTAGGGCGGCGTTCGTGTTCTGGGGTGGTCCTGCCTTTGCACTGGGGCAGCGCCTTTACGCGGAGGCCGGTGCCCCACTCATCTGGGAGGACTTGAGTGGGGATCTGCCGGTAGGCTGATGGCTCCTGCTGTCGGTGCCGAGGCGGAGGCGGCTCGAGAAGTCCCCGTCACCGACGGGATTACCGCCACCATCCGCGCGTCGGGCCTCCGGCTCTTTGTACTTGTCCTCGCCCCTCGAGCGTCGGCGTGGGCGAGGGCAAGGCTGCAGCGGCGCCTACCCTGAGGCCTGCGCTGCTGTAGCTCGGCCGTCCGGAGTGGGGGCCGTCGTCGTCGTGGCCAGAGCGGGCGGCGGCGAGCTGCCCGTCAGTCTTCTGCAGCCCCGCAGGCCCGCCCCCATCGAGTGGGGTTGTTCGTACCTGCGGAGGGGGAACCGGAGTTCCGTTTGTAATGGCACCTTGGGTGCCAGCGTTTTTTTTCCATTGTGGCTGTCAAGGCTTGAACATGTACGTAACGCCGGCACAGAGCCGTGTTTTTTCCTCATTTTCGAACACTAAGACTCGTCTGCTGATTATCTGAACCGCTTCACCAAGCATGAGTCGCCCCGTGTCAAGGTGACGAGTGAGGTATCCGTATCCCGGAGGCGTAGGAGTCCCTCGGCTCGGTCGGCCCTGTTGTCCGAGGCTCCTCTAGCTTAGTTAAAGAGACCCCTCGGCCGCTCTTCGACGAGCCGAGGCCGGGGGTAGCGATATCAGCATGAGCAGAGGCGGAGTTGGCTCGAAAATAAAACCTGTTTGGCCGGAGCCTAGCCGAGTTGTCCGTTGGCAGGATCGACGTCGGAGTTGATCAGCCGAGGCTTCGGACCGGGCTGGCGCCCTCGGAAGGTGGTTGGCCGAGGCCCCGGAGGTGGCCGGCCGAGCCGCCTGCTCGGGCCGGATCCCGGAGAAGTCCCTGACAGCGATCGCTCGGGCGTGGTGATGACGTCGTCCTTCGGAGCGGAGGCCCTCGGACCGCGTCGCCGTCCGAGGCTAGGTCGGGCCTCGCCGAAGGTGCCGTCGATGCCGAGGATGTCGCCGCTCCCTTCCAGCGTCAAGACCCGAGCCTTATCCGAACGCGAGTTACTTATCGCAGAAGGTGACGAGTGAGGTATCCGTATCCCGGAGGCGTAGGAGTCCCTCGGCTCGGTCAGCCTTGACTGCTTACGTGTACCCCGTCGTTTCCAGGACCCACTTTTCGAAGTAGTCAAAAAGCACGAAAGATGTTCTGGTAAAAGAGATTTTCTTTTCGAAGAAAATTTTGACGCAGAGGGGGTTTCCCCCCTTTTAGCCCTCGAGGGAGGGTCGGGCCTTGCCGAGGCGAGGCCGACCCTTCCTTGTTGACTAAACTTTGCATGGGTGCGAGGTATATGAACAACTTGGAAACATCTTAAGGGTAGAAGCGACGTAGCTGTTGGATGTTCCAAGCGTTGCCGTAGACCTCGCCTTGACTGTTGGCCAGCTTGTACGTTCCAGGCTTCAGAACTTTGGCGATGACGAATGGCCCCTCCCAGGGGGGCGTGAGCTTGTGCCTCCCTCGGGCGTCTTGCCGCAGTCGAAGCACCAGGTCGCCCACCTGGAGGTCTCGGGGTCAGACCCCTCGGGCGTGGTAGCGTCGCAGGGACTGCTGATACCGCGCCGAGTGTAGTAAGGCCTTGTCCCGAGCCTCTTCCAGCTGGTCCAGCGAGTCTTCTCGGCTAGCTTGGTTGCTTTGATCGTCGTAGGCTCTCGTCCTCGGGGAGCCGTATTCCAGGTCCGTGGGCAAGACGGCCTCGGCCCCGTAGACCAGGAAGAACGGCGTAAAACCCGTGGCTCGGCTCGGCGTCGTCCTCAGGCTCCAGACCACCGAGGGGAGTTCCTTCATCCACCGCTTGCCGAACTTGTTGAGGTCATTGTAAATCCGAGGCTTGAGCCCTTGTAGAATCATGCCATTGGCGCGCTCTACTTGCCCATTCGACATGGGATGAGCTACGGCGGCCCAGTCTACCCGGATGTTGTGATCCTCGCAAAAATCCAAGAATTTTTTGCCGGTGAACTGGGTGCCATTGTCGGTGATGATGGAGTTCGGGACCCCTAAGCGATGGATGATGTTGGTGAAGAACGCCACCGCCTGCTCGGATCTGATGCTGTTCAGGGGTCGGACCTCGATCCACTTGGAGAATTTGTCGACGGCGACCAGCAGGTGCGTGTAGCCCCCGGGCGCCTTCTGCAGAGGGCCAACGAGATCCAGACCCCACACAGCGAAGGGCCAGGTGATGGGTATCGTCTGCAGAGCCTGAGCGGGCAGGTGGGTCTGCTTCGCATAGAATTGGCACCCTTCGCAGGCGCGGACAATTCTAGTGGCGTCAGCCACCACCGTCGGCTAGTAGAAGCCTTGGCGGAAAGCGTTCCCGACGAGGGTTCGAGGTGCTGCATGATGGCCGCAAGCCCCCGAGTGTATTTCCTGCAGGAGTTCCTGGCCTTCGGCGATGGAGATGCATCGCTGAAGGATGCCCGAGGGGCTCCGGTGGTAGAGCTCCTTCTCATCGCCCATCAAGACGAACGACTTGGCGCGTCGCGCTACCCGCCGAGCCTCAACTCGGTCGAGGGGCAGTTCTCCTTGGCGGAGATATTGCAGGTATGGGGTCTGCCAATCTTGATCTGGCGTGACCCCGCTCCGCTCCTCCTCGATGCGTAGTGCCTCGCCCTCGGGGGCCGAGGGATCCTCGGGTTGAACCGAGGATGGCTCGGGCTGGACCGAGGTCCCCTCGGACGGGGCCGAGGGCGCCTCGGGCTCGGGCGCGTCGCTGAACTTGACCGAGGGTTGGTGCAGATCCCGGGAGAAGACGTCCGGGGGAACCGTCGTTCGCCCCGAGGCTATCCTTGCCAGCTCGTCCGCAGTCTCGTTGTAGCGCCGGGCGATGTGGCTAAATTCGAGCCCGTAGAACTTGTCTTCCAGGCGTCGAACCTCATCACAGTAGGCCTCCATCTTCGGGTCGCGGCAGTGGGAGTTCTTCATGACTTGGTCGATGACGAGTTGCGAGTCACCGCGAGCATCGAGGCGTCGGACCCCTAGTTCGATGGCGATCCGCAATCCGTTGATCAGAGCTTCGTACTCAGCCACATTGTTGGACGCCGGGAAATGGAGGCGCAGCACGTAGCGCAGGTGTTTCCCGAGGGGCGAGATGAAGAGTAGGCCCGCGCCGGCTCCCGTCTTCATTAACGACCCGTCGAAAAACATGGTCCAGAGCTCCGGTTGGATCGGAGCCGTCGGTAACTGGGTGTCGACCCATTCGGCTACGAAGTCCGCCAGTACCTGGGACTTGATGGCCTTCCGAGGGGCGAACGAGATTGTCTCGCCCATGATTTCCACCGCCCACTTTGCGATCCGTCCCGAGGCTTCTCGGCACTGGATGATCTCCCCCAGGGGGAAGGATGACACTACAGTCACCGGATGAGACTCGAAGTAATGTCGCAGCTTTCGCCTCGTCAGGATCACTGCATACAGCAGCTTCTGGACTTGTGGGTAGCGGATCTTGGTCTCGGACAGCACCTCGCTGACGAAGTAATCTAGCCTCTGAATGGGCAAAGCATGCCCCTCTTCCTGCCTTTCGACCACGATCGCGGCGCTGACCACCTGAGTGGTAGCGACGACGTAGACCAAGAGGGCTTCTCCATCAGCTGGGGGTACCAAGACGGGCGCCTGGGTGAGGAGCGCCTTCAGGTTCCCGAGGGCTTCCTCGGCCTCGGGAGTCCAAGTGAAGCACTCGGCCTTCCTTAGGAGACGGTACAGGGGCAGGCCTCTTTCGCCGAGGCGCGAGATGAAACGGCTCAAGGCCGCGAGACATCCCATGACCCTCTGTACGCCTTTTAAGTCCTTGATGGGCCCCATGCTGGTGATGGCTGCGATCTTCTCCGGGTTGGCTTCGATGCCCCGCTCGGAGACGATGAATCCCAAGAGCATGCCTCGGGGCACCCCGAAGACGCACTTCTCGGGATTGAGCTTGACGCCCTTCGCCTTGAGACACCGGAATGTCACTTCAAGGTCGGAGAGAAGGTCGGAGGCTTTCTTTGTCTTGACCACGATGTCATCGACGTAGGCCTCGACCGTGTGACCGATGTGTTCACCGAACACATGGTTCATGCACCGCTGGTACGTTGCACCCGCGTTCCTCAAACCGAACGGCATGGTGACATAACAGTACATGCCGAAGGGCGTGATGAAAGAAGTTGCGAGCTGGTCGGATTCTTTCATCTTGATTTGATGATACCCTGAGTAGGCATCGAGGAAAGACAGGGTTTCGCACCTAGCAGTGGAGTCCACGATTTGATCGATGCGAGGTAGAGGGTAGGGGACCTTCGGACATGCTTTGTTGAGACCAGTATAGTCTACACACATCCGCCATTTCCCCCCTTTCTTCCTTACAAGTACAGGGTTGGCAAGCCATTCGGGATGGAATACCTCTTTGATGAACCCTGCTGCCATCAGCTTGTGGATCTCCTCGCCTATCACCCTGCGCCTTTCCTCGTCGAATCGGCGCAGAGGCTGTCTGACCGGTCGGGCCCCGGCCCGAATATCCAGCGAGTGCTCGGTGACATCCCTCGGTATGCCGGGCATGTCCGAGGGACTCCACGCAAAGACGTCGGCGTTTGCGCGGAGGAAGTCGACGAGCACTGCTTCCTATTTGGGGTCGAGCCCGGAACCGATCCGGATCTGCTTGGAGGTGTCGCCACTGGGGTCGAGAGGGACGGCCTTAACCGTCTCCGCTGGCTCGAAGTTGCCGGCATGTCGCTTCACGTCCGGCACCTCTCGGGAGAGGCTTTCCAGGTCGGCGATGAGGGCCTCGGACTCGGCGAGGGCCTCGGCGTACTCCACGCACTCCACATCGCATTCGAATGCGTGTTTGTACGTGGGGCCGACGGTGATGACCCCATTGGGGCCCGGCATCTTGAGCTTCAGGTAGGTGTAGTTGGGGATGGCCATGAACTTCGCGTAGCATGGCCTTCCCAACACTACGTGGTAGGTTCCTCGGAACCCGACCACCTCGAACGTCAAAGTCTCCCTTCAGAAGTTGGAGGGTGTTCCGAAGCAGACAGGAAGGTCGAGCTGTCCGAGGGGCTGGACGCGCTTCCCAGGAATGATCCCGTGGAAGGGCGCAGCGCCTGCTCGGACGGATGACAGATCGACGCGCAGGAGCCTGAGGGTCTCGGCGTAGATGATATTGAGGCAGCTGCCCCCATCCATCAGGACCTTGGTGAGCCTGACGTCGCCGATGACGGGGTCGACGACGAGCGGGTACTTCCCCGGGCTCGGCACGTGGTCGGGGTGGTCATCTTGGTCGAAGGTGATGGGCTTGTCGGACCAGTCTAGGTAGACTGGCGCCGCCACCTTCACCGAGCAGACCTCCCGACGCTCTTGCTTACGATGCCGAGCCGAGACATTCGCCGCATGCCCCCCGTAGATCATGAAGCAGTCGCGGACCTCGAGGAACTCTCCTGCTTGGTGATCTTCTTTTTTGTCGTCGTCGCGGGCCCTGCCACCCTCTGCGGGTGGCCCGGCCCGGTGGAAGTGGCGCCAAAGCATGACGCACTCCTCGAGGGTGTGCTTGACGGGCCCCTGATGGTAGGGGCACGTCTCCTTGAGTGCCTTGTCGAAGAGGTTGGCGCCTCCGGGGGGCTTCCGAGGGTTCTTGTGTTCGGCGGCGGCGACAAGGTCCGTGCCGGCGGCGTCACGTTTCGCTTGCGACTTCCTCCTGCCTTTCTTCTTGGCGCCGAGCGGAGTAGACGCCTCGGGAGCATCTTCCGACGGGCGGCCCTGGGGCTGCTTGTCCTTTCGGAAGATGGCCTCGACCGCCTCCTGACCAGAGGCGAACTTGGTGGCGATGTCCATCAGCTCGCTCGCCCTGGTGGGGGTCTTGCGACCCAACTTGCTCACCAGGTCACGGCAGGTGGTGCCGGCAAGGAACGCGCCGATGACATCGGAGTCGGTGATGTTGGGCAGCTCGGTGCGCTACTTCGAGAATCGCCGGATGTAGTCCCGAAGAGACTCTCCCGGCTGTTGCCGGCAGCTTCGGAGGTCCCAGGAATTCCCGGGGCGCACGTACGTGCCCTGGAAGTTGCCGGCGAAAGCTTGGACCAGATCCTCCCAGTTGGAAATCTGCCCCGGAGGCAGGTGCTCCAACCAAGCGCGAGCGGTGTCGGAGAGGAACAGGGGGAGGTTGCGGATGATGAGGTTGTCGTCGTCCGTTCCACCCAGTTGACAGGCCAGGCGGTAGTCCGCGAGCCACAATTTCGGCCTCGTTTCCCCCGAGTACTTTGTGATAGTAGTCGGGGGTCGGAATCGGGTCGGAAACGGCGCCCGCCGAATGGCCCGGCTGAAGACCTGCGGACCGGGTGGTTCGGGCGAGGGACTCCGATCCTCCCCGCTGTCGTAGCGTCCCCCACGCCTGGGGTGATAACCTCGGCGCACCCTTTCGTCGAGGCGGGCCCGACGGTCGCGAGGAGGGTGCTCGTCGCCGAGGTGGCCCGAGGCCGCAGGCGCGGTGTTGCGCGTGCGCCCGGTGTAGACCGAGGCTTCCCGCATGAGTCGGGAAGTCGCGGCACGAGGTTCCGAGGGGTACCCCTGCCTTCGGGAGGCAGAGCTCTCGGCCCGCCGGGCCGCAGTGCCTTCCAGGAGATGCTTGAGCTCTCCCTGGATTCGCCGACCCTCGGTGGTTGATGACTCCGGCATCGCGCGGAGGAGCATCGCTGCGGCTGCCAGGTCCTGACCGGTTTCGCCGGATGCGGGTGGCGGTCTGCCCCTGGCATCGTTGGCGATGCGGTGCTGGAGACCCTGGGGCAGGTGACGTATTTCTCCGGCCAGGGGCTGGCCCGCCCATACCTGCCCGACGTCCCGGCGGATTGCCTCGAGCGCTCCTGCTCCCTCATCGAGCCCGGCCTGCGCCCCGCGGACTTGCTCGAGCTGTGGGTCGTGACCCCCCGCCGGAACGGGGACCACAGCTAGCTCCCGCGGGATGTCGGCGTGAGGCGCTGGCCTAGGGGGATCACCATCCTCCGGCATGCCGAGACAGCTGCCTCCGGAGGGATCCCCTAGCTCGACGTGGAAACATTCGCGGCTCGGGCCGCAGTCCTTGTCGTCAAGGCTGCGGCTGCCGTCGGAACAGTCGGAGAGGCAGTAGTTGCATGCGGTCATGAAGTCCCGCATGGCACTGGGGTTGCCAGATCCAGAGAAATCCCAGCAGGTGCTGGGGTCGTCATCTTCCTCGGACCCAGAGGGTCCATAGGTCGAGACGCCCGTCAATCGGTCCCAGGGCGACCGCACACGAAACCCGAAAGGGGTTGCATTCACCTCAACGCGAGCGCCCGCCAAAGCGAGGTCGCTAGGCGGGTTGAGGTCGAGTCGAAATGACGAAGGATGGGAAGCAGTCGGTACCTTTTGGTCGACGAAGAGCGACGAAGTCACATCGGGGGCTGATCGCGTCATCGTCTTGGGTACGAGGGCGACGTCCTGCAGGCCCTCCGTGAGCGTGCTGGCGTCGTCCACTTGCTCGGAGTCGGCGTGTCGCGGGGGGACGACGCTCGCCTTTGCCTCAAATGCGAGGGTGACGCCCGACGCGTCCTCCGTTGGGGCGCTGGGGATGTCGACTTGCTCGACAGCCGACTGAGCGCGGCCTCCCGCTCGGCCCTGGTTGCCCCGCCTTCTCCTCCAATGGCGAGGGAGAGGATGGGGCGAGCTCGAATGTTGTTCTTCCCCCATGCGGGAAAGACGTCGTCGATTCCGCCGCCGGCGGGCGGGCTGTCGACCGCCATTGTCGCCGCCGCACGGCGGTGGAAGGAGTACCATGTCGTAGCTGCCGTCGAAAGACATGAACTCGAGGCTCCCGAAACGGAGCACCGTCCCGGGTTGAAGAGGTCGTCGGAGACTGCCCATCTGGAGCTTGACGGGAAACTGCTCGTCAACACGCAGCAGGCCCCTACCTGGCGCGCCAACTGTCGGCGTTTCGAGACCGGGGGGTCCCCGAGCCGACGAGTGAGTGTGCCGCGTGCCCCAGCCTAGATGGGTCGAGTGCGTGGGCGAGCGCGAAGGGGGGAAAGAGCGAGGTGGCCGGAGCCGGGTCGTGATGAGGGAGGCGGAGATCCCGCGGCCTTCGTGTTCGTCCCGCGCCCAGGTCGGGTGCGCTTGCAGTAGGGGGTTACAAGCGTCCGCGCGGGTGAGGGGAGCGAGCGGCCCCAAGAGAGCGTCTGCCCCTGCCCTCGTTCCCGCGAGGCCAACCCTCTCTAAGAAGGCCCTGGTCCTTCCTTTTATAAGCGTAAGGAGAGGATCCAGGTGTACAAATGGGGGTGTAGCAAGGTGCTACGTGTCTAGCGGGGGAGAGCTAGTGCCCTAAGTACACGCCAAGGTGGCAGCCGGAGAGATCTTGGCACCCAGCTGGTGTGGCGTCGTGGCTGTCGGAGGAGTAACGGAGCCTGGTGGAGGGACAGCTGTTGGAACAGCTGTGCTCTTGCTGACGTCTCCCTGCTTCCGTAAGGGAGCCGAGAGCCGCCATCGTCATGGGTCTAGCGGGGCGCCATCATTGCCTATCTGGCGGAGCTGGCCAGATGGGACGCCGGTCTTGTTCTCTGCGACCCAAGTCGGCTCGGGGCAGGGCGATGATGACGCTTCCTGTTGACGTGGCGGACTTGTGTCCTAGGTCGGGCGACGTGGAGGCTCCTTCGAAGCCGAGGTCGAGTCTGTCCTGCATGGCCGAGGCCGAGCCCGAGCTCCTGGGTCGGGCGAGGCGGAGGTCGTTCGGCAGAGGCCAGGGCGGAGTCCGAGCCCTGGGTCGGGCGAAGCGGAGTTCGTCGTCTTCTGGGGCCTTAGCCCGAGTCCGAGCCCTGGGTCGGGCGGAGCGGAGTTCGCCGTCTTCCGGGGCCTTAGCCCGAGTCCGAGCCCTGGGTCGGGCGGAGCGGAGTTCGCCGTCTTCTGGGGCCTTAGCCCGAGTCCGAGCCCTGGGTCGGGCGGAGCGGAGTTCACCGTCTTCCGGGGCCTTAGCCCGAGTCCGAGCCCTGGGTCGGGCGGAGCGGAGTTCGCCGTCTTCCGGGGCCTTAGCCCGAGTCCGAGCCCTGGGTCGGGCGGAGCCTCCTATGGCGCCTCTGGCAAAGCCTGGTCGCCCGTCGGTCTCACTCTTTGCGTTAAATGCCCCAGTGACTTGGTCGGTTGGCGCGGTGATTTAGTCAGGGTTGCTTCTTAACGAAGGCAAGGCCTCGGGCGAGCCGGAGATGCGTCTGCCGTAAAAAAGGGGGCCTCGGGCGAGACGGAAACACCTCAGGGTCGGCTGCCCTTGCCCGAGGCTAGGCTCGGGCGAGGCGTGATCGAGTCGCTCGTATGGACTGATCCCTGACTTAATCAAACCCATCAGGCCTCTGCAGCTTTATGCTGATGGGGGTTACCAGCTGAGAATTAGGCGTAATGAGGGTACCCCTAATTATGGTCCCCGACAGGTATACTAGCCGTGCTCACGGTCATGAGCAGCTCGGACCCTCACATGATTAATTTATGGAACTAAATTCAACTTGTCATATGCATTGCATCGCAGGTGATGTTGTTACTTTTGTTCTACTACTTAATTGGGTTTGGTTTTTACTTATACTTAGTAATTGCTAATAAAATTTTGACCAACTCTAAAAGCAATGCTCAGCTTCAACCATCTTCTTTGGTAAGCCTTACACTTCACGTGAGCTTCCACCTTTGGCGAGTTCATTCACATTATTCCCCACAACTTGTTGAGCGATGAACGTATGTGAGCTCACTCTTGCTGTCTCACACCCCCCCCACAGGTCAAGAACAGGTACCACAGGATGAGGCGCATGGAGGATGCTGCGATGTGTTCGTGAGAGGTCTAGGTCGTCGTCTCCCAGTCAACTTTGGGTTGCTGGACCGTTGTCTCCTTTTGATGTAATTATCTATTTATTTATTTGTACAGAACTCCTGTTATATAGTAAAGATGTGACATTCGATCCTGTGCCACTATACATCATATGTGTGAGACTTGGTCCCAGCATACCTGGTGTTTATGTTCGCGCCCGGGTCTTGGTGCCCCTAAAACCCGGGTGTGACACCCTCACTGTGGATCCGCCACTGCTTGATCTCATGTATTGAACTCTATAAGTTTTGCACTAAGCACATGTTCAATATTTAACAACGCATGTTAGTCTTTTAGGCCCTGTCTTTTGGGCCCTATTTGGTTCCTTTAGTCACTAGACTAAACTTTAATGACTAGAGTTTAATCGCTAAAGTATCTCGTTTGGTTCCAGTGACTAAACCGAACTAAAGAGCATTAATTGTAGTGAATAATGACTATATTACCCCTATTAATTAGTAGATGTTTGGTGCAAGAAGAAAGTGGAAAGGGTAAATAAGGTAAAAAAATACTACTTTAGTCTCTTTTAGTCACTCCCTTGGTGACTAAAGAACTTAAGTTTAGTCATCCCACTTTAGTCATCATGTTTGATTCTTTAGAGACTAAAAATGATTAAACTTTAGTCACTAAACTTCAGTCACCTTAAACCAAACGGGACCTTAATTGGGTTGCCATAACCAGCAAAACTCATTAGAGAGCTTTCAATAGTCAATGCTAAAGTTGTAGTGGCCAACTAGAACTACATGTTATTTCTGACAAGTTTTTTTTTGTTGAAAACCATTTAGAGTTTTAAGTTTACATATTTTGATATTTAACTTTTTTTCAGACAATCTTGAATTATTGTACATGCTATAACGGATTTGTAGTACTCGACAAGACTTAAAACTTTATAGTTAATTTTTTTGTTAAATTTTGTTTATTAACCAAAAATATGCAATATAAGCTTAAGAAACATTGATATAAACAATAGCATATTATATATAGACATGACATGGATGAATGTAAGTAGGAATGATAACGGGTCGCGATTCAAATGTTTCTTCACATTTTTTTACGACCATAAATAATTTTTAGTTTAAAAATGAATAGAAATAGTACACAATCCTAATCTAATCTGATCTTTAAATTTTATGTAGTGTAAATATTAAAACCCATTGTCACTCCTAAATGTGAGCAGGGACGGATCTAGCGGTGGGGCGGGCGGGGCTTGAGCCTCCCTACCGTTTCGGATTCCATTTAGCTTTACTATAGCCTCCACTAATCTAAAATGTATACAATATAATGTAAAATAAATTTTTATACTGTAGCAATTTAGTTCAGTCATTTTAAACCTTTTTTCTGGCTTCGTCCTGAACATGAGTCGCAGCTGTAGAAGTGAGGTAGCCAGGGTTGTTCGCTAAGGCTGAGCGCAGCGGTAGCCGCGCGGCCTCCCCCTCCCCTTGCATACGGGCTACAGACACGCCCCTACGCGCGCAGCGCTTCCCCCTGGAAGCCCCTCTACGCAGGGGAAGGGAACCAGAGCACGCTACAGATAGCGTGAGTCCACGACTCCCCCTCCCACTGTTTGTTTGTTAGGTGAGTTTTTAATAGGTAAAGAAAAATGATAATAAATGATGAATAGGTTTGGATAGTGATATTTTATAGTTGTAGTGAGGTATAGGGGGAGAATATAGAGGGAACCGTTGCGGGAGATGAAAAAGTAGGGAATGAAATATTGATAATGTGACACAAAAAATGATATAGGGAGAAAAATTTAGAGGTAACCGTTGCAGACAGTGTGTTTGGATGGAGGGACGGGGATGGATGAAGATGGATGGGATGGAATCATTTTAATTTGATCCGCGTTTGGTTTAGAGGTTCATAGTTAGGGTCAAGGAATATTCTTCAAAAATAGTGGATGAGGTCATCTCTTAAAAAAAAGGGACGGAATCAACACAGAATTGATCCCGTCTTATCTCTCATTGACACCGAACCAAACTCTAACTAAGTGGCCGCGCGTGGGGCTCACCGCTGGTGCCGTGCCTGCCGTGCCGTGCCTGCCTGCCCAACATGCATGCACGATGCACCACCGATGCAGCACGCGCGAGACGCGACTCCCCCAGTCACCACCCGCCGTCGTGCACGGAAGGTTCCGCGGCCAATTTGTCGGGGGCGTCGTATTAATGCGTTCGTCCACGCGCCGTGTGTGTATTGCGTTGGCCGTATGTGCTTGCATGCATATGAGCTGTTTCGCCTTATTAGCAATTGCCCTGTTTGATTCCCCTCGGACGGAGTGAATTTCTTCGTCGTCGTCGGCTGGCCACTTGGCTTGGCCAGACTTAATAGTCGCTGATATACAAAGGTGTTGCGTTTTTAAGATGTCACGTAATAAAATAAAAGCGCTTTAATTCAAAAGCATAGTTAGCACACACATCAAATACTTGTGCCCATAAGTGTCTTCTTTATTGGACTTAGCAACCTTGCAATGGTAATAAAAAAATAAACAAATAGACACTAGAATACCCCTTGGCAAAGGCAACGGGTCGAAGGCTGTACCGGTCAACAGACCCTTCCTAAAATTTAAGAAGTGCAGTTATAAAAACAACTTCGATTAGATGATACATTCTATACAGTGCTTAACTTTGTTTGGCAGATTTACTGTGCCTAGAGCCCTAGACATCCTACTATCAAATAATATGGAGATTAAAAAATTAGAGAGATTATCATACCACCCAAGACCAATAGATTGAATAAAATAAGTGAGACAAAAATAAGGTAAATTACCTTGCCACTAGTAAGGAATGGTTGTCGTAGTGAACAGGAGAAAACCGAGATGTAGGAGGATAGAATCGGTGCCGTATTATATAGAAATACGAAGCTTAGCGCCAAGATTTATGGCCTAAAGGTCGTCACGCAAGCGCCAACACCAGCCCTGGTCGCGTAGATTTAGGCGTCAATAGCGTTTACGTCGGTCAGTGTTAGCTAGACGCTAATGCTATTGGCACGAGTCTATTTTTTGAAATAAAATTGAAAAAGTCATATTTGTGAAATTAAATGAAAAAAGTTCTAAATTACAAAAAAAAATGTTGATAGCAACTGCGTAGCCTAGAGCGGCCCAAGAAAGGTGCAGCGGATGACAAGCCAGCAGTAGCAGAGCAGCATCGCCATGCAGTTGTTCATGGCGTTTCCTGGTACTCTGGGCAACGGTGTGACCCTGCTTGCATGCAGTTGTAATTTTGCAGAAAGCATGCGGTTATAACTGGTTAACTGCTTGCTTGCACGGCATCTCGCCTTGGCCGATGCTGGTTCAGATATTTTTTTTTTCATCTGGGAGGGATCAGTAGAAGTGATCGCAGGCTGTGCTGCTAACAATATGCCGTCGAGATTTTCTGGTACAAGTTATTACTGGCTTTAGTACAGTGTGCCAGGCCCAGGAACCCTTGCCTACATTCACAGCTCTACCAAGACAAGGCCCAAGAACTTGTTGGGCTATAATCACTGTTCCTATCTAAAATTTTTCAATAGTATTGGCCTGGCCCGGCTGACCAGTTTCATATATATTTTTTTAAGGGTTAGTTTGGAAGCCACAAAACCGGAGAGGATTAAAGAGGCTAAAATATTTTTCTTATTTAAAATTGAATAAGAAGGAGATTTTAACTCATCCTATCCTCTCCGGTTTTTAGACTTCCAAACTAGCCCTAAAGATTTACTTAGCACTGTTAGCAGCTGCCATACATGCATGCATGCAGTACAGCTAGTGAGCACCATGAATGGAGGGAGGAAGCAAGCTAAGCATGCATGCGGCACGTCAGCTCCGCTAGTACTGACGCCGCCGCAGACAGAGGAACAAAGCAAAGCAACCCAACCCAAGTACCCAACGCAGAACCAAACAGATGTCATGCCATGCAAACACAACGCGATGTAATGCAAAAAAAAAAAGCACCGTATGAACAAGAAGCTGGCTGCGGAGGAGATGATTCCAATTCGATCCAATCCAATCAAATCCAGCGCGGGCGGGCGGGCCTGGGTGGAGTGGATCGGAGTCAATCGCCTAATAATTCAGAGAAGAAGCTATATATATACTGTATCCGTCCAGAATTCCACCATCAGTTTCGTCCCGCGTCTGCGCCGGATCTTGCATCCATCGTGGAGGAGTTGGGTACGCTGCCATTATAATTTCTTCAGCAGGCAGAGAGGCAGCCAACACAGCCGCAGTCCAGAGGAACACGCATGCATAGCATACATGCAGCAGCAGGGTACCAAACAGTAGCAGGAGATGGATGCAGAGAAGGGAAAGTTTCAGCCATCGGTGTGTAGTGGCATACATTGTGTCGTCGTTGATATGAGGATCCCCCACAATGCCACAATGCCTACTACCAGTCTGCCCCACACACACACAACACACAGCAGCCTTCTCTCCTACTATACATACTGTCATGTGTGCTTGCTGACATACATGCTGAGCTGCATGACGTGCGTACATGTAGCTCGGTTCACACCTCACAACAAGTGAAACTGGCTAGTAGCAAAGTTAGCTCAAGTGTACTTAACTTACTGTGGAGCAAGCAAGCATGTGCAGGCAAGTCTCTAGTGCTGTGCTGTGTAGTGTACTGGGCTGATCACCCAAACCTGCCTACCAAAACTGTCGTCGTAGCTAGTAGCAGCTAATGTGAGCGTACGTGCCCGCCAGGCCGCCAGGTTGGGCTCCATCAACTCGGGCTTCACAAAGTGCGCTCCAGCCTCCCTACTAGCTAGCTACCTCCTTCCATGGGTGGATCTAGAATTTTCATATGACCCGGACCGAACCAACTAAATTTCCTTCTCTTCCTTTTATCTTAACCATTTTATACTAGATAAATAGATACTTATATAGACTTACATGGATCAAGCCCCGGGCCATGGACCGGGTGGCCCGGGGTGTAGATCCGCTCCTGCCTCCTTCGATCGTGTACTCCTTCCACTACTGGACACAGCTCCTTTGCCGAGTGTCTCAGACACTCGGCAAAGGCTATTTTACACTCGGCAAAGAATGCTCGGCGAACTGTACATCGACAACGGCCTCTTTGCCGAGTACTTTTTGTCGGGCACTCGGCAAAGAAAAGTCACCGTCACGGCGCCAAGTGACGGTGACGGATCCTTTGCCGAGTGTCTTCGTAGGCACTCGGCAAAGGAGGCTTCTTTACCGAGTGTCTAGTGGACTGGCTCTCGGCAAAGAGTCCTCCAGTGGGCCCCTTTGCCAGCCTTTTTGCCGAGTGTGCTGTGCGGCACTCGGCAAAGGAGGCTTTTTTGCCGAGTGTCTAGTGGACTGGCTCTCGGCAAAGAGTCCTCCAGTGGGCCCCTTTGCCGTCCCCTTTGCCGAGTGTGCTGGGCGGCACTTGGCCAAGGTAGCTTCTTTGCCGAGTGTCTTGACCACAGCATTCGGCAAAGAAGGCTTTACCGGTTCCCAGATTTTCTCCTTTGCCGAGTGCCATGGCCATAGCACTCGGCAAAGATACCCTTTGCCGAGTGTTACACTCGACAAAGTGACCAGAAAGTCCCTTTTTATTTGTTTTTGTTGTTCCATCCAAACAAACAAAAGATATATATCATTCACATCACATTATATATCATTCGCATAACAGAATCAACACATTTATCATCAACACCATATATATCACAAATATCACCACATAAATCAGGTTTCACAGCACATAAGTCTCAATAAGTATCTCACAAGACCAAGTATAACTAACATCACCAACACTCACGAATATAAGTCTGGATCATCACAAAACAGGTCATCAACGAGGTGGGCATCTGGACTAGTTCGGCGAAGGGCTGGACGAAGCGTGAGGGTTGTTCGACGCCGCCGATTGACCCTGCACAGAGAAGAGATTGCATGTGTGAGAACATATGAATGTATATCATGCAATACTAAAATTTTGATACTCACAGGAGTAGCGAACTCAGTAGGGTCAGCTGCAGGGAACAACAGAGGTGGTGGAGCATGACCCTGTGCGGCGCCAAGGCTCTGCATGTACGCGAACATCTCCGCCATCCTCTTCTCCAGCTCCTCACGTTGCCTCCTCTCATCATCTAGCTGAGTCTGTAATATTTCGCCCTAATGTTACGATAATGCAAAGAGAAGATATATAATAATCAATGAACGATGAATAGATAAGGAATAACCTGGAGTTGCTGGATACGATGCTGTGAGCTGTCCTGCCGAGGTCGTATGGCTGGGCTCGCGCTCATGCTCCTAGCTCGCACCTGAGATAGAGTGGGAGTGGAGGACGAGTCGATTGCCCCGTCGGCAATCCAGTACCGCCCATGCCTCTTGCCTCCTCCGACCCTCATGAGGACATCTCTGTCGATGTCCTCGGTCCTCGGATCGTAATCTGGCCCGTGGACCTCCTTGGCCATGGCGGTGTACTCACTGAGGCGGCTGTGGACGGCGGGGTTGGTGTACGCCTCGGGCCCGTCATCCGGGTTGTAGGTGATGTCGGACGTCGCCTTCCCCTTGTGGGCCATAGCATATGCCGAGAACGTGGAGCAAGGCGCGCCACCATGTGCCGCCGACTGCGAGATAACCAACGAGATGGTTAGAAATCATGTCTAATCGAAAGTTATATACCTAAATAAAAAAAGAGCGCGTACACATGCTTCCACGTATTTGCCCAGGCTGCGGCTACCTTGATGGTGGGAGGGACCTTACATCATCAAACGCCGTTCCTGGCTAGCGTTGTGCGTCTCGTCCCACCCAGCCGAGCACCACCTCTACACCATCTGCTCCCAGCACTCAGGATGCGCGGCACACCAATGAGGAATCATCTAAAAAATACAAGTACACGGCATATCAGAAGATAAAATTAAGCATATTTAGTACCAATAATAAAGTTTTGTATTTACCTGCAAGTACTGGTCTGGAGTCAACGACATGGTTCGGGCGTCCTTCTTGCTCACCTTCTCCCCAAGGACGGAGCCGTGGTAAGTGACGATGGCCTGGATGCGCGCCTCGTAGTGCATGTCCACGACGAGCTTCTTACAGCTCGTGGTAGCCACCACATCCGCCCTGGCCTCGTATCCAGCCTCGCATCTGAAGAAATCCTACATACAAAGACGATGTATCCATACATTATTTCAAGAATATGCAACAAATGCGACTTATTAAACAATATAGTGCGAGGAAGACTTACCCACAGCTCTTGCTTCACCCGCTCCGCCTTGTTGTTAAATTGTCTGTCGTCCCGATCTACTGCATCGGGAGCGACGGCGTAGTGGTCGTAGGTGTATGCTGGGCTCGTCACTCCGGCGTACTCGACAAGTCCAGGGAAGTGTTTCCTGCATAGAAGGCCGAGGATGCCATTGGGGTTGCGGCCGTGACCCCCTGCAGTCTCCAAAACCATCCAAGACCTGTCCAAGTGATTAAGATAAAGTATTAGTTTCTATTATTAATTTGAACATATAATATGAAAAAGCAGCAACAACATCTAAAGTTACCTACCTCTCTCCATCAAGTCGTATCAGCGGACGTCTGTCACGAAGTATGGGTCGCTGAGGGAGACTCACGGGACCTCGCAGGTAGATACTCCTCGAACCTGAGGAGCCAGAACCTGAGACGTCCTGCTGAGCGGCGGCGTCGTCGTCGTCCTGCTGCGCCGCATCGTCGTCGTCCTGCTGCGCTGCATCGACAGCGGCTTGCTGCTCCACCTGCTGCTGTACGGCGTCGTCCTGCTGCGCCTCCTCCTCCGTCCTACGGGTGCTCCTCCTCCCCCTCTCCCTCCCCCTCCTTGTCCTCGTCCCACTGCCCACCATCTTTGTCCAACAACTTGCAATTAAGAGTAAGCAATTAATCACAAATAAAAAATATGTATTTAGAAACATATGCAAAATAAATGAAATATAGCATTACATCAATTAAAAATAATCTTCATATGTGTCCGGGTTAGCCGGATCATAAGTGTCATCATCAATATCAGCCATTTCATGGTCAACACCATCTGAAGGCGCAATTTCGTCATTGACATTGCCTTCAAGCATTTCTAAGTCATTCTCATTTTGCACCTCATCATCCTCCTCATCAACAACCATTTCAATATCTACTTCCATTCCGATTGCTTCGGTTAAGTCTATCTCAAATCGCCCTTCTAGCCCATCTTCTTGGAAGAACTCTCCGTCATATGTGTCCGGGTCTAAGTTATAATCTTCATCGTTTGGAACAGGTAATTTACCGTACGGTGATACCTTATACACAACATCCCAACCCTTAAGATGTTGTTTCGTTTGGCACACATATGGAAGATAATACACTTGTGTGGCCTATTGGGCCACAATATAGACATCGTCTCCTGGTAAGGTGGAATCCTGTCGAATTTCGACTAGCCCAATATTAGAATGTGTCCGTCTCGTAACTTCAGGGTCAAACCAATGACATTTGAATATCACTGGAGTAAGAGGTTTGGAACCATAAAAATTGAGTTCATATATTTCTTCAATTCTTCCATAATACTCGACCTCGTCAAGCCCGGGCGTAGGATTCTAATTTAGGGGTGTGTATTAGGATTCTCTAATACACATGATTCTAAGTTAGGGGTGTGTATTAGGATTCTCTAAATTTTCTTACAAAAATTAAATCCTAATTGCAAGCCCAACATCACTCGAGTGACTAATGTGTGAGAAAGAATTTAACACCCTAATTTCCAACCCTATAATAGCATTGAAATTCTAAGTATATAAATGCTTGAAGTAAATTGCATCGAGGTTTATGAAAGTTAGTACTTTAAGCACCTGTGTCGCTCCACTTCGGTCTGCGCAGGGAGGATGTCGATGGCCGGAGCGGGGAGTGGTGGAGATGGCACGGCAGGGGCGGCGGCGCTTGGTGGCAGTGGGCAGGGGCGGCGGCGTGCGGCCCGGCGGCGTGGGGGCGGCGTGTGGCCCGGCGACGCTTGGTGGCAGTGCGCAGGGACGGCGCGCGTGCCCGGCGACGCAGGGGAGGCGCGCGGTGGCCGGCGGCGCAGGGGAGGCGCGAGATAGAAGAGAGAAGAAGAGAGGAAGTGAGCAAAGAGAAGAAGAGAGGAAGACGACCGGTGTATTATTCAGCTGCTTTGCCGAGTGCCAGATCGCGGGCACTCGGCAAAGATTTTTTTAAAAATTTAAAAATACATTTTGCCGAGTGCCGCGGACCTGGCACTCGGCAAAGCCATCTTTGCCGAGTGCCGAATGACAGGCACTCGGCAAAACCTTAATTTATTGTTTTTACCCAGTGCTGCCAGGCTAGCACTCGGCAAAGAGAGTCTTTGCCGAGTGTCTTCTTTGGACACTCGGCAAAGTACATTTTTGTTTTTTTATTTCCCCAACTAAATTTTTTATGGTATGTTCCTACACTATATAGACCTACATGTACCATTTTGAGACAATTAGAAAATTGTTTTCTATAGCTAGTAGATTTAGTTCGTTTATTTGAATTTCTTCGAAAAAATCACATTTGAACTGCAGGTCACTCGAAACTTGGAAAACCGTGCATGCAAAAATGATATCCATGCTAGTTAGCACAAGTTACGACCGATTTCAGGAGCGGACCGGAATCTTCGAGCACCATGCTCGCTCAACATGGCCGTGAACTTGCCATATAGCTGTTTAAAAGTTTTATAAAACACAAACAAACTTAGAAAATCATGAAACTTGTCCACGTGTCATGATATCATACGTAGAGTCTGTGATAAAAAAATTTAGAATGTTTGGAGAAAGTTGTGAGACATTATGTGTAGAAACCTAAGAGAACTACACATGAAATCACAGAGTTTCAATGTGGATCTCTTAGGTTTGTACACATAGTGCGTTACAGCTTTCTCGAAACTTTTTCAAATTTTTATCACAGCCTCTACATATGATATCATGACACGTGGACAGGTTTCATGATTTTCTGACTTTGTTTGTGATTTATACAATTTTTAAACACCTGGATGGCAAGTTCACGGTCATGTTGAGTGAGCATGGTGCTCGAAGTTTCCGGCCCGCTCCTGAAATCGGTCGTAACTTGTTCTAAGTAGCATGGATATCTGTCGGGGACCATAATTAGGGGTACCCCAAAGACTCTTAATCTCAGCTGGTAACCCCCATCAGCACAAAGCTGCAAAGGCCTGATGGGCGCGATTAAGGTCAAGGCTCAGTCCACTCAAGGGACACGATCTCGCCTCGCCCGAGCCCAGCCTCGGGCAAAGGCAGCCGACCCCGGAGGATTCACGTCTCGCCCGAAGGCCCCCTCAAGCAACGGACACACCTTCGGCTCGCCCGAGGCCCGGTCTTCGCAGAGAAGCGACCTTGGCCAGATCGCCACGCCAACCGACTGTATCGCAGGAGCATTTAATGCAAGGATCGTCTGACATCTTATCCTGACGCGCGCTCCAGTCGACAAGGCCGAAGTGACCGCAGTCACTTCGCCACTCCACTGACCGACCTAACAGGAATACAGCGTCGCCTGCCCTGCTCCGACTGCCGTGCCACTCGCCAGAGTGAGGTCGACAGCGGCTAAGTCCAGCCTCGGGCGACATAGGAAGCTCCGCCTCGCCCGACCCCAGGGCTCGGCCCCCGTCTCGGCCTCGAAAGATGGACTCCGCCTCGCCCGACCCCAGGGCTCGGACTCGGCCTCGGCTCCGGAAGACGACGAACTCCGCCTCGCCCGACCCCAGGGCTCGGACTCGGCCTCGGCTCCGGAAGACGTCGAACTCCGCCTCGCCCGACCCCAGGGCTCGGACTCGGCCTCGGCTCCAGAAGACGATGGACTCCGCCTCACCCGACCCCAGGGCTCGGACTCAACCTCGACCTTGGAGGAATCGCCACCTCGCCCAAACTCGGGTTCAGACCAGCCACGTCGCCAGGGGGGCCATCATTACCCTACCCCTAGCTAGCTCAGGCTACGGGGAACAAGACCGGCGTCCCATCTGGCTCGCCCCAGTAAACAAGTAATGATGACACCCCGCACGCTCCATGACGGCGGCAGCTCCCAACCTCTTATGTCAGCAAGGAGACGTCAGCGTGGACCCGACAGCCCCGACAGCTGTACTTCCGCAGGGCTCCAGCGCTCCTCCGACGACCACGACATCACATGAACAGGGTGCCAAAACCTCTCTGACTACCACGACGACATGTACTTAGGGCTCTAGCTCCTCTTTGCTAGACACGTTAGCATATTGCTACACCCCCCATTGTACACCTGGGCCCTCTCCTTACGCCTATAAAAGGAAGGACTAGGGCTCTCGTACGGGGAGGTTGGCCGCGCGGGAGAACGGGCCGGCGCGTAAGGCTCTCGCTCTCTCTCTCTCTCGCTCCCGCGCGAACGCTTGTAACCCCCTACTACAAGCGCATCCAGCCGCCCTGGGCGCAGGACAACACGAAGGCCGCGGTTTCCCCTCGCTGTTCTCCCCCCTTTGTGTCCCGTCTCGCGCCGACCCATCTGGGCTGGGGCACGCAGCGACAATTTACTCGTCGGTTCAGGGACCCCCGGGGTCGAAACGCCGACAGTTGGCGCGCCAGGTAGGGGCCTGCTACGTGTTGACGAACAGCTTCCCGTCAAGCTCCAGATGGGTAGTCCCCAGCAACCTTTCCAACCCGGGACGACGCTCCGTTTCGGGAGTCTCGAGTTCATGTCTTCTCGACGGTAGCTACGACATGGTACTTCTTCTTCCACCACGCGACGACGATAATGGCGGCCGTCAGCCCGCCCGCCGGCGGCGGAATCGACGACGTCTTCCCCACGTGGCGGAAGAGCAACATTCAGTTCTGTCCCGTCGCCTCCCCCGCCGACGGAGGAGGAGGCGGGGAAGGCATGGCCAAGCAGGGGGCGACACCTCGTCGGCTGTCGAGCGAGACGACGGCGCCGGTGCCCCAGCGGGGGACACGCCGGGCGTTGACCTCGCGTCGGAGACGAAGACGAGCGTCGTTTCCCTGCAACACGCCAACATCGAGCTGACGGATGACGCCAGCACGCTCGCGAAGGGCTTGCTGGGCGTCGCCCTCGTACCTGAGACAACGGTGCAGTCCGCCCCTGACGCGACTTCGTCACCGCCCGTCGATCAAGAGGTACCGTCCGTTTCCCATCCCATGCCTTTCAGATTCAGCTTCGATCCACCAAGCGACCCCGCTTCGGTGGAGGCTTTCGCAAAGGCATGTCCAAACCCTCTGGGGTACCATGTGCGGTCACCCTGGGACAGACTGACGGCCGTCTCGACCTACGGGCCCTCGGGTTCCGAGGAAGATGACGAGCCCGACTCTGGTTGGGATTTCTCCGGTCTTGGTAACCCCAGTACCATGCGGGACTTCATGACCGCATGTGACTACTGCCTCTCCGATTGTTCCGATGGTAGCCACAACCTCGGCGACGAGGACTGTGGCCCAAGTCGCGAATGTTTCCACGTCGATCTAGGGGGTCTCGGCGAAGGCAACCATCTTGGTATGCCGGAGAACGACGATCCCCCTAGGCCTGCGCCTCGCGTTGACATCCTTCGGGAGCTAGCTGTGGTCCCAGTCCCTACGGGGGGTCAGGACGCACAGCTCGAGCAAATCCGCGAGATGCAGGCCAGGCTCAACGAGGAGGCAGGAACACTTGCGCAGCCTCGGCCGAACCTCGGACAGGAGTAGGCAGGCCGAGCTCCGGCCGGAGAAGCGCGTCATCTGGCCCAGGACGTCTAGCACCGCATCGTCGATGATACCAGGCCAAGGCTGCCCCCGGTTTCCAGTGGGGTCGGCCAGAACCTGGCTGTAGCTGCGATACTACTCCGAGCGATGCCGGAACCCTCCACCACCGAGGGGCGGCGTATCCAGGGAGAGCTCAAGAACCTCCTGGAAGATGTCGCGGTCCGATGGGCCAAAAGCTCTGCCTCCCGAAGGTAGGGGTACCCCCTGGAGCATCGCGTCGCGACTTTCGGATTCGTGCGAGAAGCCTCGGTCCACACGGGGCACACGCGCAACACGACGCCTGCGGCCCCGGGTCGCCTCAGCAACGAGCACCACCACCGCAACCGTCGAGCCCACCTCGACAAAAGGGTGCGCCGAGGCTACCACCCTAGGTGTGGGGGACGCTACGATAGCGGGGAGGATCGGAGCCCCTCGCCCGAACCACCCGGTCCGCAGGCTTTCAGCCGGGCCATACGACGGGCGCCGTTCCCGACCCGGTTCCGAACCCCGACTACCATCACAAAGTACTCGGGGGAGACGAGGCCGGAACTGTGGCTCGCGGACTACCGACTGGCCTGCCAGCTGGGTGGAACGGACGATGACAACCTCATCATCCGCAACCTCCCCTGTTCCTCTCCGACACCGCTCGAGCCTGGCTGGAGCATCTGCCTCCGGGGCAAATCTCCAACTAGGACGACCTGGTCCAAGCCTTCGCCGGCAACTTCCAGGGCACGTACGTGCGCCCTGGGAACTCCTAGGATCTCCGAAGCTGCCGCCAGCAGCCGGGAGAGTCTCTCCGGGACTACATACGGCGATTCTCGAAGCAGCGCACCGAGTTGCCCAACATCACCGATTCCGACGTCATCAGCGCGTTCCTCGCCGGCACCACCTGCCGCGACCTGGTGAGCAAGCTGGGTCGCAAGACCCCCACCAGGGCGAGCGATCTGATGGACATCGCCACCAAGTTTGCCTCTGGCCAGGAGGCGGTTGAGGCCATCTTCCGGAAGGACAAGCAGCCCCAGGGTCGCCAGCCGGAAGACGTCCCCGAGCCGTCCACTCGGCGTGACACCAAGAAGAAGAACAAGAAGAAGTCACAGGCGAAACGCGACACCATCGATGCGGACCTTGTCGCCGCTGCTGAGTACAAGAACCCTCGAAAACCTCCTGGAGGTGCCAATCTCTTCGACAAGATGCTCAAGGAGCCGTGCCCCTATCATCATGGGCCCGTCAAGCACACCCTTGAGGGGTGTGTCATGCTTCGACGCCACTTTCACAAGGCCGGGCCACCAGCGTAAGGTGGCAGGGCCCACAACAACGACAAGAAGGAGGACCACAAGGCAGAGGAGTTTCCCGAGGTCCACGACTGCTTCATGATCTACGGTGGGCAAGTGGCGAACGCCTCGGCTCGGCGCCGCAAGCAAGAGCGTCGGGAGGTCTGCTCGGTAAAGGTGGCGGCGCCAGTCTACCTAGACTAGTCCGACAAGCCCATCACCTTCGACCAGGGTGATCACCCTGACCGCGTGCCGAGCTCGGGGAAGTACCCGCTCGTTGTCTACCCCGTCATCGGCAACGTCAGGCTCACCAAGGTCCTCATGGACGGAGGCAACAGCCTCAACATCATCTACGCCGAGACCCTCGGGCTCCTACAAATCGATCTGTCCTCGATCTGGGCAGGCGCGACGCCTTTTCACGGGATCATCCCCAGAAAACGTGTCCAACCCCTTGGACAACTCGATCTGCCCGTCTGCTTCGGGACTCCCTCCAACTTCCGAAGGGAAACCCTCACGTTCGAGGTGGTCGGGTTTCGAGGAACCTACCACGTAGTGCTGGGGAGACCATGTTCTGCCAAGTTCATGGCCGTCCCCAACTACACCTACCTCAAGCTCAAGATGCCGGGCCCCAACGGGGTCATCACCGTCGGCCCCACGTACCGACACACGTACGAATGCGACGTGGAGTGCGTGGAGTACGCCGAGGCCCTCACCGAATCTGAGGCCCTCATCGCCAACATGGAAGGCCTCCCCAAGGAGGTCCCAGATGCGAAGCGCCACGCCAGCAACTTCGGACCAGCAGAGGCGGTTAAATCCGTCCCTCTCGACCCCAGCAACGACACCTCCAAGCAGATCCGGATCGGCTCCGAGCTCGACCCCAAATAGGAAGCAGTGCTCATCGACTTTCTCCGCGCGAACGCCGAGGTTTTTGCGTGGAGTCCCTCGGACATGCCTGGCATACCGAGGGAAGTCGCTGAGCACTCGCTGGATATCCGAGATGGAGCCCGACCCGTGAAGCAGCCTCTGCGCCGATTCGACGAAGAAAAGCGCAGAGCCATAGGCGAGGAGATCCACAAGCTGATGGCCGCTGGTTCATCAAAGAGGTATTCCATCCCGAATGGCTTGCCAACCCTGTGCTTGTGAAAAAGAAAGATGGGAAATGGCGGATGTGTGTAGACTACACTGGTCTAAACAAAGCATGTCCGAAGGTTCCCTACCCTCTGCCTCGTATCGATCAAATCGTGGATTCCACTGCTGGGTGCGAAACCCTGTCTTTCCTCGATGCCTACTCAGGGTATCACCAAATCAGGATGAAAGAGTCCGACCAGCTCACGACTTCTTTCATCACACCTTTTGGCATGTACTGCTACATTACTATGCCATTTGGTTTGAGGAATGCGGGTGCGACGTACCAAAGGTGCATGAACCACGTGTTCGGAGAGCACATTGGTCGAACGGTCGAGGCTTACGTCGATGACATCGTAGTCAAGACGAGGAGAGCCTCCGACCTCCTCTCCGACCTTGAAACGACATTCAAGTGTCTCAAGGCGAAAGGCGTAAAACTCAACCCCGAGAAGTGCGTCTTCGGAGTCCCCCGAGGCATGCTCTTGGGGTTCATTGTCTCCGAGCGGGGCATCGAGGCCAACCCGGAAAAAATCGTGGCCATCACCAACATGGGGCCCATCAAGGACTTGAAAGGCGTGCAGAGGGTCGTGGGATGCCTTGCGGCTCTGAGCCGCTTCATCTCGCGCCTCGGCGAAAGAGGCCTACCTCTGTACCGCCTCTTAAGAAAGACCGAGTGCTTCACTTGGACCCCCGAGGCTGAGGAAGCCCTCGGGAACCTGAAGGCGCTCCTTACGAACGCACCCGTCCTGGTGCCCCCCGCTGCCGGAGAAGCCCTCTTGATCTACGTCACCGCTACCACTCAGGTGATCAGCGCTGCGATCGTGGTCGAGAGACGAGAAGAAGGGCATGCATTGCCCGTCCAAAGGCCGGTCTACTTCGTCAGTGAGGTACTGTCCGAGACCAAGATCCACTACCCACAAATTCAGAAGCTACTGTACGCGGTAATTCTGACGCGACAAAAGTTGCGACACTACTTCGAGTCTCATCCGGTAACTGTGGTGTCATCCTTCCCCCTCGGGGAGATCATCCAGTGCCGAGAGGCCTCGGGTAGGATTGCAAAGTGGGCGGTGGAAATCATGGGTGAGACAATCTCGTTCGCCCCTCAGAAGGCCATCAAGTCCTAAGTCTTGGCAGACTTTGTGGCTGAATGGGTCAACACCCAGCTTCCGGTAGCTCCAATCCAACCGGAACTCTGGACCATGTTTTTCGATGGGTCGCTGATGAAAACAGGGGCAGGCGCGGGCCTGCTCTTCATCTCGCCCCTCGGGAAGCACCTCCGCTACGTGTTGCGCCTCCATTTCCCGGCGTCCAACAACGTGGCTGAGTACAAGGCTCTGGTCAACGGGTTGCGCATCGCCAACGAGCTAGGGGTCCAACGCCTCGACGCTCGCGGTGACTCGCAGCTTATCATCGACCAAGTCATGAAGAACTCCCACTGCCGCGACCCGAAGATGGAAGCCTACTGCGACGAGGTTCGGCGCCTGGAAGACAAGTTCTACGGGCTCGAGGTCAACCACGTCGCCCTGCGGTACAACGAGACTGCGGATGAGCTGGCGAAGATAGCTTCAAGGCGGACAGCGGTTCCCTCGGACGTCTTCTCCCGAGACCTACATCAACCCTTGGTCAAGACCAGCGACACGACCGAGCCCGAGGCACCCTTGGCATAGCCCGAGGCACCCTCGGCTCAGCCCGAGGCACCCTCGGGTCAGCCTGAGACACCCTCGGATCAGCCCGAGGCGCCCTCGGCTCAACCCGAGGCACCCTTGGCCCCCGAGGGTGAGGCACTGCGCATCGAGGGAGAGCGGAATGAGGTCCCACCTGATCGAGACTGGCAGACCCCGTACCTGCAATATCTCCACCGAGGAGAGCTGCCCCTCGACCGAGCCGAAGCTCGGCGACTGGCGCGGCGCGCCAAGTCATTCGTCTTGCTGGGTGACGGGAAGGAGCTCTACCACCGCAGCCCCTCCAGCATCCTCCAGCGATGCATATCCATCGCCAAAGGCCAGGAACTCTTACAAGAAATACACTCGGGGGCTTGCGGTCACCACGCAACGCCTTGAGCCCTTGTTGGAAACGCTTTCCGACAAGGTTTCTACTGGCCGACCGCGGTGGCCGACGCCACTAGAATTGTCCGCACCTGCCAAGGGTGTCAGTTCTACGCAAGGCAGACGCACCTACCCGCTCAGGCTCTGCAAACAATACCCATCACCTGGCCGTTTGCTGTGTGGGGTCTGGACCTCGTCGGTCCCTTGCAGAAGGCACCCGGGGGCTACACGCACCTACTAGTCGCCATCAACAAATTCTCCAAGTGGATCGAGGTCCGACCCCTAAACAGCATCAGGTCCGAACAGGCGGTGGCATTCTTCACCAACATCATCCATCGCTTTGGGGTCCCGAACTCCATCATCATCGACAACGGCACCCAGTTCACCGGCAGAAAGTTCCTGGACTTCTGTGAGGATCACCACATCCGGGTGGACAGGGCTGCCGTGGCTCACCCCATGACGAATGGGCAGGTAGAGCGTGCCAACGGCATGATGCTGCAAGGACTCAAGCCGAGGATCTACAACGACCTCCACAAGTTCGGCAGGCGATAGATGAAGGAACTCCCCTTGGTGGTCTGGAGCCTGAGGACGACGCTAAGTCGAGCCACGGGCTTCACGCCGTTCTTTCTAGTCTATGGGGCCGAGGCCATCTTGCCCACAGACTTAGAATACGGTTCCCCAAGGACGAGGGCCTACGACGACCGACGCAACCAGACCAACCGTGAAGACTCACTGGACCAGCTGGAAGAGGCTCGGGACGTGGCCTTACTACACTCGGCGCGGTATCAGCAGTCCCTGCGACGCTATCACGCCCGAGGGGTTCGGCCCCGAGACCTCCAAGTGGCGACTTGGTGCTTCGACTACGACAAGACGCCCGAGGGCGGCACAAGCTCACGCCTCCCTGGGAGGGGCCATTCATCATCGCCAAGGTTTTGAAGCCCGGGACGTACAAGCTGGCCAACAGTCAAGGCGAGGTCTACAGCAACGCTTGGAACATCCGACAGCTACGTCGCTTCTACCCTTAAGATGTTTTCAAGCCGTTCATATACCTCGTTTACATATGAAGTCGAACCATCAAGGAAGGGTCGGCCTTGCCTCGGCAAAGCCCGACCCTCCCTCGGGGGCTAGAAGGGGCGAACCCCCTCTGCGTCAAAATTTTCCTCGAAAAAAGTCTTTCGGCAAGAACATTTTTCGTGTTTTTCGACTACTTCGATGATGGGATCCTGAAAACGATGGAGTACACGTAAGCAGGCAAGGCTGACCGAGCCGAGGGACTCCTACGCCTCCGGGATACGGATACCTCACTCATCACCTTCTGCGATAAGTAACTCGCGCTCGGATAAATGGTCCCGCTGACCGAACAAGTCTTAACGCTCGAAGACTCTTCTGCCGAAACGATTTTTCATGCCATCTCGACCATGTCAACAAAAGAATCCTACGGACGAGTAAGAGTACACGTAAGCGGCAAGGCCGACCGAGCCGAGGGACTCCAATGCCTCTGGGATATAGATACCTCACTCATCACCTTCCGTGAGAAGTAACTCTCGCTTGGATGAACGATTCTGCCACCGACAAGCAAGTCTTGACACTCGAAACAAGGGGAAAAGAAACACAGCTTTACAACACGACGATAGTATGTTTGGGCCTCGGCGGCCGCAAAAAACATATGCATACTACAGGCGAACCGATGCTGCAGGCTCAGATGTCGATGGAGAGGGAGCAGCAGCACCCTCGGCGTCAACTCCACCTTCGGCGAAGTCCGACCGAGCCTCGGACGGCAACACGGGCGGAGGATCTCCGCACCGAAGGACGACGTTAGCACCACGCCTGGGCCATCGCCGCCAGGGTCTCCCCCAGGAACCCGGCCCGAGCAGACGGCTCGGTCGGCCGCCCCGAAGCCTCAGCCAGCCGTCCCCCGAGGACACCAGCCCGGCTCGTGGCCTCGGCGACTCGACTCCGGCGTTGGTCCCGGCCAAGCCCCGGCCGATGAAGCTCCCTTTTTCGAGCCAACTCTGCCTCTGTCCGTGCTGGCACCGCTGCCTCCGGCTCTGGCTCATCGAAGAGCGGCCGAGGGTTTCTTTGACTAAACAAGTGAAGCCTCGTGCGGCAAGGTCGACCGAGCTGAGGGATTCTTACGCCTCCGGGATACGGATACCTCACTCGTCACCTTCCGCACAGAGCAACTCACATTTGGTTAAGCGGTTCGGCTAGCCGACAGGCGAGTCTCAGTGCTCGAAAATGAGGGAAAACATGGTATTACACCCAAAAGTACCTACATGTTCAGGCCTCGACAGCCACAATGAACAAACACCGGCACTCAAGGTGCCATTACAAATGGAACTCCGGTTCCACCCCCACAGGCACGAACAACCCCCCACGTTGGAGGGCCTGCGGGGCGACAAAACCCCTGGTGGCTCGCCGACGCTCGCACCGGTAGCAGCAACAACGACCCCCGCTCCGAAGTGGCCAAACAGCAGCAGCGATGACCTCAGGGCGGACGCTGCTGTGACGAGCTCCTCGCCCACGCCCCCACTCGAGGGGCGAGGACAAGCAGAAGGCCATAGATTCGGAGGTCAGTCCGCGGGTGGCACCGACTATCCCGTCGGCAGAGAAACCTCTTCTGGCTGCCTCGGTGGGAGGTGGCACCGGAAGTAGCGCCGAAGCCGCTCAGGCCGGGGAGCCGGGCACGCGGCAGTTGCCAGCGCCACGAACAGCGAACGCCCTTCCCCCCAAACACTGAGGGAAGGAGCGGGCCGCTGCCCGCGCAGAGACAGGCCCCAACTCAGCGCACTCCCCTCCCCAACAAGGATGATGAAGATCCTTGAAGCTGAGGGCGGGGCAGAAGCCGCAGCCCGGCTCGCTTCTCCCCACCATCGAACTGGTGGTCACCGTCTTGGGTGACCACCGGCGAGGGGATGTAGCCGGGCTGCATGATGAAAATCCTTGAAGCCGAGCGATGGCTGAAAGGTACCAACTTCCGCGAAGTTGCGTTCCTCCAACAACAGCAAGACGAAAGCGACGCGAGCGCTCCCCATCCGGGGGCTCGGAAGGTGGAAGGATGCGATACATGGAGTGCGAAGACATGGTTGCCATCCAAGGGGGTCACCCTCCTTTTAAAGGCGACTCTCCCCACTTGCGTCCTTAGCCGTCGCAGACTGAGTCTTCTCCAACACGCTCCAAGGTCCTCCCCCTACGACGCGGGGGCTGGGTCCCACGCGTCATGCAAGCTGCCCCAGGATAGAAGGAGCCAAACCGCCGCGCGCGGAGCGCACAACGGCCCAGCGGTTACAAGCATTCCACCACTATCACCCGGACCAGCAGGAGAAAAAGCAGACCACCATGCAGGCGGCATGCAACCGCACCAAGAGGGTGCACCCTTCCGACTTCGCCGCGTCCAGCATGGAGGCCCAGGCCCACACGTCATGTAACCGGCGCGCCGGTTACTACGTGCGAGAAACTGCACCGCCACTCGCGCCAGTCCTGCGCCTCCTCGACTGCGGAACCGGTGCCGCAACTCGAGGCAATCCTGCGCACGACCCAGCAGTGCCAACCAGGCACGCCGGTCACGGGTCAGTCAGCCGCGGGAGAAGGCGCGACGGTCGATACGGCCAAAAATGGGCCGGCAGTAATGGCGATGGCTGGCGGGCGGAAGCAGCAGTCAAATCATCTGCAGGCTCACGTCCCCTCCTGGAACAGCGAGAGAACCCTCTCCCACGGTGTGAAGACGACGCGCCCGTGTTCCGTTCCTCGAACGGCTCGCGCACGCACAACGGCTGCCCCGCGAACCACTCGTCCCGTCGCATTAACTCTGCGGCAGGGCAGGCGGCACCTTTGGCAGGCAAAGCGGGCGACGCTTCACCTCCGCCGTAATGACCGCATCAAAAAGGTACGCCATGACGTTCGATTTCGTATCCTTTTCCACTTTCTCTTTCTCTCTCTTGCCACAGGGACCGGGAAAGGGGATACTCCGAAAGGGATCCTTCTCCACGAAGGAAACGGGCCCCAAGCCCCCTACTGATCAGAGGTTCGAAGGCTGGCCCCTCGGAAGGGTTTGACAGCCGCCTCAGAGCACTCGGGCTCCGCGCCCACTACTGGTCAGAGGTTCGAAGGTTGGCCCATTGGAAGGGTTCAACAGCCGCCTCAGGCCGCTCGGGCTCCGCGCCCACTACTGATCAGGGGTTCGTAGGCTGGCCCCCGAAGGGTTCGACAGCCGCCTCAGAGCACGCAGAGCGAGGGATGACCCTGGGTACGTTCGATACATAACCAAGGCTCGAGCTACGCTCCCGAGGTACCCTAGGACATTTCCGAGACCAGCGGGAGCGATTTTCGTAACGGAATCCCACCAGAGGGAGGCATCGAGCCCTCGGACCGCGTCAAAAGGGGACCGGGTCCGGCGAATCACCCGCAGGTACTTTTGGAGCGCACCTCCGGGCCACTAGCCGACCCCTAACGAATGGGGCACAGGCGTCCACTCGGATTACCCGCTAGCAACTCACCGGAGACACCATGTTCGGCGCCCTCCGAGGGCAGCATGGCGCTTCCCCCCTCCTCCTTGCGGAAAGGCGACGTAGGGGCGTATGAAAAAAGCCGAGTCTGTCCTTGACCGTCCTCTCGCTCTGTGCGAAGGCTTGGGGGCTGCTCTCGCGAACCCGGCTCCGGCCAAACCGTTGACAGCGTCAATATACCAGCCCGAGAACTTGGGACTCGATATGCACCCGGGCTACGACCAGTTCGCATGAGGGAACGACCAAACCGACCGAGCCATCACGAAAGGCACTAAGACCTCAAAGGAGTCAAAACACTCCTCCGAGGCCTCGGGGGCTACACCCGGCGGGTGCGCTCGCGCGCACCCACCGGAACAAAATGCAACCGAGAAAGGCCAGTCCCCTTGCAAAAAAGTGCGACAAAAGCCTCCAAGCGAGTGCCAACAAGACTCCTAATTAGGGGTACCCCCAAGACTCCTAATCTCAGCTGGTAACCCCCATCAGCACAAAGCTGCAAAGGCCTGATGGGCGCGATTAAGGTCAAGGCTCAGTCCACTCAAGGGACACGATCTCGCCTCGCCCGAGCCCAGCCTCGGGCAAAGGCAGCCGACCCCGGAGGATTCACATCTCGCCCGAAGGCCCCCTCAAGCAACGGACACACCTTCGGCTCGCCCGAGGCCCAGTCTTCACAGAGAAGCGACCTTGGCCAGATCGCCACGCCAACCGACCGTATTGTAGGAGCATTTAATGCAAGGATCGCCTGACATCTTATCCTGACGCGCGCTCCAGTCGACAAGGCCGAAGTGACCGTAGTCACTTCGCCGCTCCACTGACCGACCTAACAGGAATACAGCGCCGCCTGCCCTGCTCCGACTGTCGTGCCACTCGCCAGAGTGAGGTCGACAGCGGCTAAGTCCAGCCTCGGGCGACATAGGAAGCTCTGCCTCGCTCGACCCCAGGGCTCGGCCCCCGTCTCGGCCTCGGAAGATGGACTCCGCCTCGCCCGACTCCAGGGCTCGGACTCGGCCTCGGCTCCGGAAGACGACGAACTCCGCCTCGCCCGACCCCAGGGCTCGGACTCGGCCTCGGCACCGGAAGACGACGAACTCCGCCTCGCCCGACCCCAGGGCTCGAACTCGGCCTCGGCTCCGGAAGACGACGAACTCCGCCTCGCCCGACCCCAGGGCTCGGACTCGGCCTCGGCTCCGGACGACGACGAACTCCGCCTCGCCCGACCCCAGGGCTCGGACTCGGCCTCGGCTCCGGAAGACGATGGACTCTGCCTCGCCCGACCCTAAGGCTCGGACTCAACCTCGACCTCGGAGGAATCGCCACCTCGCCCAAACTCGGGTTCGGACCAGCCACGTCGCCAGGGGGGCCATCATTACCCTACCCCTAGCTAGCTCAGGCTACGGGGAACAAGACCGGCGTCCCATCTGGCTCGCCCCAGTAAACAAGTAATGATGACACCCCGCACGCTCCATGACGGCGGCAGCTCCCAGCCTCTTATGTCAGCAAGGAGACGTCAGCGTGGACCCGACAGCCCCGACAGCTGTACTTCCGCAGGGCTCCAGCGCTCCTCCGACGACCACGACATCACATGAAAAGGGTGCCAAAACCTCTCCGACTGCCACGACGACATGTACTTAGGGCTCTAGCTCCTCTTTGCTAGACACGTTAGCACATTGCTACACCCCCCATTGTACACCTGGGCCCTCTCCTTACGCCTATAAAAGGAAGGACCAGGGTTCTCGTACGGGGAGGTTGGCCGCGCGGGAGAACGGGCCGGCGCGTAAGGCTCTCGCTCTCTCTCTCTCTCTCGCTCCCGCGCGAACACTTGTAACCCCCTACTGCAAGCGCATCCAGCCGCCCTGGGCGCAGGACAACATGAAGGCCACGGTTTCCCCTCGCTGTTCTCCCCCCTTTGTGTCCCGTCTCGCGCCGACCCATCTGGGCTGGGGCACGCAGCGATAATTTACTCGTCGGTTCAGGGACCCCCCGGGGTCGAAACGCCGACAATATCATTTTTGCATGCACGAGTTTCCAAGTTTCGAGTGACCTGCAGTTCAAATCTGAAATTTCCGAAGAAATTCAAATAAACAAACTAAATCTACTAGCTATAGAAAACACTGTTATAATTGTCCCAAAATGGTACATGTAGGTCTATATAGTGTAGGAACATACCACAAAAAGTTTGGTGACCAAAATAAAAAAATAAAAATAAGCTTTGCCGAGTGTCTACAGAGGACACTCGGCAAAGACTCTTTTTGCCGAGTGCAAGATATTTGACAGGGCTGAGAGGCTAAATTTGCACAGGCTGAGGGTCCGTTTCCTGGGAATCCCATTTTATATTACCAAAGGATTTTCATTTTTTTCAAGAAAAAATTAGTTCATTTTCTTTGGAAAAAATGAAAATCTCTTGGAAAAATCGGTTCCCAAATTAGTCCTATGGGCGTGTTTGCGAACCTGTGGCTGGCCAGCTCGGCCCGTTCAACTGGTCCAGGTTGAGGCTAGCCTGTCCCAGCTACTGCAACTAATTTTGTTTGCGCACTTGTACCATACGAGCCTGGCTCAGACGAGCTGGTGTTTGTCACCCAGTATGCAGCCGGCCTAGAAGACTAAAACTACCTAAACGCGGAATACTTGCGCCACGAACAGCCAGGCTCCCAGGAAACGGACCCTGATCTCGTTTCTGTGGAGCCATGCTGAGAGGCTAAATTTGCACGCGCACAGCCAGGCTCCCGAGCAAGCCAGACGATACAAACACGAGAGCTGCAGCCCAGGAGCGCAGCTAGGCCGTCGGGCCATGGCGGCAAACACACCCTAACAACATACCTGATATTTTCCTCGTGCGGAGAAGAAAAATAAAGGGAAAATTAAAGGGACACAAACTGTTGTATAACTTTGCTCTTTCTTGTAGCTCAAAACTGACAGGATTTGTAGCTCAAATAATCAATGGGGTTTCTTTTTTCTGTTTCCGTCCGCTTCCCTTCCATATATATAGTAGAATCCTATTACTACTGCTCGATGATGCTTTTAGGGCACAAAATCGAAAATAAATAACGCTAGTATTGAATATCATTTCCATAAAAAAGTAGTACTATATTTATATTATATTATTCGGTAGTACAAACTGCGCTAAATAAAAAAAATGTGCTGAAAAATACAGTCAATGTGTGATTGAAGCCGATCGATGCTGGTAAATGGAGTTGTATATATGTTGAGCATTAAAAAAATACGCTAACGGTCTTGCGTAGTGCAGTGGACCACGTACGTATTTTCCCCATTGGTACTGAGTGGTAGATGCTGCACGTCGTTGCTGTACGTCTGTGAGTGCATGCATGCATATGTCTCACCTTTCATTTGCTTCTCTCTATGAGTGGTGGGCTCTCCCACAGTACCGCTGGGTAATATATGCGTGGCACCAACCAACAGGTACCTGCGACGTGTTCGTCCCAGCTGTCTATAGCATAACATAAATTACATAATGTTGTCTGTGCATGAGTACCCCAGGCGAGTTCCAAGGCAAAGGGCAAAGGGGTTCTTCTCTCCACTGGCTGCTTTGAGCTGGCTTATGGTTATGGGTGTGTTTGATTCATCCTTCTATCTGCTTTCGTTTCGGAAAAGCAGAAACTAATAAACTAAAGGGTCTTCAGCAGTTCACCTTTTCTATAGTTACTTTGAAAAAGCAGCCTTTTTATACAAATTTGCTGCTTATCCATGTTCGTCATGTCAATAAAGAGATATGGTAAATATAAACTAAATATAATTAAGAAAAATAAGTGTTATAATAAAAGTAAATAAAAAATACTTATTATTCTCTTCGTCCTAAAATATAGTTCTTCTTTCTATCCTCCCACTTTCTTCCGTCCATATTCATCCAAATGGTAATGAATATGGACGTACATAGAAACTATATTCATTAATGATTAGCCTAAAATAAATTATATTTTTTTATAGAGGGAGTATTAAAAAAATATTAGTAAAAAATATTTTTACTATAAAAAATAAAAGATGTTAGATATATTGATTAAGAGATATAAATTAAACAAACTGCATATAAACAATATACAATTTATTTATAGTAGATAACTAACAACAGTTTGAACCAAACGTCATTTAGTATTTTCACAACAGACAGCAGAAAACAAGTTTTCTCACAATAGACAGCAGAACCAAACGCACCTATCTATTTCTTGTGCAAATGAGGACTGGTGGGTCATATATAGGTCTAGGATATGTTCCATATATTAAATAAAAGCATGATGATGTGCTCTGTTCTTGAATATCTGTCGTCCGCTAGTTTATTTTTGAACTAATCTACGACAAATAAAAAAGATCGGAGAAAGTATTATATTTAAGCTAATTAAGATCTAGGCCCGAATCTAGCCGACCCTTGACACTGCAAACTTGACCACTTATTTCAAATTATTTGTTAGTTTGAAAACATATGACTTAGGCCATGTTTCAATCTCACGAGATAAACTTTAGCAGCTTTTTTAGCTACTTTTAGCCATTTGTAATCTAAACAAGAGAGCTAATAGTGGTAATTGAAGCTAAACTTTAGCACTTCAATTTATATGGCTAAAATTTAGCAGGAAGCTAAAGTTTATCCTGTGAAATTGAAACGGAGCCTTACTTGTGCATATTATATATTGCAAAAAAAATACTTTTGTATTGTTGTTGGGCCATCAGCGTAATTATGATGGCGGGAAGAATGGCCTAACGAATCTTTGGCACTGGCACTCGTCACTCGATCCGTCCTAAGCTAGCCCTACAGGTATATATAAATACAATCGTTGCCGCCAAACTCGGAAGCTGATTAAAGCACCATCAATCCAAGGAAGCTACTACGTACTCACAGCAAAGCAGCTAAATGGAGTACAGCTCCAGCGACACGGCCGTCTGCACCGTGGCCGCGGCCGCGGCCGCGGCGTCGTCACCTCCGTCGTCGCCACAGCCACAGCCGGCGGCGGTGGTGCTGAGCCCGTGCGCTGCGTGCAAGATCCTCCGCCGCCGCTGCGTCGACCGCTGCGTGCTGGCGCCATACTTCCCGCCCACGGAGCCGCACAAGTTCGCGACCGCGCACCGGGTCTTCGGCGCCAGCAACATCATCAAGCTCCTCCAGGTCAGTCAGTATAGTCCACACACTCTACACGCCATTGTGTTTTGTGTGCGCCGCACGTACGCAGCAAGGCAACCACACTTACGCATGCATAATGCATGAGTGACGACGACTGACCGATGGCATGCATGCGGCAGGAGCTGCCGGAGGAGCACCGCGCCGACGCCGTGAGCAGCATGGTGTACGAGGCGGCGGCGCGCATCCGGGACCCCGTGTACGGCTGCGCCGGCGCCATCTGCCAGCTGCAGAAGCAGGCTAACGAGCTCAAGGCGCAGCTGGCGCGCGCGCACGCCGAGCTCGCCTGCGCCCGCGCCCAGCACGCGCACCTCCTCGCGCTCCTCTGCGTCGAGGTCGCCGCCGCCGCCGACTCCTCCTCCTACTCCGCCTCGCACCACCAGCTAGCCGTCGTCGCCGCCAACCCCATGGTGGCCGTGGCAGCCGCCGACGCGCAGGCAGCCGACGCGCTCTACGTCGTCGACGGCGCCGGTGCCGCCTGCCTGCAGATGCAGGCCAGCTGGGGCGACGAGGCGCTCTGGACATGAGCTCCATATCAATCCCCGCACCTACGCTACGACCTGCGCTAGCTGTTCGTCATTCGTCAATGCAACGTATATGTAATTAAGTATACAAGTTACACATATACGTACGTACGTACAGTCAGCCAACATGTGTATTTGGAGGTGGGAGGGGAATAGGTATAAGTGTAAGTTTTATTTACTCATCGGTTAAATGTTATAATTCCATGTTACCCAAAGGGTTAACGTGGTTAACTGGCTCCACTGCTTGGTTCTGAAAACAAACACAAAGGTTCAGAGAGAGTTCAGACATTTTTCTGAACCTAGCAGCTGTCCGTTTGGCAATCATTACGAGGACAGGTGCTGGAATTATATATATATATATATATATATATATATATATATATATATATATATATATATATAAGAATGTGGAATGATTCTAAAATCCTAGCAATCGTTGTATATCCACAATTAAGGAGTGCCTAAACAAGACTCCTGCGTGCAGAACTGGAGCCACCACACGAACAATTAGTAGTTAAGAACATGTTCAGTTCATCATTGGCACACCAATGCATATACTAAACGATTGATCGTTGAACAGCATTATTAAATATATTGTGAGAGGTTGAAACGGAATCTAACTAATTCCCCAGTAGAGGCTTGTTCGGTTATTTTCAATCTATACGGATTTGAGGGGATTGGTACGGATTGAGAGAGATTTTGACTTACTAGGGATTGAAATCTCCTCTATCCCACTCAATCCATATTGATTGAGGTAGAACCGAACAAGCCCTAGATGAACTTTTTTCATCCATCAGCGTCAGTAGATAGATGGTCTTCAATTGTACTACACCCCTATGGCCCTATATATGATGGACTTTTTCAGACATCTACCTGTATCAGTTAGCTTAGCTAGCTTCCTCTGGATCGGCACAGCTTGCACATCGATCGGATCTCAAGCAGAAAAAAGAACAGTAAGACCAACTCCAGCAACGACGCGTACTCTACTACGGATCCGCATTTTGCACGCCCGAAGCCACTATTCCGCCCTCCAGCAGGCTCCGCATCACACTCCGCAAAATGGACGCCGTGTACCCTGACTCCCCATTTCCACGCATTCTCTCTCCTCTCCGCAGCTCTCTGCTCGCGCGCGCGGCTGCTCGCGGGCCCCACGTGTCATAGACTGCATGCGGAGTGTAAATACGGAGTCTGCTGGAAACGGAGACGGATACGGAGAGGAGAGAGAACCTGTTGGCCGCGCGTTTTAGGGATACGGAGACTCCGTCTGCTGGAGTTGGTCTAATGCAGTTTACCTAGCTCATCCGATCCATTCATTCGTTCATTAGTTGGTCAAAACAAACAGTACATGCCACTATTACAAATTAGCCGATTTAATTAATTTGATGCTAACGAATTAATGGCTCTATATATATATATATATGAACACGTACGGTACGGGTTACTAAAATATAGCAACCAGGCATGTGTTTCTAGCTTCATAGCTAACAGCTAGCAAGCAGCAAACATGTACAGGAGTCTTGTTTAGGCTATCCACACTCATACAACCCTAAATTTTTACTCTAAAAGGAATATTCTATCCTAATCAGCAAAATTCTTTACTCTATACCACAATCCTCCGCACTCATGTTTACTCTATATCTCAACTCTATACCAATTATCATATATAATATTATTTACACCAGGCAAGCAGCTGAGGGAGTCACGGTCCGCTCACCCACGTGGCACCGCGCGGCTGGCTGGTTGAGATAGCGTTCAGCATCGTACAAACCCTGCCAGTGCCGTTCGAAGCCGCCCACGCTAAAATAGAGTTCCGCATCGAGTACACGGCTGCAGCATTGAGTACACGCTATGTCGAGTAGCGTTCGGGGTCCAGTCTGCCGCTGCGCTCAGCCTTAGGCATGTATTTCAGTTACGTATGTCTAATCATGGTAGGACAATATATCATATATGTGCATGCATAGGCAGGGAGGAAAAAAAATACTCAAATTAATGAACACTGCACGTTGACCTACCTAACGGCCTTCTTATATCTATCTGGATTCTGGACCACATGCCTGCAGATGGTTCCAAAGTCCAGTGCCAAACCAGTGAGAGAGGGGTGACGCTTACTAGCTACATATACAAAAGCAATATGCATGCATGATAAACCATACACTACCGGAATCGCGTTCTTTGCCGAGTGTCTGTCTAAGACACTCGGCAAAGGCTATTTTACACTCGGCAAAGGCTTTGCCGAGTGTAACACTCGGCAAAGAACACTCGGCAAAGAACACTCGGCAAAGATTTCATCGGCAAAGGGTTCTTCGCCGAGTGCTTTTTTTACCGAGGGTTTTTTGCGTGGCACTCGGCAAAGAGCTCTTTGCCGAGTGCCCGAAATAAAACACTCGGCAAAGAATATGGCACTCGGCAAAGAGCCAAATTCCGGTAGTGATACCTGATCAATACATGTAAGTAACACTGTTAGTATTTGTTTAGCAGATATGCATGTGGATCCTACAGAGAGGCTGTGTGTGTAGTGTGTGTTGCAGCAAGAGTTCTGCTGGAGCTGACAGAACTAGCTAGTTCACTTGTGTGTCTGCGATTGCTCACTACCGGAATCCGAGCCTTTGCCGAGTGCCGGCCGCTTTGCCGAGTGCCTTTTCTCGGGCACTCGGCAAAGACGGCTTTGCCGAGAGCCGCACTCGGCAAAGCTGGGCTCTCGGTAACGAGCGCCTTTACCGAGCGTAGGACACTCGGTACACGTCTACACTCGGCAAATACGTGTTTGCCGAGTGTCAAACACTCGGCAAAGGGGGCTCTCGGCAAAGGGCCGTCAGCGGACGTCCCAAAGCTGACGGCCGTCAGTCTTTGCCGAGTGCCAACCGCCGGCTCTCGGCAAAGATGCTTCTTTGCCGAGTGCCGCGCATCTGGCACTCGGCAAAGGAAGCTTTACCGAGTGTCTTATCCAGACACTCGGCAAAGTACATTTTAATTTTTTTGATTTTGTCTCCCAAACTTTTTGTGGTATGTTCCTACACTATGTAGACCTACATGTATCATTTGTGGACAATTATAACAGTGTTTGCAATATCTAGTAGATTTAGTTCGTTTATTTGAATTTCTTCGGAAAATTTAGATTTGAACTGCAGATCACTCGAAACTTGGAAAACCGTGCATGCAAAAATGATATTCATGTTACTTAGCATAAGTTACGACCGATTCCAGGAGCGGACCGGAAACTTCGAGCAACATGCTCACTAAACATGGCCGTGAACTTGCCATCCACATGTTTAAAAATTGTATAAAACACAAACAAAGTCAGAAAATCGTGAAACTTGTCCACGTGTCATGATATCATATGTACAGGCTGTGATAAAAAATTGAAAATTTTTTGAGAAAACTATGACGCGCTATGTGTACAAACCTAAGAGATCCACATTGAAACTCTATGATTTCATGTGTAGTTCTCTTAGGTTTCTACACATAGTGTCTCACAACTTTGTCCAAACATTCTCAATTTTTTATCACAACCTGTACATATGATATCATGACACGTGGACAAGTTTCATGATTTTCTGACTTTGTTTGTTTTTTATACAATTTTTAAACATGTGGATGGCAAGTTCACGACCATGTTTAGTGAACATGTTGCTCGACGTTTCCGGTACGCTCCTGGAATCAGTCGTAACTTATGGTAAGTAACATGAATATCATTTTTGCATGCACGGTTTTCCAAGTTTCGAGTGACCTACAGTTCAAATCTGAATTTTCCGAAGAAATTCAAATAAACGAACTAAATCTAATAGATATTGCAAACACAGTTATAATTGTCCCCAAATGGTATATGTAGGTCTACATAGTGTAGGAACAAACCACAAAAAGTTTGGTGGCAAAAACCAAAAAAAATACAAATGTACTTTGCCGAGTGTCAGATGGTGACACTCGGCAAAGTATGCTTTGCCGAGTGCCGCCCGAGTAGACACTCGGCAAAGAAGCGTAAAGTATACTTTGCCGAGTGTCACCTGTCCGACACTCGGCAAAGGAGTTTTTGCCGAGTGTCGCCGATCTGACACTCAGCAAAGGTTATTTAAAAAATAAAAAAAAATCTTTGCCGAGTGCCACATCGCGGGCACTCGGCAAAGAAGTAAAATAACTGTCCGACTGTTCTTCTTTCTCCTTTCTCTTCTCTCACGCTCTCTTCCCATCTCTGCCCGCGCCGCCGCGTCTGCTGTCGCCGCCGCGCCGCGCCTCTCTGCCCGCCGTCGCGGCCTCCCCACGCCGCAGCCTCCCCACGCCGCGCCTTTCTTGCCCGCCGCCGCGGCCTTCCCACGCCGGCTGCCCGCCGTCGCGGCCTTCCCACGCCGGCTGCCCGCCGCCGCGGCCTCCCCACGCCGGCCCCTTGCCGCGGTCGTGTGCCCGGAGCACGCCGCGCCCCCCACACTCAGGCGCCCGCCCGCCTGCTCGCCGAGGTGGCTACTCGCCGCGCCGGGCTCCTCGGCCGTGCCCGCCGCGCCGTCTGCCCGCCCCCGCCCCGCGGCCGTGCCCGCCGCACCCGCTCGCTCGTCGCGCCGCCGCCTCGCCGCCCTAGGTATAACAATATTATTTGTTGCGTGTTTATATGCGTGTTTATATGGGTGTTCATGAATTTATGCATGTTTATATGATTTAATTTGAACAAACACATGTTTATATTAATGTAATCAAAGTAGACATGTTATGCATGGATTTCCGGCCATCGTGCCGTTGAATTATGCGTGGATGTCAGCCATCGTGCTGATAGTTTTATTTGCAGGATTTTGAAACCTCCCCGTGCAGGGGAGGTGCTGCCGAAATTTTCTGTTGCTAGGCTTTTGTATTAACAGACTTGTGTTTCTTTTTTACAGAGAAGATACTTGTCTTCCTAGCCGCTGCGGGTCTCCCTGCACCGCGTCCCGTCGCCACTGCACCGACCCGCCACAGCCCCACCAGCCTGACTCCACCGCCACCCTAGGTATAACCTCTACATCCGCATCATGGTCGTAGATCACCTAACCCAGTTAGGCGTCTCCCGTTCGAAAGTGATACGGTGTAGATATGCAGATCTTTGCATATCTACAAATGTATCAGTTTCGAATTGTCCACGTTTTTTGGACAGCCCGCGGTTGCGTAGATGGTGTTAGTTTCATGCTCTACTCCGGTCTGAGATAGAGTTTCGGCGTCACCTCCCTGTTGTTCTCCGGACAGTACACTCTCCCTGCCAGGACGTGTATCCGGAGAACAGCGGGGAGGTGCTGCCGAAATTCTATCTCGGATCGGAGTAGAGCATGAAAACTAACTCCATCTACGCAACCGCGGGTGGGATTAGGACCTATCGTCACCTATTAGAAGGTAGGAACGTAGTGTACATGCATTACATGTCTATATTAAACTATACTCGGTTATATATGTTAGAGGATGGAGGACCGTGAGTGGATGTACACGGGCCGTAGAGGAAGGAACGATGTCACCACTGAATGGATTAGAAAGACCGATGATTTCGTGGAACGGGCATATGGCGAAGCTGCTAAAGGAGCGAGTCTAGTCCCATGCCCGTGCAGCAAATGTGACAACCGGAAAAGAAAACCAAAGAAGACCATGGTAGAACATATTTGGAAGAATGGATTTACGCCGGGCTATACTCGGTGGATATTTCATGGTGAAGCGCATCGTACGAGAGAAGAGGTGCTGAGACAACGTGTCGAGGATTATGACGCGGATGCGGGGGTAGCGGATATGTTGAACGACTATCAGGAGGCACAGTACACGGGAGGATGTATGGATGACGAGCCAGAGCCGACTGCAAAGGCGTTCTACGACATGTTCGACGCGGCACAGAAGCCCCTTCACGGCCAGACAAAGGTTTCTCAACTTGATGCCATTGGGCGTGTAATGGCGTTCAAGTCGCAGTACAGCATCAGTAGAGATGCATTCGATGGCTTGTTGACAGTTATTGGGAGTCTGCTTCCGGATGATCACATTCTGCCAAAGAGCATGTACGAGGCACAGAAACTACTTCGTGCACTTAAGATGACGTATGAGCAGATTCATGCTTGTCCGAAGGGCTGCGTGCTATTTAGGAAAGAATACGCGGAGGCAAAGTACTATCCCAAGTGTAATTCGTCTAGGTTTATGGAGGTAGACTCTGGTGATGGACAGAAGAGGCAGCTCGACATCCCCTTGACAATCCTACGACACCTTCCGTTCATACCGAGGATCCAGCGTCTTTACATGACAGAGGAATCCGCGAAACAGATGACATGGCACAAAAATGGAAAACGATACAATCCTGACAAGATGGTGCACGCGTCAGATGGTGAAGCATGGAAACACTTTGATGACATTCACCGTGAGAAAGCCGAAGAGGCTCGTAATGTACGTGTTGCGTTGGCCACAGATGGGTTCAATCCCTATGGAATGAGCGCTGCCCCGTACACATGTTGGCCCGTGTTTGTTATCCCAATCAATCTCCCCCCTGGTGTGTGCTTTCAAAGGCAGAATATATTCGTGTCGTTGATAATTCCCGGACACCCGGGGAACAAAATGGGCGTGTACATGGAGCCTTTGATCGATGAATTGGTACGTGCCTGGGAGGAAGGGGTATGGACATATGACCGAGCTACGAAGACAAACTTCAGAATGCATGTTTGGTACCAGTACTCCATGCATGACTTACCGGCGTATGGGCTATTCTGTGCCTGGTGTGTTCACGGTAAATTCCCATGCCCAGTTTGCAAGGAAGCTCTCAGGTTCATTTGGTTGAAAAAGGGTGGCAAATATTCGTCCTTCGATAAACATCGACAATTTCTTCCTGCTCACCATCCATTCCGCCTAGACATCAAGAACTTTACGAAAGGTGTCGTAGTGACAAACCGCCCACCTGCAATGATGACTGGTGCCGAAATTCGTCAACAGATAGATGGGCTCGTGGCCAATACAGAAGGTGGTTTTGTGGGATATGGTGAGCAGCATATGTGGACACATAAGTCTGGCTTGACTCGACTCCCCTATTATGATGACCTGCTCCTTCCACACAACATTGACGTGATGCACACTGAAAAGAATGTTGCCGAGGCACTGTGGGCAACAATTATGGACATTCCTGATAAGTCAAAGGATAATGTGAAGGCAAGAGTGGATCTGGCAGCGTTATGTGATAGACCAAAACTAGAGATGAAGCCGCCAAGTGGGGGAAAGACGTGGAGAAGGCCTAAGGCCGATTTCGTCCTAAGCAGGGCCCAGAGGAAGGAAGTACTTCAGTGGATAAAGATGTTGATGTTCCCTGATGGATATGCAGCTAACCTGAGTAGGGGGGTGAACTTATCTACTATGCGAGTCTTAGGGATGAAGAGTCATGACTTCCACATATGGATTGAACGGATTCTTCCTGCGATGGTTCGAGGCTATGTCCCTGAGCATGTCTGGCTAGCGCTTTCAGAGTTGAGCTATTTCTTCCGTCAGCTTTGTGCAAAAGAGTTATCTCGGACCGTGGTTGCAGACTTGGAAAGATTGGCCCCCGTGTTACTGTGTAAGCTTGAAAAGATATTTCCACCTGGCTTCTTCAATCCAATGCAGCATTTGATTCTTCATCTCCCCTATGAGGCACGAATGGGGGGCCCCGTGCAGGGACGTTGGTGCTATCCAATCGAGAGATGTCTAAAGACTATTCGAAAGAAATGTAGAAATAAATGCAAAATCGAGGCTTCCATTGCAGAGGCATACATTCTAGAGGAGGTCTCAAACTTCACAACAACTTATTATGGTGACAAACTGCCGAGCGTGCATAATCCACCCCCTCGTTACAATGATGGCGACAATGAATCGAACCTTAGCATATTTCGAGGCCAACTCGGAAGCGCAAGTGGCTCGACCACCAAGACCCTGACACATGAAGAGTGGCGGCATATCATGCTATACGTATTGACCAACCTTAAAGAGGTGACGCCATACATGGAACAATTTCTTCATGAATTCTGGCGTCGATCAAGGGACCCCACTCCACAGGAATATGACGCTCTTCTTAGAAAGGGTGCGAGAAATGGGTTGCCCGATTTCATTTCCTGGTTCAAACATAAGGTACGTGCTTAGTTTGTAAAAGAGATACGTCTTTAAACTCAATTTAGTGTCTTTTAACTTGCGAATACTTGCAGGGCCAAAGAGATCCGTCTATGAGTGCCGAATTGAGACAAGTAGCCAACGGCTTTGCTTATAGGGTCAAGAAATATTCTGGGTATGACGTCAATGGATACCGTTTTCGCACAACACACTACGACAAAAGTCGGCCCAATCGGAAAACAACGTGTTCTGGGGTCTTTACGCCGGGCCTTGACAATGTCGATTATTTTGGACGAATCGAAGAAATATATGAGCTCAATTTTTATGGTTCCAAACCTCTTACTCCAGTGATATTCAAATGTCATTGGTTTGACCCTCAAGTGACGAGACGGACACATTCTAATCTTGGGATAGTCGAAATTCGACAAGATTCCACCTTAGCAGGAGACGATGTCTATATCGTTGCCCAACAGGCCACACAAGTGTATTATCTCCCATATGCGTGTCAAACGAAAGAACATCTTAAGGGTTGGGATGTTGTGTATAAGGTATCGCCGCACGGGAGGTTACCTGTTCCTAACGATGAAGATTACAACTTAGACCCGGACACATATGATGGAGAGTTCTTCCAAGAAGATGGGCTAGAAGGGCGATTTGAGATAGACTTAACCGAAGCTATCGGAATGGACGTAGATATTGAAATGGTTGTTGATGAGGAGGAGGATGAGGTGCAAAATGATAATGACTTAGTAATCCTTGAAGGCAATGACATTACTGACGAACTTGCGTCTTCCGATGGTGTGGAGATTGAAATGCTTGATAGTGATGATGAGAGTTATGATCCGGCTAACCCCGACACATATGAAGATTATTTTTAATCGATGTAATGTTATATGACTTTTTATTTCGCACCTGTTTTTAAATACATCTTTTTATATGTGCTTATTTGTTTACTCTTAATTGCAGGTTGTTGGACAAATATGGTGGGCGGTTTCCTGAGGAGGAGGAGGGGGGAGGAGGAGTAGGACGGCGGACGATGCACAGCAGGCAGCGCAACAGGACGAGGCAGAGCAGGCAGCGCAGCAGCAGGCGGCGCCTCAGGACGACGACGGCCAGCAGCAGGACGACGACGACCAGCAGCAGGATGCCTCAGGTTCAGGCGGCTCTAGTTCGAGGAGCATCTACCTGCGAGGCCCCGCGAGTCTCCCTCAGCGTCCCATACTTCGGGACAGACGGCCGCTGATTCGGCCGGAAGGGGAGAGGTATGTAACTTTATGTTCTTCATTCTTGTTCATATTATGTGTTCAAAATCATAATATAAACTAATACTTTTTATTTATCACTTGGACAGGTCTTGGACGGTTTTGGATTATGCTGGGGGTCATCGTCGCCCCCCCAATGGCATCCTCGGCCTGCTGTGCAGGGAACACTTCCCTGGACTTGTGGAGTACGCCGGAGTGACGGGCCCAGCCTTCACCTTTGACCACTACGCCGTCGCCCCCGATGCAGTAGACCGGGATGGCAGGGAATTCAATAACAAGGCGGAGCGGGTGAAGCAAGAGCTGTGGGTAAGTCTTAGTATAATGTAAAATATGTCGCATTCGTTGCAAATTCTTGAAATAATGTATGGATACATCGTTTTTGTATGCAGGATTTCTTCAGATGCGATGCTGGATACGAGGCTAGGGCGGATGTGGTGGCCACCACGAGCTGTAAGAAGCTCGTCGTGGACATGCACTATGAGGCCCGCATCTAGGCCATCATCACCTACCACGGCTCCGTCCTTGGGGAGAAGGTGACCAAAACTCAAGCCCGAACCATGTCGTTGACCAGGGAGCAGTACCTGCAGGTAAAGTCATGCATGTTTGGTACCAGTACTCGATACATGAATTTTATTTTATCTTCTGATATGCACTTTACGTGTTTACTTTGCAGATGATTCCACATTGGTGCGCCGCACATCCTCTGTGCTGGGAGCAGATGGTGGATAGGTGGTGTTCGGCTGAGTGGGACGAGGCGCACACAGCTAGCCGGGAACGGCGTTTGATGATGCAAGGCCCCTCCCACCACCAAGGCAGCCGGAGCCTGGGCCAATATGCCGAAGCATGGGTACGCCACCTTTTTTATTTAGATATATAGCACTAAGTTAGATATTATTTCTAACTATCTCGTTGGTTTTCGTTGCAGTCGGCGTCACATGGTGGAAGGCCTTGCTCCACCTTCTCGGCCTATGCTATGGCCCATAAGGGTAAGGCGACGTCCGACGTCACCTACAACCCGGATGACGGGCCCGAGGCCTACACCAACCCCGCCGTCTACAGCCGCCTCCATGACTACACCGCCATGGCGCAGGAGGTCCATGGCCCAGACTATGATCCGAGCACCGAGCCGATCGACACCGATGTGCTCATGAGGGTCGGAGGAGGCAAGAGACATGGGCGGTACTGGATTGCCGACGGGGCAATCGACTCGTCCTCCACTCCCACTCTGTCTCAGGTGAGAGCAAGGAGCACGGGCTCGAGTCCAGCCATACGACCTCGGCACGACAGCTCACAGCATCGCATACAGCAACTCGAGGTTAGTGTAACTCGTCCTTCCTTGAGTTATATACCTACTCTTTGAGTTACTATAACGTTGGCTTGTAATATTACAGACCCAACTAGAAGAAGAGAGGAGGGAACGTCGCGAGATGGAGGCGAGGATGATGGCGGAGCGGGAGGCGGAGCGGGAGGCCCGCCGGGCAGATCAACAGAGGATGGCGGAGATGTTCCAGTACATGCAGAGCCTTGGCGCCGCACAGGGCATCGCTCCGCCACCTCCATTGTTCCCTCCAGTTGACCCTGCTCTCTTCCACACTCCTGTGAGTATCAAAATTGTAGTTAGATGTTTGTAATGCATCTGGTATAACACATGCAATCTCTTCTCTGTGCAGGGCCAATCTGGGGCGGCATCCAACAACCCTCCGGAAGGGTTCAGCCCAACGCAGCCCCGGTCAAGCCGCCCACCTCCATGAGTGTTGTGTTTTCATTGTTTTAGACTTCTGTACTTGTGTATAATATTTATGTCTGTGTTTGATACTTATGTGAGAGCTTGCGACGTTAGAGACTTATGTTTGTGTTTGATACTTATGTTGAACACTTATGTTTGTGATGGATATTTATGTTTGTGGTGACGGTTTTATGTTTGTGTTGGCTATTTATGTCTGTGATGATATGTGTGATGTATATATGTGATATATATGTGATATCTTCTGTTTGTGTGGATGGAATACAAAAAACAAATAAAAAAGGTATATACTGGTCACTTTGCCGAGTGTCAAGGTCATAACACTCGGCAAAGAGCACAGACCTGGGCACCGGCTTAGGTTCTTTGCCGAGTGATACGTCCCTGGCACTCGGCAAAGAGGTCGGCTTTGCCGAGTGCCACACGGGACACTCGGCAAAGAACCTGACATGGGGACCCTCCCTGGCTGGTTCTTTGCCGAGTGTCCCATGTGGCACTCGGCAAAGATGGATTCTTTGCCGAGTGCTGCACGGAAGACACTCGGCAAAACTAACTTCTTTGCCGAGTGTCACGTGGGACACTCGGCAAAGCCGCCGTCTCCGTCACTCGACGCCGTAACGGCTGCTTTTCTTTGCCGAGTGCTCTCTGGCACTCGGCAAAGATCTTTGCCGAGTGCCCGATAAAAAGCTCTCGGCAAAGAAGGCTTTGCCGATGCACTGTTCACCGAGCCTTCTTTGCCGAGTGTAACACTCGGCAAAACTTTTGCCGAGTGTAACACTCGGCAAAGCTTTTGCCGAGTGTTTTGAACGCTTCGCCGAGTGCTTCAGGCACTCGGCAAAGCGATTGATTCCGGTAGTGGCTGCTGGTGTTGTGTATGCCATTTTTCAGCGTCTTCGTCGTTGCTCGCTTATGACGATCGACTGCAGCTGGAACCTGGAAGCAGCAACTGGCATGACATGAATGGAACTCGATCGATGATGGGATGAAAATGTCAAGACATCTCTAGCTGCAGCGCTGTCAACACACTCCCGCTGCATGCATTTTCCTCCACAACAAGAGGATATCTGCATGCATGCTTATGCTGACACTTCTGAAACCTGCAGGCTTGGCGCCATCGCCACCTGTCAAGCTACGTACATGACTACATCTACATGCATAGTCGACATGCGACAGTCGGCAAGGAGAGATTTGCATGCGTGGCGTGGCGGGCCATGCGTGCCGCCATTAGCATGCAACGGTCTCCCTTCACACGATATCTACGTACAAAAGAGCTGTCTGTTGAGATGGATCTGTCGTCGTCTACCTGCCAGGGGAAACACATACAGACATCTGAACATCCAATTTGGCAGCTCACCAGTAGTGTTAATATTGTCAGCAAGAACAAATGCCAAATGCTAGATCTTTTTGCCCTCCAGAGTCCAGACTAACAACAAGTTCAGACAGCCTGTTCATGACTGGTAGAATAATGCACGAAAAAAACTTTGCTGCTGAATCTTTTTGAAAGCCTTGAGATCTCCGGGTCCGGGTCCCGGCAGCTACATCTATATATAAAATTCCATAGGAACGGAATCAGAGAATAATTCCCTAGTTGATTGACCTAATTGCTTAGCGCTTGGCAGAGGTCAAGCTGCCGTACTGCATGTTGAAATGCAACCAGCAGAGCGTGCCCAATAATAGAGTGCTCCTGCTGACGAGGAATGAACTGGGGATGCAGCAGCACGCGGCCGGCATATATTCTCCAGGCTTAGAATTTTTTGGTCTTCTCCCGGCCCCCTGCCCTTAGAAACTAAACAGCTGCATTTCCTACTATGGCGGACGTGTAATCTACTCTATCTCTTGAAAGGAAAAGGGAAAAAAACGATGTCTAATTTGTTTGATGATGCTTTAGTTGGGTAGACGTAGACAAGATCGCGTTGTGGCTCTAATACTAGTTCATACCTGTGTATATTTGGGTAGTGTCAAGGACATCAAACAGCATGAACGAAATCCATATATTTTTTTTTATTTCATAGCTACTACCAGTTGGACATGCGTGCTAATCTATCCCGTCTGTTGAAACAAAAGGGTAAAAATACCCAATCGGTTTGATTCTCTAACTCAGTAGAAGGCAATTGCTGTATACATAATCAAGGACATCAAACAGCATCAGGCCATCAGCTAAATTAGGGACTGTTTGGTTTATAGTTCCTTTATTTTATTCTATTTTAGTGCATATAAATTGTAAAATACGGAGTTTTTATATTAGACAATTTATGAACTAAAATATAATAGAATAGAGAGACTAAAAATTAGTTTATAAAAACCAATCATCCCTTTATCTCCTACTAGCAGAGACGCGCCGCTGTACATTGACCTAACTTAGGTTCGTCCTAGCTAGCACCAAACAAAGATTGAAAAATTTTCCACACGCATACACAGCTTGCACAAGTTCGAAAGGCAGTACGTAGTAACAAGAATCTAGCTTGCGCTGTCCTTATGTAGCCTATCGCACTACCGGAATCAATCGCTTTGCCGAGTGCCTGAAGCACTCGGCGAAGCGTTCAAAACACTCGGCAAAGGCTTTGCCGAGTGTTACACTCGGCAAAGAAGGCTCGGCGAACAGTGCATCGGCAAAGCCTTCTTTGCCGAGAGCTTTTTATCGGGCACTCGGCAAAGATCTTTGCCGAGTGCCAGAGAGCACTCGGCAAAGAAAAGCAGCCGTTACGGCGTCGAGTGACGGAGACGGCGGCTTTGCCGAGTGTCCCACGTGACATTTACTTCCCACTGCCATATGATGAGTATGAATTCGGTTCATATAGGATAGTTCCAAGTCAAACTTTCATTACCAATGACTATAAATATATCAAGTTTTTATATAGATAACATTTACTTCTTCCTCTGCAGTTTCAAGTTACAGGCAGTCCCTGTTTGGCAGAGCTCCAGCTCTAGAAATTCTATAGATTTCTAGAGTTCTGTATATGTAGCATTATAAAATGTAGCGCATTTACGTGACTCCTTTCGTACATAATTTATATGAAATGTAGAAGTACATATGTGCTCACGAAATATAACGTGAATGATTACCATTTACGTTATGGATATGTGAACCAAACAACAACATAACGAGTTTACTTTGGCTTAGTTTCCCTGTCATATTTGTAGCGCACAACATAGTGTTGGATTTTTATGGCTTCACTCATTTATTGAATAAACTCTATGGTGTGTAATGGTGCGGAATACCAATGATATCTGTTGAACACCGTATTGAGGCTTGCGGACGGTCCGGCCCTGAGGCCGGACGGTCCGCGGTCCGGACAGTCCGCGCCTGAGGGCCGGACGGTCCGCGCGTGCGCAAAACAGATTAGGGTTCCAAGTTTTGTGCTACGGTTTTTAGCTAAAATCACGGGAAAAGCTCGGAAATTAGTTTGTAAAGGGTCCAGCCCCCCTCCTCTATAAATAGAGAGGTATACGGCCGATTTGTAATCAACAATCGAATCAATACAACTTCTATTTCGCATTTTATCTTAGGAGTAGTTCTAGTTTAGCCCTAGTTTAGCCTTCCAATCCCCAAATTCTCCGCCTCTCCTCGACTCTATGTCAATTAGAGGAGTCTAGGTCGGCCTGCCCGAGCCTAGACAACTCCTAGGATCTCTCCTCCCCGACGGGGTCCCTCCCGGGAGCGAGATCCAGGCGCTGCCGGCGATCATCTGCCGCCCCTGCGTACGTGCGGACCGTCCGGCCCTAGGGCGCGGACCGTCCGGCCGTCAGGCAGGGAACCCGAGCTCCTGCACCAGGTCGCGGACCGTCCGGCCCTGTGCCGTGGACCGTCCGCGCCTGACCAGAGAGCACCGCCGCCTCACGCCAGGTCGCGGACCGTCCGGCCCTGTGCCGCGGACCGTCCGCGCCTGACCAGAGAGCACCGCCGCTGGTTCTCTTGAGTAATTGGCGCCTCCAAAAAGGTGTCAACATACTTTTTGGCGACTCCGCTGAGGAAAACACATCTAAGCTCATCAAATCGGTCCTCAATGGCCGGTTCAAGGGATAGCTCTTATATTTCTCCAAGCAACATCATAGAGCCGACTTGGGAATCCTTGTCGGCTGACGAGCAGCTCCAGTTCGAGGAGCACAAGGAGCGGATGATCCAGGAGGCGAAAGCAAAGTTCTTGGCCAACTTCAAAGTGGACAGGAACAACAAGGTCGTCCGACATCGGGCGACGGATCCGGCTTCGCTCCAACCCACGCCAGATATCCCCAATGTAAGTAATACCAACGATCTGCAATCTCTTAGAAATTATGTAGAAGATCAGCGTGAACAAATGCAGAACATCATAGGGGGTATGCAAAGCGATCTTAAGAGACTAGTACGTGCATTTGATAAATCTAATATCGCAAATTTTCCTTCTCACGAGGTTGAGTTAGGGGGTAACACGCGTAACACATCGGCTACAGGTTGTCACGACCAGTCACAACCCCTTTATGGGATGCCGATGGACACATACCCTGAGCAACCGCAAATCGGCAGCAAATCAGCCGATCTGCACATGCCCGGGCTGTCCGCACGTGAGCGCGGACCATCCAGGCCAGCAATAGTCGGGCCTATTTTTAATGAGTTACCTAGATATGCGCCCGAGCCACCACACATGGCACAGAACCCAAACTACCCAGTTGGACGGTCCACATATAACGACGGACGGTCCGCATATAACCACGGACGGTCCGGGTACATATCCGGACAGTCCGCGCATGAGTCTTTTGAGGAGGATTATTACCTGAATCATCACCCGTCCCAGCAACACTTCCCATCACACTATGCAACGCACCAGCCCATTAATTCAAGATCCAGAGCCCAGGAAAGCTTTCCGGCCCCACCCAGGAGGCCGGAAAGAAACGATCAAACCTATGACCCATATAGGGCAAATGAAAATGCACCACGTAACTCAAACCAATGGGGGGAAAGACAACATGCTAATATCCAGCCAACCCCACCTATGTTTGACCAGAGAGCCGGTGGTCTCTGTAACACCCGGATTTTAGGGGTCCAAAACCCGGGGTTAACATAAACACCAGGTATGCTGGGACCAAGTCTCACACATATGATGTATAGTGGCACAGGATCGAATGTCACATCTTTACATATAACAGGAGTTCTATACAAAATAAATAATTACATTATAAGGAGACAACGGTCCAGCAACCCAAAGTTGACTGGGAGACGACGACCTAGACCACTCACGAACTCATCACGGCATCCTCCATGAGCATCATCCTGCAGTACCTGGTCTTGACCTGTGGTGTGTGTGAGACAGCAAGAGTGAGCTCACATACGTTCATCGCTCAACAAGTTGTGGGGAATAATGTGCATGAACTCGCCAAAGGTGGGAGCTCACGTGAAGTGTAAGGCTTACCAAAGAAGATGGTTAGAGCTGAGCATTGCTTTTAAAGTTGGTCAAAATTTTATTAGCAGTTACTAAGTATAAGTAAATACCAAACCCAATTAAGTAATAGATCAAAAGTAACAACACCACCTGCAATGCAATGCATATGACAAATTGAATTTAGTTCCATAATTTAATCATGTGAGGGTCCGAGCTGCTCATGACCGTGAGCACGGCTAGTATACCAGTTTTACACTCTGCAGAGGTTGCGCATCTTTACCCACAAGTCATGTTACCCATCTGCCAAGGGATCGCGACTTCCCATACACCTCTACCGAGGAGGCGAGGCAGGGTAACACTACGAGGCCTTTACAAAGTTCCACTAGCTTCAGAAAACCCGCTACAGTTTATAGGAAGATCCAGTGCAGGAATCCCTTGCAGGACCGCCATCGCAGCAAAATCCTCCCGAGGGCCTCCCTACACTGACCTCTCCCCTACTGCCCTTGCCCCTTTCGGGTAAGGTAGTCTTCCACTAGCTTTCCTAATTAATCAGCCAAGGGCGTCCCATACCACCCTTGTGGTAGCACTGTTTTCCCGGGTGGTCGCTCCATGTTCCAATTAACATAATGATCTTATCATGAACAATAAATAACAACTGATAACAAGAGTATAATCATGAATAGTGTAATCTTCATACCCAAAACCACATAAAGCACTAGCAAGTACTACCCAAAAAGTTTAGTGGTAAACAAGGTATAAAGATAATCAAACTAGGTAACCTGTTGGGTCCCATCAAAATTAACCTATGCAGATCATTATGATTAATTAGAACATGGCTGGGTAAAAAGAAGTGATCAAGGGCACAACTTGCCTGGGCCTTGAGAATCCAGGTACCAGGATGATCTTCAGATGACACGTGTCCTCACTGCTAAACGTAGCAATACAGGCAAACATAGTATAGGCAAAATTAACATTACACCAAACATAAGAACAACTGTATGATAATAATCTACACATTAAAATAAAACCACAGGAAAAAGAATTACTAATTTTTGAGTTATAGAATTCAAGTTATAAATTTCCTAAGGTTTTATGTGTTTAAAATGGATTAAGTGAGATATTAAATTTCTAATTGTTTTCATGACAAAACAGAGGTTCTAGGTGGTAGAGAATAAAATTACAAAATTTTAGAAAGTGGAATGGATTAATTTGGACTAAAAATGGATTTTCCATGATTTAAACAAGTTCTAGCATTATTTTTGTATTGAAAATCAAATTCTAAATTCATTTTTCTGATTTTCCTTGAGCTCTGGACTGGGCGCCAATAACAGAGAAACACAGGGGCAAGCGTGCAAATATTCCCAAGACTCAGATCCCCAGTCGCTAGGACTGCGGGTTAATTCCTAACTAACCGAGGGGCTCTTTTAAAATACTGCCAGGGCGAAGGGGTATCGGCAACAGTGGGCCGCACGATCTAAGATCAAGGGCCACGATTAGATGGCGCGGGTTATGAACCGGTGTGCGACGGCAACCGTTGGATTCTATTCTTACGGCGCGGATTCAAAATACCCGGGATTGCGTCGTAATCATCGGATCGCGGATCTACGGTTCACATCGTTCGCGCGAAGGGGTACGTCTTAATCTAATCGGGACCGTTGGCTGGAATCCAACGGTGGAGGCCCATCTTCCCCCCCCGACCGAGCCCAACGTCGGCGAGTTGGTCCCCAGCGGCGGCGCCATGGACGGCGCGGTGAAATTCGGCCCGACCAGGGCCCCTCCGTTCGATTAACTGACACAGCACAACAATTGAACCGAGGCGAACACGGTGAGGTGAGTTACCGGGCAGGTAGACCACTGGCGGAGGCAGGCCACGGCGGAGGGCGGAAATATCCGAAGTCGAGACTCCGGTGAGGAATTCGTCGTGCTCCGGTCACCAATTCCGCACGTGGAGGCCCCGGTTATGTTCGCCGTACCCAGATGAGCTGCCCAGACCCCGCAATGACTCGGAGACGACGGTGGCCAAGCGATTCAATGGTGGCGGCCAAAAATCCTTCCGCAAGCGTAGCAACGGCGCACGGCTGTCGGTGCAAGCGGATGAGGAGGGAAGGAGGAGGTCGCGGCACGATTTATACCCAGTGCCGAGTCCGAGTTCAACGGATTCCGTTTTGACAGCGCGAGCGCGGAGAATTCGCTTCAAGCTCCGTCGTTTGCGCGCGGGTTGTTGAGTGACTCTGCGGAAGGGATGACAATGCGGGCCCACATGCAGTGACGCAGCGAGTTCCACAGGCGAACGAATCCGAGCGCGCGTCAAGCGGAGGAGAGGGAGAGACCGACGGGCGGGGCCACCCAGCAGCGAGACGCGGACGCGACGGGGTCTGGTGCGCGGGGCCCGCAGAGCCAGTGACCCGAGCAGAAGACAATCGCGCGGCGTGTGAACGAGAGGCTGACGTGCCGGGCCCACCGGTCGGCGCGCCCGCGTTGTCGCTGGGCCGAGCGAGTGGTGTTTACAGGGTGGGCCGAAATGGAGGTATGGCGGCCCATGAGGCTGATTTCGTTTTATTCTTTTTATTTTCTGTTTTCTTTTCTCCATTTTCAAATCCAATTTGAGTTCAAGTTCAAATTCAAACTTTGTGTGGATCTTCATTTAAATATTCAATGTGAACATAGTCATGGATAAATTTTATTTATTTACAGATTTATTTTGCTTCTCTTGCCTTATATATATTATTTCCCCTTTCCTTTTTCAAACCCTAATCTCCTTTTGGGTTCTAATTCAATTTTCTTTTTAGTATATTTTGATTAATAGTGTTGCTATTATTATTATATGCACAACAAACAAAACTCCAATATGATGCACATGTTGTTTAGTTGACACTTAGTCATTTAATCATTTTTAAATGGGGTTGTTCACATGATTAGTTAAATTGAAACAAAGCAAATAAGAGAATTATCTCCATTACCATGATTTACAAATTTGGGTATTACAAATCCTACCCCCCTTAAAAATAATCTCGTCCTCGAGATTTGTAAGAAAAGAGGATATAGGAAGAGTGATTTGAAATTTAGCTTTTAGTTTCTAATTAGTTCAAAATCAAGAGTCTCTTTTTTTTCATTAGTAAGTGATTAGGAGAGCATGGGTATATATATGTATGTCCACTTTAATTATGTAGGATAGAAGATGTCTTTAGGGCATATATAGGCTTGGGTAAGAAGGAGTAGGATAAGAAAAGACTTCATCCTAGATTGTGGATCTTGACTCATCTTGGTGACCTCATTTGATCCTTGAAGACTTGAGTTGGTGCTCATCCTTTCTTGATGAAGTTGATCATCTTCTTCTCCATTCTTGGTCTCATTGATTCATGGTTAGTGTATATCATCGGTTGGGAATATGATTAAGATAGATATAGATGAGATAGACTACATGATGTAGGTCAAAATTTGGTTTGATGTCAGGTGGTGGTTGATAGATTATGTAATCCATTAAGACTCTATTGATTGGGTAAGTTATGTAACTTGTTATATAGATCGAGTTGTTGTGTATGGCCAAGTTGATATAAGTCTTCAAATTAGGCTTAAGTGATTTAGGAGTATGGCCATATCCTTTGTATCAGCATTAAGTAACTCAATCTAGCTTAGATCATATTGGATTAGATAGAATCCAGATTAGGTTGGTATGACTAGATTAAACTAGTTAAGGTTAGCTAGATCTACCAGGGTAGGATAAATATTATTAGGATATGTTAGAATCTTTTATGGTAGGATGGATTATATGATGTAGGTAGGTCATTGTTCAAGGATGAGTTGGTATAAGACATTAATTTAGGTCAAGATCTATTTGTAGAGACAGTGTCTAACCTATATCACTAACTTAACTAACTTGTTAATAACTCACTTTAGATTGAATCATATTAGATTGGATGGGATCTAGATTAGATTGGTATGACCAGTTTAACTAGATAAGATCTAATTAATTTGCATTAGATCATGGTTGTTAAACTAGGGTGGATAAGTATGCCTATTAGGATAAGATGGATCCATAAAGATAAGATAAAATCTTTTGAGGTCAGTTAGATCTATTAGGATGAGATAAAATCTTTTCAAGATAAGATGAGTATCTTTTAAGATGAGATGAATCTACTAAGATAAGGGAGAATCTTTCAAGATAAGATGAATTGGTTAGAATGAGAGCCTTTTAGGATAAGATAAATCTCTTACGCTAGATATGTTCCAATGGGGACAATCTAGGTTGTCTAGTTATTTTATGAATATATTTTTATACCTATGTGTATATGCAGATGCAATTGTGGACATCACTCCACAACTCATCACACTCAAACCAAGATCCAAATCAGACAAGTATCATAAGAACAAACATTCAAGTTCATAGATATCTAAAATAGTTTTGTTTTTGTTCCTAAGAATAGGTCTCCTATTCCTAAAAGTCACTTTAGGTACAGGATTTCAAAGTGTGAAATCCACATTTGTCTTTAGAATAAAAAGGTAAGAAAAATCAGAGTAAAGCGGAAATAGATGAGAAAAGATTAAGATAAGTTTAGAAATGATCAGAGTAGCAAAGGTAAGTAGATAATGGTTGTCCAGTTCTATCTAGGTTTCGTCCTACAGTCAACATTCCTCTGATACCACTTCTGTAACACCCGGATTTTAGGGGTCCAAAACCCGGGGTTAACATAAACACCAGGTATGCTGGGACCAAGTCTCACACATATGATGTATAGTGGCACAGGATCGAATGTCACATCTTTACATATAACAGGAGTTCTATACAAAATAAATAATTACATTATAAGGAGACAACGGTCCAGCAACCCAAAGTTGACTGGGAGACGACGACCTAGACCACTCACGAACTCATCACGGCATCCTCCATGAGCATCATCCTGCAGTACCTGGTCTTGACCTGTGGTGTGTGTGAGACAGCAAGAGTGAGCTCACATACGTTCATCGCTCAACAAGTTGTGGGGAATAATGTGCATGAACTCGCCAAAGGTGGGAGCTCACGTGAAGTGTAAGGCTTACCAAAGAAGATGGTTAGAGCTGAGCATTGCTTTTAAAGTTGGTCAAAATTTTATTAGCAGTTACTAAGTATAAGTAAATACCAAACCCAATTAAGTAATAGATCAAAAGTAACAACACCACCTGCAATGCAATGCATATGACAAATTGAATTTAGTTCCATAATTTAATCATGTGAGGGTCCGAGCTGCTCATGACCGTGAGCACGGCTAGTATACCAGTTTTACACTCTGCAGAGGTTGCGCATCTTTACCCACAAGTCATGTTACCCATCTGCCAAGGGATCGCGACTTCCCATACACCTCTACCGAGGAGGCGAGGCAGGGTAACACTACGAGGCCTTTACAAAGTTCCACTAGCTTCAGAAAACCCGCTACAGTTTATAGGAAGATCTAGTGCAGGAATCCCTTGCAGGACCGCCATCGCAGCAAAATCCTCCCGAGGGCCTCCCTACACTGACCTCTCCCCTACTGCCCTTGCCCCTTTCGGGTAAGGTAGTCTTCCACTAGCTTTCCTAATTAATCAGCCAAGGGCGTCCCATACCACCCTTGTGGTAGCACTGTTTTCCCGGGTGGTCGCTCCATGTTCCAATTAACATAATGATCTTATCATGAACAATAAATAACAACTGATAACAAGAGTATAATCATGAATAGTGTAATCTTCATACCCAAAACCACATAAAGCACTAGCAAGTACTACCCAAAAAGTTTAGTGGTAAACAAGGTATAAAGATAATCAAACTAGGTAACCTGTTGGGTCCCATCAAAATTAACCTATGCAGATCATTATGATTAATTAGAACATGGCTGGGTAAAAAGAAGTGATCAAGGGCACAACTTGCCTGGGCCTTGAGAATCCAGGTACCAGGATGATCTTCAGATGACACGTGTCCTCACTGCTAAACGTAGCAATACAGGCAAACATAGTATAGGCAAAATTAACATTACACCAAACATAAGAACAACTGTATGATAATAATCTACACATTAAAATAAAACCACAGGAAAAAGAATTACTAATTTTTGAGTTATAGAATTCAAGTTATAAATTTCCTAAGGTTTTATGTGTTTAAAATGGATTAAGTGAGATATTAAATTTCTAATTGTTTTCATGACAAAACAGAGGTTCTAGGTGGTAGAGAATAAAATTACAAAATTTTAGAAAGTGGAATGGATTAATTTGGACTAAAAATGGATTTTCCATGATTTAAACAAGTTCTAGCATTATTTTTGTATTGAAAATCAAATTCTAAATTCATTTTTCTGATTTTCCTTGAGCTCTGGACTGGGCGCCAATAACAGAGAAACACAGGGGCAAGCGTGCAAATATTCCCAAGACTCAGATCCCCAGTCGCTAGGACTGCGGGTTAATTCCTAACTAACCGAGGGGCTCTTTTAAAATACTGCCAGGGCGAAGGGGTATCGGCAACAGTGGGCCGCACGATCTAAGATCAAGGGCCACGATTAGATGGCGCGGGTTATGAACCGGTGTGCGACGGCAACCGTTGGATTCTATTCTTACGGCGCGGATTCAAAATACCCGGGATTGCGTCGTAATCATCGGATCGCGGATCTACGGTTCACATCGTTCGCGCGAAGGGGTACGTCTTAATCTAATCGGGACCGTTGGCTGGAATCCAACGGTGGAGGCCCATCTTCCCCCCCCCCGACCGAGCCCAACGTCGGCGAGTTGGTCCCCAGCGGCGGCGCCATGGACGGCGCGGTGAAATTCGGCCCGACCAGGGCCCCTCCGTTCGATTAACTGACACAGCACAACAATTGAACCGAGGCGAACACGGTGAGGTGAGTTACCGGGCAGGTAGACCACTGGCGGAGGCAGGCCACGGCGGAGGGCGGAAATATCCGAAGTCGAGACTCCGGTGAGGAATTCGTCGTGCTCCGGTCACCAATTCCGCACATGGAGGCCCCGGTTATGTTCGCCGTACCCAGATGAGCTGCCCAGACCCCGCAATGACTCGGAGACGACGGTGGCCAAGCGATTCAATGGTGGCGGCCAAAAATCCTTCCGCAAGCGTAGCAACGGCGCACGGCTGTCGGTGCAAGCGGATGAGGAGGGAAGGAGGAGGTCGCGGCACGATTTATACCCAGTGCCGAGTCCGAGTTCAACGGATTCCGTTTTGACAGCGCGAGCGCGGAGAATTCGCTTCAAGCTCCGCCGTTTGCGCGCGGGTTGTTGAGTGACTCTGCGGAAGGGATGACAATGCGGGCCCACATGCAGTGACGCAGCGAGTTCCACAGGCGAACGAATCCGAGCGCGCGTCAAGCAGAGGAGAGGGAGAGACCGACGGGCGGGGCCACCCAGCAGCGAGACGCGGACGCGACGGGGTCTGGTGCGCGGGGCCCGCAGAGCCAGTGACCCGAGCAGAAGACAATCGCGCGGCGTGTGAACGAGAGGCTGACGTGCCGGGCCCACCGGTCGGCGCGCCCGCGTTGTCGCTGGGCCGAGCGAGTGGTGTTTACAGGGTGGGCCGAAATGGAGGTATGGCGGCCCATGAGGCTGATTTCGTTTTATTCTTTTTATTTTCTGTTTTCTTTTCTCCATTTTCAAATCCAATTTGAGTTCAAGTTCAAATTCAAACTTTGTGTGGATCTTCATTTAAATATTCAATGTGAACATAGTCATGGATAAATTTTATTTATTTACAGATTTATTTTGCTTCTCTTGCCTTATATATATTATTTCCCCTTTCCTTTTTCAAACCCTAATCTCCTTTTGGGTTCTAATTCAATTTTCTTTTTAGTATATTTTGATTAATAGTGTTGCTATTATTATTATATGCACAACAAACAAAACTCCAATATGATGCACATGTTGTTTAGTTGACACTTAGTCATTTAATCATTTTTAAATGGGGTTGTTCACATGATTAGTTAAATTGAAACAAAGCAAATAAGAGAATTATCTCCATTACCATGATTTACAAATTTGGGTATTACAGTCTCGCATCGGCTGCCATTGATATAGTAAGGGAAGAAATAGCCGGGGCGTTCCGAGATAAGCTCGGAGTAAGCATGGTCCCTGGGGGGCAATCATATCGGAAACCTTATGACAGCCGATTTGATCACCACCCGTACCCACAGGGAACTAGAATACCCGAATTTGCAAAATTTTCGAGTGATCAAGGGAAAAACACGCGCGAACATATAGGCCAGTTCTTAGCACAATTGGGAGAATTGGCCGACACAGAGGCATTTCGCGTGCGTTTATTTTCATTATCTCTAACAGGAACCGCGTTTGCATGGTATGCCACTTTACCTCCTAATTCCATTTCATCATGGGGGGATCTAGAACAAAAATTTCATGATCATTTTTTCTCCGGTGACTATGAGTTGGATTTGGTAGATTTAGTGTCATTACGACAGACAAAAGATGAATCGGTTAATGATTACATCCGGAGATTCCGAGATACAAGAAACCGATGCTTTCAAATTCATTTAGCAGAAAAACAGCTAGTAGGATTAGCCTTTAATGGTCTACGATATTATTTAAAAGAAAGATTAGAAGGCATCCAATTTTTTACACTAGCACAGTTACACCAGAGAGCTTTGGCTTACGAAAGCCGGAGCAAAGAAACTGCTAAAACAATGTGTCACAACGTACACATAGTAGAATGCGACCAAAGTAGCTCAGATGACGAATCAGCAGAAGTGTACGCTGCTGAAATGGTTTGGCCAAAGTAGGCCAAATCTTCGGCTTGTGCTTCCTTACAGCCGGTTCAAAAGAAACAGCAAGAGGAGGTAAAGTTTACATTTAATGTTGGTAAATGTGATAAAATATTTGATGAGTTACTTAAAAATGGCAATATTAAAATAAATCACACTGTTCCATCCGCCGACGAGCTAAAACGTCGTGCGTACTGCAAGTGGCATAACTCATTTTCTCATGCCACTAATGATTGTAATGTATTTCGGCGACAGATTCAATCGGCCATTAACGAAGGACGATTGAAATTTCAGGAAATGCAGGTGGATACAGAGCCCTTTCCGATGAACATGATTGACTTCGAGGGCAAGAAAGTCCTGGTTCGGCCAAATACAGCCGATAAAGGCAAAGGCAAGGAAACAATCATCGGCAATGCTAAAAAGGCCGATGGGGATTGTAAAGTTTCTTGTAGGAAAGTGGTGGCCGAGAAGACTCCCGATGGAGGGGAGTCCCTGAAGGTGACTATCACAGCCTCTAGCACTAGGGGGCAAGCGCAGACAGGGAGATAGTTGCGGGAACCCGTGCTGCGCATCACGGACAGTCCGCCGTCCCGACGCGGACGGTCCGACGCTTCTCTGGACGGTCCGGAGTACTCTGGCGGACGGTCCGGCCATGCTCAGGACTCGCAGCGACCATGTACCTTTAAACCACGACAACCAGAGATAGGTACGTGGAAAACAAATACATTTAAAGTAGCTGGTCGGCTGATCAAGCCTGGCCCGACTTTCGATCAATTGTTGTCTAAATATGTGAAAAAGAAGGCCGGCCCTAGTGACCGGCCACCGAAGCGACCCCGCTCACCCATTCATGAGCAACGTCAGGTCAGGCCGATCGGACCACCTCACCAATCGGAAGAAATGAAAGGTCCTATTGTACAATTGAGACCTAACATGCCGACATGGACCCCTCCACCTCCTTATCCATCTATGCCATATCCATACACATACTTACCTCCACCATATGTCCCAAATCAAATGTGGGGCATGCCACCATATCCATTTGGGATGCCACAGTACCTCGCCTGGGGGGCACCCCAAACATCCGTTTTTGATAGGTTGGCGCCGCCAGTGCAAGACCGATTGAGCGCTGCTGAATCCGGTCACCAGGCACAGGCCCAACAAGATTGCCGGACTATTCGGCCTCCTAGGCCGACCAATCCGCCAGGGGGGCATACGCCTGTAGCAACTCAAAGAACAACAAAAAAGGACATCATCAAAATAGGCACTGTAGATGTTGTCATACAGGGAGACAATAAAGGGCCAATGATTTTCGGCGAATCGGCCAACACAACCGAAAAGGATATGGCTACCATCAAAACAGCCGATCCAAAATACTCCATGCCTCGATGGTGCCCAGCGGGATTGACACGATCCCAAAACAGAAAATTACAGCGCCTAAGAGCAAAGGAGAGCCAGGAGAAGGAGGCGGAAAAGACATTTAATGACACACATCCACTATACCCGCCACCGCAAAAGAAATGGAGACCGAAGGCCGTTGAGAAAAAACAAACGGCCACAGAAATAGAAAGTCAATCTGCACCAGGCGCGGACCGTCCGGCCCCTGCGCGCGGACCGTCCGCCGTTCACCAGGAAGTCTCTGGACAACCTGCACCAGGTGCGGACTGTCCGGCCCCCGCACGTGGACCGTCCGCCGTTCACCAGGAAGCCTCCAACGACACGACAACATCAATGGAAGAGGACGACCTGCTGGGAGAAGACCTGGTCGACTACGAGGCTTCTCCAGAACGCCCAGGTATGGATGTAAATATTATTACATTTTCTGCCGATTGTACTATTATCGGCGATGATGAACCTGTTGTTGCCCAGTTTGATTTCGGTCCTAAAGAAGCCGCCTTTACTAAACCAAAGGAATCGGTAAATCATTTAAAGCCGCTCTTCGTGCGCGGTCACATTGATGGAATACCGATTGCTAAGATGTTGGTAGATGGAGGGGCGGCTGTAAATCTAATGCCTTATTCATTATACAGAAAATTAGGTAAACAAGATGACGAACTTGTCAAAACCAACATGACCCTCAGCGGTGTTGGGGATAATTCGATTAAAGCCAGGGGAGTCACGTCCGTTGAATTAACCATTGGGACTAAGACCCTTGCTGCTGCATTCTTCGTCGCTGATGTAGAAGGGAATTACAGTTTAATTCTAGGCAGAGATTGGATTCATGCCAATCAATGTATACCTTCTACATTACATCAAATGCTAATACAATGGGTAGGCGATGAGGTAGAACAAGTACATGCTGATGTATCGGCCTGCATCGCTGTGGCCGATGCCCCTGTACTCTGGACTTATGAGACTGCTACATGTCTCATAGGAGTAGATTTTTCTGATTATCAGTTCATAAGTATAGATAAGAAAGGTTTCATTCCTGTAATGCTAGAGCCGATGGAGAATCGGCTAAATCCTAAATAAAGTTTAAATGATGAATACACACAAAGTTCATGAGTCGTTGATCATGGACAATTCGGCTCTCAAAGCCGGATGGTCCGGTCTTTCACAAAACAGTTCGGACTTTAAGACCGAACATCTATCACAGCGAAAAGACAATATTACGGATGATCCGGTCCCTGAGACCGGAAAGTCCGCCATCACACAAAGATCATCTGATTCCTCTGTATAGAGGAATTCAGAGATCTTGATAAACTAGGACAGGGGTTTACATCGGCCGATCCTTTGGAGGAAATTGATATAGGAGATGGTAAAACTCCAAGGCCGACTTTTGTAAACAAGACCCTGGAGACCGATTCTAGAAATGAGATGATCGGTCTATTGAAGGAATATTCAGATTGTTTTGCTTGGAATTACACTGAAATGCCTGGACTAAGCCGAGAGATTGTCGAACATCGGCTGCCTATTAAGTCTGGTTTCAGACCTTTCAAGCAAAAAGCTAGAACATTTCGTCCAGATCTTCTCCCACGAATCAAGGACGAAATCCACCGGCTGCTAGAAGCTAATTTTATTAGACCTTGCAGATACGCAGAGTGGGTCTCCAATATTGTGCCGGTAGAGAAGAAGGAGTCAGGTAAGCTTAGGGTATGCATTGATTTTCGCAATTTAAATAGAGCAACTCCTAAAGATGAATATCCCATGCCCATAGCCGACACATTAATCAATAATGCATCAGGAAATAGAATTATTAGCTTTCTTGATGGTAATGCCGGATATAACCAGATTTTCATGGCCGAAGAGGATGCGTCTAAAACGGCCTTTATATGTCCAGGCTTCATTGGTTTATTTGAATGGGTTGTCATGACATTCGGTCTTAAAAATGTTGGTGCTACTTATCAGAGGGCTATGAACCTGATCTTCCATGAGTTGTTAGGAAACACTGTGGAAGTCTACATTGATGATATTGTAGTCAAATCGGCTGAGTTTAGTCCTCATATAGCTGATTTGCGCAAAGCCTTTGATAAAATGCGTCGGTATGGTTTGAAAATGAACCCACGTAAATGTGCTTTTGGAGTGTCGGCTGGTAAGTTTTTAGGATTTGTCATCCATGAACATGGTATAGAAATAGACCCTGACCGAATCAAGTCTATTCGGAATGTGGGACCTCCGACTTGTAAGGTCGAAGTGCAGAAGTTCCTCGGCAAGGTGAATTATTTACGAAGGTTTATTTCTAACCTAGCCGGGAAGATTGATGCCTTCACCCCTATCCTTCAGCTAAAGAATGATGCCGAATTCACTTGGGGGGCAGAGCAGCAGGAAGCATTTGATCTCATTAAAAAATACTTGTCTTCGGCTCCCGTGTTAAAAGCACCACAAGTAGGAGCACCATTCAGATTATACATTGCAGCTGAAGACAAGGTTATTGGGGCTGTTCTGACACAAGAAACTGAGGGGAGGGAGCATGTGGTGACATATCTAAGCCAAAGGTTGGTGGATGCTGAAACAAGGTACACTTTTATTGAAAAGTTATGCTTATGCTTGTTTTATGCATGCACCAAATGTAGATGTTATTTACTGTCTAGTCATTGCACTGTTTCTGGTCAAGCCGATGTGATCAAATACATGTTGCATAACCCAATTATGAGTGGTAGGATTGGTAAGTGGGCTTATGCACTCATAGAATATGACTTGGCTTATGAACCATTGAAATCTATGAAAGGCCAAGTCGTAGCGGATTTCATTGTAGAACATCGGGTTAATGGTATTCATGAACTAGACATGTCATACCTCACTATTACTCCTTGGACTTTATATTTTGATGGATCGGTTTGCAATGAAGGGCAAGGAATTGGCATTGTGCTTGTTTCACCAAGTAATGTCTCCTTTGACTTCTCTAGCCGATTGAAAACTTATTGCACTAATAATCAAGCTGAATATGAGGCCCTCCTATTCGGCTTAGAACTTTTAAATGGTATGGGAGTAAAACATGTGAAGGTATTTGGTGATTCTCAGCTGGTTGTCCAACAAGTGTTAGAAGAATATCAATGTTTTGATGGTACTCTAAATAGTTACCTTAAGAAATGTTGGAGCATAATCCATTCTTTTGACGAATTCAGTATTCGGCATATTTCTAGAGTTGAGAATCATAGAGCTAACGATTTGGCACAAGATGCATCAGGTTATCGGATAAAGAGAGGGAAATTTCACAAAACTGAAAATCTGATAACCAGTGCAGAGCCAAATTCCCAGGTCGCGGACCGTCCGCGTGATGACGCCGGACCGTCCGGGGTTACCAGAAATGTTCTCTTAATCGATTCGGCTGACAATGAAGCTGATGCAAGTGATTGGAGGACACCTATACTTAATTATTTACGAAATCCCAATATCAGGACAGATAAGAACATTCGGCGAATAGCTTTCAAGTATGTTTTGATGAGTGATGAACTTTACCGCCGAACGGTCAATGATGTCCTGCTTAAGTGCTTGGGCCCAGATGATGCTATATTAGCCATGGCCGAAGTACATGAAGGAATTTGTGGTACTCATCAATCAGCTCCAAAGATGAAGTGGTTGTTGCGAAGGTCTGGTTTTTATTGGCCTAGTATGATAGCTGATTGTTTCAAATACTACAAGGGTTGCCAAGTGTGTCAAAAATTCGGCGACCTACAGTTGGTCCCTGCAGCCGAATTACATCCTATCATCAAGCCTTGACCGTTCAGAGGATGGGGATTAGACTTTATTGGAGAAATTCATCCTTCATCATCAAAGGGGCATCGGTTTGTGTTAGTTGCCACTGACTATTTCACCAAATGGACTGAAGCCGTTGCTCTAAAGAACATGACGCACAAGGAGGTAATTGAGTTCATAACTGAGCATATTATTCATAGATTCGGCATTCCTCAGACCTTGACTACAGATCAAGGTACTTCTTTTATGTCAAAGGAGGTACGTGAATTTGCTGAATTATACAGAATTAAGCTGCTTAATTCATCTCCATATTATGCTCAGGCCAATGGACAGGTCGAGTCTAGTAATAGGACATTGATTAATTTGATAAAAAAGAAGATATCTGATAATCCTAAACATTGGCATAAGATTTTGTCTGAAGCTTTATGGGCTCATAGAATATCTAAACATAGGGCTACTAAAGTATCTCCTTTTGAGCTTGTCTATGGGCAGGAAGCAGTGTTGCCTGTGGAAATAAGTTTGAATGCGGTCAGGTTCGCCAGACAAAATTATCTAACTGCTACTGATTATTATAATTCAATGATGGATAATATTGATGAGGTGACCGACAAGAGGATAATAGCTTTGGGAGCAATAGAAAAGGACAAGATCATGGTAGCCAATGCCTACAACAAGAAGGTCAGAGCAAAATCATTTCAAGTAGGGGACCTGGTGTTGAAGACCATTCTGCCTCTAAGGAATAAAGACCGGAAGTTCGGGAAATGGTCGCCAAGCTGGGAGGGTCCTTATAAAGTAAAACAGGTGATGTCTGGCAACACCTATTTATTACAAACATTACAAGGCAAGGATTTGCCTAAGGCTTTGAATGGGCGTTTCCTCAAACAGTACCATCCTAGTATGTGGCAAGATGCCTAAGAGAACCGATGTAATCACATCGAGTTAGTTGCTTTTGGTTTGCTCAGCTCTACCAAAATGCAGGGGGGCATATGTTGAACACCGTATTGAGGCTTGCGGACGATCCGGCCCTGAGGCCAGACGGTCCGCGCGTGCGCAAAACAGATTAGGGTTCCGAATTTTGTGCTACAGTTGTTAGCTAAAATCACGGGAAAAGCTCGGAAATTAGTTTGTAAAGGGTTCAGCCCCCCTCCTCTATAAATAGAGAGGTATATGACCGATTTGTAATCAACAATCGAATTAATACAACTTCTATTTCGCATTTTATCTTAGGAGTAGTTCTAGTTTAGCCCTAGTTTAGCCTTCCAATCCCCAAATTCTCCGCCTCTCCTCGACTCTACGTCGATTAGAGGAGTCTAGGTCGGCCTGCCCGAGCCTAGACAACTCCTAGGATCTCTCCTCCCCGACGGGGTCCCTCCCGGGAGCGAGATCCAGGCGCTGCCGGCGATCATCCGCCGCCCCTGCGTACGCGCGGACCGTCCGGCCCTAGGGCGCGGACCGTCCGGCCGTCAGGCAGGGAACCCGGGCTCCTGCAGCAGGTCGCGGACCGTCCGGCCCTGTGCCGCGGACCTTCCGCGCCTGACCAGAGAGCACCGCCGCCTCATGCCAGGTCGCGGACCGTCCGGCCCTGTGTCGCGGACCGTCCGCGCCTGACCAGAGAGCACCGCCGCTGGTTCTCTTGAGTAATTGGTGCCTCCAAAAAGGTGTCAACAATACCATATTGAAAGTCCAAGAGTCTTTTGGCTTGACTTATATGGTGGGAATTATTCCACTTAATTTGAGAAGTCAAGAAATGGACAGGGCGTGCCACGCGCGCGCGTCGCCGCCGCCGGCCGGGTCGGGCGTGGCGTGGCAGGCGGCGAGCGGGCGTGGTGCGGTTGTGTTAATTTTTAGCACTCATTAATCGCGGGAGTTTCAACTCCGGGTTAAACTTTTCAGTTGCCCGTCTCTTCGTCAGCCGCACGAGACACTTTGTCCTTCAGCTGCCCGTCTCCTGGCGTGCCGCATGCAACCCTTCTCCTTCAGCTTCCCTCTGAGAGAGGTTAAATAGAGGAGAACCCTGGCACTTGGTACACGTAAGCAGAACACTTTCAGAGTCACAGTCCAGCCGCAAGTGTGGATGTTTCCATCTCGTAGCTCTGCACGCACAGAGAAGCGAGAGGGCAGGTGCCTCCGAAGCCGGTGTCGTTCGAGACCTTGCAACGGGGGATCGGTAATTAGGTTTTTGGGGAGCGTCTATGCGATTGCCCAACGTCTGTCGTTGTCTTCATCGCTGGTTCCTGGCGTCTTCATCTCATACGACATGACAAGTGAAGTTGGACAAGGATCTAGATCCTCGGAGCGCATGGGAGGGTATGATCAATTCATCTCGTTACGGTTTTACGTTCTGCAGATTATATATGTTTCATATGTTCATACCTGCTGTTTCATATATAGCCATAAATTTATCCAATCTGTTTTGGCGTATTATATCATGACATGTCTGATGCCTGTTCATACAGGTAATATGATAAATCTGTTTGTCTTAATTTTTCAGTCATGCTGTTTATGTTGTTGTCTGTTTATTCTCAATTATTCTGACTGTTTATATGCTTATTATATTTATATGATTTATATGCTTTATGTTCTCATGATCCATATTGTTATGGATATGTTTGAGATCGCGATTTCTATGATTAAACATATTTTATATGTCATCATCATAATGTTAATTTATGGAATTAAAATAATATGGAAAATGCCTATATTTCTAACAATCCAAAAACTTAATGTTAGGCATTTTTCTGTCAGAGGTTTTGCTGCTGTGCTAAAGCCTGATCCTTTTGATGGTAAAAACTTCTTGATATGGAAAGCTAAGATACAGTTGTGGCTAACTGCAATGTCATGTTATTATGCCGCTGAGGGCAAGCCTGCCAACTTACCTCCTGAGGATGAGGCTAAGTTTAAGGCTAATGACAACCTCTTTTGAGGAGCAGTGATTAGCGCACTTGACACAACATTCCAGAAAAGTTATATCATCCTTCCTATAGGGAAAGAGCTGTGGGATGCACTTGTTGGAAAGTTTGGAGTTACTGACGCTGGTAGCGAGCTATATCTCATGGAGCAGCTGTATGACTACAAGATGGTTGAGAACCGACCTGTAGTGGAACAGGCTCATGAGTTTCAGGCACTAGCTAAGGAACTCGAGCTTTTTCCTTGTCCTTTGCCTAACAAGTTTGTGGCTGGGGTATAATCGCCAAGTTGCCACCTTCTTGGAAGGACTTTGCTACCTCTCTCAAACATAAGAGACAAGAGTTCAATGTGGAGGAGCTCATTGGTACTCTTGATGTTGAGGAAAGGGCTAGAACAAAGGACAGTGGAAAAGGTGTTGAGACCTCTACTGCTAATGTAGTGCAGAAGAGAAACTTCCGCAAGTTCAACAAGAAGAAAAACCAGAACAAACAAGAGAATACAAATAAACCTGTTCAAACAGCACAGTTTAAAAAGAAGAACAACAGTAACAAGGGAAAGGGAGGATGCTTTGTCTGTGGCAGTGATCAACATTGGGCAAGAGAGTGCCCTGATCGCAAGTTCACACAAGATAAGAAATCAGCTAATGTTGTAACCACTAAAACTGGAGATGGAACATCTAGGTATGATAATTCTTTACCATTTGTTCTCTCAGTTTGTGTAATACTCAAAATTGTATACCAAGAATAATAGAGAGATCTCCTCATTTTATGTGCCTCATTTGCATCTTAAAAAGAGCATACACAAAATTTAGATATTAATTTAAACAAATGATAAAAAAATTGCATCATGTTGGAGTTTATATGTTTGTGCATTAAATAAAATAATAATGTTAATGATAATAGGATAATAATTACTAGAATTTGAATTAAACCCTAAATTTGAAAATAGGGTTTTGAAAATAAAAAGAAAAGAAATACCACATAACACATAAGGAATAAATATACACATAAATATATTCTCTTCAACTTCAAATGTAAATTGGCACATTTGATATAAGTACAAATCCATAACTGAAATTCAAATTTGAATTTGAAATCTAAAAGGAGAAATGAAAATCTAAATTTGAAAAAGAAAAGAGAAAAGAATAAAGAAAAAAAAGAAAGGATAAAACCTTGCTTGGGCCGAGTCTGTTTCTGGTGGCCCACCTAACCCACCTCTGCGCGGCCCAAGACCATCCGTGCACGCCTACACTGTGCGGTTGTGCCGACACAATGGCCCCACTAGCGAGTGGCTCTTGCGCGCACGCTCGACCGGCTGCTCCGCGGGGCGCGTCTGCCAGCTACGTTATCACGATGGGGCGCTGACCGTGCACAACTGACAAGCCGGACCCGCTCCTCATCCACACGCCGCAGTGTGTCGCCTACACGTGGGACCAAAGCATCGGTCGCTGGGCAACGGCTTCGCCGAGCTCCACGCGGGCGCTCGCAACCATCCGCTCGACTATGGTGGTCCGCGACCTTCATAACCGGGCGTTTGGCCACCACGCTCGGCCTTGCCATTACATTACCTGCGCTTCTTCCCTCTCGCCTCACCGTAGCGACTCGCAACAAAAAAAACCAGAGAAATCGTGGGTGAGAGAAGGAAGGCGCGGTCGTGCCCGGTCCTCCAGTCGTTGTCGTGTTCCGCCGTCGATTGGAGCCGGAAAATAGGCGGGGAGGATCGTTTGGACGCTGGTGGGGCATTTACTTCCACGAAGGGTCGTCGTCTGCTCGCGAATTGCTCACCGTGGCGGTAGATCTCCACCGCGCCGCCAAGCACCGTGGTCGGCCTCCTCGGCTTGGTCATCCTCAGTGAGACGCCCTCTACGTGATCACCTAGCCCTTAATTTCATTTTTCACGCGGTATTAGCCACAATGGGTGGCCGGGGCGGTGGAATTTGATGGCGCCGGCGAGGGCTCCGCCGTGGCCGGGGCACCTCTGCTCGGTTGCCGTCGGGAGGTTGAGGAGTGTTCCCTGTCGTTGGATCCTGATCCAGCGGTGGGAATTGGTCCGCGCGTACCAGTTCGGCGGGTCGATCTGGTCCGTCCATCTCTGAGCGAGCGCTTGAGATTCATAGCGGGCTACATAAAATCCAGGCGGTCAGTTTGTGATCGTGTGGCCCAGATCTGGGCGGGATTTCATAAAGCGCGAATCTAATCGTAGCCATAGATCGTCGATCGGGCGGCCAGACTCCCCCCGTACCCCTTCAGCCTGGTATTTTTACATAGGGGACCTTATGTTTTTACAGAACAAACCCGCCGTCCCTCTCAACTATTTTCTGTGTCTTAGGAATCTTGCACTGAGACCCCTGAACTTTCCAGGAAATGAGGCCCATTCTAGAGAGGATTTAAAATAGAGAAATGATTATAGAATTTAGTTTTTAATACAAAAACAAACCTAGAAACTTGTAAAATGCATAGAAAATTCATATCTAATTCATTTTAAATCCAAATTGAGCCATTCCAATTTCTAAAATTTTGTAATTTTATTCTCCATCATCTAGAGTCTCTGTTTGGACATGAAAACAGTAAGAAAATTAATTTATCATTTAATCCTATTTCAAGCACATTAAACCTTAGGAAATTCATAACTTGAAATCTATAACTCCAAATTTAATAATTCCAGTTCCAATGATCTCATTTTAATGTGTAGATTTTTACTGTATATTTTATTTATATGTTTGATGTGATGTTCATTTATGCTATACTATGTATGTATTGTGTTGATGCGAGTAGACGAGCAAGCCACTGTGGATTCTGAGGTTCAGCAAGTAGAAGTAGATGAGCAGGAGCTCATTGAAGGCAAGTTGTGCCCTTGATCACTTACTTTTTCCCAGCCATGTTCTTATTAATTATAATGATCTGCATAGGTTAATTTTGATGGGATCCTTTAGGTTACCCCAGTTTTGGTTATCTTTATACCTTGTTCACCCCTGAAATATTTTTGGGTAGTACCTGCTATTGCTTTATGTGGATTGGGTATGGAGATACAACATTCATGAATACTCTTTTATTATCTTTTTATTATTACTGTTCATGTTAAGATCATTAAATTAATGGGAACATGGAGCGACCACCCGGGAAAACAGTGCTACCACAAGGGTTTAATGGGACGCTCTTGGCTGATTAACTAGAAAAGCTAGTGGAGGTCTTCCTTACCTGAAAGGGGCAAGGGCAGTAGGGGAGTGGTCAGTGTAGGGAGGTCCTTGTGTTGATTTTGCTGCGATGGCGGTTAGGCGAGGGATTCCTGCACTGGAGCTTCCTATAAACTGTAGCGGGATTTCTGAAGCTAGTGGAACTTTGTAAAGGCCTCGTAGTGTTACCCTGTCTCGCCTCCTCGGTAGAGGTGTATGGGATTGGCCGTATCTTGGCAGATGGGTAACATGACTTGTGGGTAAAGATGCGCAACCTCTGCAGAGTGTAAAACTAGTATACTAGTCGTGCTCACGTTCATGAGCGGCTCGGACCCTCACATGATTAATTATGGAACTTAAATTTAATTTGACATTTGCATCGCATTTGGGATTATTTTACTATTACTTTTCTTTATTATTATTAAGGTTTGGTATTTACTTACACCTAGTAATTGCTAATAAAATTTTGACCAACTTATAAAAGCAATGCTCAGCTTCAGCCTCTATTTCATTGATCAGCCTTACACTTCATGAACTCCCACCTTTGGTGAGTTCATGCCACATTATTCCCCACGACTTGTTGAGCTATGAACGTATGTGAGCTCACTCTTGTTGTCTCACACCCCTCCACAGGAGAAGAGCAGGTGGTTCAGGAGGAGCCACAAGGCGAGGAGTTCGATCTGATCTAGGTGGCGTTTCTCAGTTGACATTGGCGCCGACAATCCTTAGTTCGTTCTATATTTATTCTTTTATTTTGTAATAAGACTTCCGCTATGTAATAAATACTCTGATGTTTTGTGACATTTATCTCTATACACTCTGTTATTATATATGTTATCTTCTGTGGCGCATGTATGAGATGCACCCGGCTTGTTCCTTAAAACCGGGTGTGACAGTTTGTAATTCACCTGAGTGGTGGATGGACAGTGGTGCAAATATTCATGTGTGTGCTGATGCCTCTATGTTCTCCTCCTACCAGGTCGGGAGGTCTGGCGCCTTGTTAATGGGAAATGGGTCGCGTGCTCATGTTCTTGGTGTTGGTACGGTCATTCTAAAGTTTACTTCGGGAAAGACGGTGCCATTGAAGAGCGTGCAACATGTGCCCTCTATCTAGAAGAATCTCGTTAGCGCTTCTATGCTATGTTGAGATGGATACAAAGTTGTTCTTGAGTCTAATAAATGTGTTGTGTCTAAACATGGTATTTTTGTTGGTAAAGGATATGACTACGAAGGCTTGTTCCGCTTATCACTGCATGATGTGTGTAATAAAATGGTGAATTCTGTTCATTTTTCTGATGAGTCAGATTTATGGCATTCACGTTTTTGTCATGCAAGCTTTGGCTGTCTTATGCGGTTAGCAAATATAAATCTAATTCCTAAATTTAACTTGGTCAAAAAGTCTAAGTGCCATGTGTGTGTTGAATCAAAACAACCCCGCAAGCCTCACAAGGCTGCTGAGGCGAGGAGTTTGGCACCTCTAGAACTTGTGCATTCTGATCTGTGTGAGATGAATGGAATTTTGACCAAAGGTGGTAAAAGATACTTTCTCACTTTTATAGATGACTCCACCAGATTTTGCTATGTGTATCTCTTAAAAACAAAAGATGAAGCGTTTAATTATTTTAAGACCTATAAAGCTAAAGTTGAGAACCAAGTTGAGAGGAAAATAAAACGGTTAAGGTTCGATCGAGGTGGAGAATATTTCTCTAATGTGTTCGATGAGTTCTGCGTGGAACATGGTATTATTCATGAGAGGACACCGCCATTCTCACCACAATCCAATGGGATTGCTGAAAGGAAAAACCGCACTCTAACAGATTTGGTGAATACCATGTTGAGTACAGCGGGATTATCCAAGGCATGCTGGGGTGAGGCGATTTTGACAACGTGTCATGTCCTGAACAGAGTTCCAACAAAGAACAAAGAGATCACACCATTTGAGGAATGGGAAAAGAGAAGATTAAATCTCTCATATCTGCGCTCTTGGGGTTGCTTGGCTAAAGTGAATGTGCCAATCAACAAAAAGCGTAAACTTGGGCCTAAAACTGTTGATTGTGTATTCATTGGGTACTCTTTTCACAGCACTGGGTATAGGTTCTTAATTATAAAATCTGATGTGCCTGATATGTATGTTGATACTATCATGGAATCAAGAGACACAACATTTTTTGAGAATGAGTTTCCCATGAAGAATACACCTAGTGATACAAGTCATGAGACTATAATTCCCCATGAGCACGAACTGTCTATTCCTATAGATCATGCTGAGGATTCTCACGTGCACATCCCTGAGGAGGATGACATTATAGTCACTCGAAAGAGCAAGAGACAGAGGGTTGCAAAATCCTTTGGTAATGACTTTATAGTGTACCTTGTGGAAGACACACCAACTACCATTAGTGAGGCATATTCCTCTCCTGATGCTGACTTATGGAAGGAAGCAGTAAGGAATGAGATGGAATCTATTATGTCTAATGGAACTTGGGAGGTTGTTGACCGTCCCTATGGTTGTCAACCTATAGGCTGCAAATGGATCTTCAAGAAAAAGCTTAGGCCTGATGGTACAATCGAGAGGTACAAGGCAAGGCTTGTGGCCAAAGGATATACCCAAAAAGAGGGTGAAGATTTCTTTGATACCTACTCACCAGTGGCTCGATTGACTACAATTCGCACATTAATAGCCATGACAGCCTCTTATGGTCTTATCATTCATCAGATGGATGCTAAGACAGCTTTCCTTAATGGAGAGTTGGATGAGGAGATCTACATGGATCAGCCAGAAGGGTTCATTGTGGATGGTCAAGAGAACAAGGTGTGCAGGTTGATAAAATCATTGTATGGCCTAAAACAAGCACCTAAGCAATGGCATGAAAAGTTTGATAATACTCTTACAGCCGCTGGTTTTGCTGTAAATGAATCTGACACGTGTGTATATTATCGGTATGATGGGGGTGAGTCTGTTATGTTGTGCCTTTATGTTGATGACATCTTGATCTTTGGATCAAATCTCAATGTGATTGAGGAGGTTAAAAATCTTCTATCGAGCAATTTCGAGATGAAAGATTTGGGAGAGGTTGATGTCATTCTAAACATCAAGCTTGTTAGAGAAGCTGATGGTGGGGTAACTTTGTTACAATCCCATTATGTGGAAAAGGTATTGAGTCGCTTTGGTTTTAGTGACTGTGATCCTGCTCCAACACCTTATGATCCTAGCGTGCTATTGAGAAAGAATCGGAGAATAGCAAGGGATCAATTGATATACTCCCAGATCATTGGCTCGCTCATGTACCTTGCAAGTGCAACAAGGCCGGACATCTCTTATGCTGTGAGTAAGCTAAGTCGGTTTGTGTCGAAACCAGGAGATGATCACTGGCGTGCTCTTGAGAGAGTGTTGCGATATTTGAAAGGTACTATAACATACGATATTCATTATACTGGAAACCCAAAAGTACTGGAAGGCTATTGTGATGCCAACTGGATTTCTGATGCTGATGAGCTTTATGCCACAAGCGGATATGTGTTTCTGTTTGGAGGTGGCGCTGTTTCCTGGAAGTCTTGCAAGCAGACTATCTTAACGAAGTCTACAATGGAAGCAGAACTCGCAGCATTAGACACTGCTGGGGCTGAGGCCGAGTGGCTTCGTGATTTCCTATTGGATTTACCGATAGTTGAAAAACCGATACCGGCTATTTCCATGAACTGTGACAACCAAACGGTGATTACAAAGGTTAACAGTTCTAGGAATAACATGAAGTCTACAAGGCATGTTAAGAGGAGATTGAAATCTATCAGAAAGCTGAAAAACTCTGGAGTTATAACAGTGGATTATGTCCACACATCGAATAATCTGGCAGATCAATTCACTAAGGGTCTGTCACGCAATGTGATAGAAAGTGCATCGAGAGAAATGGGTATTAGACCCATGTGAAATCTACTCTAGTGGTAACCTGCTCTATGTGATTGGAGATCCCGTGAAGTAGAGTGGAGAAAGAAGCTAGGAGTAGATTGTGAGGAAAGATCCCTTCCTTTAACTTATTTCTGATGCACATCTTTCCTATCTGTAAGGCAGGATGGTATTTACCTTAATGTATTCCAAGAGTCTTATAAAGATGAGATGTTGTCCTACAGAACATCTTCTGAGGAGTACACCTATATGAATCAGACTGCTGGTCACAGTCTATGGGACTTGGGTAATCCCTAAATACTCATGAAAGGCACTGAAGTGTGACTTATATGCTTCTAAACAGCGGGAATATCCTTTTGCAGCCTAGTATCAGCAAAGGATTTGAGTGAATCTCACTTCGCACAAAACTGTCAATTCAAGGCTTAGTCTATTGTTCAGTTGTGAATGAGTGAAACTCTTATTCTAGATGGATGTTCAACTTAACAGTCTCCATCGAAACACTGGTATATCAAAGGATTGTGATTCTGATACTTCATCATTACAAACCCTAGAGTTTGGTGGGGATTGTTGGATTTTTTATGGGCTTGGCCCATTTATTGAATAAACTCTATGGCATGTAATGGTGGGGAATACCAATGGTACCATATTGGAAGTCCAAGGGTTTTTTGGCTTGACTTATATGGTGGGAATTATTCCACTTAATTTGAGAAGTCAAGAAACGGACAGGGCGTACCACACGCGCGCGCGCCGCCGCCACCGCCAGCCGGGCCGGGTGGGGCGTGGCGTGGCGAGGCAGGCAGGCGGCGAGCGGGCATGGTGTCGTTGTGTTAATTTTTAGCACTCATTAACCGCGGGAGTTTCAACTCCGGGTTAAACCTTTCAGTTGCCCGTCTCTTCGTCAGTCGCACGAGACCCTTTGTCCTTCAGCTGCCCGTCTCCTGGCGTGCCGCATGCAACCCTTCTCCTTCAGCTTCCCTCTGCGAGAGGTTAAATAGAGGAGAACCCTGGCACTTTGTACACACAAGCAGAACACTTTCAGAGTCACAGTCTAGCCGCAAGTGTGGGTGTTTCCATCTCGTAGCTCTGCGCGCACAGAGAAGCGAGAGGGCAGGTGCCTCCGAAGTTGGTGTCGTTCGAGACCTTGCAACGGGGCATCGGCAATTAGGTTTTTGGGGAGCGTCTACGCGACTGCCCAACGTCCGTCGTTGTCTTCATCGCTGGTTTCTGGCGTCTTCATCTCGTACGACATGACAAGTGAAGTTGGACAAGGATCTAGATCCTCGGAGCGTGTAACACCCGGCTTTAAGGAACAAAGCCAGGTGCATCTCATACATGCGCCAAGAAGACAACATATATAATAACAGAGGGTATAGAGATAAATGTCACAATAAAATCAGAGTATTTATTACATAGCGGAAGACTTAATACAAAATAAAAGAATAAACATAAAAACGAACTAAGGATCGTCGGCGCCAATGTCAACTGAGAAACGCCACCTAGATCAGATCATACTCCTCGCCTTGTGGCTCCTCCTGAACCACCTGTTCTTCTCCTGTGGGGGGGGGGTATGAGACAGCAAGAGTGAGCTCACATACGTTCATAGCTCAACAAGTCATGGGGAATAATGTGGCACGAACTCACCAAAGGTGGGAGTTCATGAAGTGTAAGGCTGATCAATGAAATAAAGGCTGAAGCTGAGCATTGCTTTTATAAGTTGGTCAAAGTTTTATTAGCAGTTACTAAGTGAAAGTAAATACCAAACCATAGTAATAATAAGTAAAAGTAATAATAAAATAATCCCAAATGCAATGAAATGACAGATTAAGTTTAAGTTCCATAAATTAATCATGTGAGTGTCCGAGCCGCTCATGACTGTGAGCACGGCTAGTATACCAGTTTTACACTCTGCAGAGGTTGCACATCTTTACCCACAAGTCGTGTTACCCATTTGCCACGGAGTTGATCAGACCCCATACACCTCTACCAAGGAAGCGAGGCAAGGTACCACTACGAGGCCTTTACAAAGTTCCACTAGCTTCAGATTACCCGCTACAGTTTATAGGAAGCTCCAGTGCAGGAATCCCTCGCCTGACCGCCATCGCAGCAACATCAACCCAAGGACCTCCCTACACTGACCACTCCCCTACTGCCCTTGCCCCTTTCGGGTAAGGTAGCCCTCCACTAGCTTTCCTAGTTAATCAGCCAAGGGCGTCCCATTAAACCCTTGTGGTAGCACTGTTTTCCCGGGTGGTTCTCCATGTTCCCATTAACATAATGATCTTAACATGAACAATAAAGAATAAAACAGATAATAAAGTATAACAATGAGTGATGAATATCTCTATACCCAAATCCACATAAAGCAATAGCATGAACTACCCAAAACTTTAGTAGTAAAACCAGTGGTGAAACAAGGTATAAAGATAGTCAAAATCTAGGGTATCCTATTGGGTCCCATCAAAATTAACCTATGCAGATCATTATGAATAATAAGAACATGAATGGGTAAAAGAAGTGATCAAGGGCACAACTTGCCTTCAACGAGCTCCTGCTCAGCTATCTCTACTTGTTGAACCTCAGGTTCCACAGTGGCCTACTCGTCTACTCGCATCAACACAATACATACATAACATAGCATAAATTAACATCACATCAAACATGCAAATAGAATATACAATAATAAACTAGACATTAAAATAAGATCACAGGAACTGGAATCATTAAATTTGGAGTTATATATTTTAAGTTATGAATTTCCAAAGATTTTAAGCATTTAATATAGGGTTAAGTGAGAGATAAATTTTAATGTGTATTTCATGTGAAAACAGTGGTACTATTTGATAGAGAATAATATTACAAAATTATAGGAACTGGAATGGTCCAATTTGGAGTTCATATGCATTTTCTACAAATTAAACAAGTTTCTGCAATTTAAATATGCACTAAAATCTATTTCTAAATTAATTTCTCTGATTTTCTAATCCTCAGGACTGGGCCTCAAATACAGAGAAGTGCAGGGGCTACGGTGCAACAATTTCCAAGACTCAGAGAGTTTCTGGCGTGGACGGCGGGTTGATATATATAAAAGACAGGGTCTCTTTTATAAAATGTACCCGCGAAGGGGTATCGCGTGATGTCAGCCGCACGATCAGAAACCTACGGTGCAGATTAGAAGCCATTTCCCCGCGAATCGGTACTCAACAGTGGTCGGAGGATTGGGATCCGACGGCCACCCTATTTCCATAACACGGATTCAATCCAAACCCTCCGATCGACGCTTGACGACCCGGATTGAACTCGGCCGAAGGGGAATCTCCAATCTAATCAGAGCCGCACAAAACACATCCAACGGTCCGCGGCGCTTTCCCCTTCCCAGCTCATTGAGACGGCGGCGCCGCCCCAACCCGCGCCGCGCCATCGCCGGCGGACACTCGATTCGTGCCCCCGGTGCACGTTTCCTCACCGCGATAGCTACTATGCAGCGAGCAACAGGTAACGAGCATGGCGCGAGGTTACTTACGAATTATTCGGGCGCCAGAATAGATCGACCGCACGACGCGGCGGACGGCGAATCCCGGTGAGAAATTGCCCCGCGCTGGACGGGCCTCTTGGCTTCCCCAGTGCACGAATGTGTTCCCTAGGTCTCCCTTGGGTTACTCCCAACGCCAATCGGTTAGACGACGCGCCGGAATCGAGTGGGCGTCACGGTGGCGGAATACGATTAGTTCTGCGCTCTGTACTCACGGCAACGGTGGTAATCGCGGCGGTAGGATGAGGAGAGGGGGATAGATGAGCTCGGGGGTCACAGAACTCTATATGGGTGCGACAGGGTCAGCGCACAACGGCCACCCGCGAGATCGGCGCCAACCGCCATGCTCGGAGATGTTGTTGGCGCGGCGGTGGACGGAGTCCGCGCGCACGAGATCGATTCCCCACAGCGCTACTGACATGTGGGTCCACATCGCAGAGGCAGCCGGGGAAAGGGAGCACTTCGCCAGGAAGAGGCTGACAGTGGGCCCGCCCTGTCGGCGCGGGTGTGCCCCCCAGGCTGTATGAGTAAGGCTGGGCCGCGCGAGGGGTTCCTCCAGGTGGGCCAAAATCAATATCAAGGCCCAGTCATGCTTCCTATTCGTTTTTCTTTTTATTTTTCTTTTATAATTTCACTTTCCTTTCTTTTGCTTTCAAATTTAAATTCCAATTTAAATTAAGATTTAAATTCAAATCATGTGCCAAGTTATCCTCACATTATATTGTGAAATCAGAAGTGCCAAATTTTGGAGATGTAATTTTATATTATTTATATTTTCATAGGCTTTCTCTCTTTTTTCCTTTTCTTTTCCCCATTCTAAGATTTCTTTTAGATCCCAAATTCCATTTCCAAATTCTTATTTAAACTTGTCTCATAATTTAAAGTGCAAATGCAACATTACAAGAACTTCGGCATGATGCACATTTTATTTAGGTGTTCTTGGTTCTAATTACCCACTTTTAACTAGTGTTGATCACACGTAATAAATAGTAGAGGCCACAACTAATGAGTTTATCTCCATCCACTTTTATTACACTTTTGAGTATTACAAATCCTACCCCCCTTAAAAATAATCTCGTCCTCGAGATTTAAGAAGATCTCGGGAAAAGGTGAGGAAAATCTATACGAAGCTCTTCTTCTCTTTCCCAAGTCGCTTCATCTTCACCGTGGTGACTCCATTGAACTTTGCACATCTTTATAACCTTATTCCTCGTGACCCGAGTCAGTGTATCCAGAATCTTGATGCGGTACTCAGCATAAGTCAAATCCTCCTGAACACTAAGGTCCTCCATTGGTAACTGCTCTTCAGGTACCCTGAGACATTTCTTCAGCTGAGATACATGAAAACGTCATGAACATCCGCAAGATGATCCGATAACTCCAGTTGATATGCAACTTCTCCCACTCGCTTTAAGATCAAGAAGGGTCCAATAAAGCGAGGGGACAACTTTCCTTTAACTTTAAATCTCCTCATACCCCGGAGTGGTGACACCTTCAAATACACGTGATCACCCTCCTTAAACTCCAGTAGTCTTCTCCTATTATCAGCATAACTCTTTTGCCTGGATTGTGCAATCCTCAAATTTTCTCTTATCATTCGAACTTGTTCTTCTGCCTCTTGAATAAGCTCAGGTCCAAAGAACTGTCTTTCTCCAGTTTGATCCCAATACAGTGGAGTCCTGCATTTTCGACCATACAGAGCCTCAAACGGTGACATCTTCAAACTGGCCTGGTAACTATTATTATAAGAGAACTCCGCATAGGGTAAGCTCTTCTCCCAACTTCCACCATGTTTAAGAGCACAAGCTCTTAGCATATCCTCCAGCACTTGATTAGTCCTCTCTGTCTGTCCATCAGTCTGGGGATGGTAGGCTGAACTAAAATTCAACTTTGTATCCAAGCTCTCATGCAACTTCTTCCAAAATCGAGAAGTAAACTGTGATCCTCGATCAAACACGATCTTCTTAGGCACTCCATGTAGACAAACTATCCGAGTCATATACAATTCTGCTAGCTTGGCTCCCGTGTAATTAGTCCTCACAGGTATGAAATGAGCCACTTTTGTCAATCTGTCCACAATTACCCAAATAGAGTCATACCCAGCAGGGGTGCGGGGTAGTCCCATAATGAAATCCATACCAATTTCTTCCCATTTCCACTCGGGTATCTTCAATGGATGCAATAGTCCAGCTGGTCTTTGATGTTCGGCCTTGACACTTTGACACACATCACACTTAGCCACATGAGCAGCAACATCTCTTTTCAGTCTGTACCACCAATACTTTTGCTTCAAATCTTGATACATTTTAGTGCTACCAGGGTGGATAGAGTAATCAGAATCATGAGCTTCTTTCAATATAGTCTCACGAAGGCTATCAATCTCTGGAACACATATCCGATCCTTGAACCATATAGTACCTTGCTCATCCTCCGTGAATTCCGGAACTCGACCTTCAGTAATAAGATCCTTAATCTCTTGAATTTTAGCATCACCCACTTGGCCTTTACGAATTTCTTGCTCCAAGGTAGGTTCCAATTCAATGGTGACTCCTTCAGTGTGAGTAACAATTCCCAGGTTGAGTCTCTCAAAGTCTTTTGCTAATTCATCGGGTAGCTAGACAACAAAAGCGGAGTGAACATGCTCTTTCCGACTCAAGGCATCTGCAACCAAATTTGCGTTGCCTGGATGATAGTGAATCTCCAAATCATAATCCTTAATGAGCTCCAACCAACGGCGTTGCCTAAGGTTGAGATCCTTCTAAGTGAATATATACTTCAAACTCTTATGATCCGTATATACTTGGCACTTAGTTCCCATAATGTAGTGTCTCCAAATCTTAAGTGCATGCACAACTGCTGCCAGCTCTAAATCATGAGTGGGGTAGTTCAATTCATGTTTCCGCAACTGACGAGACGCATAGGCGATCACATGACCTTCTTGCATAAGCACACATCCCAATCCTTGGCCACATGCATCACAATAAATGTCAAATCCCTTCTGCAGATCTGGCATAACCAACACTGGTGGTGACATCAATCTCTCCTTCAATTGATCAAAGCTTTCTTGGCATTTCTCATCCCACTTAAATTCTTTTCCTTTCTCCAAAAGCGAGTTCATAGGCTTGGCAATCTTAGAGAATCCTTCAATAAACCTCTGATAATATCTTGCAAGCCCTAAGAAACTCCGAATCTCAGTAACTGTAGTGGGCACTCTCCACTCCATAATCTCCTTGACCTTAGCAGGATCCACTGCTATTCCTCCATTAGAAATAATATGTCCAAGGAATGGCACCTTATCAATCCAAAACTCGCACTTACTGAACTTGGCATAGAGTTGATTATCTCGTAGCTTCTGTAGCACCAACCTTAGATGTTGTTCATGATCACTTTCATTCTTAGAATAGATAAGAATATCGTCGATAAACACTACGACGAATCTGTCCAAATACTCCATAAACACCTTATTCATCAAATTCATGAAATAAGCTGGTGCATTGGTTAATCCAAATGACATAACAGTAAACTCATATAATCCATATCGGGTTGAGAAAGCCGTCTTAGGAATATCTGAGGGTCTAATCTTCATCTGATGGTATCCCGATCGGAGATCAATCTTCGAGAATACCCTGGCTCCTCTCATCTGATCAAACAAATCCTCAATACGGGGTAATGGATACTTGTTCTTTACCGTGACATCATTAAGTGATCTATAGTCCACACACATCCGTTGCGATCCATCCTTCTTCTGCACAAATAACACCGGTGCTCCCCAAGGTGAGGAACTCGGACGAATGTACCCCGCTTCTTGTAACTCAGTTAACTGCTTCTTAAGCTCCTTCAGTTCTTCTACAGCCATCCTGTATGGTCGCTTAGAAATAGGGGCAGTTCCAGGTAAAAGATCAATCACAAACTCAACTTCCCTATCTGGTGGCATCCCTGGTAACTCCTCTGGAAAGACATCCGCAAAATCTCTAACCACCTGAAGCGCCCCAATCCTTTGGGACTCAAATGTGATACAATTACTAGTCCCAGGAGGCTAGTAAACACATTTATACAACAGATGATCCCAGATCTGCTTAAACGAGACAAACCTATAAAGGTGGCAAACAACTTTAAGAGTTGGTCCACAACTCGGGACATATCATCAGAGTGGGGCTGGAGCAGCCCGATATACGCAGTGAAGCAAATCAGCGATCCAACAGCCACAGGCAAGGTTGGGAACAGGCGTAACTCTTACCCGATCTCCTTTTTCTGAAAAACAACAAATAAGCAAGGGTGAGTACAAACGTACTCAGCAGCCCACCTTCACCCGCGGAATGGGGAAATCAGATATAATGCATGGAATATGTGGAACTCAGGATATTTTGCAGAAACAGCAATATTTTATGCAGGGTTGTTTTGAAAAACATTTTGTATCTTTGCAAAGCGCATCCTCTCCAAAAGGAGCAGGAAGTTTTTCAATATTAGAACAAAATCCCCTGGACTAAACCATCCAGGTATCTCAGCAGTCTCCCACTGGTTTTCCTTTTCAAAAACAGCTACTGGACTTCCCGTCCAGCATAGCTCACGGCTCAACTGCCGGACCTTTTAAAAACCACTTTTCTCAAAAGCACCTCTTTTTTTGAAAACAAAACACTAATTGCCATACCACACCAGACTCGTCCATTCCTGTGGACACAGACTATTCGAATAGGTTTTCAAACTCTGCGCAGAGGTGTACACTTTACCCACTAGTCCGGCTCTGCGATCTCATAGCTAGTGAGACCCGAATCCGAATCTCTTTCTTTCCTCGCACGTCCTAACCTTAACGGTTATACCGGAAGGAGTCAGGCCACCGCCATGCCCAAACCGGACAAAACATTCCCCCTCCTTATCCTCCCGGTGCTCCCCAGCCTTCATAACCCTAGGGTTGGACCGTACGAGTTCAGATTGAGTGACTGCCCACACAGTCTCGAGTGGTTGTACTTATCATGAGTACAGGTAGTGAAAGATGACAAACCGGTCCTTATACGAGGGGACAATCCTTCTGCTCACGCCTAAACCAGCTGAGCCATCACCTTAGGCCCTCCCCTAAACCAGGGAGTCCCTGATCATCCCTACTCAAAGGTGATAAGGGTGAAAACCCTTCATCAAACACATTTTGAAAAGCATTTTCTTTTGGAAACTCACACCTTTCCTCAAATCATTTGTAACAAATATATCAGGGATTGATTGCGGCAAGTGGCTGGGTGGCCATAATAACTTGTCTCAAAATCATATCATGCATAAAATAACAGGCTGAGGGTTGTGGTTGAAAAATCATAGGTAATTTATGCATCAAAGGGATCCAGTGAGCTTGCCGTGCTTATCCGGCGAAGGGGGAAGGGGAGCTCGCGGAACTAGCTTCCGGCTCCACCGCCTGGTGTAGACTTGTAGATCTGGCCTCCACGAGACGGCACGAACGCTCCGATAACTATGCAACATGAACAAGCAAACATACAAACAAGCAAGTATGCCAATAAATATTTAGTATAGTGGTCAGAATAGCGATACATGGATGGGTAGAGTCTTGAGCAGAATATGTGTCATGTGGTGTTGAGATACTACTAGTTGTGGAGCAGAGGTGCTTACCAAGAGGGTGGACTGGAGGCGAAGCGACACTATGCGTGTAGCCGGTAGAGCAGAGTAACTGAGTGGGTGGGGTGTTTGCCTTGGCTGAGGGTGTTGAGTGTGTGTGGAGAGGGAGAGGGTAGCTGGGTGTATTTATAGCTGGGTGTATGTGGTGTAGCACAGTGAAGTTCACTGTTGGTGAGAATAGTGACGAATGAATCGTCTGACCTGGTATGAACATGAGAGTTATAGGCAGAATATGGGACAAGAGTATTTTGGGAGTTTTCTGGAACATGAACCATGCTTAAGGGGTGACATGGCTGGATAGGGAATAGTTTGATAAAAATTTAGAAACGAGAATTATTGGAATCTGAGTTTGGGAGCCTGGTTCGAAGGAATCTCAAAGTTAAGCGTGCTCAACTCGGAGAAACCTGGGATGGGTGACCAGATGGGAAGTTCCCTACTGGAAGGAAAATCACAGTCACCGGAGTTCGTATGACTGGAATATGGGTCTGGCTGGTCTTAGGTGGACTGGACAGCATGATGTATGAGTAGTTGAAATTTGGGGTGATCGGCTAATCGATGAATAGTAACAAATGAATAGTGGCGATGGAAAAGTAATTATAGATATCATCTATGAACAGTAACGATGATGAATAGTAATGGTAAATAGTAACGATGATGAATAGTGTATGTGAATAGTAACGATGAATAGTAACGGTGAATAGTAATGGTGAATAGTAACGATGAATAGTAACGGTAAATAGTAATGGTGAATAGTGACAGTGAATAGTCGTATGAACGAACGATGAACGATGAATAGGAACTATGAACGAACGGACGAACGATCGAATGATCGGACGAACGAACGATTGGAATTTCGGCAGCATAACGGCAGGAAAAGATTATTTGGACGAACGAACGGACGAACGATCGAATGATCGGACGAACGAACGATCGGAATTTCGGCAGCATAACGGCAGGACAAAGATTATCTGGAAGAACGATGAATAGGGCCCATGAACGAACGATGAACGATGAATAGGGACTATGAACGAACGATGAACGATCGAATGATCGAACGAACGAACGATCGGAATTTCGGCAGCATAACAGCAGGAAAAAGATTATTTGGAAGAACGATGAGTAGGGACTATGAACGAACGATGAACGATGAATAGGAACTATGAACGAACGATGAACGATCGAATGATCGAACGAACGAACGATCGGAATTTCGGCAGCATAACGGTAGGAAAAAGATTATTTGGACGAACGAACGGACGAACGATCGAACGATCGGACGAACGGACGAACGAACCATGAACGATCGGACGAACGATCGAACGATCGGACGAACGAACGAACAAACTAAGAACAGGGGACGAACGATCGAAGAACGATCGAACGATCCTTGTGCTAGTGTGTGCTTGTGTGGAACATGGAGTGGGTGTGTGTGGGGGGGGAGAGAGTTGCCATGAAATGGCTTGGGGTGGGATGAGAGGAGGCCCTTGCCCCTCTATTTATAGCCATGGTGGGGGGATTAGGGGGAGGGATGAGAGGATTTGTGGGAGGATGAGATGATTAGTGGGAGGTTAGCATGTATTTGTCTTGTATAAGTGAGATTTGCTTGTAGAGCTCACCGTATGACACTGGAGGCATACGTATACGTATGAGCATGAGGAAAGTTATGAAGAAAATATTTGTAGGGACTTGAAAAATGATTATGAAGGTATTTCTTAGGAAGAAAATACTTGGAGATATATTGGTGGAATATTTGGGCAATATTTCTGGAAAGAACTTGAAGGGGATTACTCGGGAAATATCTGGGCAGTATTTCTGGAAAGAATTTGAGGGGGATCACTGGAGAAACATTTGTAGGATATTTGAGGAGGATTTTGGAGAGAATAAAGACCACTATATTTTATTTGCTGATATCAACTCGCAAACAAACATTTTGAAATGAAATTTGAAATTCATTTTGAATTTAGAGCGAGTTTGAGAAAATTTCAAGATTTGAATTTTTGGGATGCTACAAATCTACCCCACTTAAAAGGAATCTCGTCCTCGAGATTTGGCTTAGAAGGGTTATGGGTATAGCTTTACTTCAGCTACATATCTTCACTTTGCAACTCTTCGAGGAGATGGAACTTCAACAAAATCTGGCCTTTCAGGAGCATCCGGTTGCTGATTGCAAACGCTGATTCTGGCTACTCAAAGATCATCTTCAGGCTTCAGCTTTCGCTTGGCAGCTAGCTTATTGAGGAAGCATCGATGCCAACACGCAAACCTTTCTCTTGCGAACTCCCACATGGATTCCTTCCTTGATTGGTCTTCTGGTGCTTCATCAACAAAACTTGTGTGATCACTTCTCATCCAGAAACTTATATGCTTGGACGATCGGGTCCTCCACAAGCTTGCTACAGGCCTTCTTCTTTTTCTCCATAGCAGGAACCTTACTGGAACACTACCCCACTTAAAAAGAATGAGGGTAGATCTCTTGAATCTTGGGGATTTGAACTCCTTGAAGTACCTCATAACAAGGGTGTTACGGGGCCTTCTTCTATTGTTGCTGCTTGAGCAGGCTGCGGAGAGATGACTGACACAGGGTTGATTTTGGGAGAACCTTCTTCTTATCTTCCCTTCGCTATCTTTTTTTCTCTTTTCACTGCTCCTTTCTTTCTCTTTGCTCTTCCCACTGGAGGATTCTATCAAAGAGTATTACCATCATACAGAGGAGGAAACCAAAGATGTTGAACCATATACAATAGTCTTCAACCCAAGAATTACCAAGCATTGTGATCTTAGGGGCGGGGGAGTGGAAAAATGGGGTTGCTTGCGATTTGGCAGAGGGGATTTATCTGGAGTGTGTTTTGAGCGAGTTGGGAGTTGAGGGGGCTGGTGGGGGGATTTATAGGCGAGCGGGGGTGTCCGGTTGCGGAGTAGTGGTGATGGAGTAGGTGCTACATGGCAGCGGGTGCGATAAGGGGAGGGGGCCTGGTGTTGCCGGCGATGAGGGTGGCGGTGGGTGCGCTGCAAAGGTGGCGTGGGCGGCGGTAGTGCGCTGCAAAGGGGGGCGGTGGGTGGCGGTGGTAGTGCGCATGGAGGCGAGGCATGAGTGCGGGGGGGGCACGGGTGAGTGGTGGGGTCAATGACCCTGATGTTTGTGGTCTCTGGTTCCAAGAATCTTTGCATCTCTGTATGGTAATAACTCCTTCTGTCCTCTTTTCCTGTTTACTTTGACTCAGGGGCAGTGCTTTGATTCCCACGGTCGGTCCTTTTGATTGAGCGGCTGGACTGGTTTCTTCTGTAGCTTGTTCCAGGCTTCAAGGGTAAGCTTCCCAGTATCTTCTTCGATAAGGCACTTTTCTTTTGAGATGGGTTAAGATGAGAATGGAAGCATAAGGTGAGGATTAGCTCTAGTTTGTGATCTATGTTTTTAGAGAAAACCTTTTTAAGAAAAACGAAAAGAAAACACACAAGCTCAGCAATGATAAGCACAAACAAATCAAATGTTTTGAATAAGGGAAGAATAGAGTTTTTCCAAAGCACGGACTACTCAGATTCGGGGGCTAAGCATAACTACTATTGCTCAGCTCCTGAATTGAGGACTATGCTAACCAGGACTTATGAGCACTAACGTTAAAGCATCACATATGCACTCAAAAGAGGAGAAAACATCAAGCGAAATTCATTTTGAAATGCCCTAGGGGGCCACACAATTAGAGTTTTTCAAAAACACGGTCTACACGATTACCTCTCATACATGCAGGGTTCTAGCCAAAGTGAAGAAAACTTCACTACCCGATGCATGCAGAGGACTGGGCATACTAACTTCAAACCAGACAGCTTCTCTTCTGGCAGGGCTGGCACACAACTTCAATCTGAGACATCTCCTGGATGGGTCAAGAGGGAGCTGATGTTGATGACTTCTTCTGGCGGCGACTGAGATGGCACGACAGGGTCGAACTCTTCTTCAAGCGGAACTGGCTCTTGTAGCTCCTCTGAGGGTGGCGGTGCTGGTGGGGTGCTTGCAGCTTCTTCCTTGATTTCACGGGGCGATGCTGGAATCTTCTTCATGGTGAGGGGCTCAAACAACTCTGGCGGGGGATCTTGGGAGGATTCAGGGTGCTCTTGTTTATCCATAGCCTTAGGGGAGACTGGAATTCCTTCCAAGACTATGGTTCCTTCCGGGAGTTCCCAAGCCTTCTTCTCTCCTCTGATAGAGACCGGGTGACCTTGAAGAATCTGGGGATCTTCAGCTCTCCTGGGTTGAACTGGGTTGGATGAAGCGGGCTCTTGGATCCGCAGGGCTCTACGTTGGTTATGGGTTACCAAGTAGGCCTCCATCAACTTCTGGACGTGCTCATCCTTAGCTTGCTTCAGGGCTTCAACAGCAATGGCTTCACGACTTTCCAAGGCAGCTACACAGGCTTGAGCTGAGGTGAGATCCACATGGAGCTTACGGTTGAGCTTCTCTGCATCTTCTGCCCGGGCAATCATCTGACGGTGGTGCCGAGCCAAGAAATCATATTGTGCATCCAGGGTGAGCAGGTATGTAGTGAGGTACACGACTGTGGGGTCATCCTCAAGCAGCTGCTGCTCTTCCAATGCACGCATCCTGGCCATCCAAACGGGACGGTCTCTCTGAAAGGGCGGAAAGAATCTGAGCGGGGTGTCGGCCACTTCTTCTTCATAAAGTTGACATAGGGTCCTCAATGCCTTGCGAGCGACGACTTGGCAGGTGTCTTTGAATCTGTGCCCGACAGCAGTGACACTCCATTCCACATGGTGCGGACTGGATCCAATGTATACAGTCACGACACACTTCTCTGTGCCATGCTCGACGAACTCACGACCATCATACTCTGGCTGGCTCCAGATTCCGAGGCGGACTGTGCATGCTCTCAGCAACTTGGGGAAACCATCTTCATTCTGGCAGAAGCTGGTTTGGCACTGAACCTCCATCTGACTTCTGAGAGAAGGAAAGGGGGAAAACATTTTTGAAATGAAGGAATGAGAGCAAGAATTTTTTTAAGAAAATAGTTTGGACTCAAAAACTTTTGATCAGGCTAAGGGTTACGTCCTGCGGCCAACCTAACAGCTCTGATACCACCTGAAGCGCCCCAATCCTTTGGGACTCAAATGTGATACAATTACTAGTCCCAGGAGGCTAGTAAACACATTTATACAACAGATGATCCCAGATCTGCTTAAACGAGACAAACCTATAAAGGTGGCAAACAACTTTAAGAGTTGGTCCACAACTCGGGACATATCATCAGAGTGGGGCTGGAGCAGCCCGATATACGCAGTGAAGCAAATCAGCGATCCAACAGCCACAGGCAAGGTTGGGAACAGGCGTAACTCTTACCCGGTCTCCTTTTTCTAAAAAACAACAAATAAGCAAGGGTGAGTACAAACGTACTCAGCAGCCCACCTTCACCCGCGGAATGGGGAAATCAGATATAATGCATGGAATATGTGGAACTCAGGATATTTTGCAGAAACAGCAATATTTTATGCAGGGTTGTTTTGAAAAACATTTTGTATCTTTGCAAAGCGCATCCTCTCCAAAAGGAGCAGGAAGTTTTTCAATATTAGAACAAAATCCCCTGGACTAAACCATCCAGGTATCTCAGCAGTCTCCCACTGGTTTTCCTTTTCAAAAACAGCTACTGGACTTCCCGTCCAGCATAGCTCACGGCTCAACTGCCGGACCTTTTAAAAACCACTTTTCTCAAAAGCACCTCTTTTTTTGAAAACAAAACACTAATTGCCATACCACACCAGACTCGTCCATTCCTGTGGACACAGACTATTCGAATAGGTTTTCAAACTCTGCGCAGAGGTGTACACTTTACCCACTAGTCCGGCTCTGCGATCTCATAGCTAGTGAGACCCGAATCCGAATCTCTTTCTTTCCTCGCACGTCCTAACCTTAACGGTTATACCGGAAGGAGTCAGGCCACCGCCATGCCCAAACCGGACAAAACATTCCCCCTCCTTATCCTCCCGGTGCTCCCCAGCCTTCATAACCCTAGGGTTGGACCGTACGAGTTCAGATTGAGTGACTGCCCACACAGTCTCGAGTGGTTGTACTTATCATGAGTACAGGTAGTGAAAGATGACAAACCGGTCCTTATACGAGGGGACAATCCTTCTGCTCACGCCTAAACCAGCTGAGCCATCACCTTAGGCCCTCCCCTAAACCAGGGAGTCCCTGATCATCCCTACTCAAAGGTGATAAGGGTGAAAACCCTTCATCAAACACATTTTGAAAAGCATTTTCTTTTGGAAACTCACACCTTTCCTCAAATCATTTGTAACAAATATATCAGGGATTGATTGCGGCAAGCGGCTGGGTGGCCATAATAACTTGTCTCAAAATCATATCATGCATAAAATAACAGGCTGAGGGTTGTGGTTGAAAAATCATAGGTAATTTATGCATCAAAGGGATCCAGTGAGCTTGCCGTGCTTATCCGGCGAAGGGGGAAGGGGAGCTCGCGGAACTAGCTTCCGGCTCCACCGCCTGGTGTAGACTTGTAGATCTGGCCTCCACGAGACGGCACGAACGCTCCGATAACTATGCAACATGAACAAGCAAACATACAAACAAGCAAGTATGCCAACAAATATTTAGTATAGTGGTCAGAATAGCGATACATGGATGGGTAGAGTCTTGAGCAGAATATGTGTCATGTGGTGTTGAGATACTACTAGTGGTGGAGCAGAGGTGCTTACCAGGAGGGTGGACTGGAGGCGAAGCGACACTATGCGTGTAGCCGGTAGAGCAGAGTAACTGAGTGGGTGGGGTGTTTGCCTTGGCTGAGGGTGTTGAGTGTGTGTGGAGAGGGAGAGGGTAGCTGGGTGTATTTATAGCTGGGTGTATGTGGTGTAGCACAGTGAAGTTCACTGTTGGTGAGAATAGTGACGAATGAATCGTCTGACCTGGTATGAACATGAGAGTTATAGGCAGAATATGGGACAAGAGTATTTTGGGAGTTTTCTGGAACATGAACCATGCTTAAGGGGTGACATGGCTGGATAGGGAATAGTTTGATAAAAATTTAGAAACGAGAATTATTGGAATCTGAGTTTGGGAGCCTGGTTCGAAGGAATCTCAAAGTTAAGCGTGCTCAACTCGGAGAAACCTGGGATGGGTGACCAGATGGGAAGTTCCCTACTGGAAGGAAAATCACAGTCACCGGAGTTCGTATGACTGGAATATGGGTCTGGCTGGTCTTAGGTGGACTGGATAGCATGATGTATGAGTAGTTGAAATTTGGGGTGATCGGCTAATCGATGAATAGTAACAATGAATAGTGGCGATGGAAAAGTAATTATAGATATCATCTATGAACAGTAACGATGATGAATAGTAATGGTAAATAGTAACGATGATGAATAGTGTATGTGAATAGTAACGATGAATAGTAACGGTGAATAGTAATGGTGAATAGTAACGATGAATAGTAACGGTAAATAGTAATGGTGAATAGTGACAGTGAATAGTCGTATGAACGAACGATGAACGATGAATAGGAACTATGAACGAACGGACGAACAATCGAATGATCGGACGAACGAACGATTGGAATTTCGGCAGCATAACGGCAGGAAAAGATTATTTGGACGAACGAACGGACGAACGATCGAATGATCGGACGAACGAACGATCGGAATTTCGGCAGCATAACGGCAGGACAAAGATTATCTGGAAGAACGATGAATAGGGCCCATGAACGAACGATGAACGATGAATAGGGACTATGAACGAACGATGAACGATCGAATGATCGAACGAACGAACGATCGGAATTTCGGCAGCATAACAGCAGGAAAAAGATTATTTGGAAGAACGATGAGTAGGGACTATGAACGAACGATGAACGATGAATAGGAACTATGAACGAACGATGAACGATCGAATGATCGAACGAACGAACGATCGGAATTTCGGCAGCATAACGGTAGGAAAAAGATTATTTGGACGAACGAACGGACGAACGATCGAACGATCGGACGAACGGACGAACGAACCATGAACGATCGGACGAACGATCGAACGATCGGACGAACGAACGAACAAACTAAGAACAGGGGACGAACGATCGAAGAACGATCGAACGATCCTTGTGCTAGTGTGTGCTTGTGTGGAACATGGAGTGGGTGTGTGTGGGGGGGGGGAGAGAGTTGCCATGAAATGGCTTGGGGTGGGATGAGAGGAGGCCCTTGCCCCTCTATTTATAGCCATGGTGGGGGGATTAGGGGGAGGGATGAGAGGATTTGTGGGAGGATGAGATGATTAGTGGGAGGTTAGCATGTATTTGTCTTGTATAAGTGAGATTTGCTTGTAGAGCTCACCGTATGACACTGGAGGCATACGTATACGTATGAGCATGAGGAAAGTTATGAAGAAAATATTTGTAGGGACTTGAAAAATGATTATGAAGGTATTTCTTAGGAAGAAAATACTTGGAGATATATTGGTGGAATATTTGGGCAATATTTCTGGAAAGAACTTGAAGGGGATTACTCGGGAAATATCTGGGCAGTATTTCTGGAAAGAATTTGAGGGGGATCACTGGAGAAACATTTGTAGGATATTTGAGGAGGATTTTGGAGAGAATAAAGACCACTATATTTTATTTGCTGATATCAACTCGCAAACAAACATTTTGAAATGAAATTTGAAATTCATTTTGAATTTAGAGCGAGTTTGAGAAAATTTCAAGATTTGAATTTTTGGGATGCTACACCACCCGGATGTTGTCACCAACAAACTCCTCGGGTATAAAGAACATTGCACGCATGGATGAGGTGGTTACTGCAATATTAACTTGAAATGTTTCTCCTTTAGGACTAGTGAGCTCTATAGTACCTCTACCACATGCTATAATGGCTTTTGCCTTCCTTAACCATGACATACCAAGAATCAGATCTATACTGCTGGCATCTAATATTATAGCAGTAGCTCCAAATTCTCTTCCCATAATTGATAATGTCAATCTACGTGTCATTTGATTCGCCTCAATAGGCCCTTTAGGTGTGATTACTATCATTGGTTTTCTCATATTTAGCAGGGGTATCTCATTAGTGTTGGCATATCGAGCAGACATGAATGAATGTGTAGCACCAGAATCAAATAATATTGTTGCAGGAAGGGCATTAATGTAAAACATACTGAGTACGATTCCAGCACCATCAGGAGTATCATCAACGCTGACTTGATTCACCCTGGTTATAGAATATCCCTTGCCAGGAGTCTGTTGCTTGTTCTTAGCTGGTGTACCAGAATTTCCCATAGGACAAGCATTAGCATAGTGCCCAATCTGACTGCACTTGAAGCATGTAGGGCCGGTCTTCTGTCCTATAGACCTCGTCGGGGTGCCAGTGGGAGTAGCCTGACAAGTAGGTGTCCGTGGAGACCCCTGTGGAGCATACTGAACTGGGCGTGGTCCTCCTGATCGAGTCGGTGTACCCTGTGGCGGTACATAGCGGGGACGAACACTGCTGCTACCCTGTCCTTGTGAGATAGCCTTCCTCTTCAAATCACCAAGTTGAACACGCTTGTGTTCAATAGCAAGAGCCTTATCCAGTAGTCTCTGAAATGATGGAAAGGTGTGCGCAACCAGTGCATACTGCAAGGGTCCATTCAGTCCTTCAATAAAATGCTCCTGCTTCCTCTCATCCTCAGCAACTTCCTCCGGAGCATATCTCGACAGCTGAATAAATTTGTCTCTGTACTCGCTGACTGACATGTTGCCTTGCTTCAATGACAGAAACTCCTTCTTCTTGATCTTTATCATACCAGCTGGAATATGGTAGTTCCTGAATTGTGTACTGAACTCTGCCCAAGTAATAGTATCAGCAGCATCGTGGGCAGCAATATAAGAATCCCACCAGTCAGCAGCAGGACCTGTCAGACGACCTGAGGCATAAAGAACTTTCTCCTGAGCATTGGGCTATGTTGAGCATCTTCTCAATTGACTTCAACCAATCATCTGCATCAAGTGGATCTGGGGAATTGGCGAAGGTCGGTGGCTTATGACTCATAAACTCCCGGTGCTTATCACGAGGTGGAACTGGTGGTGGTGGTGGAGGCAATGGCACTTGTTGCTGTTGCTACTGTTGTTGAAGTTGTTGTTGCAGCTGCTGTTGTTGCGCCCTTCTCTCCTGGCGTATCTCTTCTCTCTCCTGGCGCAACTCCTGGCGTATATCTTCTCTTTCCTGACGCATCTCCTGGCGTTCTTGCTGCATCTGGGCACGCATATCAGCCATAGTGTCCACCATTTGCTGCATCACCGCCATCTGTGCTGCAATCAGTGGATCAACTCCGCCTGGTGGAGGATTAGGAGGATTCATCCCTGCTGGCTGTGGCTGAGGTTGTCTATATATCCTTCGAGTGTGTCGATTAGGAGGCAAATCAATTCCACCACCCCTCCTGGTATTGACCATCTGAGTTAGATACATATGGTAAGAGAGAGCAGTAGACAAGGCAGTAATTACGAATCACGTTACTTTGGGGGATTTATTAGCTAAGCAGATTAATGTTTTACCTACCATAGCTAATTTGTTACCTTATGCTGGCACATGCTAAGATGTCCATATATAATATCTCAATCAATCAAAGAAGCAAATCAGGCATTGATCATCAGAACAATCAACCAACATTTTTAATAGAAAAAATAATTTTTTTTGTCTTAGGTCTCCTATCTCTTAAAAATATCATAGGGGTAGGGATTCCAAGGTGTGAAATCCATCTTGTCTCAGAGTAGAAAAGGTAAGAATGATCAGAGTAGAACAGTAGAAGGTGAGACAGGATCAAGATAAATATAGAGAGATTTAGAGTAAGGTAAGTATAGAATGAATCAGAATGAGATAAGTAGGTAAGGGTTGTCCATTTCTATCTAGGTTTCGTTCTACAGTCAACATTTCCTCTGATACCACTTCTGTAACACCCGGCTTTAAGGAACAAAGCCAGGTGCATCTCATACATGCGCCAAGAAGACAACATATATAATAACAGAGGGTATAGAGATAAATCTCACAATAAAATCAGAGTATTTATTACATAGCGGAAGACTTAATACAAAATAAAAGAATAAACATAAAGCGAACTAAGGATCGTCGGCGCCAATGTCAACTGAGAAACGCCACCTAGATCAGATCATACTCCTCGCCTTGTGGCTCCGCCTGAACCACCTGTTCTTCTCCTGTGGGGGGGGGGTGTGAGACAGCAAGAGTGAGCTCACATACGTTCATAGCTCAACAAGTCGTGGGGAATAATGTGGCACGAACTCACCAAAGGTGGGAGTTCATGAAGTATAAGGCTGATCAATGAAATAAAGGCTGAAGCTGAGCATTGCTTTTATAAGTTGGTCAAAATTTTATTAGCAGTTACTAAGTGAAAGTAAATACCAAACCATAGTAATAATAAGTAAAAGTAATAATAAAATAATCCCAAATGCAATGAAATGACAGATTAAGTTTAAGTTCCATAAATTAATCATGTGAGTGTCCGAGCCGCTCATGACCGTGAGCACGGCTAGTATACCAATTTTACACTCTGCAGAGGTTGCGCATCTTTACCCACAAGTCGTGTTACCCATTTGCCACGGAGTTGATCAGACCCCATACACCTCTACCAAGGAAGCGAGGCAGGGTACCACTACGAGGCCTTTACAAAGTTCCACTAGCTTCAGACTACCCGCTACAGTTTATAGGAAGCTCCAGTGCAGGAATCCCTCGCCTGACCGCCATCACAGCAACATCAACCCAAGGACCTCCCTACACTGACCACTCCCCTACTGCCCTTGCCCCTTTCGGGTAAGGTAGCCCTCCACTAGCTTTCCTAGTTAATCAGCCAAGGGCGTCCCATTAAACCCTTGTGGTAGCACTGTTTTCCCGGGTGGTTCTCCATGTTCCCATTAACATAATGATCTTAACATGAACATTAAAGAATAAAACAGATAATAAAAAGTATAACAATGAGTGATGAATATCTCTATACCCAAATCCACATAAAGCAATAGCATGAACTACCCAAAACTTTAGTAGTAAAACCAGTAGTGAAACAAGGTATAAAGATAGTCAAAATCTAGGGTATCCTATTGGGTCCCATCAAAATTAACCTATGCAGATCATTATGAATAATAAGAACATGAATGGGTAAAAGAAGTGATCAAGGGCACAACTTGCCTTCAATGAGCTCCTGCTCAGCTATCTCTACTTGTTGAACCTCAGGTTCCACAGTGGCCTGCTCGTCTACTCGCATCAACACAATACATACATAACATAACATAGCATAAATTAACATCACATCAAACATGCAAATAGAATATACAGTAATAAACTAGACATTAAAATAAGATCACAGGAACTGGAATCATTAAATTTGGAGTTATATATTTTAAGTTATGAATTTCCAAAGATTTTAAGCATTTAATATAGGTTTAAGTGAGAGATAAATTTTAATGTGTATTTCATGTGAAAACAGTGGTACTATTTGATAGAGAATAATATTACAAAATTATAGGAACTGGAATGGTCCAATTTGGAGTTCATATGCATTTTCTACAAATTAAACAAGTTTCTGCAATTTAAATATGCACTAAAATCTATTTCTAAATTAATTTCTCTGATTTTCTAATCCTCAGGACTAGGCCTCAAATACAGAGAAGTGCAGGGGCTACGGTGCAACAATTTCCAAGACTCAGAGAGTTTCTGGCGTGGACGGCGGGTTGATATATATAAAAGACAGGGCCTCTTTTATAAAATGTATCCACGAAGGGGTATCGCGTGATGTCAGCCGCACGATCAGAAACCTACGGTGCAGATTAGAAGCCATTTCCCCGCGAATCGGTACTCAACAGTGGTCGGAGGATTGGGATCCGACGGCCACCCTATTTCCATAACACGGATTCAATCCAGACCCTCCGATCGACGCTTGACGACCCCGATTGAACTCGACCGAAGGGGAATCTCCAATCTAATCAGAGCCGCGCAAAACACATCCAACGGTCCGCGGCGCTTTCCCCTTCCCATCTCATTGAGACGGCGGCGCCGCCCCAACCCGCGCCGCGCCATCGCCGGCGGACACTCGATTCGTGCCCCCGGTGCACGTTTCCTCACCGCGATAGCTACTACGCAGCGAGCAACAAGTAACGAGCATGGCGCGAGGTTACTTACGAATTATTCGGGCGCCAGAATAGATCGACCGCACGACGCGGCGGACGGCGAATCCCGGCGAGAAATTGCCCCGCGCTGGACGGGCCGCTTGGCTTCCCCAGTGCACGAATGCGTTCCCCAGGTCTCCCTTGGGTTACTCCCAACGCCAATCGGTTAGACGACGCGCCGGAATCGAGTGGGCGTCACGGCGGCGGAATACGATTAGTTCTGCGCTCTGTACTCACGGCAACGGTGGTAATCGCGGTGGTAGGATGAGGAGAGGGACGAGCTCGGGGGGTCACGGAACTCTATATGGGCGCGACAGGGTCAGCGCACAACGACCACCCGCGAGATCGGCGCCAGCCGCCATGCTCGGAGATGTTGTTGGCGCGGCGGTGGACGGAGTCCGCGCGCACGAGATCGATTCCCCACAGCGCTACTGACATGTGGGTCCACATCGCAGAGGCAGCCGGGGAAAGGGAGCACTTCGCCAGGAAGAGGCTGACAGTGGGCCCGCCCTGTCGGCACGGGTGTGCCCCCAGGCTGTATGAGTAAGGCTGGGCCACGCGAGGGGTTCCTCCAGGTGGGCCGAAATCAATATCAAGGCCCAGTCATGCTTCCTATTCGTTTTTCTTTTTATTTTTCTTTTATAATTTCACTTTCCTTTCTTTTGCTTTCAAATTTAAATTCCAATTTAAATTAAGATTTAAATTCAAATCATGTGCCAAGTTATCCTCACATTATATTGTGAAATCAGAAGTGCCAAATTTTGGAGATGTAATTTTATATTATTTATATTTTCATAGGCTTTCTCTCTTTTTTTTCCTTTTCTTTTCCCCATTCTAAGATTTCTTTTAGATCTCAAATTCCATTTCCAAATTCTTATTTAAACTTGTCTCATAATTTAAAGTGCAAATGCAACATTACAAGAACTTCGGCATGATGCACATTTTATTTAGGTGTTCTTGGTTCTAATTACCCACTTTTAACTAGTGTTGATCACACGTAATAAATAGTAGAGGCCACAACTAATGAGTTTATCTCCATCCACTTTTATTACACTTTTGAGTATTACAGAGCGCATGTGAGGATACGATCAATTCATCTCCTTACTGTTTTACGTTCTGCAGATTATATATCTTTCATATGTTCATACCTGTTGTTTCATATATAGCCATAAATTTATCCAATCTGTTTTGTCGTATTATATCATGACATGTCTGATGCCTGTTCATACTGGTAATATGATAAATCTGTTTGTCTTAATTTTTCAGTCATGTTGTTTATGTTGCTGTCTGTTTATTATCAATTGTTCTGACTGTTTATATGCTTATTATATTTATATGATTCATATGCTTTATGTTCTCGTGATCCATATTGTTATGGATATATTTGAGATCGTGATTTCTATGATTAAACATATTTTATATGCCATCATCATAATGTTAATTTATAGAATTAAAATGATATAGAAAATGCCTATATTTCTAACACATAGTCTAAACATGTCTCGAGAAAGCTATATATAGCTGCATTGTGCACTTTATATTCGTGTGCATACGAGAGTACACCAACGAGTACAGCTCGTTTACTTACTGAAAAAGGAGTTCACATCCATGAGAAAGTGCATGCGACGATTCCCTCCAAGCAGATTGCTTAGCTGGACGAGTGCATCCACGCTTATCCGATTCAGGCTGACCAGAAACGGGTATTTTTTACATATGAGTGAACATAACCGAACAGTCTTAAAATGATTTGTTTGCACAGCATATGCTCTAGATAAACAAATGCTCACCTAAAGTGAATGCATGTAGTGGTACAGTTCATATGCAGTAGTAATGGTAAGCAAGGAAAAAGCAGAGGACAAACAACCTAACAGCATTGACGATGAGCGCCGCCGGCCTTAGCTTTACCCAGCTTGAAAGATATAAACAATATGCATGCATGCAAGTGGCTCCAAACCCACACCAAAGTACTAAACTACCCGTCAATCCACATGCAAATTATCGCGCGATATCTTATATAGCTTTTAGTTTAATGCAATCAGGGTCTAGTATATAAGGTGCGCTGTCACCTGACAACAATGCCTTTAAACTTGGTGTAAATATGTTTCTCTATTTTAGTGGGTGATCAAAATCCAGTCTGCGTCCTCTCAAATTGCTTCTCCACTTGCACTGAGTCTCTTGTTCCCTCTATTGCTTTTAAATATTTCATTTGTGGTGTTTGAATGTTTTAGTTTATTTCACATATTTATACGGATGCTTCTCTTTATTTTATCTTAAGTATTTTATACCGTATTAAATAGAGACTTATATAGAGTTATTACATGGATCAAGCCCCGGGCCACGGACCAGGTGGCCCGAGGTATAGATCCACCCCTGCCGGTACTAAAGATGGTACCTTTAGTATGGATCTGACCAGAAACCGATTCTAAATTACTAGATGTAGTACCGGTGTTTGCAACCGACACTAAAATCAGGGCCATACCGGAGGGGTGCGGAGGGTGCAGCCGCACCGGGCCCTCAAAAACAGAGGGCCCCTTAGTCACGGGACGCTAGCACTTTTTCCTGTTAAACATATCTATTCTAAACACAAATAGGCAAAGAGCGATGCGCTATCGACCAGTTTCGTTTAGATTGTTAAACCAATGTCTCAATTACTTATCGAATACTCCATCTATTTCAAAATAATATTTGTTTTAGCTCTTGATTTTTATGTTTATATTCAACTATATAATGATGAATCCACTAAAGAAGCGAAACAAATTCTATTTTGATATAAAGATAGTATTATTTACTATACACATGATGGTTGCATCAACAGAGAGAAGCTTTTTAAAATTAAAATATTTTTGTGAATTATTTATGGTCAACAATAACTCAACAGAGGTTAAATGGCTTGTCGGTTCTATGTATCACAAAATGTTAGAAAATATTTTTAATGATATCAGATAACAAATAAGTGTTTTCGGCTATATTTTATATTTGTTATCTTACAAACTTTAAAACAGTGCATAATAATTTTTATACGTCAAATATTTGATATTACATGTATAATTATATATATTTGTGTGTGAATGAGGCCTCCATATCGGATTTCGCACTGGGCCCCTGAAAAGTCAGGAACAGCCCTGACTAAGATTGTGGGCTTTAGTCTTGGTCTCTTGGATATAGAGTGGCTGGCTGGTGTTTAGTCTTGGATATAGAGTGGCCGGTAGAAATCTGGTGTTGTAGCCGGTTCTCAACCGGTATTGAATGCACATTTGGCAGTAGTGGCCATCAAGATCAACCAGATCGGCACATGCATGGCGCGCGCAGGTGGGCCCAACTATGCATAGAAATTGGCGTTGCTGTAATGCATCCAGTACCAGTTCATTCAGACATGCATTTCATTCCCCGGAATCCTTGGAGACCTGTCTGTTCTCCATCCGGGGACAGTCGGGCCATGGAATACCGTCAGCAGAAGTGTCAACAGCGGTCAGTGTCCGATCCTTTCGTGGCTGCATCTTTCTTCCAGCCCTTTGACTCCCTGCTAGAGAACAAAGCACGAGGGCGCCGGGGGGTTTTTTTTTCTGCATGGGATCAAAGCGCGTGATCTGAAACCGGAGAAATGAGCCGCTAGCTCTCCGGATGCCTGCCGAGTGCACACTGCTTTAAAGCTGGATTCAGTTCAGTCTTGCACATTCACATCACATGCATGGGTCAGTCAATCAGTCAGTCCCTGTCCTTGATCCACTTCTCTTTGTTACAAGGAATAAAGCTCATGCGGTTTCAGACTCTCGTCAGCGGCGAAAGATCCTCTAGCGTAATTCCAAGTAGCATCTCTTTATTCGGGGTTCGATTTGCCTTATGAACGAATTTTTGACTTAGTTAAAAAAATCCTTTCGTTATGTCTCGTCCACTCTCGAGTTATATCTTGCACACCACTCTTCAGCTGGACCGTTACAGAGTGAGCGGTAATAGCCGGCCCACTAGTGATGAGAGGCTAGGGTTCGACGATTTTCTCGACCGGGACCAAGTTATGATCTCTTAATATAATATCGAGAGGACGGTCTTTCCCTCCTGGCTGAGTTTAGACTCTCTTGATTGGGCTTTGGCTTTGGAAAAGCATTGCATAATGTCTACATGTCAATAGTTGGATTACCAGCGGCAGGAGCCGTTCTTTTTTTTTCCTGCTGCCAGATCTAAATCTAATCAGTGGGTCGTCAGTTAGTCCCTGCATTCTCACTGGCATGGCCAATGTCATGCATGTGTTGCGCTGTTGACGTGTGCGCTAAACCCTTTTCAGAACTCTCTGGGTGGGCATGAATGGTAAAGTGAGCTCAATCATACGGTTTTCTAGAACTAGAATCTTTTTATATACATATACAAATTGATTGCTTGACCTCTGGCAGTGACTTGTTAGAACTACTACGGCTACGTACGTGCGATTTGGCAATGGATCTTATAAAGATTCGTGATGGGCCTCATATGCTAATCTGGATGTGGAACTCTGGACTGTTGTATTTATGGGCCGGGAAGTGTTTTTGTTTATGGGCTTGCATGGTTCGAGTTTTGTAGGCGAAACATTTAACTATGATACTGTAACAAAAAAAAAGGAAAATTCATATTGGCTCCGTAAGCTTTAACTGGGCCTCCAAAACGCGGCCCAGCCGCATGAAAGCCCACATCTGTACACCCTGTCCTTGCCGGCTCCGTCGGCCGTCTTCCCGAGGATGCTGCGGCTGCGCTGGCGTGCCGTCCTCATCCCACTCCCTCCACCGCCTCTCTTGCTTCGCCGCCTGCCGCCGCACCGGCGCGCCCTCTCGTCCTCTTCCGGCTCTAGCCCGCTTCCACCGCCGGTGATGGAGGCTTCCTACAAGTTCGGGCCCTACAAGATCGACGCCAGGGAGGTCTTCCACGCCACGCCCCTCTCCTACGCCATGGTGAATCTCCGCCCGCTGCTCCCGGGTGGGTAACACACACACACACACCCTTGTTCCCTCCCTTTCCAGTTCGCCTTCCATGATCCATGCTTGCTTCGTTACTGTAGACGCAACCACTCCCGAACTCACTGCACCATAGCATTTTTTTAGCTTGGCAGTGGGAGTTGCTGGAACTGGGAGACTAGTCATCGCGACAAAAAAAAAAGCTTTGTCGGAAACGTGGTTGATGGAAATTAGATTCATCTAACGTTGGGTCCCAGAATGCTAAAATAAAACTTTGTATTCAGAATCATGCGCTGCTCGTAACAAATTCGGCAAGGCAACAATGTACCACCACAGACCACACCCATTGCTCCCGTAGGGATTGTTCCAATAGGCAAGGATCACAGGCATTGCCCTTCTGGATTGGCTGGTAATCCCAACCCAGTTCCTGCAATCTCGTCGTACTTAATATAATCCCTCCCTATAGAACAACAGTCCCATTCAAGATTTTCTCCTGGTAAAACCTGAGACTACTCACTAGTGCTTCCTGTAGACATAGCATTTAAGCTTTGCATATCTCTAAACCACCACATCGCATTGTTTTTTTTTTCCAAATAGACATTGCATTTGACAATACAAATCTTTTCTTATGCAGGTCATATCCTTTTATTTCAGTGAACCTGGCGCTGTAATATCTTTGAAGCTAGTTTTGCAGTTTTTACCACTGATGTGCCTGCGCAACCATTTTCTTCTGCAGGCCACTGTCTATTGATTGCTCACTGTAGTATAGTTCATGAAACTTTACTTACCTTTGTGTTGGTTCTCTTCTTTTTAGACCTGGTTATCTTGTCTGTCTAGGGGGGATCAAGTTTGCTTTAGGTACTCATTTAGTGAGGGCTCTGTTTTGTTGAGCCACTGACTTCACTTCATATTTGGTTCATCTTTCCATGGAGACCATCAACAATTCTATGACATGATTATTTCTTTTTCACATCATGCAACAGTTCCACTTCCAGAATGATTGTATGCCTGCAACTCAAGTTGACTTTGTGTATCAATTTCTACTGTGTTGTCATTCGGGGCAAAGCTGTCATAACTCATAGACCCACCCGGATATATTTATTTGACTCAAAGTTCGATACATCATGTGTTTAGGAAACTGTGTTCTTCTATATGCACCGGTTTTTCCTTGACAATACCTACATGTTCTTGTGTGCCCCAAGCGTGAAGTGAAAAGATTCGCCGATCTAAGTTCTGATGAGATTAGTGACTTATGGGTTACTGCAAAGGAAGTTGGTGCACGTCTTGAGCAGTACCACAAAGCATCGTCACTTACCTTTGCTATCCAGGTGTGGTCCGTGCTTCAGTTTCGCTGTTGTAGCCAGCACATCCTTTCATTACACAATACTAGATTTATACAGTATATAAAGTGTCCAATTTGGGTGTGTAAAACGTAAAGATGATGAACATTGTGGAAAATATCATATATGTCTATAGTATGCCATACAAGCTATGCTATGCTAACTCTAACTATTCACACATTTGATTAGCTTTTTATGGAGTTATCTTTGTTATATTACATTCTATGATGATGCCATGAAGTTTATTATTAACAAGTGGTATTACTTATCAGGATGGTCCTCAAGCTGGCCAAACAGTTGCACATGTCCACATCCACCTCATCCCAAGGAAGAAAGGGGATTTTGAGAAAAATGATGAAATATATGATGCGGTTCGTGGCATCTTTTCTACCAATCTGGTTATTTCATTAGTCATTACAACATCCAATGGAATAAAGCTTTACCCTTTTCCTTGCTATATAATAGATTGATGTGAAGGAGAAAGAATTGAAGGAGAAGCTTGACCTGGACATTGAGAGGAAAGATAGAAGCATGGAAGAGATGGCTAATGAGGCCAATGAGTACCGTGCTCTTTTTAGTTAGTTTCTAAGCTGAGCTGACTGTTTGCTAGAAATAAGGTTTGCTACCTGTTCTTCATTGTCGCAGTTCAGTTATGGTTGCGCACTGACATTGTGACGATGTCCAGTTCTGTACTGTGGAGAATTAATCATTTGTTGCAAGGAATGCATTCTTAGTGACAAACCTTTTAGATTTGCAACCACCATCAGAGTTCTCAACATAGTATCTTACAAAGCTGAAGCAAATATGCTTGTCAGTAACTTGAGCAGTGAACAATTTGTGAAGAAACAAAAAGAGAAAAAGTGAAGAACCCTAATATTCATACTGGAAGCTGCCGTACAGCCATATCATCATACATCCATACCTCTAGCATTGCCATACAGTGAGAAATTCAGAAAATATTCATACAACTACCCCCCAGAATTTTTTTTAAAAAAATCTCCAATACAGAACAGTTCCTAGATGATTTATCTTCTCTTGTTTCTTGCAGATCCCATATTGTACCCCCTACCACATAACATACCTACCCTAAACACTAAATCAAACACGAACTCAAACCACACTGAACTTCCCCTTTTCACCCCCAAATGCAGTACAATCCACATCTCAGTAAGATATAGCAAAGCCCAAGCCTTAGCACCACCCACTGGTCATCATCTGTACAAGGCAGAAGCTTCCGAACCCGCGGCAACAGCTGCCTGCCTAGAACTGGAACCTGCTTGGATGGGACTTGGTCATCCGCGCCATGCCCACCGGCTCGTCGTTCTCGATCCTCTTGGCGTTGCGGAACGCGGCGCAGCCCGCGACATAGACAATCACAAGGATGATCAACACCACGATGTTCAGGACGGCCACCTTGCGCCAGCTCTTCTTGATGCCCGCGAGGACGCCGGCCTTGCACGAGTCGCACTGGAAGCACAGCATCTGCTGGTCGTTGCTCCACCTGCTGCAGTCAGGGTCATTGGTCACTGTCGGGACACCGGGGTTTTGTTCCCAGTACGTCTCGTTCATGTAGGTGAATGCGCATGACGTCGGTGGCTTGCAGCATCCAGACTGCAGTAGTCAGTCACAGAAATGATATCGGTTTAGTATCCTGAGAAATCACATGGCTAATCAGTTGTTCTGAGAGGAAAAGAACTCAATGCAATTCTGCATACTTATAAATCAATTCTACCAACTAAACCAAATATAGAACACATGAATCGAAAAGCAATTGTGCTTGCTTAGTTGCTTAAGAGTCTGATGACAGCTCGTCAACAAGGCATACTCAGAATCTAAACTCAAGTTCTTGCAGGCAATTGAAGGTCACAATTCAGACAAATTTAGATTGAACAATAATTGAAATGTCTTGGCCTCCCAATCAAGATTGAAGTTGACGACTACAATTTTTTTTAAGATGGTAATCACTAGGAAACTATCCAAGCTTGTAAAAGTACAATCTGAAGATCCTAATACATAGTTGATGTGTGCACGGACAAGAAAAAACAAACTAACACCACTACAGAACCAAACATTTGACGAGCATTTGATGGTGCTGTACACTGGAACATATATCAGATGAACGATTGCCACAAGCCCTTACATTTTTTACTCCACCCACTGACCAACCATCATGTACAATAAGTCATTCAGCATGTTAATAGATATTCCATGTCCCAGTATAAACAGAACATGTAATATAGAGTATCATCTCTGCAGAAAATAACCAAAAGGCTAAACGTACATTTGCAAGTAATTTGTGAGACTGTGACGAGGAGAAGAAAAACACTCACGGCTACAAAACACAGCCTAGACAATATAATGACAAGCAAGGTAAGGCTCCATGGTCCCAACTCCAACTCTGAAATGTAACACCTAGCAAGTGGTTTTTTGGCTGTCCTGGTCACACACACTGGTGTATTTGGTAGGAAGCTGAGAGAGGCCCTGATTCCTCAATCATAAAATTATTGTAGACCTCCTTGTGGTCTGGTATCTGGAAAGATGAGGACAAAGCTGGACAACGACATTATCCTCAGGACCTCAGCCTCACCAGACACCAGCCTCTACTTACTACTGCAATGATGTGAACTCCTATTGTTGCTCGTTCTTAGCACTGCAGTGGTGACTGAAGGGGAAATAACTGACTGGTCAGTGGTCACTGGACCACGACTCAATTGACCAACGAGTCATGGGGATGCTTACTTGTTAAGCGTCTTATGTGTACTGTGTACAGTTGGGTGGCAGTTACTAGTAATGTAGTACAGATTTGTCCAATGGGGAAAAGGTCACTTCCTTTGATAGAGATATAGTTCCAAGTTTGTTTAGTGGTAAAATATCAGTGACACGTTTCACCATCATGGAATGGATGAGTCTCTAATCAGCCAAAAGCGCATGTACTTAGAGGCACCTTCTACAGAATTGTGCACGGGATTTCTTCCTGTGATGTAAAGCAATTCAGAGAACCAAAAACAAAACAGTCAAAAGGATTGCTTTTGAAGAAAGGTATATGCTAGAATCGAAGAGGCAGCCAAAGTCAGTGGCCCTTGTAGCTAGCTGCTTTGCCCCGGAATCAGGAACAAGCAAAAGGCCTGACGAAACAATTTCTGAAAGGTGGGAGAAGCTGCTGCACGATGAACAAAAAAAAGGGCATGGCTTGCGAGGGGGGGGGGGGGGGGGGGGGGGGGGCTGATGATGAAAGGGGCAAGCAAAGTTCATCTCGAGATCCACACTAGCGCCGGGTAGAGGTGACTGGAATATCGTACGCCACCTTTGCAACAAGCAACAAAAGGTCAGGAAGGACCTGGATTAAACGATTGTTTACCCTCTTGACTTGATTAATGACCCCTTTCTGTGGAAAATTGACTAAAATAAATGCAGCCCCATTTCTGTCCTTACTAGTACGTAGCAAAACTGAATGGTGGAACCAAATAAAGAATCGTCACAAATCCGCGACTTTTTGTGCACTATAATAGTAAAATCCAATCTTTCCTTAGCAGAGGATTTCCGGCCATGAAAATCGAACGAATAGGCATGGAAAGCAAGGGTGCGAAGCGAGGAAGAGACCTGAATCGGGGAGAGGTTGCGGCCGTAGAACATGGCGGGCGTCTCCGGCACGAGCATGCCCGTGTTGGGGTCCCGCGCGAGGCGCCTCATGCCGGCGCAGGCGTGGCCGTCGCGGAGGCAGGCGCTGATGGTGGCCCAGTACTGCGGGTCGGCGACGCGGTCGCGGAGCCATCCGCCGTAGTCGGAGAGCTGGTACTCGGGGAAGCGGCGGCTCATGACGACCTGGCCGGCGCCGCGGTCGGTGACGGCGAAGGCGAAGACGACGAAGAAGAGGAGCGCGAGGACGACGAAGAACATGGCGAAGAGGTAGAGGCGGAGCAGCCAGGTCTGGCGGTAGCAGGCGCCGGCGAAGCCCATGAGGGAGACGACCATGAGGACGAGCCCCACCACGATGATGGGCCACTGCAGGAAGCGGATGCAGTCGGTGGAGTTGGCCCGCGACGCCAGCCAGATGCCGCCGCCCAGGATCGGGATCGAGATCAGGAAGGTTATGAAGTTGACCACCCCCAGCATGCCCGTGCCCCCGCGCAGCATCTTGCTCTTGCTCTTCCTGGCTGCTGTGCTGTCTCCTGGACCTTCTCTTCTCCTCTTCCTCGACCTGCTGCTGTTGCTCTGCTCCGCTTCCTTGGCTCTGCGCCTCTCTCTCTCTCTCTCTCTCTAACTGTGCTGCCTTCTCTCTGCTGTGCCGTTGCCTGCTATGCTTCTTTGGGCGTCGGGTGAGGAGACAGAGAGAGGGGACGGCTGGATACTTGTCGGCTTTTAACGAGGTCGAGGAGCACGCTAGCGCGGCTGTTCGGGGAGAGCAACGGGCCTGCAGGTTACGGCAGGTTGGAGTTGAATCATGGCCTGCCTCGTTTCACAGTGAAAACCCAAGCAAAACCGACGATGGAATGAACTGAATCAACTGATGCTTGGCGTCTGTTCGAACCAAAAGTGAGCGCGCGGACGGTCCGGCCCTGAGGCTGGACGGTCCGCGGTCCAGACGGTCCGCGCCTGTGGGCCGGACGGTCCGCGCGTGCGCAGAGCGGATTAGGGTTCCGAGTTTTGTGCTACGGTTGTTAACTAAAATCGCGGGATAAGCTCGGGAATTAGTTTGTAAAGGGTCCAGCCCCCCTCCTCTATAAATAGAGAGGTATACGGCCGATTTGTGATCATCAACAATCGAATCAATACAACTTATATTTCGCATTTTATCCTAGGAGTAGTTCTAGTCTAGTTTAGGTTTAGATATCCAATCCCCAAATTCTTCGTCTCTCTTCGGCTCTACGTCGATTAGAGGAGTCTAGGTCGGTCTACCCGAGCCTAGACACCACCTAGGATCTCTACTCCCCGACGGGGGTCCCTCCCGGGAGCGAGATCCAGGCGCCGTCGGCGATCTTCCGCCGTCCCTGCGTACGCGCGGACCGTCCGGCCCCAGGGCGCGGACCGTCCGGCCGTCAGGCAGGAGCCCTAGCCGCGCACCAGGCCGCGGACCGTCCGGCCCCAGGCCGCGGACCGTCCGGCCCTGCGCAGAGAGCACCACCGCGCCTCGCACCAGGCCGCGGACCGTCCGGCCCCTGCGCGCGGACCGTCCGCCCCTGTGCAGAGGGCACCGCCACGGTTCTTGTTGAGTGTTTGGCGCTCCGAAAAGGCGTCAACATACTTTTTGGCGACTCCGCTGGGGACAACACATCTAAGCTCATCAGATCGGCCCTCAATGGCCGGTTCAAAGGATAGCTCTGATATTTCTCTAAGCAACATCATAGAGCCGACTTGGGAAACCTTGCCGGCTGACGAGCAGCTCCAGTTTGAGGAGCACAAGGAGCGGATGATCCAGGAGGCGAAAGCAAAGTTCTTGGCCAATTTCAAAGTGGACAGGAACAACAAGGTCGTCCGACATCGGGCGACGGATCCGGCTTCGCTCCAACCCACGCCAGATATCCCCAATGTAAGTAATACCAACGATCTGCAATCTCTTAGAAATTATGTAGAAGATCAGCGTGAACAAATGCAGAATATCATAGGGGGTATGCAAAGCGATCTTAAGAGACTAGTACGTGCATTCGATAAATCTAGTACCGCAAATTTTCCTTCGCACGAGGTTGAGTTAGGAGATAACGCGCGTAACACATCGGCTACAGGTTGTCACGACCAGTCACAACCCCTTTATGGGATGCCGATGGACACATACCCTAAGCAATCGCAAATCGGCAGCAAACCAGCCGATCTGCACATGCCCGGACCGTCCGCACGTGAGCGCGGACCGTCCGGGCCAACAGCAGTCGGGCCTATTTTTAATGAGTTACCTAGATATGCGCCCGAGCCACCACATATGACACATAACCCAAACTACCCAGCCGGACGGTCCGCATACAATGACGGACGGTCCGCATATGACCACGGACGGTCCGGGTACGTATCCGGACAGTCCGCGCATGAGTCTTTTGAGGAGAATTATTACATGAATCCTCGCCCGTCCCAGCAACACTTCCCATCACACTATGCAATGCACCAGCCCACTAATTCAGGATCCAAAACCCAGGAAAGCTTTCCGGCCCCACCTAGAAGGCCGGAAAGAAACGATCAAACATATGAGCCATATAGAGCAAATGGAAATGCACCACGTAACTCAAACCAATGGGGGGAAAGACAACATGCTAATATCCAGCCAACCCCACCTATGTTTGACCAGAGAGCCGGTGGTCTCGCACCGACTGCCATTGATATAGTAAGGGAAGAAATAGCCGGGGCGTTCCGAGATAAGCTCGGAGTAAGCATGGTCCCTGGGGGGCAATCATATCGGAAACCTTATGACAGCCGATTTGATCACCACCCATACCCACAGGGAACCAGGATACCCGAATTCACAAAATTTTCGGGTGATCAAGGAAAGAACACACATGAACACATAGGCCAATTTTTAGCACAATTAGGAGAGTTGGCCGACATAGAGGCATTTCGCGTACGTTTGTTTTCATTATCTTTAACAGGAACTGTGTTTGCATGGTACGCCACTTTGCCTCCTAATTCCATTTCATCATGGGGGGATTTAGAACAAAAATTTCATGATCATTTTTTCTCTGGTGACTATGAATTGGATTTGGTAGATTTAGCGTCGTTGCGACAGACAAAAGATGAATCGGTTAATGATTACATCCGGAGATTCCGAGATACAAGAAACCGATGCTTTCAAATTCATTTAGCAGAGAAACAGCTAGTAGGATTAGCCTTTAACGGTCTACGATATTATTTAAAAGAGAGACTAGAAGGCATCCAATTTTTTACACTAGCACAGTTACACCAGAGGGCTTTGGCTTGCGAAAGCCGGAGCAAAGAAACTGCTAAGACAATGCGTCACAACGTACATATAATAGAATACGACCAAAGTAGCTCAGATGACGAATCAACAGAAGTGTATGCTGCTGAAATGGTTTGGCCAAAACAGGCCAAATCTTCGGCTTGTTCCTCCTTGCAGCCGGTTCAAAAGAAATGGCAAGAGGAGGTTAAGTTTACGTTTAATGTTGGTAAATGTGATAAAATATTTGACGAACTACTCAAAAATGGCAATATTAAAATAAATCACACTGTTCCATCCGCCGACGAGCTAAAACGTCGTGCATACTGCAAGTGGCATAACTCATTTTCTCATGCCACTAATGATTGTAATGTATTCCGACGACAGATTCAATCGGCCATTAATGAGGGACGATTGAAATTTCAGGAAATGCAGGTGGATACAGAGCCATTTCCAATGAACGTGATCGACTTCGAGGGCAAGAAAGTCCTGGTTCGGCCAAACACGGCCGATAAAGGCAAAGGCAAAGAGACAATCATCGGCAATTCTAAAAAGGCCGATGAGGATCATAAAGTTTCTTGCAGGAAAGTGGTAGCCGAGAAGACTCCTGATGGAGGGGAGACCCTAAAGGTGACCATCACAACCTCCAGTACTGGGGGGCAAGCGCAGACAGGGAGACAGATACAGGAACCCGTGCTGCGTATCCCGGACGGTCCGACACGTAGGCGCGGACGGTCCGGGACCCCACCGGACGGTCCGGAGAGCTCTGGCGGACGGTCCGGCCATGCTCAGGGCTCACAGCGACCACGTACCTTCAAACCACGACGACCAGAGATAGGTACGTGGAAAACAAATACATTTAAAGCAGCTGGTCGGCTGATCAAGCCTGGCCCGACTTTCGATCAATTGTTGTCTAAATATGTGAAAAAGAAGGCTGGCCCCAGTGACCGGCCACCGAAGCGACCCCGCTCACCCATTCATGAGCAACGTCAGGTCAGGCCGATTGGACCACATCACCAATCGGAAGAAATGAAAGGTCCTATTGTACAATTGAGACCTAACATGCCGACATGGACCCCTCCACCTCCTTATCCATCTACGCCATATCCATACACATACTTACCTCCACCATATGTCCCAAACCAAATGTGGGGCATGCCACCATATCCATTTGGGATGCCACAGTACCCCGCCTGGGGGGCACCCCAAACATCTGTTTTTGATAGGTTGGCACCGCCAGTACAAGACCGATTGAGCACTGCTGAATCCGGTCACCAGGCACAGGCCCAACAAGGTTGCCGGACTACTCGGCCTCCTAGGCCGACCAATCCGGCAGGGGGGCATATGCCTGTAGCAACTCAAAGAACAAAAAAGGACATCATCAAAATAGGCACTGCGGATGTTGTCATACAGGGAGATAATAAAGGGCCGATGATTTTCGGCGAATCGGCCAACACAACCGAAAAGGATACAGCTACCATCAAAACAGCCGATCCAAAATACTCCATGCCTCGATGGTGCCCAGCGGGATTGACACGATCCCAAAAGAGAAAATTACAGCGCCTAAGAGCAAAGGAGAGCCAGGAGAAGGAGGCGGAAAAGACATTTAATGACACACATCCACTATACCCGCCACCACAAAAGAAATGGAGACCGAAGGCCGTTGAGAAAAAACAAACGGCCACAGAAATAGAAAGTCAACCTGCACCAGGCGCGGACTGTCCGGCCCCCGCGTGTGGACCGTCCGCCGTTCATCAGGAAGCCTCCAACAACACGACAACATCAATGGAAGAGGACGACCTGCTACGAGAAGACCTGGTCGACTACGAGGCTTCTCCAGAACGCCCAGGTATGGATGTAAATATTATTACATTTTCTTCCGATTGCACTATCATTGGCGACGATGAACCTGTTGCTGCCCAGTTTGATTTTGGTCCTAAAGAAGCCGCCTTTACTAAACCAAAGGAATCGGTAAATCATTTAAAGCCGCTCTTCGTGCGCGGTCACATTGATGGAATACCGATTGCTAAGATGTTGGTGGATGGAGGGGCGGCTGTAAATCTAATGCCTTATTCATTATACAGAAAATTAGGTAAACAAGATGACGAACTTGTCAAAACCAACATGACCCTCAGCGGTGTTGGGGATAGTTCGATTAAAGCCAGGGGAGTCACGTCCGTTGAATTAACCATCGGGACTAAGACCCTTGCTGCTGCATTCTTCGTCGCTGATGTAGAAGGGAATTACAGTTTAATTCTAGGCAGAGATTGGATTCATGCCAATCAATGTATACCTTCTACATTACATCAAATGCTAATACAATGGGTGGGCGATGAAGTAGAACAAGTACATGCTGATGTATCGGCCTGCATCGCTGTGGCCGATGCCCCTGTACTCTGGACTTATGAGACTGCTACATGTCTCACAGGGGTAGATTTTTCTGATTATCAGTTCATAAGTATAGATAAGAAAGGTTTCATTCCTGTAATGCTAGAGCCGATGGAGAATCGGCTAAATCCTAAATAGAGTTTAAATGATGAATACACACAAAGTTCATGAGTCTTTGATCACGGACAATTCGGCCCTCAAAGCCGGATGGTCTGGTCTTTCACAGAACAGTTCGGACTTTAGGACCGAACATCTACCACAGCGAAAAGATAGTATTACGGATGATCCGGTCCCCGAGACTGGAAAATCCGCCATCACACAAAGATCATCTGATTCCTCTGTGGGGGACATGATAGAGGAATTCAGAGATCTTGATAAACTAGGACAGGGGTTTACATCGGCTGATCCTTTGGAGGAGATTGACATAGGAAATGGTAAAACTCTAAGGCCGACTTTTGTAAACAAGACCCTGGAGACCGATTCTAGAAATGAGATGATCGTTCTATTGAAGGAATATTCAGATTGTTTTGCTTGGAATTACACTGAAATGCCTGGACTAAGCCGAGAGATTGTCGAACATCGGCTGCCCATTAAGTCTGGTTTCAGACCTTTCAAGCAGAAAGCTAGAACATTTCGTCCAGATCTTCTCCCACGAATCAAGGACGAAATCCACCGGCTGCTAGAAGCTAATTTTATTAGACCTTGCAGATACGCAGAGTGGGTCTCCAATATTGTGCCGGTGGAGAAGAAGGAGTCAGGTAAACTTAGAGTATGCATTGATTTTCGTAATTTAAATAAAGCAACTCCTAAAGATGAATATCCCATGCCCATAGCCGACACATTAATCAATAATGCATCAGGAAATAGAATTATTAGCTTCCTTGATGGTAATGCCGGATATAATCAGATTTTCATGGCCGAAGAAGATGCGTCTAAAACGGCCTTTATATGTCCAGGCTTCATTGGTTTATTTGAATGGGTTGTCATGACATTCGGTCTTAAAAATGCTGGTGTCACTTATCAGAGGGCTATGAATCTGATCTTCCATGAGTTGTTAGGAAACACTGTGGAAGTCTACATTGATGATATTGTAGTCAAATCGGCTAAGTTTAGTTCTCATATAGCTGATTTGCGCAAAGCCTTTGATAAAATGCGTCGGTATGGTTTAAAAATGAACCCACGTAAATGTGCTTTTGGAGTGTCGGTTGGTAAGTTTTTAGGATTTGTCATCCATGAACATGGTATAGAAATAGACCCTGACCGAATCAAGTCTATTCGGAATGTGGGGCCTCCGACTTGTAAGGTCGAAGTGCAGAGGTTTCTCGGCAAGGTGAATTATTTACGAAGGTTTATTTCTAACCTAGCCGGGAAGATTGATGCCTTCACCCCTATCCTTCGGCTTAAGAATGATGCTGAATTCACTTGGGGGGCAGAGCAGCAGGAAGCATTTGATCTCATTAGAAAGTACTTGTCTTCGGCTCCCGTGTTAAAAGCACCACAAGTAGGAGCACCATTCAGATTATACATTGCAGCTGAAGACAAGGTTATTGGGGCTGTTCTGACACAAGAAACTGAGGGGAAGGAGCATGTGGTGACATATCTAAGCCGAAGGTTGGTGGATGCTGAAACAAGGTACACTTTTATTGAAAAGTTATGCTTATGCTTGTTTTATGCATGCACCAAATGTAGATGTTATTTACTGTCTAGTCATTGCACTGTTTCTGGTCAAGCCGATGTAATCAAATACATGTTGCATAACCCAATTATGAGTGGTAGAATTGGTAAGTGGGCTTATGCACTCATAGAATATGATTTGGCCTATGAACCATTGAAATCTATGAAAGGCCAAGTCGTAGCGGATTTTATTGTAGAACATCGGGTTAATGATATTCATGAACTAGACATGTCATACCTCACTATTACTCCTTGGACTTTATATTTTGATGGATCGGTTTGCAATGAAGGGCAAGGAATTGGCATTGTGCTTGTTTCACCAAGTAATGTCTCCTTTGACTTCTCTAGCCGATTGAAAATTTATTGCACTAATAATCAAGCTGAATATGAGGCCCTCCTATTCGGTTTAGAACTTTTAAATAGTATGGGAGTAAAACATGTGAAGGTATTTGGTGATTCTCAGCTGGTTGTCCAACAAGTGTTAGAAGAATATCAATGTCTTGATGGTACTCTAAATAGTTATCTTGAGAAATGTTGGAGCATAATCCATTCTTTTGACGAATTCAGTATTCGGCATATCTCTAGAGTTGAGAATCATAGAGCTAACGATTTGGCACAAGATGCATCAGGTTATCGGATAAAGAGAGGGAAATTTCACAAAACTGAAAATCTGATAACCAGTGCAGAGCCAAATTCCCAGGTCGCGGACCGTCCGCGTGATGACGCCGGACTGTCCGAGGTTACCAGAAATGTTCTCTTAATCGATTCGGCTGACAATGAAGCCGATGCAAGTGATTGGAGGACACCTATACTTAATTATTTGCAAAATCCCAATATCAGGACAGATAAGAACATTCGGCGAATAGCTTTCAAGTATGTTTTGATGAGTGATGAACTTTACCACCGAACGGTTAATGATGTCCTGCTTAAGTGCTTGGGCCCAGATGATGCTATATTAGCTATGGCCGAAGTACATGAAGGAATTTGTGGTACCCATCAATCAGCTCCAAAGATGAAGTGGTTGTTGCGAAGGTCTGGTTTTTATTGGCCTAGTATGACAGCTGATTGTTTCAAGTACTACAAGGGGTGCCAAGTGTGTCAAAAATTCGGCGACCTACAGTTGGTCCCTGCAGCCGAATTACATCCTATCATCAAGCCTTGGCCATTCAGAGGATGGGGATTAGACTTTATTGGAGAAATTCATCCTTCATCATCAAAAGGGCATCGGTTTGTGTTAGTTGCCACTGACTATTTCACCAAATGGACTGAAGCCGTTGCTCTAAAGAACATGACGCACAAGGAGGTAATTGAGTTCATAACTGAGCATATTATTCATAGATTCGGCATTCCCCAGACCTTGACTACAGATCAAGGTACTTCTTTTATGTCAAAGGAGGTACGTGAATTTGCTGAATTATACAGAATTAAGCTGCTTAATTCGTCTCCATATTATGCTCAGGCCAATGGACAGGCTGAGTCTAGTAATAGGACGTTGATTAATTTGATAAAGAAGAAGGTATCTGATAATCCTAAACATTGGCATAAGATTTTGTCTGAAGCTTTATGGGCTCATAGAATATCTAAACATGGTGCTACTAAAGTATCTCCTTTTGAGCTTGTCTATGGGCAGGAAGCAGTGTTACCCGTGGAAATAAGTCTGAATGCTGTCAGGTTTGCCAGACAAAACGACCTAACTGCTACTGATTATTATAATTCAATGATGGATAATATTGATGAAGTGACCGACAAGAGGATGATAGCTTTGGGAGCAATAGAAAAGGACAAGATCATGGTAGCCAGGGCCTACAACAAGAAGGTCAAAGCAAAATCATTCCAAGTAGGAGACTTGGTGTGGAAGACCATTCTACCTCTAAGGAATAAAGACCGAAAGTTCGGGAAATGGTCGCCAAGCTGGGAGGGTCCTTATAAAGTGAAGCAGGTGATGTCTGGTAACGCTTATTTACTACAAACATTACAAGGCAAGGATTTACCTAAGGCTTTGAATGGGCGTTTCCTCAAACAGTACCATCCTAGTATGTGGCAAGATGCCTAAGAAAACCGATGTGATCACATCGAGTTAGTTGCTTTTGGTTCACCCAGCTCCACCAAAAGGCAGGGGGGCATATGTTCGAACCAAAAGTGAGCGCGCGGACGGTCCGCGCCTGTGGGCCGGACGGTCCGCGCGTGCGCAGAGCGGATTAGGGTTCCGAGTTTTGTGCTACGGTTGTTAGCTAAAATCGCGGGATAAGCTCGGGAATTAGTTTGTAAAGGGTCCAGCCCCCCTCCTCTATAAATAGAGAGGTATACGGCCGATTTGTGATCATCAACAATCGAATCAATACAACTTATATTTCGCATTTTATCCTAGGAGTAGTTCTAGCCTAGTTTAGGTTTAGATATCCAATCCCCAAATTCTTCGTCTCTCTTCGGCTCTACGTCGATTAGAGGAGTCTAGGTCGGTCTACCCGAGCCTAGACACCACCTAGGATCTCTACTCCCCGACAGGGTCCCTCCCGGGAGCGAGATCCAGGCGCCATCGGCGATCTTCCGCCGTCCCTGCGTACGCGCGGACCGTCCGACCCCAGGGCGCGGACCGTCCGGCCGTCAGGCAGGAGCCCTAGCCGCGCACCAGGCCGCGGACCGTCCGGCCCCAGGCCGCGGACCGTCCGGCCCCAGGCCGCGGACAGTCCGCCCCTGCGCAGAGAGCACCACCGCGCCTCGCACCAGGCCGCGGACCGTCCGGCCCCTGCGCGCGGACCGTCCGCCCCTGTGCAGAGGGCACCGCCACGGTTCTTGTTGAGTGTTTGGCGCTCCGAAAAGGCGTCAACAGCGTCATTTTGTTATTATGACACTAAGGTCGGTTTCTAAATTTCAAAGACTGAACTTCATCAAGCAGGTGGGATTGCGAATTGAATTTTGTATCCGTCAGCGTATTTCAAACTCCACTATATAAACAATACACAACATATTCGCTTGGTTTTAATCCATGCTATCTTCTAACGGTATTTTATCTCTATAGATATAACTGCAGCAGTACAAACAACTAATTTTAATTCAAAACGAATAGACTCACATAAAACCGTGTAAAAAATATTTTGCACACTCATGTGCATGGCTGGGCGTAGCCAATGGATAGTCTGGTTTAACCGTGGCATATACCCTAAGCCGGTCTACCGAACCACCAGTCCACCGAGGCTTAGAAAAAAAAACAGCATCAATGTATTTTATGTTTAATGTTTAGACTATTTTCTATTATATTTGCACTCTAGTATATGCACTTATAAATTTAAATGTTAAATCAATAATAGGGGTCTACAACGGTAGACAGTATACATCCTCAAATCGTATATCCAGGGATCATTGTTCCTCCGGAAAGCCTCCAATGAATGTTAAGGCTTCCTTTTGATTAAAGGATGATTTCCTGAATCCCATATTTTTTCTGTGTTTTTTGAACTATTTCCTGCAAAACTCCTATTTCATTCCAAACTTCTGCGTGCCTTAACTCCCTTCGAAATTCCTGTGTTTGTTTACTACACACTTTGGACATGATCTCTTGAATTGTTTCGGCAGCTTCTTCAGAATCCGCTTCCTTGTTTTTAGAAACTTGTAGTACAGCTCTAAAAAAAAAAGGGACAGCTGTTCTGAGCGAATGCAGGGCTGGACGACCTGCAGCACGTATAGAAGAAAGAAGAAGCAAGCGAGAGGCTTTTGCGCACGAAATGCCGGATGCATTTCTTCAGGGCTGGCCAATGCTGCTCTGTCTCGGTCCAGCTACCACACACACGCACTGGCCATGTGGATCCCTGAACTTCCTTGAGAATTGGGATAATCTGAGGTGATGGTGGTGGGTGTCTGGTTCTTCAAACAGCAAAATAAAACCTCGCAGCAACTTGGATTAGTTTTCAACCGCTTCACCTGGAAGATATTTAGGGCATGTACAATCTGACACTGTTGTACGGTACTTCAAATATAAGACACAATTAAAATACAATATAATATGTGTTGTAGGACCCGGTTTTCTAACTGTACCTGGCGAGGCGGGCCCAAAACGGGCCGGGCCGAGTGGGCGGCCTGTTTGGCCATCTCTACCCATTACCAAGGATTTAAATGATTCTATGTTTAGTTAAATATATTAAAAAATATTAATCATTGTCACGTGAAATAAGTATCATCCCTAAGTTTAATTATAGTATATATATAATAATAATAAATCTGTTTTAAAGGTACGGGTATTATTGCTGATATTTTTCCTTGGTACGCCATCCTCTCTATGTATGTTTGGTTGTGTGGCGAGTGCAGCCTAGTCGAGTTGGCCCTATACGTGGAGAGCCAAGCTCTTTCTAGCCTGCATCCAGGGTGACTGCACGCGAAGATACGACCGCTCGCTTCGTTCCCCCGTAGCCTGGCCTAAGGCCCTTTTCTACATGCGCGCACCCTGCTTGTGTGTGCATTGGGGAACCTAACAAAGTCATCCTGCCTGTTAGACTGTGTATGAGTGTGTGTGGGCCGACACCACTGTTGGGCTGCCGGTCCATTAGGGTTAGGGTTGAGTCTCTATATATAATATATCTCATCTATTATCAATACAACATCCATTGCATATTTCTACATGGTATCAGAGGGACTAGGTTAGGGTTAGGGTTTCTAGCAGCCGCCGGCTACCCCAAACCCCACAGCCGCCTCCTGCAATAGCTGCCCCCGGGAGGATCAACCTTCCCTCCAGGGGGTGGCCTCCCTCCAAGCCGCCCCTTCGGCCTGCCCCACCGATCGCCGCCCCTTCCCCAGCCCGTGAGCAGCTCAAGCGCGGTGCAGCCCAGATGTCCGACGCCGATGTGGCCGCGCCGCCACGCGCGACCTCGGGGGCCATCCCCTTGACGTCCTCGCGCACGCCGCCGACGCGAGTGCCAGCAGCTCGGCGTGTCCGGCCCCACCCCAACCTCCTCTGCTCGGCGGCGGCGCCGCCCCTTCCCTGCCCGGCCTCGCCTCTAGGTCTCCGCGCCGCCGCGGTCGTTCCCTGCAGACGGGCGCCGTCGGACCCCCACCTCTCCCTGCCGCGAGCGCTCCCCGCCGCAGCCTCATCTTCCCCGGCCGCCGACCTCCTACGCCGTGACGCCGGCTTCCCGGCGGCGCGGTTCCTCATGGCGCGCCGGAGCAGCCCCTCTGCTCTCGCTCCTCTCCTCTCCAGCTCGGTAGCAATGGCCGCCCTCAGCTCTTCCTCTCTCTGCTTCCTCTTCGGCCGTCTGGCTCCCTACTCGGCGAGCACAAGCCCCCAGACGCACGACGCTCTGCCTCCAGCCCCCATGGCGGCCGCGACCTCCAGCCGGCTTCCCGCTGCTACTACCTCTCCTAGGTCGCCAGCCAAACTTTGGATCCATGGCGCTCGGCGCCTGAGCCCCATTTCTCGCGTGTCGAGATGGTGCAGGGCATGAGCAGCCCCTCTGCTCGGTTCCCTGTTCCCCATGGCTGCCTCCCTAGGTCGGCGTCCTCCCCTTCGCTGCGTCCCTTGCACGTGCACCCTCCTCTTGCTACGTCCTCCGTTGGCATCCTCGCACGTGCCGCCCTCCTCATCGCGCTGGCCACCTCCTAACTGCCTGCACTGATGCCCAGCAGCGCCTCACCCTTCGAGCTTCTCCCGTCACCGGTGCCATCAACACCCATTGCCAGGTCCGGCGCATGCCTCTGCCTGGCTGGACCCGCCCCACCGTCCACCCCCTTCATCGCTTTCGCTGGATCCGTCGCTGTCGTGGCCTTCCCAGCCGAATCTGCTATTTCCCCTTCTATTCTACTGCGGGCGCGGACACCATGACCGACGCAGACGCGTGTGCTGTTGTTGGCCTCCCTGGCGGGTCTCCTTGACGCCCGGACGATCGAAGAAGCACGAAGGTCGGCCTGCTGGTGCCCTTTTGTTGTGTCGCCCTACCGATCGTTGACGCTCGAACGTCGACCCCTCTCGAAGATCAGGCTTCTGCTGCGTGTCTTCCAACCGCGACCACCTCGACTTCGGCTACCTCGGCATCTAGGGGCTATCATCTTCTTGGACCACGCACCGGTCTCTACTCCAGCCACAACATTTGCACCATCACGTCGTTCCGACTGCGGGGCGATTTTAACCCGTCGGCTCCTACCTTCGACCTCTACTCCAGTCTCATCGTGTGTGGTGTCCCCGTTGTGACTGCGGAGGGATGTTAGACTGTGTATGAGTGTGTGTGGGCTGGCACCACTGTTGGGCTGCCGGTCCATTAGGGTTAAGGTTGAGTCTCTATATATAATATATCTCATCTATTATCAATACAACATCCATTGCATATTCCTACACTGCCAAAAGTTGCATCCGAAGCTACATAGCTCCGTTGAGGCAGGCAACCAAACAGATAGTATATGACGAGTCAGGGCTGTGAAAAAATCTCAAACTCGACGAGCCGGCTAGGATTTGTGACGGCTCGGCTCGACTTGGAGCGGATTGGTGGTTAGAACGAGATCGAGCTGAGCCTGTTTTTCTAGCTCGAAAAAAGAGAAAGTCAGCTCGACTCGACTCGCTGCGGCTCGTGGTTCAACCCAACAACAATTCATTACATAAAATCCTAATTAGCATATAGTGTTAGCACTAAATAGATAATTAGTTTACGTTTTTTTGAGTTACTATACAAAATTAACCTATTAATTTACTAATCTAAAATATGTTACTTAAATTATTTTAATTGAGATTTTATATTATATTTTAAAGAGCGAGTCCACGCTAATGATCAGATTTGTTGGCTCGATAAATCGGCAGCGAGTCGAGCTGAACCAACTTTTCAGGCTCACCAGAGGATCTAGCGGAGTCGAGCTCTGTCACCGACATGGCTCTAGAGACGCCAAAAACCGAGAGGATTCAAATGATTCTAAGTTTAATTAATTACTAGGTGAGTGCCCGTGCGTTGCAACGGAAACACATAATACCACGGTACTGTTATGAGAAAAGATTTCTTAATACATTTGTGATCCTATCCATACATAAATTTTGTTATTTTAATCTAGTTATTTCACCACTCCATTGCAACCATCAGTACCGTACAGACTTTTATATATGATATTTAGGTACACATGTGTTACTACGATTTTTAAATGAATTACCTTGTAATTGATTCAAAAGATCCATAGCGATAATACGTAAGCTTATCAAAGTTTAAGAGAACTTACCCGACAACCAGCCTTCATCATGTGCTTTAAAAGTTAAGGAATTAATACATAAGGAAAACATCATGTGCATTACAAGTTAAGAAATTAATACATAAGGAAAACAAAATAGGAACAAGAATAAAGCATGTCTGATTGCATATCTAGATTTGTTAGGCGCATAAGAAAAAACATAATCAACCAAAAGTGAAATTCTAACATCCAACATCTTCGACATCCTCGTCATACCATTTGTCCAGTCAACCTTCAAGAACACATGTCCTTTTCAGGAGCCTTGGCCACCAACCGCTCTCATCTTTCTTGTTCTGGTAGCATATGAATTTATATCTCATATTTCTTGATCTCTCCCTTTCTGAGAAGGATAACCATCACTCTCACCATACCTACAAAGAAAATCAGATTTAGATGTATCGCAAATAAAGAAAACAAGAACATTTAAACCCACAAAATATTGAGAGCTACAAGTTTGAATGGCATAAATAGAATAGAAGTAAGAAATAGCATGCCCTCTATAGGAAAGCATAAAAACATTGCACTGTAGTTGCTGCGTCATCGTGAGCGATTTCTAACAGTAAAGAATTTAACAGAATGGTTGACCCATCATATGAAGTATGGTTTATATGTACATAGGGGAAAAAGGATACTGCCAGTATTTTCTTGGAAGAACAAAATGGTTGGACTTGCATCTTGTGGAGAAATGCTATGGCAGCTCTCTGTAGCAGCATGTGGTCTTCAACAGAGAGAGAAAATCACCATGTGGTCTTCAGCAGAGAGAGAAAATCTGGTGCTGCACTTCAGCAGGCCATGCATTTCTCCTACAAAGTGTGACCTTATCAATATTTTTAGCCAATACGGTCATGTCAATGAAGTGAAGCCAGATGTTGCAAACAGTGCCAGCTCTGCCCAGGTGATCTTCAAGAGGCGCATGGATGCTGAGGCAGCGTTTGCAGGTGCTGGGAAGATCAATGCCCTTGGACCTGCCCTTGTGAGCTTTTGTCTCACTGACTTCCCAGCTAGTGCTTCAGGAAATAAAGCTTCCCATGTTGGATCAAAGAGTGAATAGTGTTGCTTGACCAGTGAGGTAAAAACGGCTTTCGTCTCACTGACTTTCGATCTAGATCTGACCACCTTGCTCTTGCTCCAATCTGCGGGCAGAAAAAGGAGGTAGACAAATTAGAAGAGAAATCACAAAGAAGCATAGATCGAGAAGCTGAGATCCTGGTCACTCCCTGAAGAATACGGTGATCTGTTCCTGCTCTGCATGCCTTCGGGCGCCATCACCACCAGCCCGAATGGGCCGACGCCGCACGAGTCCGACAAGGAGGTGTCCTTCTCCACGCACGCGTGCAGCTTGTGAGGATCATGTAGCTACTCGGGGTCCAGCTCCTCAACGTTCTCTAGGCTCTTCAGCACCTCGAACACAACCTCCATGTCCGTATGCATGGCATCGACTATATTGCAAAAAGATAGGAGTAATATGATGCAATGAATCACTAAAATAAATTTTATAGAGGCTAGATCATGGTCTACAGTAATATAAAAACAACAAACGAAACCTATAGTAAACATCATTAATATAACTAACTCAGAACATACAATGAGATACCTGAAGACTATGTCAGTTGTGCCTGGTTGCAGCGGTAAGAAATATCTTGATAGAACATGGATTACATTTTCCATTAGTTTGGTGTCATTTTTCTCATTAGCATGTTGCTGCAAATGGAGAGAATCATAACCAGGTAGCTAGAAAAAATGGGTACCAGAAGACTTTTTTTAACAAAATAACAATAGATAATGAGCAGAACCAATCATTGGTGTTAAATAGTATGCTTCCATAAAGCCTTCAATCATGCATTCATCACATTACCTTAATCAAACCGAATTATTTTTGTCATGATGGAGGGTCAAACAGAAACAGGCACAAAGATTTTTTTTGGGTGGGTATGTATAAGTAATAGTTATTATAGCACACAACTGAAAAGTGACACTACATCAAAGTTACTGCCTTTATGAACCGGAACAGGTGCCATATATCCTTTAGCATTTCAACCTTGTGTGGTACTATCATCTTAAAAATGAACTTGACAGCTCATGTGTTAGCAGAAAAAAACAGATGCACCATTCTTTTCATTAAGATGCAAGGCACAATTTTCTATCAGGAAATCTTAAATTGGTGGAAAATCCATTAGAAACCAGATTCAAAGGAAATGGTTACAGAAATGGAAATATGCACCCAACTCGTATTAGATAAAACTAACCAAATGTGACGGTGGCTCACTCGGCTATACAACTTATTGGCTAAATTTGTGAAGTCACCTTGTATGCGAGGATCTGATGCAGAACCCAGTAAAACCACCTATTATAGGAAGACAACCCTCAGTTCTAAAGAGTAGTGACTGAACCAGCATAGTTGAATAGTAGTGACTGAAAGCATACGTAACTCAAGCTCAAAAGTTATATTTGAAGCAGGCTATGTTATAAAACTTGCCTATATGTAAGCTGGGTCATGGATGGGTGTTAGGTTCAGTTGCTTTCCACTCTACTCAGTTCAAAGAACTGTTGTCCGATGAACCAAGTGTGAAGCTACTGCATGTCTGCATCTGCCAAATAGTTATTCCTCCTCAACAGTTTGTAATGAGTGCATCTGCCAAATAGTTATTCCTCCTCAACAGTTTGCAATGAGCGAAGGATTGGATCAGATATAATGGAGTCTTGAAAGGATGCAATGTACTAAAGTTTTAGCTTGAATATTAGTGTGTGGAAAACAGCTATTCATGTGACCTAACCTTGACATGTGGTCGCTGTTGGGTTCTAATTTCTAACTAATGTATCCCAACTTATTTGGGATTAAAAGACTTTATTGCTGTCTAGTATTGGATCAGATGCAATGCAAGCCTATAAAACACAAACTGACCACTAAACTGTAATACTGTAACAGTTGCCGCATTTGAATTTATCTTGTACGTTTCAAACATCAGGTGACCATCGATTTGTTTCTGTCACTTAATTGCCATGTGATCATAAATCATTCAATTATGGAGAATTTGCAGTTCCACATGCCGCCTCATAGTTTATGTATCTTTAATATTAGGTATACATGATGATCAAAGATTTCGGAAGTCAAATTGGCAAAAAGAATGTTAGCCTTATAAACATAGGATGTAACACAAACAGGAAAGGTGAAAAGGTATTTTTATCTGATGTCAAAAAAAATAGAACTCCCTTAGTTGTTTTATCAAAGGGAAGATATTTCTGTGCCACATATAATGGAAAATCAAACAATGAACCTTTAGTGGTTTATTCCCCGCAAAATCAGAAGATTCCCCTACGTTAAAATCAAATCAAAGTGACATAAACATTCAGATTAACAATTTTACTCTACAATAAACTTTTTTTACTTATATACTTAACTAATTTTATACAAGTTGACAAGTTCATCAATTTGACCCTCCACCACTGGCATGTGATGGGGCTACATCTGTAAATTGTCTATTGAAATACTACACTTTGCCAATATATATTTACCAAATGAAATACTAACTTCTTTATTTCGAAATTAATGGTGTCTAGAAGAGGGTCAGCTGAATTCTCCTCGTGTTCATTCATCGGAGTCAGATTCAGATTCTTGTATCCTCTCAAATTTGGACAGGGGAGTTAAAATAAAGGTTTTTATCTCCTGGTTTTGAGAGAAGAAAAACTTCCATATTGGAAGATATTTATCTCCTGGTTTTTATCATCGTTTGGTCTCTCCATCAAATAGATGTATATGGTTTTTTAGAGTAATAATAATTCAAAAACTATGTACAATCACTATATCCAAAATGCTAATATTTCATCATTTCATAAGAATAGTGTCTCGTACAAAACATTGAACAGATAAATAATGACATGAAATTACTGAAATCAGCACCATTTACAAGGAACAAGAAACCACATTGTCTTTCTATCATTAGGGAGGGAGGAAAAATCATCTCCTGTAGCAAAAGAACTCTAATAAAAGAGTCTTTTGCCTAGAGTATACAACTGTATACAGATCTGGGTGTAACACTTAGCAAGTTTTACAGGAATCTAACAGATAAAAAACCAATGAACATTTGCAGGAATCTATATAGATCTTAAGACTAAAGTGATGTGGTGCATGATCCTACTGATCATGTCAGGTGTAATTTATGTATTTTCCATGGTACATTAGTTCATATGTTTACTGTTGAGCTAAAATTATTATCTGTATTATTCAAGAACAAATCACATACTTAAGTTGATTGCATAGTTCGTGATTGTCGTTTATAATCCTTAGAATTAGATGAAAGTATCAATACAAATGTTGCATCGGAAATGTCAGGCTGTCAGCATACCTTGAAGCAGAATATCCAGGCAAGTATTTAGTGGATAACTCAATAACAAAGTTCTGAGTTGCCTACTGCTTGACCTCCCCGTATGTGGAGACCATGTACTAATAGGAATATTGTGAAGCTGATTTTGCAGAAGGGAACCACCTTTAGCCTCTTCTTGTAGCTTCAAGCAAAGAACTAAAAAACATCACCAAGATAAAAAGAAGAACATACAACTGAACACATAGGTGAAATTAATTTAATCAAACATGAAATTACTGAATATCATGGCATTGGTTCATGGCTTAATTTACTAAAAGGCTCTAGATTGGTTGTAGATGGTGGTAAATCCTTGGGGTAAATATATATACCAAATGTCATGATTTTAAGGAAAACACTGGAACTTTCAGTTTAGCAGCATGAACTTATTTTTTCAGTATACAACCCAACAGAAAATGCAGTCTAGATTTATGAATGAATATAGTTGAAACTTGAAGCATGCACAAAACATGAGTCATCACAGGCATATGGCATACCTCTTCTTGGAACAGCAAATCCTACCTCAACCCTCTACCTTCAAGGGATTTACACATAAATAAGCCACAAAACACATCTGAATAAAGCAATTCGGGGGTGCACTTACAAAATCAGCTCAAGAACCAACCAAATCTGATAACCGTTTCATGATTCTTACCTTGGGTAGATTCCCACAGCTTTGGACAAAGATAGCGAGGTAGTTCGGGGCATTAACCAAGAGTTATATGTTACCTTGAAATTCTCCAGAGTTGAGGAGTAATCAAGCATCTCAATTGTTATCAAACCAGAGAAACATATAATGCACCTGACTAATCACCTAGAACAGGAACCATCATTGGAGGAACAAACTGTTTTCCCTAGTGTGACTAATCACCTAGAACAGGAACCATCATAAAATAATTATTCATACCTGATCAGCCTTCGAACAATGTATGCAGATAAACAGGATAAAAACCTTGTTATCTTTAGGATACAAATTTGAAAAATTTGTAAAAGATGTCAGTGTCCCCTTTTAAAAATAGCACCATAATGAAAGAAATGTGTATCAAAAACAGCAAGAGACATCATTTGATAAGCAATGGTGGGCACACCTGATGAGAAAGTGGTTTAAAACCTGTACTGTATGCACCATTAGGACTGCCATAAAATAAGAATTCTGATTGTTAGAATATTAAGATTAATGGGAGGCTGAAAATATGGTTTCATCAGATACAACAATGCACATACCTCCTGTAATCAGGAATCCCAGATTCAGTGCTCATTCCTGCCCCAGTCACTACCATGAGCCTTTTACTAAAAGAGAGAAGGCAATGAAGTTCATTTCACTTCAACTACAGCTCAGAAAAATGACAATTTCGTTCAAATATGGAGGGTCTCACCTCTTATCAATAAACTGATACAATAGGTCCACATCTTTAGGGCTTGGAGGATCTGAATCAGGAACTATCCGTTTATCTCTCAAAAACTGGATGTAAGTTTCACAGTAGTCCTTAGGTGCCACAGCTGATGAATGGTTATTTCTTGCTTTCAAGGAGCGAAAAGAGCATCTCAAGGAGAGAGGATTTTCCCTTCTGTAAAGTAGTGCATTGTTTCCTGATGTTTTGGAAATTACAGAAATGAGTATACGACCCTAAACGAAACCAATTTCAAGTAGTCATTACAAAAACAAGAATGACATAATAAAAACCCCATAAAGAAAAGTTCATGTGAAGCAACTTACCTCTAAATGCCACCCACAGAGCACCCGTTAGGCCTGCAATCATCTGAGTTCCATTACATGTGTAAGTCGGTTGCATGAAAACCTCAACCTATTTAGTCAAAGAAATCTGTACTCATAACCCACAAACGTAATTGCATCGATGCATGTGCAACTGTAACCTAAAGTTGTTCTGAGAGAATTAAACTACAACAGTATGCGGAAAAGGCAGGGGTTATTCTTGGGGTAATCTTTGATCCATGCTACGTCACCGTCTTATTGTCACAGCTAAGCATGGAGTGAACCACATAGTCTTCCATGCTTTGACTTTAGATTGTTGTTCCAATGTATAATATCATCTCATCTCATCTGTATCTATCTATTCTTCGAATTTGCAACGTCAATTGGCAACTCATTGAACCAAATGGTTTAAAGTTGCATATCATAAAAAGGCCATCTGAGCATGTTAAACACTCTCCATTTGGGACAAGTATGATCACACACTAACCCATAGTAACGCCAGGTTAAAAACCTTGAGGCCGAGCTCTAGTCAAGCTATAAATCACAGCTCAGTTTTTGATAAAGGACTTTGTCCACCCAAACAGCATGACAGTCGTCTTCCCCATTCGTATCCCCCTCCCCCCACCAAAAAAAGGTCCTGTTAGGCCTCAGCTGAGACTACCTTATTTGCTAGACTCCATGATGCACAGAGCAACCATGCTCAAATATTGGGTAGTTTTTTTTGACTGATGAGCACTCTCGGACACGAATTCTTCACACGCCTTAGAAAAATTGAAGAGGAGGAAGGAGGGGAAACGGAGTTACGCCGAGGTAGAACGGAGAGTACGAGTAGTTACAGAAGCCGAAGCGCGGTAGGCGTGTGCGGCCGGGGCAACCGCCATCGGGCGGCGGCGGTCTTCTCCGGCGGGCGGTGGCGCACGTGACGTGGTGGCGCGGTCCCCGCGTGCGCGTGGTCCGGACTCCGGAGGCCGCGGCACCGCGAGGCAGGCAGGGGAAGGAGCGCGACGAGAAGAGAGTGGGGAAGGAGCGCGCATATTATGTGCGGTGGAGGCGAAGCTGTGTGCGGCGGGGTTTGCGGCGTGGTTTGAGGAGGGGTTGGAAGCGCGGCGGGGTTTCCGGAGGTCGGACGGGCGGGCGGGCGGAGGTGGGGAGCGGCTCCGCGGGTGGAGGCGGGTTCTGCGGCGGGGAAGACGCGGGATTCGTGGTGCTTGAGGTGCGGGCGGCGTGCGGGTGGGATTGGTCGCGGCGGGGTTGGCGGCATGCGGGGTTGCGGGCGGCCGCAGCGGGATTGCGGGCGGGAGGGCGGTTCGCGGGATTGCGGGCGACCGTGGCGGGATTGCGGGCGGGCGGGCGTAGAGGCGGGGGCAGTCTACATTTGATTCTTAATAGTTGTAGAGATATTAAAAATATTAATCTGTCACGTGGAATATGTATCATCCTCAAGTTTAAGTATAGTATATATATTTATAATAAATCTGTTTTAAAGATACGAGTATTATTGAAATTGTTTTCCTTATAAATCTAATGAAATACCAACCGACTGTTGTATTAGAACAAATACCGAGCATCGGACATTGTTGTAGAGCAGACCAAAAGGAAGGGGATCGAGATCGTTGCATCGAAAGCCAACCGGCTGTTTTCTCTAATAAGCACATCAAATATGTATTAAGATATGAAGAAGAGAACAACAGATCTGACAGAACAAACTCTCGGATATCGTCGAGGTAGTTTGTGTTAGGGAGAAGGAGGCGTAGTTTGTGTTGAACGATTATTGGGGAGGGGTCAAAATAAATAGACTGACTGACGAGAAAGCGGTGCACAAAGCTGCAGTTCTAGGCCACTTTGGATTTCTGAGCTGCAGTGTTCATCATTCATGCGGTTCATGGGCACTTAATTAAATGACTACTGCCAGTGCACATGATGCATCAACATCGTAGGACCTGCGTGTGCTGTCGAGTCGTTAATTATCTTCCATTTTTCCAATGGATAAATAAAAAAAAACTCGATCGTCTCGATCTCAGTCTCCAGAGCTCGACTTTTTTTTCTTTTCATTTTAGCCTTTTCGGTTTTATTTTCACAATTGTACTCTTTTCAATTTGGATTCAAAAAATAGACCCTTAGGTCGGCACCATCACATAAATCACTTTGATTATATTCACTTTCATCACATTTACCATCGTCACTTAACAAAAACAAAACCAACAACTACATAACTAGCTAAATAAATAAAAACCTAGATTAATAACTAACTAGCATGTTTTGTACCTACATTGCAATAAGTACATTACAAACTATCAAGTTTAGTACCTATGTTGCAATAAATTACTAACTAGAATATCCTAAACCCTAACTAGATACACAACTATCTAAATTAGTAATAAGTAAATTTAATACCTCGTTCACCGATGTGGGCTCTGAGGTCGACGACGAGCGCGAGGCTGAGGAGCACGTGCGGCCTCACCGCCGGTGGAGCGCGCGACTCTGTAGGACCGGTGAGGCGACCAAATTAGGGGGTGCCAAGCACTGAAAATGAACACTTCACTTCAATCGAGATGAACCAAGCGCTCAAACCAAGAACACATCGGTGAACAAGTGATCTCGTGATTACAAAATGTTCCTAATACTCATATTAGACCAACAAAACAAACGGATCGCAAATCGGACATTGAAAAGTCTGAAACGGTCTAAACAGTATCGCAAACAATATTCCGCACGGGGAGGTTTCTAAAACTTGTAAATAAAGCTAACATCACGAAGGCTGACATGCACACATATACATCAATACCTCGATTCACAATAACAATACTAGCTCTGATTCATAATAACAGTAACAATCTATAATTTATCCATTACAATATTAACTTATAATATCAACATATAACAATCTAAACCTATAATCGCAACCTATAACAGTAACCGAGCAACAATCAAGTAATCTATAACAGTAAACCGACCAATGATCAAGTAATTATATTGATTTTGTTCTTGCAAATAAAAAACAGATTTTCACCTTTGGATGGTCAAATCGGAGACGAAGGGTCGTGGGAGGTGGTGGGCAGAGTTGGGGAAGAAGGGACGGGATCAGGGATGACCGGAGCAGCGAACGACAGCGATGGTTGCGCCGACGACGACGTTGGAGTGAGGGCGGCGGCGGCGCGTGTAAAGTTTGTGTGGCGTGGCCGAGTGGGCGTGCATTTCGTTAATATAATGTTCTTTGTCGACTGCATATGATCTGACATTCGGCAAAGATTTTTTTATTTAAAAATATACTTTGTCGAGTGTCATCTGGCTAATTTTTGTCTTTCTTTGACACTAGGCAAAATATATTTATTTTTTTTCTTTTTCCCAAACTTTTTACTGTGTGTTCCTACACTATATAGACGTGTAAACTTTTTATTTGTTTTAAACTTTTTATTGTGTTTTAAATTGGTCGTCATAGAAGTTTTATTGATTTCATGTGAAGGCTAGCTAGTTTTGTACATATAGCGCGTGACAATGTTCACAAAACAATGTCAAATTTTTATTAGTCTCTACATAAGATATGATGACATATCGACAAGTTCCATTATTTTCTGTCTTTGTTTGTTTTTTATATAATTTTAAAACAACTGGATCGCAAGTTCACAACCATGTTTCGTAAGCATGGTGTTCGGAAACTTCGGTCTGTTTCTAAAATAGTCCATAACTTGTGCTAAATAATATAAATACTGTCGGTACCCTGGATTAGGGGTACCACTTACTATGGTATGAAGGCACGATTTCTGTGCGGCTACCCATAGCCGCGCGGAGAACAGCCTCAGAAGTATCTTGTGGGCAGTTAAGGTAGCGTTCTCAGAGACAACGCCATTGGGCCCAAAAGACATCGGACCCCTATGCGCACGACCCGGACCCCCGAAGTAAAGCAGCCCGAAGCCATTGGATAGGGTTCGGACCCCACCAAATGAGCTCCGGACCGTCCATAACAAGGTCCCGGGAAAAGGAGTGTCATAACCTAGGCCTGGGTCCGGGACTGACGCGTGTCCTGGCTCTATCTGTAGCGCCTCCGCCCCCTGCTCGGCCAAGGGTCTAATGCATCCACATGGCTTATTGTCCATGACGTAGGCCAGCGGGCAGAGCGTGACGTAAGGGCTCTGAGCCACGCGGCCTCTGCATTTATTGCGGAGAGGACACGCCGCCTGTCCACCTTCTGATAGATGATGTGCCCCATGGCATTTATTGCGTCCTGTTGAAGCGTCCCAGTCCTCTGGGACTCAAATGTTGTCGGGGACCATAATTAGGGGTACCCCCAAGACTCCTAATCTCAGCTGGTAACCCCATCAGCACAAAGCTGCAAAGGCCTGATGGGTGCGATTAAGTCAAGGCTCGGTCCACTCAAGGGACACGACCTCGCCTCGCCCGAGCCCAGCCTCGGGCAAGGGCAGCCGACCCCGGAGATTCACATCTCGCCCGAGGACCCCCTCAAGCGACGGACACACCTTCGGCTCACCCGAGGCCCAGTCTTCGCCAAGAAGCATCCTTGGCCAGATCGCCACACCGACTGACCGTATCGCAGGAGCATTTAATGCAAGGATGGCCTGACACCTTATCCTGACGCGCGCTCTTCAGTCGATAGAGCCGAAGTGACCGCAGTCACTTCGCCGCTCCACTGACTGGCCTGACAAGAAGACAACACCGCTTGCGTCGCTCCGACTACTGTGCCACTCGATAGAGTGAGGCTGACAGCAGCCAAGTCTGGCTTTAGGCGCCATAAGAAACTCTGCCTCGCCCGACCCCAGGGCTCGGACTCGGGCTCGGCCCCAGAAGACGACGAACTCTGTCTCGCCAGACCCCAGGGCTCGGACTCGAGCTCGGCCCCAGAAGACGACGAACTCTGCCTCGCCCGACCCTAGGGCTCGGACTCGGGCTCGGCCCCGGAAGACGACGAACTCCGCCTCGCCCGACCCCAGGGCTTGGACTCGGCCTTGGCCTCGGACGACAGTCTCCGCCTCGCCCGACCCAGGGCTCGGACTCGACCTCGACCTCGGAAGACAGACTCGACCTCGACCTCGGAGGAGCATCCACCTCGCCCGACCCTGGACTCGGACCGACCACGTCGCAAGAGGGGCCATCATTACCCTACCCCTAGCTAGCTCAGGCTACGGGGAACAAGACCGGCGTCCCATCAGGCTCGCCCCGGTAAACAAATAGTAATGATGGCGCCCCATGTGCTCTGTGACGACGGCGGCTCTTAGCCCCTTACGGAAGCAAGGAGACGTCAGCAAGGACTCGACAGCCCCGACAGCTGTCCTCCCTCAAGGCTCCAGCGCTCCTCCGATGGCCACGACATTACATGAACAGGGTGTCAAGACCTCTCCGGCTGCCACAAAGGCATGTACTTAGGGCGCTAGCTCCTCTCTGCTAGACACGTTAGCACACTGCTACACCCCCCACTGTACACCTGAGCCCTCTCCTTACGCCTATAAAAGGAAGGACCAGGGCTCTCTTATGAGAGGGTTGGCCGCGCGGGAGGATGGGACGAGCGTAGAGTCCCTCGCTCTCCCCCCACGCGGACGCTTGTAATCCCCTACTGCAAGCGCACCCGACCTAGGCACAGGACAACACGGAGGCCGCGGGTTACCCCCTTTTTCCTCTCTTTCTCCCCTTCGTGCTCCGTCTCACGCCGACCCATCTGGGCTGGGACACGCGGCGACAATTTACTCGTCGGTCCAGGGACCCCCCGGGGTCGAAACGCCGACAGTTGGCGCGCCAGGTAGGGGCCTGCTACGTGTTGACGAACAGCTTCCCGTCAAGCTCCAGATGGGTAGTCTCCAGCAACCTCTCCAACCCGGAACGGTGCTCCGTTTCGGGAGTCTTGAGTTCATGTCCCTCGACGGCAGCTACGACATGATACTCCTTACTCCGCCGCGCAACGACGACAATGGCGGCCGATAACCCGCCCGCCGGTGGTGGAATCGACGACGTCTTCCCCACGAGGCGGAAGAACAACCTCCGAGTTTGTCCCGTCACCTCCCCCGTCGATGGAGGAGGAGGCAGGGCAACCGTGGCCAAGTAGGAGGCGGCACCTCGTCGGCTGTCGAGCGAGTCGACGGCGCCGGTGCCCCAACGGGGGACACGTCGGGCGTCGACCTCGCGTCTGAGACGAAGACGAGCGTCGTTTCCTCGCAACACGCTAACTCCAAGCGGACGGACGATGCCAGCACGCTCACGAAGGGCTTGCTGGGCGTCACCCTCGTACCTGAGACGACGGTGCAGTTTGCCCCTGACGTGACTTCGTCACCGCCTGTCGACCAAGAGGTACCGACCGATTCCCATCTCGTGCCTTTTGGATTCAGTCTCGACCCACCAAGCAACCCCGCTTTGGTGGAAGCCTTCATAGAGGCATGCACCAACCCTCTGGGGTATCATATGCGGTCACCCTTGGACCGGCTGACGGCCGTCTCGACCTACGGACCCTCGGGTTATTCCGAGGAAGATGACGAGCCCGACTTTGGTTGGGATTTCTCTGGGCTTGGTAACCCCAGTGCCATGCGGGACTTCATGACCACATGCGACTACTGCCTTTCCGATTGTTCCGACGGTAGCCGCAGCTTCGGCGACGAAGACTGCGGCCCAAGTCGTGAATGTTTCCACGTCGATCTAGGGGGTCCCGATGAAGGCAACCATCTTGGTATACCGGAAAACGGTGATCCCCCTAGGCCTGTGCCTCGCGTTGACATCCTTTGGGAGCTAGCTGTGGTCCCAGTCCCTGCGGGGGGTCAGGACGCACAACTCGAGCAAATCCACGAGATGCAGGCCAGGCTCGACGAGGGAGCAGGAACACTTGAGCCACTCCGCCGGAACATCGGGCAGGAATGGGTAGACCAAGCTCCGGCCGGAGAAGCGCGTCATCTACCCCAGGGCATCCAGCTCCGCATCGCCGACGACGTCAGGGCAAGGCCACCACCGGCTTCCAGTGGGGTCGGCCAGAACCTGCCTGCAGCAGCGATACTTCTCCATGCAATGCCGGAACCATCAACCACCGAAGGGCGGCGTATCCGGGGAGAGCTCAAGAATCTCCTGGAGGACGCCACGGTCCGACGGGCCGAAAGCTCTGCCTCCCGAAGGCAGGGATACCCCTCGGAGCATCGCGCCGCGACTTCTCGATTCGTGCGGGAAGCCTCGGTCCACACCAGGCGCACGCGCAACACAGCGCCTGCGGCCCCGGGTCGCCTCGGCAACGAGCACCACCACCACAACCATCGAGCCCACCTCGACGAGAGGGTGCGCTGAGGCTACCACCCCAGGCGTGGGGGACGCTACGACAGCGGGGAGGATCAGAGTCCCTCGCCCGAACCACCCGGTCCGCAGGCTTTCAGCCGAGCCATACGACGGGCGCCGTTCCCGACCTGGTTCCGAACCCCGACTACCATCACAAAGTACTCGGGGGAGACAAGGCCGGAACTGTGGCTCGCAGACTACCGGCTGGCCTGCCAACTGGGTGGAATGGACGATGACAACCTCATCATCCGCAATCTCCCCCTGTTCCTCTCCGACTCCGCTCGAGCCTGGCTGGAACATCTGCCTCCGGGGCAGATCTCCAACTGGGATGACCTAGTCCAAGCCTTCGCCGGTAACTTCCAGGGCACGTATGTGCACCTTGGGAACTCCTGGGATCTCCGAAGCTGCCGCCAGCAGCCGGGAGAGTCTCTCCGGGACTACATCCGGCGATTCTCCAAGCAGCGCACCGAGCTGCCCAACGTCACCAATTCGGATGTCATCGGCGCGTTCCTCGCCGGCACCACCTGCCGCGACCTGGTGAGCAAGCTAGGTCGCAAGACCCCCATCAGGGCGAGCGAGCTGATGGACTTCGCCACCAAATTCGCCTCTGGCCAGGAGGCGGTTGAGGCCATCTTCTGGAAGGACAAGCAGCCCCAGGGCCGCCAGTCGGAAGATGTTCCCGAGGCGTCCACTCAGCGCGGCACCAAGAAGAAAGGCAAGAAGAAGTCGCAAGCGAAACGTGACGCCGTTGACGCGGACCTTGTCGCCGCCGCAGAGTACAAGAACCCTCGGAAACCTCCCGGAGGCGCCAATCTCTTCGACAAGATGCTCAAGGAGCTGTGCCCCTATCATCAGGGGCCCGTCAAGCACACCCTTGAGGAGTGCGCCATGCTCCGGCACCACTTTCACAGGGCTAGGCCACCTGCGGAGGGTGGCAGGGCCCACCACGATGACAAGAAGGAGGATCACAAGGTAGAGGAGTTCCCCAAGGTCCGCAACTGCTTCATGATCTACGGTGGGCAAGTGGCGAATGCCTCGGCTCGGCACCGCAAGCAAGAGCGTCGGGAGGTCTGCTCGGTAAAGGTGGCGGCGCCAGTCTACCTAGACTGGTCCGACAAGCCCATCACCTTCGACCAGGGCGATCACCCAGACCGCGTGCCGAGCCCGGGGAAATATCCGCTCGTCGTCGACCCCATCATCGGCAACGTCAGGCTCACCAAAGTCCTCATGGACGGAGGTAGCAGCCTCAACATCATCTACGCCGAGACCCTCGAGCTCCTGCAGATCGATTTGTCCTCGGTCCGGGCCGGTGCAGCGCCTTTTCACGGGATCATCCCCGGGAAACGCGTCCAACCCCTCGGACGACTCGATCTACCCGTCTGCTTCGGGACTCCCTCCAACTTCAGAAGGGAAATCCTCACGTTCGAGGTGGTCGGGTTCCAAGGAACCTACCACGCAGTGCTGGGGAGGCCATGCTATGCCAAGTTCATGGCCGTCCCCAACTACACCTACCTCAAGCTCAAGATGCCGGGCCCCAACGCGATCATCACCGTCGGCCCCACGTACCGACACGCGTACGAATGCGACGTGGAGTGCGTGGAGTACACCAAGGCCCTCGTCGAATTCGAGGCCCTCATCGCTGACCTGGAGAGCCTCTCCAAGAAGGCGCCAGACGTGAAGCGCCATGCCGGCAACTTCGAGCCAGCGGAGACGGTTAAGTCCGTCCCTCTCGGCCCCAGCAACGACGCCTCCAAGCAGATCCGGATCGGCTCCGAGCTCGACCCCAAATAGGAAGCAGTGCTCGTCGACTTTCTCCGCGCAAACGCCGAAGTTTTCGCGTGGAGTCCCTCGGACATGCCTGACATACCGAGGGATGTCGCCGAGCACTCGCTGGATATCTGAGCTGGAGCCGGACCCGTGAAGCAACCTCTGCGCCGATTCGACGAAGAAAAGCGCAGAGCCATAGGCGAGGAGATCCACAAGCTGATGGCCGCAGGGTTCATCAAAGAGGTATTCCATCCCGAATGGCTTGCCAACCCTGTGCTTGTGAGAAAGAAAGGTGGGAAATGGCGGATTTGTGTAGACTACACTGGTCTAAACAAAGCATGTCCAAAAGTTCCCTATCCTCTGCCTCACATCGATCAAATCGTGGATTCCACTGCTGGGTGTGAAACCCTGTCTTTCCTCGATGCCTACTCAGGGTATCACCAAATCAGGATGAAAGAGTCCGACCAGCTCGCGACTTCTTTCATCACACCTTTTGGCATGTACTGCTACGTTACTATGCCATTTGGTTTGAGGAATGCGGGTGCGACATACCAAAGGTGCATGAACCACGTGTTCGACGAACACATTGGTCGAACGGTCGAGGCTTATGTCGATGACATCGTAGTCAAGACGAGGAAAGCCTCCGACCTCCTTTCCGACCTTGAAACGACATTTCGGTGTCTCAAGGCGAAAGGCGTAAAACTCAATCCCAAAAAGTGTCTTTGGAGTCCCCTGAGGCATGCTCTTGGGGTTCATCATCTTCGAACGTGGCATCAAGGCCAACCCGGAGAAAATTGCGGCCATTACCAACATGGGGCCCATCAAGGACTTGAAAGGCGTACAGAGGGTCATGGGATGCCTTGCGGCTCTGAGCCGTTTCATCTCGCGCCTCGGCGAAAGAGGCCTACCTCTGTACCGCCTCCTAAGATTTGGACCTCCGAGGCCGAGGAAGCCCTCGGGAACCTGAAGGCGCTCCTTACGAACGCGCCCATCTTGGTGCCCCCCGCCGCGGGAGAAGCCCTCTTGATCTACGTCGCCACTACCACTCAGGTGGTCAGCGCCGCAATCGTGGTTGAGAGACAAGAAGAAGGGCATGCATTGCCCGTCCAGAGGCCGGTTTACTTCATCAGTGAGGTACTGTCCGAGACCAAGATCCGCTACCCGCAAATTCAGAAGCTGCTGTACGCGGTGATCCTGACACGACGGAAGCTGCGACACTACTTCGAGTCTCATCCGGTGACTGTGGTGTCATCCTTCCCCCTGGGGGAGATCATCCAGTGCCGAGAGGCCTCGGGTAGGATCGCAAAGTGGGCGGTGGAAATCATGGGCGATACAATCTCGTTCGCCCCTCGGAAGGCCATCAAGTCCCAAGTCTTGGTGGACTTTGTGGCTGAATGGGTCGACACCCAGCTACCGACGGCTCCGATCCAGCCGGAACTCTAGACCATGTTTTTCGATGGGTCGCTGATGAAAACAGGGGCAGGCGCGGGCCTGCTCTTCATCTCGCCCCTCGGGAAACACCTACGCTACGTGCTGCGCCTCCATTTCCCGGCGTCCAACAACGTGGCTGAGTACGAAGCTCTAGTCAACGGGTTGCGCATCGCCATTGAGCTAGGGGTCCGACGCCTCGACGCTCGCGGCGACTCGCAGCTCATAATCGACCAAGTTATGAAGAACTCCCACTGTCGCGACCCGAAGATGGAAGCCTACTGCGATGAGGTTCGGCGCCTGGAGGACAAGTTCTACGGGCTCAAGCTCAACCACATCGCCCGACGATACAACGAGACTGTGGACGAGCTGGCTAAGATAGCCTCGGGGCAGACAACGGTTCCCCCGGACGTCTTCTCCCGAGACCTACATCAACCCTCAGTCAAGGCCGACGACACGCCCGAGCCCGAGAAGGCCTCGGCACAGCCCGAGGCGCCCTCGGTTCGGCCCGAGGCACCCTCGGCACAGCCCAAGGCGCCCTCGGCTCGGCCCGAGGCACCCTCAGCCCCCGAGGGTGAGGCACTGCGCGTCGAGGAAGAGTGGAATGGGGTTCAGCCTAATCGAGACTGGCAGATCCCGTACCTGCAATATCTCCACCAAGGAGAGCTACCCCTCGACTGAGCCGAGGCTTGGCGACTGGCGCGGCGCGCCAAGTCGTTCGTCTTGCTGGGTGACGGGAAGGAGCTCTACCACCGCAGCCCCTCCGGCATCCTCCAGCGATGCATATCCATCGCTGAAGGCCAGGAGCTCTTGCAAGAAATACACTCGGGGGCTTGCGGTCATCATGCAGCGCCTCGAGCCCTTGTTGGGAACACCTTTCGACAAGGTTTCTACTGGTCGACCGCGGTGGCCGACGCCACTAGAATTGTCCGTGCCTGCCAAGGGTGTCAATTCTACGCAAGGCAGACCCACCTGCCCGCTCAGGCTCTACAGATAATACCCATCACCTGGTTGTTTGCTGCGTGGGGACTGGACCTCGTCGGTCCCTTGCAGAAGGCACCCGGGGGCTACACGCACCTGCTGGTCGCCATTGACAAATTCTCCAAGTGGATCGAGGTCCGACCCCTGAACAGCATCAGGTCCGAGCAGGCGGTGGCATTCTTCACCAACATCATCCATCGTTTTGGGGTCCCGAACTCCATCATCACCGACAACGGCACCCAGTTCACCGGCAGAAAGTTCTTGGACTTCTGCGAGGATCACCACATCTGGGTGGACTAGGCCGCCGTGGCTCACCCCATGACGAATGGGCAAGTAGAGCGCGCCAACGGCATGATTCTGCAAGGACTCAAGCCGAGGATCAACAATGACCTCCACAAGTTCGGCGGGCGATTGATGAAGGAACTCCCCTCAATGGTCTGGAGTCTGAGGACAACGCCGAGCCGAGCCACGGGCTTCACACCGTTTTTTCTAGTCTATGGGGCCGAGGCCATCTTGCCCATGGACTTAGAATATGGTTCCCCGAGGACGAGGGCGTACGACGACCGATGAAACCAGACCGACCGAGAAGACTCACTCGACCAGCTCGAAGAGGCTCGAAACATGGCCTTACTACACTCGGCGCGGTACCAGCAGTCCCTGTGACGCTACCACGCCTGAGGGGTTCGATCCCGAGACCTCCAAGTGGGCGACTTGGTGCTTCGGCTGCGGCAAGAGGCCCGAGGGCGGCACAAGCTCACGCCTCCCTGGGAAGGGCCGTTCATCATCGCCAAGGTTCTGAAGCCCGGGACGTACAAGCTGGCCAACAGCCAAGGCGAGGTCTACAACAACGCTTGGAACATCCGACAGCTACGTCGCTTCTACCCTTAAGATGTTTTCAAGTTGTTCGCGCACCTCGTTCACGTACAAAGTCTAACCATCAAGGAAGGGTCAGCCTTGCCTCGGCAAAGCCCGACCCTCCCTCGGGGGCTAGAAGGGGGGAACCCCCTCTGCGTCAAAATTTTCCTTGGAAAAAGTCTTTCTGCCAGAACGTCTTTCGTGCTTTTTGACTACTTCAAAAGTGGGATCCTGAAAACGACGGAGTACACGTAAGCAGCCAAGGCCGACCAAGCCAAGGGACTCCTACGCCTCCGGGATACGGATACCTCACTCATCACCTTCTGCGATAAGTAACTCACGCTCGGATAAGCGATTCCGCTGACCGAACAAGTCTTGATGCTCGGAGACCTTTCTGCCGAAATGATTTTTTAGACCTTCTCGACTACATCGTTAGCAGAATCCTAGGGACGAGTAAGAGTACACGTAAGCGGCAAGGCCGATCGAGCCAAGGGACTCCTACGCCCTCGGGATACGGATACCTCACTCATCACCTTCCGTGAAAAGTAACTCTCGCTCGGACAAACAATTCTGTTACCGACAAATAAGTCTTGATACTCGAAACAAAGGGAAAAAGAAACGCAGCTTTACCACACAACGACAGTATGTTTGGGCCTCGGCGGCCGTAGAAAATATACGCACACTACAAGGTAAACCGATCCTGCAGGTTTGGACCTTGATGAAGGGGGAGCAGCAGCACCCTCGGCGTCAACACCACCTTCGGCGAAGTCCGACCGAGCCTCGAATGGCAACACAGTCGGGGGATCTCCGTTCCGAAGGACAACGTCAGCACTACACTCGGGCCATCGCCTCCAGGGTCTCCTCCAGGAGTCCGGCTCGAGCAGACGGCTCGGCCGGTCACTCTGAAGCCTCAGCCAGCTGTCCCCCGAGGACATCAGCCTGGCCCATGGCCTCGGCATCTCAACTCCAGCGCCGGTCCCGCCAGTGGATGGCCTGGTCAGGCTTCGGCCGACGAAGTCTTCTTTTCGAGCCAACTCTGCCTCCGTCCACGCTGATACCGCTGGCTCCGGCTCTAGCTCATAGAAGAGCGACCGAGGGTTTCCTTTAACTAAGCAAGAGAAGCCTCGGGCGGCAAGGCCAACCGAGTCGAGGGACTCCTACGCCTCCGGGATACGGATACTTCACTCGTCACCTTCGCACGAGGCAACTCACACTTGGTGAAGCGGTTTAGTTAGCTGACAGGTGAGTCCTAGTGCTCGGAATGAGGGAAAAACACGGCTTCACGCCAAAAGATACATACATGTTCAGGCCCCGATAGCCACAATGAACAAACACCGGCACTCAAGGTGCCATTGCAAACGGAACTCCGGTTCCACCCCCGCAGGTACGAACAACCCCCCCACATTGGAGGGCCTGCGGGGCGACAAAAACCCTGGTGGCTCGCCAGCGCCCGCTCCAGTGGCAGCGACAACGACACCCGCTCCGAAGTGGCCAAACAACAGCAGCGATGACCTCAGGGTGGACGCTGCTGCGACGAGCTCCTCGACCACGCCCCCGCTCGAGGGGCGAGGACAAGCTATCAAAGCCAAAGAGCCGGAGGCCCAGAGCGCGGATGGTGGCGGTGACCCCGTCGGCGACGAGGACTTCTTCAGCCGCCACCACCTCAGCGCCGACGACGGAAGCCATCTATCTGCCCACCGGTAGATTCCCACTCGGATCCTCCCAGACGAGCGAAGCACCGACCTCCGCACAGAGGCGCCGTACCGGGGCAAAGGCAGGACAGCCCCAGAACACGAACGCTGCCCTAGCAGCGTGCGACGTCTTGGGCGGTCCCCCGGTGCGCGCGACGCGACAACCGCTCTCGCGGTGAGAGGGGGCACCGGGAGCCGAGCCAGGCCAGCTGAGCCAGCGAACCCAATGCGCTGAAGCTGATGACGCTCGCCGCCGACCAGCCCCACGTTATCGAAGTCCGGCCCTCCCGCTAGGCTGGTGAGCGCCCTCTCCCTTGAATGCTGAGGGAGAAGGTGACCCACGAACCCGCGCGGGAGGTAGAGCTCCGGCTCAGCCCGGCCTCCGCCCCAGCCAGGATGACGAAGATCCTTGAAGCTGAGGGCAGGACCAAGATCGCAGCCCGGCTCGCTTCTCCCCACCCTGGAACTGGTGGTCACCGTCTTGGGTGACCACCGGCGAGGGGAAGCAGCCGGGCTGCCGATGAAAATCCTTGAAGCCGAACGATGGCTGAAAGGTACCAACTTCCGCAAAGTTGCGTTCCCCCAACGACGACAAGGCAGAAGAACCGCGGGCGCCCCCCATCTGGGGGCTCGGAAGGTGGAAAGACGCGATGCATGAGGGGAGCGCGAAGACATGGTTGCCTTTCAAGGGGGTCACCCTCCTTTTAAAGGCAACTCTCCCCACTTGCGTCCTCAGCCATCGCAGGCTGAATCTTCTCCAACACGCTCCAAGGTCCTCCCCCTACGACACGGGGGCTGGGTCCCACGCGTCATGCAAGTTGCCCCAGGACAGAAGGAGCCAAACCGCCACGCGCGGAGCGCACAACGGCCCAGCGGTTACGAGCATTCCTCCACTTTCACCCAGGCCAGTGGGTGAAACGGCGGACCGCCATGCAGGCGGCGTGCAACCGCACCCGGGGGGCGCACCCTTTCGACTTCGACGTGTCCAGCATGGAGGCCCAGGCCCACACGTTATGTAACCGGTGCGCCAGTTACTACGTGCAAGAAACTGCACCGCCACCCGCGCCAGTACCACGCCTTCTCGACTGCGGAACCAGTGCCGCGACTCGAGGTGACCCTGCGCATGACCCGACAGTGCCAACCGAGCACATCGGTCATGGGTCAGTCAGCCACGGGAGAGGGCACGACGGTCGATACGGCCAGAAATGGGCTAGCAGTAATGGTGATGGCAGGTGGGCAAAAGCGGCAGTCAAGTCGTCAGCAAGCTCACGTCCCCTCCTGGGATTGCGAAAATACCTTCTCCCACGGCGTGAAGACGGTGTGTCCGCGTTCTGTTCTTCGAACCGCGCGCGCACACAACAGCCGCCTAGTGAACCACTCGTCCCGTCGCATTAACTCTGCGGCAGGACAGGCGACACCTTTGGCAGGCGAAGCAGGCGACGCTTCACCTCCGCCATAATGACCGCGTCAAAAAAGGTGCGCCACGTCATTCGATTTCGTATCATTTCCACTTCCTCTTTCTCTTTCTTGCCTCAGGGATCAGGAAAGGGGATACCCCAAAAGGGATCCTTCTCCACGAAGGAAGCGGGCCCCGAGGCCCCCTACTGATCAGAGGTTCAAAGGCTGGCCCCTCGGAAGGGTTCAACAGCCACCTCAGAGCACCTGGGCTCTGTGCCCACTACTGGTCAGAGGTTCAAAGGCCGGCCCCTCAAAAGGGTTCAACGGCTGCCTCAGGCCACTCGGGCTCCGTGCCCACTACTGATCAGGGGTTCATAGGTTGGCCCCCGAAGGGTTCAACAGCCGCCTTAGACACAGAGCAAGGGATGACCCTGGGTACGTTCAATACATAACCGAGGCTCGGGCTACGCTCCCGAGGTACCCTAGGACATTTCCGAGACCAACGGGAACGATTTTGTAACGGAATCCCACCAGAGGGAGGCATCGAGCCCCCGGACCCGTCAAAAGGGGGCCAGGTCCGGCAAATCACCCGCAGGTACTTTTGGAGCGTGCCTCTGGGCCACTCCCCTAACAAATGGGGCACAGGCGTCCACTCGGATTACCCGTTAGCAACTCACTAGAGACACCATGTTCGACGCCCACCGTGGGCAACATGGCGCTTTCCCCCCTCCTCCTTGCGAAAAGGCGACGCAGGGGCATATGTAAAAAGCCGAGTCTGTCCCTCACCGTCCTCTCGCTCTGTGCGGAGGCTCGGGGGCTGCTCTCGCAAACCTAGCTCCGGCCAAACCGTTGACAGCGTCAACATACCAGCCCGAGAACTTGGGACTCAACTGTGCACCCGGGCTACGGCCAGTTCGCATGAGGGAACAACCAGACCGGCCGAAACATTACGAAACGTACTAAGACCTCGAAGGAGTCAAACTACTCCTCCGAGGCCTCGGGGGCTACACCCGGCGGGTGCGCTCACGTGCACCCACCGGAACAAAACACAACCGAGGATGGCCGGTCCCCTTGCAAAAAAGTGCGACAAAAGCCTCCAAGCGAGTACCAACACTCCTTTGAGGCTCGGGGTCTACTGTCGGGGACCATAATTAGGGGTACCCCTAAGACTCCTAATCTCAGCTGGTAACCCCCATCAGCACAAAGCTGCAAAGGCCTCATGGGTGTGATTAACTCAAGGCTCGGTCCACTCAAGGGACACGACCTCGCCTCGCCCGAGCCCAGCCTTGGGAAAGGGCAGTCGACCCCGGAGATTCACGTCTCGTCCGAGGACCCCCTCAAGCGACGGACACACCTTCGGCTCGCTCGAGGCCCAGTCTTCGCCAAGAAGCATCCTTGGCCAGATCGCCACACCGACCGACCGTATCGTAGGAGCATTTAATGCAAGGATGGCCTGACACCTTATCCTGACGCGCGCCCTTCAGTCGACAGAGCCGAAGTGACCGCAGTCACTTCGCCGCTCCACTGACCGGCCTGACAAGAAGACAACACCGCCTGCGTTGCTCCGACTGTTGTGCCACTCGACAGAGTGAGGCTGACAGCAGCCAAGTCCGGCTTCAGGCGCCATAGGAAACTCCGCCTCGCCCGACCCCAGGGCTCGGACTCGGGCTCAGCCCCGGAAGACGACGAACTCCGCCTCGCCCGAGCCTAGGGCTCGGACTCGGGCTCGGCCCCGGAAGACGACGAACTCCGCCTCGCCCGACCCCAGGGCTCGGACTCGGGCTCGGCCCCGGAAGACGACGAACTCCGCCTCGCCCGACCCCAGGGCTCGGACTCGGCCTTGGCCTCGGACGACAGTCTCCGCCTCACCCGACCTAAGGCTCGGACTCGACCTCGACCTCGGAAGACAGACTCGACCTCGACCTCGGAGGAACATCCACCTCGCCCAACCCTGGACTCGGACCGACCACGTCGCAAGAGGGGCCATCATTACCCTACCCCTAGCTAGCTCAGGCTATGGGGAACAAGACCGGCGTCCCATCAGGCTCGCCCCGGTAAACAAATAGCAATGATGGCGCCCCGCATGCTCTATGACGACGGCAGCTCTTAGCCCCTTACGGAAGCAAGGAGGACGTCAGCAAGGACTCGACAGCCCCGACAGCTGTCCTCCCTCAAGGCTCCAGCGCTCCTCCGACGGCCACGACATTACATGAACAGGGTGTCAAGATCTCTCCGGCTGCCACAAAGGCATGTACTTAGGACGCTAGCTCCTCTCTGCTAGACACGTTAGCACACTGCTACACCCCCACTGTACACCTGGGCCCTCTCCTTACGCCTATAAAAGGAAGGACCAGGGCTCTCTTACGAGAGGGTTGGCTGCGCAGGAGGACGGGACGACGCGTAGAGTCCCTCGTTCTCCCCCCACGCGGACGCTTGTAACCCCCTACTGCAAGCGCACCCGACCTGGGCGTAGGACAACACGGAGGCTGCGGGTTACCCCCTTTTTCCTCTCTTCTCCCCCCCTTCGTGCTCCGTCTCGCGCCGACCCATCTGGGCTGGGACACACGGCGATAATTTACTCGTCGGTCCAGGGACCCCCAGGGTCGAAACACCGACAAATGTGATACAATTACTAGTCCCAGGAGGCTAGTAAACACATTTATACATCAGATAGTTCCAGATCTGCTTAAACGAGACAAACCTATAAAGGTGGCGATCAACTTTAAGAGTTGGTCCACAACTCGGGACATATCATCAGAGTGGGACTGAAGCAGCCCGATATACGAAGCAAAGCAAATCAGCGGTCCAATAGCCATAGGCAAGGTTGGGAACAGTCGCAACTCTTACCCGATCTCCTTTTTCTGAAAAACAACAAATAAGCAAGGGTGAGTACAAACGTACTCAGCAGCCCACCTTCACCCGCGGAATGGGGAAATCAGATATAATGCATGGAATATGTGAAGCTCAGGATATTTTGCAGAAACAATAATATTTTATGCAGGGTTGTTTTGTAAAACATTTTGTATTTTTCAAAGCGCATCCTCTCCCAAAGGAGCAGGAAGTTTTTCAATATTAGAACAAATCCCCTGGACTAAACCATCCAGGTATCTCAGCAGTTTCCCACTGGTTTTCATTTTCAAAAACAGCTACTGGACTTCCCGTCCACCATAGCTCACGACTCAACCGCCGGACCTTTTAAAAACCACTTTTCTCAAATGCACCTTTTTTTGAAAACAAAACACTAATTGCCATACCACACCAGACTCGTCCATACCAGTGGACACGGACTATTCGAATAGGTTTGAACTCTGTGTAGAGGTGTACACTTTACCCACTAGTCCGGCTCTACGATCTCATAGCTAGTGAGACCCAAATCCGAATCTCTTTCTTTCCTCGCACGTCCCTACCTTAACGGTTATACCGGAAGGAGTCAGGCCACCGCCATGTGCAAACCGGACAAAACATTCCCCCTCCTTATCCTCCCGGTGCTCTCCAGCCTTCATAACCCTAGGGTTTGGACCGTACGAGTTCAGATTGAGTGACTGCCCATATAGTCTTGAATGGTTGTACTTATCATGAGTACAGGTAGTGAAGGATGACAAACCGGTCCTTATGTGAGGGGACAATCCTTCTGCTCACACCTAAACCAGCTGAACCATCACCTTAGGCCCTCCCCTAAACTAGGGAGTCCCTGATCATCCCTACTCAAAGGTGATAAAGGTGAAAACCCTTCATCATACACATTTTGAAAAGCATTTTCTTTTGAAAACTCACACCTTTTCTCAAATCATTTGTAACAAATATATCAAGGATTGATTGCAGCAAGCGGCTGGGTGGCCATAATAACTTGCCTCAAAATCATATCATGCATAAAATAACAGGCTGAGGGTTGTGGTTGAAAAATCATAGGTAATTTATGCATCAAAGGGATCCAGTGAGCTTGTCGTGCTTATCCGGCGAAGGGGAAAGGGGAGCTCGCGGTACTGGCTTCTAGCTCCACCGCCTGGCGTAGACTTGCAGATCTGGCCTCCACGAGACGGCACGAACGCTCCGATGACTATGCAACATGAACAAGCAAACATATAAACCAGCAAGTATACCAACAAATATTTAGTATAGTGGTCAGAATAGCGATATATGAATGGGTAGAGTCTTGAATAGAATCTGTGTCATGTGGTGTTGTGATATTACTGGTGGTGGAGCAGAGGTGCTTACCAGGAGGGTGGACTAGAGGCGAAGCGACACTATGCGTGTAGCCGGCAGAGCGAATTAACTGAGTGGGTGGGGTGTTTGCCTTGGCTTAGGGTGTTGAGTGTGTGTGGAGAGGGAGAGGGTAGCTGAGTGTGTTTATAGCTGAGTGTATATGGTGTAGCACAGTGAAGTTCACTGTTGGTGAGAATAGTGACAAATGAATCGTCTGACTTAGTATGAACAAGAGAGTTATAGGCAGAATATGGGACAAGAGTATTTTGGGAGTTTTCTGGAATATGGAACAGAATTAAGGGATGACATGGTTGGATAGGGAATAGTTTGATAAGAATTTAGAAACAAGAATTATTGGAATCTGAATTTGGAAGCCTGGTTCAAAGGAATCTCAAAGTTAAGCATGCTCAATTGGAGAAACCTGGGATGGGTGACCAGATGGGAAGTTCCCACTGGAAGGAAAATCACAGTCACCGGAGTTCGTATGACTGAAATATTGGTCTGGCTGGTCTTAGGTGGACTGGACAGCATGACGGATGAGTAGTTGAAAATTGGGGTGATCGGATGATCGTTGAATAGTAATGATGAATAGTGATGGCGAAAAGGTTGCCATAGATATCATCGATGAATAGTAACGATAATGAATAGTAATGGTGAATAGTAACGATGAATAGTGATGGTGAATAGTTCGTACGAACGAACGATAAACGATGAATAGTGACATGAACGAACAATGAACGATGAATAGGAACTATGAACGAACGGACGAACGATCGAATGATCGGACGAACGAACGATCGGAATTTTGGCAGCATAACGGCAGGACAAAGATTATCTGGAAGAACGATGAATAGGGACTATGAACGAACGATGAACGATGAATAGGAACTATGAATGAACGATGAATGATCGAATGATCGAACGAACGAACGATCAGAATTTCGGCAGCATAACGACAGGAAAAAGATTATTTGGACGAACGAATGGACGAACGATTGGACGAACAGACGAACGAATCATAAACGATCGGATGAATGATCGAACGATCGGACGAACGAACAAACAAACTAAGAACAGGGGGACGAACGATCGAAGAACGACCGAACGATCCTTGTGCTAGTGTGTGCTTGTGTGGAACATGGAGTGGGTGTGGGGGGGGGGGGAAGAGAGTTGCCATGAAATGGCTTGGGGTGGGATGAGAGGAGGCCCTTGCCCCTCTATTTATAGCCATGGTGGGGGGATTAGGGGGAGGGATGAGAGGATTAGTGGGAGGATGAGAGGATTAGTGGGAGATTAGCATGGATTTGTCTTATGAGTGTAATTAGCTTGTAGAGCTCAATGTATGACACCGAAGGCATACGTATACGTATGAGCATGAGGAAAGTTATGAAGAAAATATTTGTAGGGACTTGAAAAATGATTCTGAAGGTATTTCTCAGGAGGAAAATACTTGGAGATATATTGGTGGAATATCTGTGCAGTATTTCTGGAAAGAACTTGAAGGGGATTACTGGGGAAATATCTGGGTAGTATTTCTGGAAAGAATTTGAGGGGGATCACTGGAGAAATATTTGTAGGATATTTGAGGAGGATTTTGGAGAGAATATAGACCACTATATTTTATTTGTTGATATCAACTCGCAAACAAACATTTTGAAATGAAATTTGAAATTCATTTTTAATTTAGAGTAAGTTTGAGAAAATTTCAGGATTTGAATTTTTGGGATGCTACAAATCTACCCCACTTAAAATGAATCTCGTCCTCGAGATTCGGTTAGAAGGATTATGGGTATAGCTTTACTTCAGCTACATATATTCACTTTGCAGACTCTTCGAGGAGATGGAACTTCAACAAAATCTAGCCTTTTAGGAGCATCCGGTTGCTGATTGCAAACGCTGATTCTGGCTACTCAAAGATCATCTTCAGGCTTCTAGCTTTTGCTTGGCAGCTAGCTTATTTAAGAAGCATCGATGCCAACACACAAACCTTCTTCTTGCAAACTTATCCATGGGTCCCTTCCTTGATTGCTCTTCTAGTGCTTCATCAATAGAACTTGGGTGACCACTTCTCATTCAGAAACTTATAAGCTTCGATGATCTGGTCCTCCACAAGCTTGCTATAAGCCTTCTTCTTTTTCTCCATAGCAGGAACCTTGCTAGAACACTACCCCACTTAAAAAGAATGAGGTTATAACTCTTGAATCTTGGGGATTTGAACTCCTTGAAGTACCTCATAACAAGGGTGTTACAGGGCTTTCTTCTACTGTTGCTGCTTGAGCAGGCTGCAGAGAAATGACTGACACAGGGTTGATTCTGGGACAACCTTCTTCTCATCTTCTCTTCGCTATCTTCTTTTCTCTTCTCACTTTTAACTGCCTCTTTCTTTCTCTATGCTCTTCCCACTAGAGGATTCTATCAAAGAGTATTACCATCACATAGAGGAGGAAACCGAAGACTATGAACCATGTACAACAGTCTTCAACCCAAGAATCCCCAAGCATTGTGATCTTAGGGGCGATGGAGTGGAAAATGGATTTGCTTGCGATTTGGCAGAGGGGATTTTATCTGGAGTGTGCTTTGCTTTGAGCAAGATGGGAGTTGAGGGAGCTAGGGGGGTTATAGGCGAGCGGGGGTGCTCGGGGGGGGGGGGGGGTGTGGAGTGGTAGTGATGGAGCATGTGACACGAAGCAGCAGGTGCGACAAGGGGAAGGGGGGCCTATTGTCGGCGACGATGGCGGTGGGTGTGCTGCAAAGGGGGCGTGGGGCAGTGGTAGTGCGCATGGAGGCAGGCACGCGTGCGAGGGGCACGGGTGAGTGGTGGGGTCAATGACCCTGATGTTTGTGGTCTCTGGTTCTAAGAATCTTTGCCTCTCTGTATGGTAATAACTCCTTTTGTCCTCTTTTTCTGTTTACTTTGACTCAGGGGTAGTGCTTTGATTCTCACGGTCAGTCTTTTTGACTGAGCGACTGGATAGGTTTCTTTTGTAGCTTATTCCAGGCTTCAAGGGTAAGCTTCCCGGTATCTTCTTGGGTAAGGTGCTTTTCTCTTGAGATGGGTTAAGATGAGAATGGAAGCATAAGGTGAGGATTAGATCTAATTTGTGATCTATGTTTTTAGAGAAAACCTTTCTTAAAAAGAAAGAAAACACACAAGCTCAGCAATTGTAAGCACAAACAAATCAAATGTTTTGAATAAGGGAAGAATAGAGTTTTTCCAAAGCATGGACTACTCAGATTCGGGGGCTAAGCATAACTACTATTGCTTGGCTCTTGAATTGAGAACTATGCAACTTATGAGCACTAACGTTAAAGCATCACATATGCACTCAAAAGGGAAGAAAACATCAAGCGGAATTCATTTTGAAATGCCCTAGGGGGCCACACAAATAGAGTTTTTCAAAGCACAGGACTACACGATTACCTCTCATACATGCAGGGCTCTAGCCAAAGTGAAGAAAAACTTCACTACCCAATGCATGCAGAGGACTGGGCATACTAACTTCAGACCAGGCAACTTCTCTTCTGGCAAGTCTTGCACACAACTTCAATCTGAGACATCTCCTGGATGGGTTAAAAGGGAGCTGATGTTGATGACTTCTTCTGGCGGCGACTGAGATGGCAGTACAGGGTTGAACTCTTCTTCAAGCGGGACTGGCTCTTGTACCTCCTCAGAGGGCGGCGGTGCTGGTGGGGTGCTTGTAGCTTCTTCTTTGATCTCACGGGACGGTGCTGGAATCTTCTTCATGGTGAGGGGCTCAAACAACTCTGGCGAGGGATCTTGGGAGGACTCGGGGTGCTGTTGCTTATCCATAGCCTGAGGGAAGACTGGAATTCCTTCCAAGACTATGGCTCCTTCCGGGAGTTCCCAAGCCTTCTTTTCTCCTCTGGTAGAGACTGGGTGACCTTCAAGAATCTGGGGATCTTTGGCTCTCATGGGTTGAACAGGGTTGGATGAAGCGGGCTCTTGGATCCGTAGGGCCCTACGTTGGTTATGGGTTACCAAGTAGGCCTCCATCAACTTCTGGACATGCTCATCCTTGGCTTGCTTCAGGGCTTCAACCACAATGACTTCACGACTTTCCAATGCAGTTGCACGGGCTTGAGCTGTGGTGAGATCCACATGGAGCTGATGGTTGCGCTTCTCTGCATCTTCTGCTCGGGCAATCATCTGACGGTGGTGCCGAGCCACGAAATCATACTGTGCATCCAGGGTGAGCAGGTATGCAGTGAGGTGCACGACTGTGGGGTCATCCTCAAGCAGCTGCTTCCCTTCCAATGCACGCATCCTGGCCATCCAAACTGGACGGTCTCTTTGAAAGGGCGGAAAGAATCTGAGCGGTGTGTCAGCCACTTCTTCATAGATATGACACAGGGCCCTCAATGCCTTGCGGGCGATGACCGATGACTTGGCAGGTGTCTTTGAATCTGTGCCTAGCAGCAGTGACACTCCATTCCACATGGTGCGGACTGGATCCAATGTATACAGTCATGACACACTTCTCTGTGCCATGCTTGATGAATTCACGACCATCATACTCTGGCTGACTCCTGATTCCGAGGTGAACTATGCATGCTCTCAGTAACTTGGGGAAACCATCTTCATTCTGGCACAAGCTGGTTTGGCAGCGGACCTCCATCTGACTTCTGAGAGAAGGAAAGGGGGAAGCATTTTCGAAATGAAGGGATGAGAGCAAGAATATTTTTTAAGAAAATAATTTGGACTCAAAACTTTTGGATCAGGATAAGGGTTACGGCCTATGGCCAACCTAACAGCTCCGATACCACCTGAAGCGTTCCGGTCCTCTAGGACTCAAATGTGATACAATTACTAGTCCCAGGAGGCTAGTAAACACATTTATACATCAGAAAGTTCTAGATCTGCTTAAACGAGACAAACCTATAAAGGTGGCGATCAACTTTAAGAGTTGGTCCACAACTCGGGACATATCATCAGAGTGGGGCTGAAGCAGCCCGATATACGCAGCGAAGCAAATCAGCGGTCCAACAACCACAGGCAAGGTTGGGAACAGTCGCAACTCTTACCCGATCTCCTTTTTCTGAAAAACAACAAATAAGCAAGGGTGAGTACAAACGTACTCAGCAGCCCACCTTCACCCATGGAATGGGGAAATCAGATATAATGCATGGAATATGTGAAGCTCAGGATATTTTGCAGAAACAACAATATTTTATGCAGGGTTGTTTTGTAAAACATTTTGTATTTTTTAAAGTGCATCCTCTCCCAAAGGAGCAAGAAGTTTTTCAATATTAGAACAAAATCCCCTGGACAAAACCATCCAGGTATCTAAGCAGTTTCCCACTGGTTTTCATTTTCAAAAACAGCTACTGGACTTCCCGTCCACCATAGCTCACAGCTCAACCGCCGAACCTTTTAAAAACCACTTTTCTCAAATGCACCTTTTTGTGAAAACAAAACACTCATTGCCATACCACACCAGACTCGTCCATACCAGTGGACACAGACTATTCGAATAGGTTTGAACTCTGCGCAGAGGTGTACACTTTACCCATTAGTCCGGCTCTGCGATCTCATAGCTAGTGAGACCCAAATCTGAATCTCTTTCTTTCCTCGCACGTCCCTACCTTAACGGTTATATCGGAAGGAGTCAGGCAACCGCCATGTCCAAACTGGACAAAACATTCCCCCTCCTTATCCTCCTGGTGCTCCCCAGCCTTCATAACCCTAGGGTTTGGACCGTACGAGTTCAGATTGAGTGACTGCCCATATAGTCTCGAGTGGTTGTACTTATCATGAGCACAGGTAGTGCAGGATGACAAACCGGTCCTTATGTGAGGGGACAATCCTTCTGCTCACACCTAAACCAGCTGAGCCATCACCTTAGGCCCTCCCCTAAACCAGGGAGTCCCTGGTCATCCCTACTCAAAGGTGATAAAGGTGAAAACCCTTCATCATACACATTTTGAAAAGCATTTTCTTTTGAAAACTCACACCTTTTCTCAAATCATTTGTAACAAATACATCAAGGATTGATTGCGGCAAGCGGCTGGGTGGCCATAATAACTTATCTCAAAATCATATCATGCATAAAATAACAGGCTGAGGGTTGTGGTTGAAAAATCATAGGTAATTTATGCATCAAAGGGATCCAGTGAGCTTGCCGTGCTTATCCGACGAAGGGGAAAGGGGAGCTCGCGGTACTAGCTTCTGGCTCCACCGCCTGGCGTAGACTTGCAGATCTGGCCTCCACGAGACGGCACGAACGCTCTGATGACTATGCAACATGAACAAGCAAACATATAAACCAACAAGTATACCAACAAATATTTAGTATAGTGGTCAGAATAACGATATATGGATGGGTAGAGTCTTGAATAGAATCTGTGTCATGTGCTGTTGTGATATTACTGGTGGTGGAGCAAAGGTGCTTACCAGGAGGGTGGACTGGAGGCGAAGCGACACTATGTGTGTAGCCGGCAGAGCGGAGTAACTGAGTGGGTGGGGTGTTTGCCTTGGCTGAGGGTGTTGAGTGTGTGTGGAGAGGGAGAGGGTAGCTAAGTGTATTTATAGCTGAGTGTATGTGGTGTAGCACAGTGAAGTTCACTGTTGGTGAGAATAGTGACGAATGAATCGTCTGACTTAGTATGAACAAGAGAGTTATAGGCAGAATATGGGACAAGAGTATTTTGGGAGTTTTCTGGAATATGGACCAGGCTTAAGGGATGACATGGTTGGATAGAGAATAGTTTGATAATAATTTAGAAACAAAAATTATTGGAATCTGAGTATGGAAGCCTGGTTCAAATGAATCTCAAAGTTAAGCATGCTCAACTTGGAGAAACCTGGGATGGGTGACCAGATGGGAAGTTCCCACTGGAAGGAAAATCACAGTCACCGAAGTTCGTATGACTAAAATATTGGTCTGGCTGGTCTTAGGTGGACTGGACAGCATGACGGATGAGTAGTTGAAATTTGGGGTGATCGGATGATCGTTGAATAGTAACGATGAATAGTAACGATGAATAGTGATGGCGAAAAGGTTGCCATAGATATCATCGATAAATAGTAACGATGATGAATAGTAATGGTGAATAGTAATGATGAATAGTGATGGTGGATAGTTCGTACGAACGAACGATAAATGATGAATAGTGACCATGAACGAACGATGAATAGGAACTATGAACGAACGGACGAACGATCGAATGATCGGACGAACGAACGATCGGAATTTCGGCAGCATAACGGTAGGACAAAGATTATCTGGAAGAACGATGAATAGGGACTATGAACGAACGATGAACGATGAATAGGAACTATGAACGAACGATGAACGATCGAATGATCGAACGAAAGAACGATCGAAATTTCGGCAGCATAACGACAGGAAAAAGATTATTTGGACGAACGAACAGACGAACGATCGAACGAACGGACGAACGAACCATGAACGATCGGATGAATGATCGAACGATCAGACGAACGAACGAACGAACAAACTAAGAACAGGGGGACGAATGATCGAAGAACGACCGAACGATCCTTGTGCTAGTGTGTGCTTGTGTGGAACATGGAGTGGGTGTGTGGGGGGGGGGAAGAGAGTTGCCATTAAATGGCTTGGCGTGGGATGAGAGGAGGCCCTTGCCCCTCTATTTATAGCCATGGTGGGGGATTAAGGGGAGGGATGAGAGGATTAGTGGGAGGATGAGAGGATTAGTGGGAGATTAGCATGGATTTGTCTTATATGAGTGTAATTAGCTTGTAGAGCTCAACGTATGACACCGGAGGCATACGTATACGTATGAGCATGAGGAAAGTTATGAAGAAAATATTTGTAGGGACTTGAAAAATGATTCTGAAGGTATTTCTCAGGAGGAAAATACTTGGAGATATATCGGTGGAATATTTGTGCAGTATTTCTGGAAAGAACTTGAAGGGGATTACTGGGGAAATATCTGGGTAGTATTTCTGGAAAGAATTTGAGGGGGATCACTGGAGAAATATTTGTAGGATATTTGAGGAGGATTTTGGAGAGAATATAGACCACTATATTTTATTTGTTGATGTCAACTCACAAACAAACATTTTGAAATGAAATTTGAAATTCATTTTGAATTTAGAGCGAGTTTGAGAAAATTTCAGGATTTGAATTTTTGGGATGCTACACCTGTCCACCGCTGGTCGGCGGCGCCAGGGCCACCCTGCAGACTGTGCACCTGTCCAGTCCATTGTCGAAATAGTGTGTCCGCGCTACGCAGTGCACTGTACTTATCCCTTATACGAGAAGCTTCCCCCTGCGCGACGAGGCTACACAGATCTTGGGTGTCAGGGCGCATGGAGATTACACGGGCATGACAAGCAGTAGATCCATCCTTCCATTTGTCCCTGAGCCCACATATCGGGGCTCATAACCCTTGTACATGCCCCCTTGAACTATAAAAGGGGAGGCATGCAACGTGAGAGGACTCAGACACAAGTCATTCAGGCTTACACATAACTCAAGCTTCCACAGCAATCCAACACATAGTGGAGTAGGGTATTACGCTCCGACGGCCCAAACCACTCTAAATCCTCGCGTGTTCATGTGCTTGATGATCGCTTAGCAAGATAGGCAAAACGCTTAAGCCCCTTCCTCATCTTAGGATTTAGGGCGGGTGCACTCCGCCACCTGGCCGGAGAATTCCCTCTCTGACATTTGGCGCGCCAGGTAGGGGCTCGACATTAGGTTTTTTCTTGTTTTCTCGCTCAGCATGATGGTGCAAATCATTGAGCACCACACCGAGACTTCGGTAGATTTCGTGGTGGAGGAAGAAGCTGCTTCTTCCACGCCACAGGTTCCCAACCGCCCTGTCCCGGGCACTGCCGCTGTGCACGCTGCACAGCAGCATACAACTGCACAAACATCCCGGACTCCATCAAGGGTGGCTCCAGGAGCGTTGTCAGCAGCCAGGGAGTTGCTGCGACACCCCCCAAGCTCCACGGCCTCGCCAGGAGCCATGAAGCAATGGCGGGACGACGTCGACTGGTTGCTCAGTATGGCACATTCTACCTCGACCAGGTTGAGGCCACGGTCATCCTAGTGCCAACATGAGGCATCAGCATCTGTGCGCTCACCTTCAGTGAGGGGCGCAGAGACCAACGACCTCCGGGCAGAGCTCAACCGCAGGCATGCGGGGGAGGATGCCTGAGTATCTCTGGAGAGGGCACGGGAGCGCCGACAAAACTTCGAGGGTCGTGATGACGCTCGAGTCTCTCTGGAAAGGGCGCGTGAGCGCCGCCAAAACATCGAGGGCCAAAACCTCGATCAAGACTTCACTGTGGTAGCACCATAGACACCAATGGGCATCCGGTCCCAAGCCGGTGTCCCCTTGGCCGGCGTGGGCTGCGCTGCTCTCGTGGATCATCTCCGTGCGGCATCATGGCTGCCCAAGTTCCGGCCACACCTGCAGGAAAAGTACAATGGAACCTCAAACCCATCAAAGTTCCTACAGGTGTACGTCACCGCCATCACGGCAGCAGGTGGAAACACCGCTGTTATGGCGACATATTTTCATGTCGCCTTGTCGCCCGGACTTGGCTCATGAACTTCGCCCCAGGGTCAATCTACTCCTAGGAAGAGCTCTGTGCGCGGTTCATTGCGAACTTTGCCAGTGTTTACCAGCAACACGGTGTGGAGGCCCACCTCCACGCGGTGAGGCAGGAGCCCGGGGAGACTCTCCGAACGTTCATCTCCCACTTCACCAAGGTGCGAGGTACTATATCTCGCATTTCCGGTGCTTCCATCATCACGGCCTTCCGCCAAGGAGTATATGATGAGAAAATGTTGGAGAAGTTGGCCACGCATAACGTGGAGACTGTCCCCACACTCTTCGCTCTGGCTGACAAATGCACCAGAGCCGCTGAGGGCCGTGCATGGCACTCGGCCCCACAAACCGGGGCTGTCCAGTCGGGTGGCTCGGGTGCCGTCCCCTGGGACGGTAAGAAGTGAGAGCACCTAGAGGGGGGGTGAATAGGTGATCCTGTAAAAAATCAAATACTTGTAGCCACAAAGCTTGTTTAAGTGTTAGCTCAATAGAATTAAGTGGCTAAGGAACAAGCTCTTGTGAAACACAATGATCACAAAGAAAACAAGCACAAGAGACACGGTGATTTATCCCGTGGTTTGGCCAAGTGCAATACTTGCCTACTCCACGTTGTGGCGTCCCAATGGACGAGGGTTGCACTCAACCCCTTTCAAGTGATTCAATGATCAACTTGAATACCATGGTGTTTTCTTTTCTTTTACTATCTCTAGTTCACAAGGAATCTCCACAACTTGGAGCCTCTCGCCCTTACAATTGATGATCACAAAGAAGCACGGAAGTAAGGGAGGGGAGAGCAACACACACAAGACTCAAAGCACGAGCACAAACACGCACACAAGTCACAACTTGAGCTCACAACACAATACGAGGAGTTCTCTACTCAACTAGAGCTCAAGTCACTATCACAAAGAATCAAATGCGCGAGAATGGAGTCTTGGTGCTTAGAGATGATCAAAGAATGCTTGGGTGACTCCTCCATGCGCCTAGGGGTCCCTTTTATAGCCCCAAGGCAGCTAGGAGCCGTTGGAAGCAATCTAGGAAGGCAATTCTTGCCTTCTATCGGGTGGCGCACTGGACAGTCCGGTGCACCACCGGACAGGCACTATTCATGGTCCGGTGCCGATCGCCTTCCTAAAATGGCACAGCCGACCGTTGCAGAAATGTAGCCGTTGGCGCACCGGACACTGTCCGGTGCACACCGGACAGTCCGGTGCCACTTCCCGACCGTTGGAGCGGGCCACGCGTCGCCCACGGATTTGGCGGTCGACCGTTGGCTCACCGGACAGTCCGGAGCACCACCGGACAGTCCGGTGAATTATAGCCGTACGCCGCCGACGAATTCCCGAGAGTGGCCAGTTCGCCAGAAGCCAGCCTGGCGCACCGGGCACTGTCTGGTGCACCACCAGACAGTCCGGTGTGCCAGACTGCGCTGAGTCTTGGCTGCTCTAGCTAAGATCTTTTCTTCTTCTCTTTTCTCTGATTCCAGCACTTAGACAAATATATTAGTACACAAAAACCAATGTACTAAGTCTAGAATCATACCTTAGTGTTGATTTGCACTTCATCCATCATTTGGCACATAATTACTCACTCAATTTGTGTTGGGCACTTAATCACCAAAACACTTTGGAAATGGCCCAAGGGCACATTTCCCTTTCAATCTCCCCCTTTTTGGTGATTTATGCCAAGACATCAAAAAGCAACTAAAAGAAGTGCAACATCAAAGCAATTGAGAACAAGAATTGTTGTTGATTCAAATTTGGCATATTTGGATCATTCTTTGCCACCACTTGGTTTGTTTTTGAAATCAAACTCATTTTCCTATCTCTAAGTCAAACACCCTTGTTTAGGCATAAAGAGAGGTATTCCATGAGAAAAATTGATCAAGAGCCAAAAACTCCCCCTTTTTCCCATAATCCTACATTCTCCCCACAAGAGGCCAAATTTTGCACATAAGAGAATTTTGATAAATCAAAAGTGCTAACTCTACTATTTTCAAATTTCTCAAGTGGTAGCTAATCCATTTGCTTTGGCCTTTAATTTCTCCCCCTTTGGCATTAAGCACCAAAACGGGAGCATTCTTGGCCCTTAAACCCCATTGCCTCACCAAAATCGTCAATTAAGAGTAAAAAGGCAATAAGAGCATGGAGATGAACTTGGAGTAAATTACCCTCTCATCGGAGTGCAGTGGAAGTCTTGCATGGTCCAAGTTCACCTTTCCCTTTCAATCCACCTTTGAGACTAAATTAAGTAAACTCAAGCACACGATTAGTCTCAAAGGGTCAAGTTGTAGCATTTCTCCCCCAAAATATGTGCATCAATCACACATGGACTTGTGAGGTCCGGGGATCCCTTGCACAACTTGAGCACCATAAATAAGCAATAATATACATAAGGGAACATGATCAAAGGCATAAGACACATGTATGCTATAGATCAATCCAAGTTACGTGAATCTAAGACATTTAGCTCACTACGCAGCCTGCAAAGGGTCTTCTCATCTAAAGGCTTGGTTAAGATATCGGCTAGCTGGTTCTCGGTGCTAACATAAAACACTTCGATATCTCCCTTTTGCTGGTGGTCTCTCAAAAAGTGATGCCGGATGTCTATGTGCTTTGTGCGGCTGTGTTCAACAGGATTGTCCGCCATGTGGATTGCACTCTCATTGTCACATAGGAGTGGGACTTTTCTCAGATTGTAGCCAAAGTCCCGGAGGGTTTGCCTCATCCAAAGTAGTTGCGCGCAACACTATCCTGCGGCAACATACTCGGCCTCAGCGGTGGATAGGGCAACAAAAGTTTGTTTCTTTGAACTCCAAGACACCAGGGACCTTCCAAGGAATTGGTATGTCCCTGAAGTACTCTTCCTATCAACCTTGCACCCGGCATAATCGAAGTCTGAATATCCAATCAAGTCAAAGGTAGACCCCTTTAGATACCAGATCCCGAAGTAAGGCGTAGCAACTAAATATCTAAGAATCCACTTAACGGCCACAAGGTGACATTCCCTTGGGTCGGATTGATATCTAGCACACATGCAAACGCTAAGCATAATATCTGGTCTACTAGCACATAAGTAAAGCAAGGAACCTATCATAGACTGGTATACCTTTTGATCAACGGACTTACCTCCTTTATTGAGGTTGACATGTCCGTCGGTTCCCATTGGAGTCTTTGTGGGCTTGGCGCCCTTCATCCCGAACCGCTTGAGCAAGTCTTGCGTGTACTTCGTTTGGGAGATGAAGGTGCCGTCCTTGAGTTGCTTCACTTGGAACCCAAGGAAGTAGTTCAACTCGCCCATCATCGACATCTCAAATTTTTGAGTCATCACCCAGCTAAACTCCTCACAAGACTTTTGGTTAGTAGAACCAAATATTATGTCATCAACATAAATTTGGCACACAAATAGGTCACCATCACAAGTCTTAGTGAAAAGAGTTGGATCGGCTTTCCCAACCTTGAAAGCATTAGCAATTAGAAAATCTCTAAGGCATTCATACCATGCTCTTGGGGCTTGCTTAAGTCCATAGAGCGCCTTAGAGAGCTTACACATGTGGTCGGGGTACCGTTCATCCTTAAAGCCAGGGGGTTGCTCCACGTACACCTCCTCCTTGATTGGCCCATTGAGAAAAGCGCTCTTCACATCCATTTGGAACAACCTGAAAGAATGGTGAGCGGCATTGGCTAACAAAATGCGAATAGACTCTAGCCTAGCCACAGGAGCAAAAGTCTCCTCAAAGTCCAAACCTGCGACTTGGGCATAACCTTTTGCCACAAGCCGAGCCTTGTTCCTTGTCACCATCCCGTGCTCGTCCTGTTTGTTGCGGAACACCCACTTGGTTTCCACAATGTTTTGCTTGGGACGTGGCACCAGGGTCCAAACTTCATTTCGCTTGAAGTTGTTGAGCTCTTCCTGCATGGCCAACACCCAGTCCGGATCTAGCAAGGCCTCTTCTACCCTGAAAGGCTCAATAGAAGAGACAAACGAGTAATGCTCACAAAAATTAGCTAGACGTGAGCTAGTAGTTACTCCCTTGCTTATATCACCCAAAATCTGGTCGATGGGATGATTCCTTTGAACCGTCGCTCGAACTTGAGTTGGAGGGGCCCATGGTGCTTCTTCCTCCACAACTTGATCTTCTTGTGCTCCCCCTTGATCACACGCCTCCTCTTGAGGAACCTGTTCATCATCTTGGTGCTCCTGTGGTCGCACATCTCCAATCGCCATGGTGTGAATTACGTCCGTTGGAACATCATCTTCATCTATATCATCAAGATCAACATGCTCTCTTGGAGAGCCATTAGTTTCATCAAATACAACGTCGCTAGAGACTTCAACCAAACCCGATGATTTGTTGAAGACTCTATACGCCTTTGTATTTGAGTCATAACCTAGAAAAAACCCTTCTACAGCTTTGGGAGCAAATTTGGAATTCCTACCTTTCTTCACTAGAATGTAACATTTACTCCCAAATATATGAAAATAAGACACGTTGGGTTTGTTACCGGTTAGAAGTTCGTACGACATCTTCTTGAGGAGGCGATGAAGGTAGACCCGGTTTATGGCGTGGCAAGCTGTGTTCACAGTTTCCGACCAAAACTGCTCGGGCGTCTTGAATTCTCCAAGCATCATCCTCGCCATGTCTTTAAGCGTCCTGTTCTTCCTCTCTACCACACCGTTTTGTTGTGGTGTGTAGGGAGCGGAGAACTCATGCTTGATTCCTTCCTCCTCAAGGTACTCCTCCACTTGAAGGTTCTTGAACTCGGACCCGTTGGCGCTTCTAATCTTTTTCACTTTGAGTTCAAATTCATTTTGAGCTCGCCTTAGAAAGCGCTTGAGGGTCCCTTGGGTTTCTAATTTATCCCGCAAAAAGAATACCCAAGTGAAGCGGGAAAAATCATCAACAACAACAAGACCATACTTACTTCCTCCTATGCTGAGGTAGGCAACGGGTCCGAAGAGGTCCATGTGAAGTAGCTCCAAAGGTCTTGATGTGGTCATCACATTCTTACTGTGATGAGCGCTTCCCACCTGTTTGCCTGCTTGACAAGCTGCACAAGGTCTATCTTTTTCGAAAAACATATTTGTTAGACCTAACACATGTTATCCCTTTAGAAGTTTGTGAAGGTTCTTCATCCCAACATGTGCTAGACGGCGATGCCACAGCCAGCCCATGCTAGTCTTAGCAATTAAGCATGCATCTAGATCGGCCTCCTCTTTCGAAAAATCCACTAAATAGAGTTTGCCATCTAGTACACCCTTAAAAGCTAGTGAACCATCACTCCTTCTAAAGACAGACACATCTACATTGGTAAATAGACAATTATAACCCATGTGGCACAATTGACTAACAGACAGCAGATTATAGCCTAGCGACTCTACTAGAAATACATTAGAGATAGAGTGCTCATTAGTGATGGCTATCTTGCCTAAGCCTTTGACCTTGCCTTGATTCCCATCTCCAAATATGATTGTATCTTGGGAATCCTTGTTCTTGACGTAGGAGGTGAACATCTTCTTCTCCCTCGTCATGTGGTTTGTGCATCCGCTGTTGATAATCTAGCTTGAGCCCCCAGATGCATAAACCTGCAAGACAAATTAGGCTTGGGTTTTAGGTACCCAACTCTTGTTGGGTCCTACAAGGTTAGTGATAATATTCTTTGGGACCCAAATGCAAGTCTTGTCTCCCTTGCACTTGGCCCCCAACTTCCTAGCAATCACTTTCTTATTCTTACAACAAATTGCAAAAGAAGTATTGCAAGCATGGTAAATTATAGAAGGTTCATTACATACTTTCCTAGGCACATGAGCAACATTTTTCCTAGGCATATTTCTACCATGCACGAAAGAAGAACTTGAAGCAATCATAGCATGTGAATCATAAGTATAACTCCTATGGGCATTTCTAGAAAATTTTATATCACTATAGATGAAAGCATGATTCCTTTGAGCACTATTGCCATAGGAGCCTTCCCTTTCTCTTTAGCGGAAATGGGAGCCGTTTGACTTGTTAAGTTCTTGGCTTCCCTTCGAAAGCCAAGCCCATCCTTAATAGAGGGGTGTCTACCAACAGTGTAGGCATCCCTTGCAAATTTTAGTTTATCAAAATCCACCTTGCAAGTCTTAAGTTGAGCATTAAGACTTGCAACTTCATTATTTAATTTTGTAACGGATGCCAGATGTTCATTACAAGCATTAACATCAAAATCCTTGCATCTATTACAAATTACGACATGTTCCACACATGAACTAGACTTATTAGCTACTTCTAACTTAGCATTTAACTCATCATTAACACTCTTCAAACTAGAAATAGACTCATGGCAAGCAGAAATTTCAGAAGATAAAATCTCATTCCTTTTAGTTTCTAAAGCAAGAGATTTTTGTACACTAATAAACTTATCATGTTCTTCATACAATATATCCTCTTGCTTTTCTAAGAGTCTATTTTTTCATTTAAAGCATCAATCAATTCATTGATTTTTTTTACCTTGGCTCTATCTAAACCTTTAAATAAGCTAGAATAGTCTACTTCATCATCACTAGATTCTTCATCGCTAGAAGTAGTGTATTTAGGAGTTTCTTGAACGCTTACCTTTTTCTCCTTTTGAAAGGGAAATGTGCCCTTGGGCCATTTCTAAGTATTTTGGTGATTGAGTGCCAACACAAGTGCTTAAGTGAAAATCTATGCCAATTGACGGACAAAGTGCAAATCAAGTCTAAGGGTATGTTTATAGACTTAGTACATTGTTTTGAGAACTAATGAATTGTGTCTAAGTGCTGGAAACAAGAGAAATCAATTTGGAGATGACTTGGCTCATTCAGCCAAAGTCTGCTCAGTCTGGGTGCACCGGACTGTCCGGTGGTGCACCGGACAGTGTCCGGTGCGCCAGGCTGGCTCTAGCGAACTTGCTGCTCTTGGGACTTCGACGGCGGTGTATGGCTATAAATCACCGGACTGTCCAGTGGTGCACCGGACTATCCGGTGAGCCATTCACAGGCGAACTCGTCGCTCTCGGGAGATGATTAATGGCGTACGACTATAATTCACCGGACTGTCCGGTGGTGCACCGGACTGTCCGATGAGCCAACGGTCGGCCGGGCCAATGGTCGGCCGCGCGATCTGCGTGGGACACGTGGCCGAGCCAATGACTAGAAGGGGGCACCAGACTGTCCGGTGTGCACCGGACAGTGTCCGGTGTGCCAACGGCTCTAAATCTGCAACGGTCGGCTTCGCCAAATAAGGAAAGAGATCCGCACCAGACAGTGTCCGGTGGTGCACCGGACTGTCCGGTGCGCCAGGCGACTGAAGGCAAGAATTGCCTTCCTGGAATGCTCTCAACGGCTCTCTAGCTGCCTTAGGGCTATAAAAGGGACCCCTAGGCGCATGGAGGAGCACACCAAGAATCCTTTGAGCATTGTTGATCACTCACACTTCATTCTTGCGCACTTGTTCGACATTCTTAGTGATTTGAGCTCTGTTCTAGTGAGAACCTCTTTATATTCTTTTGAGCTCAAGTCTGGGTCTTGTGTGTGCGTATTTGCTGTGATTTTGTGTCTTGTGTGCGTTGCTCATCCCTCCCTTGCTCCGTGCTTCTTTGTGAACATCAAAGTGTAAGGGCGAGAGGCTCCAAGTTGTGGAGATTCCTCGTGAGCGGGATATAGTAAACAAAGCAAAACACCATGGTATTCAAGTGGGTCTTTGGACCGCTTGAGAGGGGTTGATTGCAACCCTCGTCCGTTGGGACGCCACAACGTGGAGTAGGCAAGCGTTGGACTTGGCCGAACCACGGGATAAACCACTGTGTCTATCTGTGTTGATCTTCTTGTGGTTATCGTGTCTTGCAAGAACTCCTCTCTAGCCACTTGGCCTTATTGGTGCTAACTCCTAATCAAGTTTTTGTGGCACTAAGTTTCAAGTTTTACAGGATCACCTATTCACCCCCTGTTGGGGACCTTCGGCTTCCGAAGGTCCTCAAAAACATGATTTAACAATGTTTCTGGAAGTATAATGCATGAACAAGTACCTTCGGACTTGAATTGAAACCACAGCGTAAGGAAGCGTAAGGCAAACAAAGGATAGCGTGAAGCCGAAGCTGTGCGTAGAAAAGCTTCGGCAAGGTGGCAAAAAAGGAAACCGACTTAAGGATGAAAAGGCTATTCAGACCCCAGCGGGTCACTATAGAGTTATTAGCAAATGTAAAGGGCATGGATGTAATTTTACATGGGCTGCGTCCCATGCCTATAAATAGATGAACAGTATTCCCATACTGTTCACGCTGACTTGGCATTTGCTTTTGCGTCACGCTTGTACTCTTGCCTTCTCTCAGGACCGAAGGTACATTTGTAATTTGAAATCATTTCTATTTTTCTATGATAATAAAATAGAAATGATTCTATGATGATGTTTAAATATTATATCTCATGCTTTATACGAACCCTTCGTCATTACTTGTTGTATTTACGAAGGTATGTCTCTTGTAACCTTCGTCTGAAACTCATTATTTCCCGAAGGGGCATAATGTTTCGAAGGATGAAGGACTTTAACACTTAACATTCTTTATGTTGCCTTGTTCTTAACTCTTAGCATTTGAGAACAAGTCCCCAACATTGGCGCCCACCTCCGGTGAACTCACTTCCACTTTTTGAGTTTCGAACACCTTCGGCGACCATAGACCTTCGTTATGGCGCCGAAGAAAGCTTCAGCAACAGGGGCTGCAGCTCTGCAACCGCTGGACCCCAATCAGGAGACTCTCTCTCTTCGGGAGGCCCGAAGCCAGAAGAGGAAGTTACCAGTCCAACGCCTCAGGAGGATGAGTTAGATCAAGAAATCAGAGATATGGAGATGCTTCATCAACAGGTGCAAAGGAAGAAGGAAAAGATGGCCAGGCTAGCTGAACTACAAAGGCAGATAGACGAAGCCTCTGAAGAAGTTCGCCATCTTACTCAAGATGAGCAGAACCGAAGGCCCCAGCACAGAGAGCTTCATCAGGAGGGCTTCTTCAACGAAGATGACTGGTATGAGAATTTCCATCATGGAAATTTTGCTTTTGATGATGCTTCTCCTCTGTCAGCTGAGCTGCAGGCTACACCCTGGCCTCCATCCTACAAGCCACCTCAACTCCCCATGTACGACGGCCACTCCGATCCGAAGCAGTTTTTAATGAGCTACGAAGCAACAATTTCTTCGTATGGTGGCAATACTGCAGTCATGGCAAAGTCTTTCGTCATGGCTGTTAGGAGTGTTGCCCAGACCTGGTACTCCTCTCTTAGGACAGGGACAATTACCTCATGGCAGAAGCTGAAGGATATGTTGATAACCAGCTTTCAAGGCTTTCAGACGAAGCCAGTCACGGCTCAAGCTTTATTCCAGTGCACCCAGGATCACGAAGAATATCTTCAGGCATATGTCCGAAGGTTCCTACGTTTAAGGGCACAGGCACCAACAGTGCCCAATGAAATTGTCATCGAGGCCATGATCAAGGGGCTTCGGCCAGGACCTTCAGCTCAGTACTTTGCTAGGAAGCCTCCTCAAACTTTGGAGAAGCTACTCCAGAAGATGGACGAGTACATTCGAGCGGACAATGATTTTCGCCAAAGAAGGGAGGAAGCTTTCAGGTTCTCTAAGATGACCAGGGGCTTTGGAGGAAGATTTTATCCGAGGCACATCAGGTCAATTCACAACTCTGCTCAGTCTGATGACAGAGGGAGTCAGCAGCAAAGGCCACAGTACTCTTCTCAGGCTTCGGGACAGCAGCAGCAGGCTTCGGGGCAACAGCAAAGCTCTTTCCGGCCGCCAGCTCCAAGGGGCAGAGGCGCCAGGGGCTTCGGCAGAAGATTTGGAGATCAACCAAGGAAAATTTTCTGTTTATTCTATGGTGAAAACAAGGGCCATACCACCAGGATGTGCCATGTTACCATCCAAAAGCAAAAGGAGATAGCCGAAGCTGCAGCACAACAGAGTCAGCCGAAGCAAGTCATGCACACTGCTTCGTATCATTCGCCCTACATTCCAGAATATGTAGGCAATCACCCTGCAGCTTCCGTTGCTTCGGCAAGTCAACCCCAAGCATCTTGGCAACAGCTTCCGCCTCCACCACCGTTGCAACGAGGCCAGCAGCCAGAAGGGAGCCACCAACACCAAAGGGACTTCAGAGAAGAGTCCGAAGCTCGCACAGTCAATAGCACTGTGCCAGAGTCGAAGCACATTTACTGATAAATATCCTGCCTTGATAGTAGTCTTTTTACATTCACTATCATTTTCTTTTTTAATAATGAACACTTACAGGAAACTACAATATTTTTTGTTGTTTTAAATCTCTTGTAATAGTCTTTCTCTTCGCCACAAAGAAAATATATCTTCTCCACAGGCCTAAGTCGCCGAAGCTTAAAGATTTGCGATAGCAAGGAGGACCTTCGAATTATCAAAAATTTATTTTAAAGGCACACAGTGTGCATTCTTCGAAGCAGCAAAAAGTCGTTCTAAGGAACGCAGTGTAAGTTTGCCGAAGCTACAAAAGCCGTTCCTAAGGGAGCGCAGTGTAAGTTTTCTGCTCAAAAGTCATTCCAAAGGGAATGCAGAGCTTACAGCGAAAAATAAACGCTGATACCGCCGAAAGTAAAAGGCGAAGAAGCTCCTAAGGGAGGCTTACAGCGAAAAATAAACGCTGATACCGCTGAAAGTAAAAGGCGAAGAAGCTCCTAAGGGAGGCTTACAGCGAAAAATAAACGCTAATTCCGCTGAAGTAAAAGGCGAAGAAGCTCCTAAGGGAGGCTTACAGCGAAAAGTCAACGCTGATACAAAAAGACTGTGTATTTTGCTGCAGGGATGTGTATGTTCGGCACAAATATCATTTTGCATAGCATAACATCATCACATCATTTCGCATAACATGAGCATCATACATCATGCTGCATATGGCACAAGAAGGGGATACAATATCGATCTTCGGAGAACATTTTGAAAAAGTGAAAATTGTGCTAAGGCAGAAAAAGGAAATACGATATTGACCTTCGGAGTACATCTTCGGAGAAAATTTTTTACGAAGCATGGATATGCTTCATCAGAGCAGTATCGAAGTTGTCGTGATACATAAAAGTTTTTCTTCACGAAGCATGAAAAGAAGGAAGGTGTTTTTTCGCCGAAGGCTCAAAAACGGTATGTATGTAAAGTTTCATGCATCGTAAAGAATTGAATCCTAAAAAGAAACTTGTATATTACATTCAAAGTTACAAGATATTACATAGATCACATTTCAAATGTTTTTACAATAACATCTAGTCTTCCCTAAGTACTACTTCTGCAGCCTCATTTAGTAGTTGTTCAACAACTTTATCCATGATAGCTTCAGCCATTTGTCTAATTTCGTCATCCCCCTTCGTGTGGGGGCCAGCAGACGATCCAGTAGGTTCTGAGGGAAGAGAATATATGTCTATGTTACTATTACAAACCATAAGCAAGTTCGAAATCAAAAATTACAACAGAGCCAAAAACCACTAGTTGGTACCTATTTGGCTTTCGGGCTCTGCACTTTTTTCAGCGGCCTTGGTTACTTCCCTAGCGTCATGGATACCTTGTTCGCTTCTTCGAATAATTTCCTGGGCCATTTCTCGGCCACCATTGTCCTAGATGTCGGTGAAAAATTTTCCACCAACCTGGCTAGCTTCGGCCGAGGGGTCTTTAATATCTTCGGAGGACAAGGTGGCTTTGGATTGCGCAAGAAGCTTAACATGATCACAGCCTTTTCTCTCCAGCATAGTAGCAATCCCCCTGGCACCCAAAAAGGCACAAATGTCTCCACGACTGTTTAGAATCTCTTCAAAGGCTTCAGCTTCGTGGCTGATCCACTCGATCGGGCCTTCCGGGTTTTCCTCTCACAAAGTCCTCTTCACTTGAAAATGCGCCAACACTAGCGAAGCTGGTTTTTATTTTCTTTACACATTCCATGGATTTTTCGTAACATCTCTTTTTGGATGCGTGAAGCTCTTCAACACTTACTTCCAAATGATTTGCCCATTGTTCGCTAATTTCTCACCTCGCTTCTTCAAGTGTGCGCTCTTCTTTAGCCCTGGCCAGTTGCCTCCGAAGATCTTCAATTTCGCGCTTCTGAGCTTCGGTTTCAGCTTTCGAAGTAGCTTCGTCTTCTTTCATTCGATTCATTAATGAATACAATATTTTGTCCTTTTCTAAACCTTTGTTCCTTAGTTCAATTACTTCGGAACGAAGGTTGTTCAGAGCAATCACGCATCCTTCGTCTTCAGCATATTTTTGCGCCCTTAGAGCATTGCTAAGTATCAGGCCCTGCATAACACAAAATGCGTTCATGTCAACAAATTTAAGTAAACAAAAAAAATTTTAGTTTCAAAAAATAATACAAAGTTCTCATTTTTTACCTTCAAGCTATTGTATGCCAGGCTGTCGGCTAATTCGTCCTTCGACAATACCGAGAGCCCGTCTTCTAGCGTCGGGAAGCCGAAGCTCTTGCTCATCTCCCGACAGACAGAAATTTCTTTATTGTCAGGGAGACAATATAAGAAGTCTTCTTCTCCACTGCCGTTAAAAATTAATGCCCCCTTTGGGTATTTCAGTTTTTGGGCGCAAGACTGGGCCTCTTGCTTTTCTTTCTCACTTAATTTTTTTCCCGAAGCATGTCAGAAAATATAATCTAAAGCTTCGGAAAACGCTTCGGGGGTGGCGGTGCCAGTTTCTTCAGCCAAAGTTTGTTCTGTTGGCTCTGAAGGCCCAGCCTCAGTCTCAGTTTCTCGCCTTGAAGCTTTGGCACTAAAGGTTTCAATTTGTATTTCGGCAGTTTCAACAGTGTTCTTCAGAGTAGCACTAGAAGACTTTATTGTCTCTAAAACATCAAGTACATTGACCATCCTTTTTCTTTTTGGGGTCACTGCTGGCCCTTTTTGGCTTATTGTTGTCTCAATTTTTGCTGAAGGACTTAAAATTTCTAATATTTTTGTTCCTTCAGTCCTCGGTTCTTCCACTTTCTCTGTTGAATGTACTTCGGTTTTTTCTTCGACCTTCGGCACTGGGGACGGTCCTTTAGTTTTAGTGGCCAAGGAGATTTCACCAAGAAACTCAGGCACTGTGGCCGGTTCAATATAACGTGCCCGGTGTGTGAGCACCTTTACCTTCTTCCTTTGCGGCGCTGGCTCGCTAGGAGCATCTGAAGCAACTTCCTTTACAGGCGAAGTATTTTTCCTTTTGTGGCCTGGCACCGGGTAATGGTAGTCAGGGTAGACAAACCCAATTGCATCAAATACCCGGTTAAGCCTCTTCTTCTTTCGGCCTCCGAAGGCCGCTGATAATGCAGTATCTTCGGCCTTCGAGTATACCCCAAGCAGTTCGTCGCTTACGGCCTCAATACTCTTTAACCAGTCATCATCTGGTTCAACAAACTTATCTCCATATTTGAATGTGTATTTCAGTTTAACTAACCCACCTTCGTCAGATTCCTTGATGGTCTCCTTCGACATTTCCCACTTTTCTGCAAGTGGCCAAACTCTGAAGGCAATTTGCTCTTGGACCAAATCCCTTATCCCAATAAAAGAGCAGATCACGCCGAAGGCTCTCTGGCATTCTCCAGTTGCTTCATCCATTTCTATCTTTGGCTTTCAGAGGCCGAAGCGTTGCCAGATAGGGCGCATAATGATACCCTTAACATCCTCCTGTGCTGTTAAGTCATTCTTCACATAGAACCATTCTGTCATCCAGGCACCGGGCCACCTCTTTCGAAAGGTTGGCACGGGGCAGCTTGACCCGGAGCGAGCACCAAAGCTGTAACAACCGAAGTTGTTATGATATTGTTCTTTCCCCCAGGGTTTCGTCTCATATACTAACTCATGAATATTGCAAAAGCTTTTGGCATTCGGTTCCAAACCTTGGCTTCTCACAGCCCAGACAAAGATTCCCATTCTTACAACAGCTTCGGGAGTAATCTGGTGGAGATAGACCTAAAATGTCTTCAGAACTTCAATAACAAAGCTGCTCAGGGGGAACCGAAGTCCGGCCTTGAGAAAGCTTCGAAAGATCACGACCTCATTTTCTTCGGGGGTAGGAGAAGTCTTCTCTCCGTCATCAGCCCTCACAATAGACACATCTCGAAAATATCTCCCCCTCATATTGTCAAGATGACTCTGTTTAATACTTGATTTTCCGAAAACCGTGTGGCTTGGTCACCATGGTCGGTCTTCGGACTCTTCCCCGCCACTTTCCACATCATAACTGTCGCTGTCACCAGTATCTTCAGATAAACCTTCCAAAATTTCTTTGGTAATCTTCTCTGTATTGGTTTTCGCCATTGATTCAAGAAAACCAAGATTCATTTCCTCAGAAAGACTTAGCTTCGGATCAGCGGCAACTTTCTTGTCTGAAGACATCTTCGTAGGCACTGGAAAAGTGTTCTCAACACCGAAGCTTAAAATTTAAGCAAATTTTGTTGCATAGGCTAAAGGTTGAGTGAGCAAGAGCAGATGGCAAGAAAGCGTGCCAATTAAGCTCGCGGTGTGCTCTTATTTATACGCCTGGTGCGTTATATGCTACAGGGCCCACCTGTCAAAGGTTGTTGCTATTCTAGCAAAGGGAAGGTGTTTTTTCGGACCTTCGGCTCAGGGCCTTCGTCCTTGTCGCAATCTAAATTTATCATTCTAACAAATTAATATTGCGAGGGGCTACTGTTGGGGACCTTCGGCTTCCGAAGGTCCTCAAAAACATGATTTAACAATGTTTCTGGAAGTATAATGCATGAACAGGTACCTTCGGACTTGAATTGAAACCACAGCGTGAGGAAGCGTAAGGCGTACGAAGGATAGCGTGAAGCCGAAGCTGTGCGTAGAAAAACTTCGGCAAGGTGGCAGAAAAGGAAACCGACTTAAGGATGAAAAGGCTATTCAGACCCCAGCGGGTCACTATAGAGTTATTAGCAAATGTAAAGGGCATGGATGTAATTTTACATGGGCTGCGTCCCATGCCTATAAATAGATGAACAGTATTCCCGTACTGTTCACGCTGACTTGGCATTTGCTTTTGCGTCACGCTTGTACTCTTGCCTTCTCTCAGGACCGAAGGTACATTTGTAATTTGAAATCATTTCTATTTTTCCATGATAATAAAATAGAAATGATTCTATGATGATGTTTAAATATTATATCTCATGCTTTATACGAACCCTTCGTCATTACTTGTTGTATTTACGAAGGTATGTCTCTTGTAACCTTCGTCCGAAACTCATTATTTCCCGAAGGGGCATAATGTTTCGAAGGACGAAGGACTTTAACACTTAACATTCTTTATGTTGCCTTGTTCTTAACTCTTAGCATTTGAGAACAAGTCCCCAACACCCCCCTCTAGGTGCTCTCAATTGGTATCAAAGTCGTTCTCTTCACGAAGGGACTAATTACCCGAAGAGATGGATCCTAAGGGCAAGGGGATTGTGATCAATGATAAGGAGAAGGAGTCCTTTGTCAACGAGCCGAAAGATGACAAGCCTACTGACTCGGGCTCGGGCCACAAAAGAAAAGACAGGAAGAAGAAGAAGACAAGGCGCATCAAGAAGATAATCTACTATGACAGCGACGAATCTTCCTCTTCCCAAAAGGACGACGACAATGACTACGAGAAAAAGAAGATGGTTAATTCAAACTTCGCTTTTGATTATTCTCGTATTCCTCAAAGTACCAATGCTCATTTACTCTCCATTCCACTTGGCAAACCTCCTCATTTTGATGGAGAGGACTACGGATTTTGGAGTCACAAAATGCGTAGTCACTTGTTCTCTCTCCATCCTAGCATATGGGAGATAGTAGAGAGTGGAATGAAATTTGATAGCTCGGATAGTCCTGTAAAGCCCAAAAATTTGTATCAGAAAAAAATGATATAAATAAATAAATATAATTATGTTAGGGTTTTGAGAATTTTGGAACCATTGGAGATTTAACTGCTCCTTTCCTTTTTCATATTCAAGTGATAGTCTCGAATTATTCAAGTAACCAATAAATAACTTGAGAAATGTGCATCTCATACTGATATTATTTTCGTGTGATGCATATTGGAAATATTAGCCTAAGTAGGTAAATAAAGTAATCATATAAAATTGTTGCACTTCATACTGGATCTCTGAATTTTGCATTTTAATTTAGGTTTAAAACCAAAGCAGATTTGAATTTTAATTGAAAGAAGACAAAAGAAATAAGAAAAAAAGGGAAAGCTTCACCTGCATGGGCCAAAACTCTCTTCGTCACGGCCCACCTCCACCCTTCAACCCGCCGGCCCACTTCGTGCCCTCCTAGCCACTTCCACGTGGGTCCCGGGTCAGCGCCGTCTTCGTTCTCCCACCTCCCATGGGCTCAACAAAATGCCGCCGCCATGAGCCTGATACCCGTCGTTGCAGCGCGCGATTGGCCCCACCAGTCCGCCATGGCCCTCCCTCCGCGCGGACCCATCTTCTGTGCACCCGCCTCGATCGCATCGAGCTCCGAAGATCGCGCTGGCGCCATGACCACATCCCCAACTGGCCGCCGAGATCCGCGGGCGCTGGGTCGTCTCCTTGGGGCGCCGGATGTACCGCGTGAATATAAGGCCATACCGGAGCCGGGGTTGCTCTCTCATCGCCCCTACGCCTGCCCCCCTAGTCTTGTGAGCTGAAGAGAGAGAGAGAGAAATGCGGGTGGTGGAAGCAGGGTGTCGCGGAGACTCGTCTCCATTGCCGTCGTGCGCCTAGGAACTGGTCGGAGACCTGCACTAGGTAGCTGCGAAGTTGTCCGTGGCACTGGTCTGTGGAATCAATGGGTGGTGCAACCTTAGTCGCTCGCCAGTGTTCAGATCGGGAGCCTCGCCGCCGTGCGCTGGGATTCAACCAGGGAACCGCATAACCCAAGGTGATAACCTCCCCTTCCGCTTTACCTCGTTCTCCCCATCGTATAGCTCCTATGGGACCTGGTGACTGTGCACCAGTGCTTTGTATCGCATATTGCCGGTGATGGCGTCGCCATGCCACGCTCTGGCGCCGTCGAGCTGGCGCCGGTGGGAAACAAGGGAAGGGTGGAGTTAGCCGTGGCCGTTGATACATTAGTTTGCGGCCAAGATTAAATCGTGTGTACCCCTTTTTACTCATCAAATCGTGGCCTTAGATTTCGAGATAAACGGCAGATCCGGTTTCATCAACTCGGGGCCGTGGATCCATTAATGGACGGATCAGATTAGTTCTGACATACCGCTTGGGGCGTTTGGATCTGTGTCGTCGGATCGGCATCCTACGACTTGAATTAGATCGCGATTCATTAAATTACTGCCATCAGATCTCGATCCGATGGTCTATATCACGTGTGGGTCTGGCTTAGCGTCGATCTAATCCCATCCGTTGAAAGTAAATCTGGCAGCCAGTAGTTCACCGTACCCCTTCGGCCCGGGTATTTTCTTAAAGAGACCCCCCACTTTAAGCTATTCAACCCGCCGTCCATTACAGCTATACACTGTGTCTTGAGATTCTTACCCCGCAGCCCCTGTATTTTACAGAATTTGATGCCCAGTCCAGAGATTTATAAAATTCAGAAAAAGGATTAGAAAATGATTTTAATGTGAAAATAAATGATAGAATTTGTTTAATTCATATAAAATTCATATGAAGTCCAATTTAATCCATTCTAGTTTCTATAATTTTGTAAAATTATTGTTTATCACATAGTACCTCTGATTTTACATGAAAGCCACTTTAAAATCTATTTTCTAATCTAATCTTATACAAAACACATAAAATCATTAGAAATTCATAACTTCTCCGTTTTAACTCCGATTTGATCCGTTCAAGTTGCGTTAGTCTCGTAGCAACGTGTAGATCATTATAATGCAGTATATTATTATGTTTGGTGTGATGTTAATTTTATCTATACCATGTTTGCTTGTATTGCTACGACTAGCGCGAGGACACGTGTCATCTGAGCAAGTTGGTACCTGGAATCTCAAGTGCCAGGCAAGTTGTGCCCTTGATTCACTTTTGTTACCCAATAATGTTGTTTATAATCATTTACCATGCATAGGTTTAATTTTGATGGGACCCAATAGGTCACCCTAGATTGTTTATCTCATTACCTTGTTTGCCCCTGAATCACATGGGTAGTTTTTGCTATTGCTTTATATGGTTTTGGGATAATCATTTATTATATCCATGTTCCGGTTATTATGTTATTTATTTATGTTCATGACAAGATCATTATATTATTGTTAATTGGAACATGGAGCTTAACTTGAGAAACACGTGCCACCACAAGGGAGGAATGGGACCCCTTGGCTGACTAATTAGGAAAGCTAGTGGAAGACTACCTTACCCGAAAGGGGCAAGGGCAGTAGGGGAGTGGTCAGTGTAGGGAGGTCCTTGGTTGATTTTGCTGCGATGGCGGTCAGACAAGAACCCTGCATTGGAACTTCCTATAAACTGTAGCGGGTTTTCGGAAGCTAGTGGAACTTTGTAAAGGCCTCGTAGTGGATCCCTAGCCATTCACCTTGGTAGTGTCTAAGGGCCTAGCTAACCCTGGCGACATGGGAAACACGACTTGTGGGTAAAGGGTACAACCTCTGCAGAGTGTAAAACTGGTATACTAGCCGAGCTCACGGTCATGAGCGGCTCAGGACTCTCCGATGATTAAATTATGGAACCTAAACTCAATTTGTCATTTGCATTTGCATGGGATCTGTTATTAATTTTGTTCTATTATTTTATTATGGTTTGGTATTCACTTACACTTAGTAACTGCTAATAAAATTTGACCAACTACTTAAAAGCAATGCTCAGCTTTGACCTCTATTGTTGATCAGCCTTACACTTCATGATCTCCCACCTTTGGTGAGTTCATGTCACATTATTCCCCACAACTTGTTGAGCTATGATCATGTGTGAGCTCACCCTTGCTGTCTCACACCCCCCCACAGGAGAAGAACAGGTGGTTTCAAGTGGAGTCAAGTACCGAGGCATCCGACTTGATCTAGGTGGCGTTTCTCAGTTGACATTGGCGCCAACGATCCTTAGTTCGTGTTATATTTATCTTTTATTTTTGTAAGTCTTCCGCTATGTAATAAATACTCTGATGTTTTATGACATTTATCTCTATACACTCTGTTATTATATATGTTGTCTTCTTGGCGCATGTATGAGATGCACCTGGCTTTGTTCCTTAAAGCCGGGTGTGACAGAAGTGGTATCAGAGGAAATGTTGACTGTAGGACGAAACCTAGATAGAAATGGACAACCTTTACCTACTTACCTTACTCTGATTCATTCTATACTTATCTTATCTTGATCATGTCTCACCTTGTGCTGTCATACTCTGATTACTCTTATCTTTTCAACTCTAAGAGAAGATGGATTTCACACCTTGGAATCCTGCCACTATGATCTTCTTAAGAGATAGGGAACCTAAGATAAAATTAAAACTATTTTCTCTATTTAAAAATGTTGATTGATTATTCTGATGATAACTGCTTGATTTGCTTCTTTGATTGATTGAAACATTATAGTTGGGCATCTTAGCATGTACCACTATAAGGTAGTGTATTAGCTTAGGTGGGTGACACACTAATCTACTTAGCTAATAAATCCCCTGCAGTAACATTCCTCGTAATTACTCGCCTTGTCTACAACTCTTCCTTTCTTACCCTGTATTTCTAACCCAGATAGGCTATCCCTATAGTGTTAGAAGAGAGCACTATAGACGTGATACTTGGTATGTCATGGTTAAGAAAGGCAAAGGCAGTATATACACTGTGCTAAGGGAACCGTAGAACTCACCAGTTCCAAAGGACAAAGAGTTGAAGTTGAAGTCGCAGTAACTACCACCTTTAGACTAGCAACATTCTTAGTAGATGGGAAGTTTGTTGGTGTCAACATCCGTGTGGTTAAGGATTTTCGGATGTCTTTCCAGAGGAGTTACCAGGGATGCCACCAGTTAGGGAAGTTGAGTTGGTCATTGACTTCTTACCTAGGACGGCTCCCATTTCTAAACGGTCATACGGGATGTCCGTAGAAGAACTAAAGGAACTTAAGAAACAATTAACGGAGTTACAAGAGGCTGGGTATATTTGTTCGGATTCTTCACCTTGTGGAGCGCCAGTTCTATTTATACAGAAGAAAGATGGATCACAAGGGATGAGCATGGATTATAGGTTCCTTAACGACGTCACTGTGGAGAACAAGTATCCATTACCCCGCATTGAGGATTTATTTGATCAGATGAGAGGTGCAAGGGTATTTTCTAAGATTTACCTCAGATCGAGTTACCATCAAATGAAGATTAGTCCATCGGATATTCCCAAGACGATTTTATCAACCCGATATGGTTTATATGAGTTCATCGTTATGTCATTTGGACTAACTAATGCACCAACTACTTTATGGATATGAAGAATAAGGTGTTCATGATCTAGACAGATTTGACGTAATATTCATCGACGATACTCTTATTTGTTCCAAGAGTGATAGTGATCGTGAGGAACAGCTGAGATTGGTGCTACAAAAGTTACGAGATAATCAACTCTATGCCAAGTATAGCAAATGCGAGTTTTGGATTGACGAGGTGTCATTCCTTGGACATATCATTTCTAATGGAGGGATATCAGTGGATCCTGCTAAAGTCAAGGAGATAGTGGTGTGGAGCATACCCACTATAGTTACGGAGATTCGGAGTTCTTGGGACATGCAGGATATTATCGGATATTTATTGAAGGATTTTCTAAGATTGCTAAGCCTATGATCTCGCTTCTGGAGAAGGGAAGAGAGTTTAAGTGGGATGAGAAGTGCCAAGATAGCTTTGATCAATTAAAGAAGAGATTGATGTCGCCACCAGTGTTGGTTATGCCAGATCTATAGAAGGGATTGGACATTTATTGTGATGCATGTGGCCAAGGGTTGGGATGTATGCTCATGCAAGAAGGACATGTGATCGCCTATGCATCCCGACAGTTGCAGAAACATGAATTGAACTACCCCACTCACGACTTGGAACTAGCAGCAGTTGTGCATGCTCTTAATATTTGGAGACATTATATTATGGGGACTAAGTGCCAAGTATATACGGATCATAAGAGTTTGAAGTATATATTCACTCAGAAGGATCTCAACCTTAGGCAACGCCGTTGGTTGGAGCTTATTAAGGATTATGATTTGGAGATTCACTATCACCCGGGCAAGGCAAATTTGGTTGCAGATGCCTTGAGTCGAAAGGAGCATGTTCATTCAGCTGTTGTTGCCCAGCTACCCGATGAAATTTTTGAGGATTTTAGGAGACTTAACCTGGGGATAGTTGCTCACACTAAAGGAGTTATTATTGATGTGGAATCTACTTTGGAACAAGAAATCCACAAAGGACAAATTGGTGATGCTGAAATGCAAGAGATTAAGGATCTGATTACTAAAGGTCAAGGTCCGGAATTCACGGAAGATGAGCAAGGCACCTTGTGGTTCAAGGACAGGATATGTGTACCTAATATTGAATGCCTTCGTGAGACTGTTTTAAAGGAGGCCCATGACTCGGATTATTCTATTCATCCTGGTAGTACCAAGATGTATCAGGATTTGAAGCAGAAGTGCTGGTGGTATGGATTGAAGAGAGATATGGTTGCACATCTGGCTATGTGCGATGTGTGTCAAAGAGTTAAGGCTGAACACCAGAGGCCAACTGGACTACTCCATCCACTAAAGATACCATAGTGGAAGTGGGAAGAGATTGGTATGGACCTCATTACTGGATTGCCTCGCACCTCGAAAGGATATGATTATATGGGTTATTGTGGATAGACTGACCAAAGTGGCTCGTTTCATTCCGGTCAAGACTACTTATAAGGTATCTCAATTGGTAGAATTATATATGGCTCGGATTGTGTCTCTGCACGGTGTACCAAAGAAGATCGTTTTGGATAGAGGATCACGGTTTACCTCCAGATTTTGGAAAAGTTTTCATGAGAATATGGATACGAAGTTGAATTTTAGTTTGGCCTACCTCAGACTGATGGACTGACCGAAAGGACTAACCAAGTATTGGAAGATATGTTGAGAGCTTGTGCCCTTCAGCATGGTAGTAGTTGGGACAAGAGTCTACCTTGTGCTGAGTTCTCATATAATAATAATTACCAGACCAGTCTAAAGACGTCACTGTTCGAGACTCTATATGGCAAGAAGTGCAGGACTCCTCTATATTAGGACTAGACCGGAGGAAGTCAGTTCTTTGGACCTGAACTTATTCAAGAGGTGGAAGAACAAGTCCGTATAATTTGGGAGGATTTAAGAGTAGCTCAGACCAGGTAAAGAGCTACGCTGATAATAGAAGAAGACCACTGGAATTTGAGGAAGGGGATCTTGTGTACCTCAAGGTGTCACCACTTCGTGGAATGAGGAGATTCAAAGTTAAGGGCAATTGTCCCCTCGCTTTATTGGACCCTTTAGAGTTTTTTTAGCAAGTTGGAGAGACGGCCTATCAACTCGAGCTACCGGATAATCTATCTGATGTGTATAATGTAATTCACGTATCTCAACTTAAGAAGTGTCTTCATGTCCCTGAGGAACAGTTACCAATGGAAAAGCTCAGTGTTCAGGGTGATTTGACTTACACGGAATATTCGATCAAGATTCTTGACACTTTGACTCGAGTTACAAGAATAAGGTGATAAAGATGTGCAAAGTGCAGTAGAGCCATCATGGAGAAGATGAAGCTACTTAGGAAAGAGAAAAAGAGCTTCACATAGATTTTCCCCATCTTTTTCCTAGTTCTTCCTAAATCTCGAGGACGAGATTCTTGTTAAGGGGGGTAGGATTTGTAAAGCCCAAAAATTTGTATCAGAAAAAAATGATATAAATAAATAAATATAATTATGTTAGGGTTTTGAGAATTTTGGAACCATTGGAGATTTAACTGCTCCTTTCCTTTTTCATATTCAAGTGATAGTCTCGAATTATTCAAGTAACCAATAAATAACTTGAGAAATGTGCATCTCATACTGATATTATTTTCGTGTGATGCATATTGGAAATATTAGCCTAAGTAGGTAAATAAAGTAATTCATATAAAATTGTTGCACTTCATACTGGATCTCTGAATTTTGCATTTTAATTTAGGTTTAAAACCAAAGCAGATTTGAATTTTAATTGAAAGAAGACAAAAGAAATAAGAAAAAAAGGGAAAGCTTCACCTGTGTGGGCCAAAACTCTCTTCGTCACGGCCCACCTCCACCCTTCAACCCGCCGGCCCACTTCGTGCCCTCCTAGCCACTTCCACGTGGGACCCGGGTCAGCGCCGTCTTCGTTCTCCCACCTCCCACGGGCTCAACAAAATGCCGCCGCCATGAGCCTGATACCCGTCGTTGCAGCGCGCGATTGGCCCCACCAGTCCGCATGGCCCTCCCTCCGCGCGGACCCATCTTCTGTGCACCCGCCTCGATCGCATCGAGCTCCGAAGATCGCGCTGGCGCCATGACCACGTCCCCAACTGGCCGCCGAGATCCGCGGGCGCTGGGTCGTCTCCTTGGGGCGCCGGATGTACCGCGTGAATATAAGGCCATACCGGAGCCGGGGTTGCTCTCTCATCGCCCTACGCCTGCCCCCCCTAGTCTTGTGAGCTGAAGAGAGAGAGAGAAATGCGGGTGGCGGAAGCAGGGTGTCGCGGAGACTCGTCTCCATTGCCGTCGTGCGCCCAGGAACTGGTCGGAGACCTGCACTAGGTAGCTGCGAAGTTGTCCGTGGCACTGGTCTGTGGAATCAATGGGTGGTGCAACCTTAGTCGCTCGCCAGTGTTCAGATCGGGAGCCGCGCCGCCGTGCGCTGGGATTCAACCAGGGAACCGCATAACCCAAGGTGATAACCTCCCCTTCCGCTTTACCTCGTTCTCCCCATCGTATAGCTCCTATGGGACCTGGTGACTGTGCACCAGTGCTTTGTATCGCATATTGCCGGTGATGGCGTCGCCGTGCCACGCTCTGGCGCCGGTGGGAAACAAGGGAAGGGTGGAGTTAGCCGTGGCCGTTGATACATTAGTTTGCGGCCAAGATTAAATCGTGTGTACCCCTTTTTACTCATCAAATCGTGGCCTTAGATTTCGAGATAAACGGCAGATCCGGTTTCATCAACTCAGGGTCGTGGATCCATTAATGGACAGATCAGATTAGTTCTGACATACCGCTTGGGGCGTTTGGATCTGTGTCGTCGGATCGGCATCCTACGACTTGAATTAGATCGCGATTCATTAAATTACTGCCATCAGATCTCGATCCGATGGTCTATATCACGTGTGGGTCTGGCTTAGCGTCGATCTAATCCCATCCGTTGAAAGTAAATCTGGCGGCCAGTAGTTCACCGTACCCCTTCGGCCCGGGTATTTTCTTAAAGAGACCCCCCACTTTAAGCTATTCAACCCGCCGTCCATTACAGCTATACACTGTGTCTTGAGATTCTTACCCCGCAGCCCCTGTATTTTACAGAATTTGATGCCCAGTCCAGAGATTTATAAAATTCAGAAAAAGGATTAGAAAATGATTTTAATGTGAAAATAAATGATAGAATTTGTTTAATTCATATAAAATTCATATGAAGTCCTATTTAATCCATTCTAGTTTCTATAATTTTGTAAAATTATTGTTTATCACATAGTACCTCTGATTTTACATGAAAGCCACTTTAAAATCTGTTTTCTAATCTAATCTTATACAAAACACATAAAATCATTAGAAATTCATAACTTCTCCGTTTTAACTCCGATTTGATCCGTTCAAGTTGCGTTAGTCTCGTAGCAACGTGTAGATCATTATAATGCAGTATATTATTATGTTTGGTGTGATGTTAATTTTATCTATACCATGTTTGCTTGTATTGCTACGACTAGTGCGAGGACACGTGTCATCTGAGCAAGTTGGTACCTGGAATCTCAAGTGCCAGGCAAGTTGTGCCCTTGATTCACTTTTGTTACCCAATAATGTTGTTTATAATCATTTACCATGCATAGGTTTAATTTTGATGGGACCCAATAGGTCACCCTAGATTGTTTATCTCATTACCTTGTTTGCCCCTGAATCACATGGGTAGTTTTTGCTATTGCTTTATATGGTTTTGGGATAATCATTTATTATATCCATGTTCCGGTTATTATGTTATTTATTTATGTTCATGACAAGATCATTATATTATTGTTAATTGGAACATGGAGCTTAACTTGAGAAACACGTGCCACCACAAGGGAGGAATGGGACCCCTTGGCTGACTAATTAGGAAAGCTAGTGGAAGACTACCTTACCCGAAAGGGGCAAGGGCAGTAGGGGAGTGGTCAGTGTAGGGAGGTCCTTGGTTGATTTTGCTGCGATGGCAGTCAGACAAGAACCCTGCATTGGAACTTCCTATAAACTGTAGCGGGTTTTCGGAAGCTAGTGGAACTTTGTAAAGGCCTCGTAGTGGATCCCTAGCCATTCACCTTGGTAGTGTCTAAGGGCCTAGCTAACCCTGGCGACATGGGAAACACGACTTGTGGGTAAAGGGTACAACCTCTGCAGAGTGTAAAACTGGTATACTAGCCGAGCTCACGGTCATGAGCGGCTCAGGACTCTCCGATGATTAAATTATGGAACCTAAACTCAATTTGTCATTTGCATTTGCATGGGATCTGTTATTAATTTTGTTCTATTATTTTATTATGGTTTGGTATTCACTTACACTTAGTAACTGCTAATAAAATTTGACCAACTACTTAAAAGCAATGCTCAGCTTTGACCTCTATTGTTGATCAGCCTTACACTTCATGATCTCCCACCTTTGGTGAGTTCATGTCACATTATTCCCCACAACTTGTTGAGCTATGATCATGTGTGAGCTCACCCTTGCTGTCTCACACCCCCCCACAGGAGAAGAACAGGTGGTTTCAAGTGGAGTCAAGTACCGAGGCATCCGACTTGATCTAGGTGGCGTTTCTCAGTTGACATTGGCGCCAACGATCCTTAGTTCGTGTTATATTTATCTTTTATTTTTGTAAGTCTTCCGCTATGTAATAAATACTCTGTTGTTTTATGACATTTATCTCTATACACTCTGTTATTATATATGTTGTCTTCTTGGTGCATGTATGAGATGCACCTGGCTTTGTTCCTTAAAGCCGGGTGTGACAAGTCCTGTGTTTATCAATGAACAGATTCATAAAAATGCACAAGCTACTACTGTGTTGTTAGCCTCACTGTGCAGGGACGAGTACCATAAGGTGAGCGGCTTGGACAATGCCAAGCAGATCTGGGACACCCTCAAGATCTCTCATGAGGGGAACGACGTCACCATGCTCACCAAGATGGAGCTGGTGGAGGGCGAACTCGGGAGATTTGCGATGATAAGGGGGGAGGAGCCAACCCAAACGTACAACAGGCTCAAGACCCTCATCAACAAAATAAGGAGCTATGGAAGCACGCGATGGATGGACCACGACGTCGTCCGCCTAATGCTAAGGTCCTTTACTGTCCTTGATCCTCATCTTGTGAACAATATTCGTGAGAATCCTAGGTACACAAAGATGACGCCCAAGGAGATACTTGGAAAATTCATAAGCGGGCGGATGATGATCAAGGAAGCTAGATACGTGGATGATGCATTGAATGGCCCAATCCAAGAGCCTCAAACTATTGCTCTCAAAGCAACGAGGAGCAAGGAGGCGCTACCTAGCAAGGTGGCGCAAGTTGAGGCGGCAGGGCTAAATGAGGAAGAGATGGCCCTCATCATTAAGCGCTTCAAGACGGCGCTAAAGGGACGCAAGGAGCATCCCAAAAAGAACAAGACGAAGGGGAAGCGCTCATGCTTCAAATGTGGTAAGATTGGTCATTTTATCGCTAATTGTTCCCGATAATGATAGTGACCAGGAACAAAGGAACAAGAGGGAAAAGAAGAAGAATTACAAGAAGACCAAGGGCGAGGCACATCTTGGAAAGGAGTGGGATTCGGATTGCTCCTCTTCTGACTCCGACAATGAAGGACTCGCCGCCACCGCCTTCAACAAGTCATCCCTCTTCCCCAATGAGCATCACACATGCCTCATGGCGAAGGAGAAGAAGGTATGTACTCGAAATACTACTTATGCTTCTTCAAGTGATGATGAGTCTAGTGATGATGATGAAATAGACTATTCTAGTTTATTTAAAGGTTTAGATAGAAATAAAATTGATAAGATCAATGAATTGATTGATGCTTTGAATGATAAGAATAGATTGTTAGAAAAACAAGAGGACCTTTTGTATGAAGAACATGATAAATTTGTAGAGGCGCAAAAATCTCTTGCTCTAGAAGTAAAAGGAATGAAATGCTTTCTTGTGAACTATCTACTTGCCATGAGACAATTTCTAGCTTAAGGAGCATAAATGATGATTTGAATGCTAAGTTAGAAATAGCTAGTAAATCAACATCTTGTGTAGAAAATGTTGTAATTTGCAATAGGTGTAAAGATTTTAATATTGATGCTTGTAGCGAACACCTAGCTTCAATTTCTAAATTGAATGATGAAGTGGCTAGTCTTAATGCCCAACTTAAGACTAGCAAGAGTGAATTTGACAAACTTAAATTTGCAAGGGATGCCTACATAATTGGTAGACACCCCTCAATTAAGGATGGTCTTGGCTTCAAGAGGGAAGTCAAGAACTTAACAAGCCATAAGGCTTCCATCTTCGCCAAGGAGAAAGGGGAGGCCCCTATGGCTAGTAGTGCTCAAAAGAACCATGCTTTCATGTATCATGATAGGAGACATTCTAGGAATGTTTATAGAAGTTATGATGCTTTTAATTCTCATGCCATGACTGCTTCTAGTTCTTCTATTATGCATGATAGAAATTTAACTAGGAAGAATGTCATTCATCATATGCCTAGGAGAAATGTTGCTAGTATTCCTAGGAAAATAAATGAACCTTCTACAATATATCATGCTTGCAATGCTTCCTTTGCTATTTGTAGAAAGGATAAGAAGGTGATTGCTAGGAAGTTAGGGGCAAAATGCAAGGGAGATAAAACTTGCATTTGGGTCCCTAAGATCATTGTGACTAACCTTGTAGGACCCAACAATAGTTGGGTACCTAAAACCCAAGCCTAAATTTGCCTTGCAGGTTTATGCATCCGGGGGTACAAGCTGGATTATCGATAGCGGATGCACAAACCACATGACGGGGGAGAAGAAGATGTTCACCTCCTACGTCAAGAATAAGGATTCCCAAGATTCAATCATATTTGGTGATGGGAACCAAGGCAAGGTGAAAGGGTTAGGAAAGATTGCTATTTCATCCGAGCACTCCATTTCTAATGTGTTTTTAGTTGAGTCGCTGGGATATAATTTGTTATCTATAAGTCAACTTTGTAATATGGGATATAACTGCTTGTTCACAAATGTAGATGTGTCTGTCTTTAGAAGAAGTGATGGTTCATTAGCTTTTAAGGGTGTATTAGACGGCAAACTCTATTTAGTTGATTTTGCAAAAGAGGAGGCCGGTCTAGATGCATGCTTAATTGCTAAGACTAGCATGGGCTGGCTGTGGCATCGCCGTTTAGCTCATGTGGGGATGAAGAACCTTCACAAGCTTCTAAAGGGAGAACACGTGATAGGTCTAACTAGTGTAACTTTCGAAAAAGATAGACCTTCTGCAGCTTGTCAAGCAGGTAAACAGGTGGGAAGCTCTCATCATACCAAAAATGTGATGACCACATCAAGACCTTTGGAGTTGCTTCATATGGACCTCTTCGGACCCGTCGCCTATCTAAGCATAGGAGGAAGTAAGTATGGTCTTGTTATAGTTGATGATTTTTCCCGCTTCACTTGGGTATTCTTTTTGCAGGATAAAACTGAAACCCAAGGGACCCTCAAGCGCTTCCTAAGGAGAGCTCAAAATGAGTTTGAGCTCAAGGTGAAGAAGATAAGGAGCGACAACGGGTCTGAATTCAAGAACCTCCAGGTGGAGGAGTACCTTGAGGAGGAAGGAATCAAGCACGAGTTCTCCGCTCCCTACATACCACAACAAAATGGTGTGGTAGAGAGGAAGAACAGGACACTCATAGATATGGCGAGGACGATGCTTGGAGAGTTCAAGACCCCCGGGCGGTTTTGGTCGGAAGCCGTGAACACGGCTTGCCACGCCATCAACCGGGTCTACCTTCACCGCCTCCTGAAGAAGACTTCGTATGAGCTTCTAACCGGTAACAAACCCAATGTGTCTTACTTTCGTGTATTTGGGAGCAAATGTTACATTCTAGTAAAGAGAGGTAGAAATTCTAAGTTTGCTCCCAAAGCTGTAGAAGGGTTTTTATTAGGTTATGACTCAAATACAAAGGCGTATAGAGTCTTCAACAAATCATCGGGTTTGGTTGAAGTCTCTAGCGATGTTGTATTTGATGAGACTAATGGCTCTCCAAGAGAGCAAGTTGTTGATCTTGATGATGTAGATGAAGAAGACGTTCCAACGGCAGCAATACGTACCATGGCAATTGGAGATGTGCGGCCACAGGAACAAAAAGAGCAAGATCAACCCTCTTCCTCAACAATGGTGCATCCCCCAACTCAAGACGATGAACAGGTTCATCAAGAGGAGACGTGTGATCAAGGGGGAGCACAAGACGATCATGTAATGGAGGAAGAAGCACAATCGACACCTCCAACTCAAGTTCGAGCGACGATTCAAAGGAATCATCCCGTCGACCAAATTTTGGGTGACATTAGCAAGGGAGTAACTACTCGTTCTAGATTAGTTAATTTTTGTGAGCATTACTCTTTTGTCTCTTCTATTGAGCCTCTCAGGGTAGAAGAGGCCTTGCTAGATCCGAACTGGGTATTGGCCATGCAGGAAGAGCTCAACAACTTCAAGAGGAATGAAGTTTGGACACTGGTGCCTCGTCCCAAGCAAAATGTTGTGGGAACCAAGTGGGTGTTCCGCAACAAACAAGACGAGCACGGGGTGGTGACAAGGAACAAGGCTCGACTTGTGGCAAAAGGTTATGCCCAAGTCGCAGGTTTGGACTTTGAGGAGACTTTTGCTCCTGTGGCTAGGCTAGAATCCATTCGTATTTTGCTAGCATATGCCGCTCACCATTCTTTCAGGTTGTACCAAATGGATGTTAAGAGCGCTTTTCTCAATGGGCCAATCAAGGAGGAGGTGTACGTGGAGCAACCCCCTGGCTTCGAGGATGAACGGTACCCCGACCACGTGTGTAAGCTCTCTAAGGCGCTCTATGGACTTAAGCAAGCCCTAAGAGCATGGTATGAATGCCTTAGAGACTTTTTAATTGCTAATGCTTTCAAAGTTGGGAAAGTTGATCCAACTCTTTTCACTAAGACTTGCGATGGTGATCTTTTTGTGTGCCAAATTTATGTCGATGACATAATATTTGGTTCTACTAATCAAAAGTCTTGTGAAGAGTTTAGCAGGGTGATGATGCAGAAATTCGAGATGTCGATGATGGGCGAGTTGAACTACTTCTTTGGGTTCCAAGTGAAGCAACTCAAGGAAGGCACCTTCATCTCCCAAACGAAGTACATGCAAGACTTGCTAAAGCGATTTGGGATGAAGGATGCCAAGCCCGCAAAGACTTCGATGGGAACTGACGAACACGTCGACCTCAACAAAGGAGGTAAGTCCGTTGATCAAAAAGCATACCGGTCCATGATAGGTTCTTTGCTTTATTTATGCGCTAGTAGACCGGATATTATGCTTAGTGTATGCATGTGTGCTAGATTTCAATCCGATCCAAGGGAGTGTCACTTAGTGGCTGTGAAGCGAATTCTTAGATATTTAGTCGCTACGTCTTGCTTCGAGATCTGGTATCCAAAGGGGTCTACCTTTGACTTGATTGGATATTCAGACTCCGACTATGCTGGATGTAAGGTCGATAGGAAGAGTACATCAGGGAGTGCCAATTCTTAGGAAGGTCCCTGGTGTCATGGAGTTCTAAGAAACAAACCTCCATTGCCCTATCCACCGCTGAGGCCGAGTATGTTGCCGCAGGACAGTGTTGTGCGCAACTACTTTGGATGAGGCAAACCCTCCAGGACTTTGGCTACAATCTGAGCAAAGTCCCACTCCTATGTGACAATGAGAGTGCTATCCGCATAGCGGACAATCCTGTTGAGCATAGCCGCACAAAGCACATTGACATCCGGCATCACTTTTTGAGAGACCACCAGCAAAAGGGAGATATCGAAGTGTTTTATATTAGCACCGAGAACCAGCTAGCCGATATCTTTACCAAGCCTCTAGATGAGAAGACCTTTTGCAGGCTGCGTAGTGAGCTAAATGTCTTAGATTCGTGGAACTTGGATTGATTTATAGCATACATGTGTTTATGCCTTTGATCATGTTCCTTATGCATTTTGTTGTTTACTAGTGGTGCTCAAGTTGTACAAACACTCCCCGGACCTCACAAGTCCTTTTGCAAGTGATGCACATATTTAGGGGGAGATGTGCTACAACTTGACCCTTTGAGACTAACCGTGTGCTTGAGTTTGCTTGATTTAGTCTCAAAGGAGGTTTGAAAGGGAAAAGGTGGACTTGGACCATGAAAGACTTCCACTGCACTCCGATGAGAGGGTAACTTATTCCAAGTTCATCTCATGTACTCTTATTGCCTTTATATTCTTATTTGAAGATTTTGGTGAGGAAATGAGGTTCCAGGGCCAAAATTGATCCCGTTTTGGTGCTTGATGCCAAAAAGGGAGAAAATAAGGCCAAAGCAATAAATGGATCAGCTACCACTTGAGAAATTTTGAAAATAGTAGAATAGAGCTTTTGGTTTGTCAAAACTCTCTTGTTGTCTCTTGTGTCAAAAGTTGGCCTCTTGTGGGGAGAATAGTCGATTATGGGAAAAAGGGGGAGTTTTTGAAATATCTGATCAATTTCTCTTGGAACGACTCTCTTTATGTCTCAACAAGTGTGTTTGACTTAGAGATAGGAAATTGAGGTTAATTTGCAAAAACAAAACCAAGTGGTGGCAAAGAGTGATCCATATATGCCAAATTTGAATCAAAACAATTTTGAGTTCTCATTTGTATTGATGTTGCACTTCTTTTAGTTGCTTTTTGTTGTGTTGGCATAAATCACCAAATAGGGGGAGATTGAAAGGGAAATGTGCCCTTGGGCCATTTCTAAGTATTTTGGTGATTGAGTGCCAACACAAGTGCTTAAGTGAAAATCTATGCCAATTGACGGACAAAGTGTAAATCAAGTCTAAAGGTATGTTTCTAGACTTAGTACATTGTTTTGAGAACTAATGTATTGTGTCTAAGTGCTGGAAACAGGAGAAATCAATTTGGAGATGACTTGGCTCGTTCAGGCAAAGTCTGCTCAGTCTGGGTGCACCGGACTGTCCGGTGGTGCACCGGACAGTGTCCGGTGCGCCAGGCTGGCTCTGGCGAACTTGCTGCTCTCGGGACTTCAACGGCGGTGTACGGCTATAAATCACCGGACTGTCCGGTGGTGCACCGGACTGTCTGGTGAGCCATTCACAGGCGAACTCGTCGCTCTCGGGAGATGATTAACGGCGTACGGCTATAATTCACCGGACTGTCCGGTGGTGCACCGGACTGTCCGGTGAGCCAACGGTCGGCCGGGCCAACGGTCGGCCGCGCGATCTGCGTGGGACACGTGGCCAAGCCAACGGCTAGAAGGGGGCACCAGACTATCCGGTGTGCACCGGACAGTGTTCGGCGCGCCAACAGCTCTGAATCTGCAACGGTCGGCTTTGCCAAATAAGGAAAGAGATCCGCACCGGACAGTGTCCGGTGGTGCACCGGACTGTCCGGTGCGCCAGGCGACTGAAGGCAAGAATTGCCTTCCTGGAATGCTCTCAACGGCTCCTAGCTGCCTTGGGCTATAAAAGGGACCCCTAGGCGCATGGAGGAGCACACCAAGCATCCTTTGAGCATTGTTGATCACTCACACTTCATTCTTGCGCACTTGTTCGACATTCTTAGTGATTTGAGCTCTGTTCTAGTGAGAACCTCTTGATATTCTTTTGAGCTCAAGTCTGGGTCTTGTGTGTGCGTATTTGCTGTGATTTTGTGTCTTGTGTGCGTTGCTCATCCCTCCCTTGCTCCGTGCTTCTTTGTGAACATCAAAGTGTAAGGGCGAGAGGCTCCAAGTTGTGGAGATTCCTCACGAGTGGGATATAGTAAACAAAGCAAAACACCATGGTATTCAAGTGGGTCTTTGGACCGCTTGAGAGGGGTTGATTGCAACCCTCGTCCGTTGGGACGCCACAACGTAGAGTAGGCAAGCGTTGGACTTGGCCGAACCACGGGATAAACCACTGTGTCTATCTGTGTTGATCTTCTTGTGGTTATCGTGTCTTGCAAGAACTCCTCTCTAGCCACTTGGCCTTATTGGTGCTAACTCCTAATCAAGTTTTTGTGGCACTAAGTTTCAAGTTTTACAGGATCACCTATTCACCCCCCTCTAGGTGCTCTCACCTTTGCCTTTAAGCTAGTATGGTGCTCGTTGGGGAAGAGAGACGACTTGTTGAAGGCCGAGGCGACGAGTCCTTCGTCGTTGGAGTCGGATGAAGAGCAATCCGAATCCCACTCTTTGCCAAGGTGTGCCTCGCCCTTCGCCTTCTTATAGGACTTCTTTTTCTCCCTCTTCCCGCTCTTTTCTTGTCCCTGGTGAAAGTCGCCTAGAGGGGGGTGAATAGAGTGAATCTGAAATTTACAAACTTAATCACAACTACAAGCCGGGTTAGCGTTAGAAATAGAAACGAGTCCGAGAAAGGGTGTAAAAACAAATTGCGAGTGAGTGAAGAAGTGAGATGCAAGGATTTGTTTTACCGAGGTTCGGTTCTCACAAACCTACTCCCCGTTGAGGAGGCCACAAAGGCCGGGTCTATTTCAACCCTTTCCCTCTCTCAAACGGTCCCTCGGACCGAGTGAGCTTCTCTTCTCAAATCAACCAGGAACAAAACTTCCCCTCAAGGACCACCACACAATTGGTGTCTCTTGTCTCGGTTACAATTGAGTTTTGATCACAAGAACAAATGAGAAAGAAAGAAGCAATCCAAGCGCAAGAGCTCAAGAGAACACAACAAATCTCTCTCTCTAATCACTAAAGCCTTGTGTGGAATTGGGAGAGGATTTGATCACTTTGGTGTGTCTTGTATTGAATGCCTAGCTCTTGTAAGTAGTTGGAAGGTGGAAAACTTGGATGCCATTGAATGTGGGGTGGTTGGGATATTTATAGCCCCAACCACCAAATATGGCCGTTGGAAGGCTGTAGTCGCATGGCGCACCGGACAGTCCGGTGCGCCAGCCACATCAGCAGACCATTGGGGTTCGACCATTGAGCTCTGTCTTGTGGGCCCGCCAGGATGTCCGGTGGTGCACCGGACAAGTCCTGTAGACTGTCCGGTGTTCCACCCGCGCGTGCCCTGCTCCTCTGCGCGCTGGCGCGCATTAAATGCTTCTGTAGGTTACCGTTGGCGCGATGTAGCCGTTGCTCCGCTGGCTCACCGGACAGTCCGGTGTGCACCGGACATGTCAGGTGAATTATAGCGGAGTGGATTCCCAAAGCTGGCGAGTTCAGAGTCGCTTCTCCTTGGAGCACCGGACACTGTCCGGTGTACACCGGATAGTCCGATGAATTATAGCGCGGCGTCTCTGAGAATTCCCGAAGGTGCGAAGTTTAGCATGGAGTCCCCTGGTGCACCGGACACTGTCCGGTGCGCCAGACCAGGGTGCCTTCGGTTGTCCCTTTGCTCTTTTGTTTGAACCCTTTTCTTGGTCGTTTTATTGGCTTATTGTGAACCTTTTGCACCTGTAGAACTTATTGACTAGAGCAAACTAGTTAGTCCAATTATTTGTGTTGGGCAATTCAACCACCAAAATCAATTTAGGAAATTGGTGTAAGCCCAATTCCCTTTCAATCTCCCCCTTTTTGGTGATTGATGCCAACACAAACCAAAGCAAATATAGAAGTGCATAATTGAACTAGTTTGCATAATTGTAAGTGCAAATGTTACTTAGAATTGAGCCAATAAATATTATCATAGGATACGCATGGATTGTTTCTTTTATTTTTAACATTTTGGACCACGCTTGCACCACTTGTTTTGTTTTTGCAAATTCTTTTGTAAAATCTTTTCAAAGACATTTTGCAACTAGTCAAAGGTAAATGAATAAGATTTTTGCGAAGCATTTATAAGAGTTGAAAATTTTCTCCCCATGTTTCAAATGCTTTTCCTTTGACTAAACAAAACTTCCCCTGAATGAAATCTCCTCTTAGTGTTCAAGAGGGTTTTAAGATATCAATTTTGAAAATACTACTTTCTCCCCCTTTTCAACACAATGAGATCAATGAGATACCAATTTGAAATTTACCAATTGAAAATCAAATCATTTAAAATTAGGTGGTGGTGCGGTCCTTTTGCTTTGGGCTAATACTTTCTCCCCCTTTGGCATGAATCACCAAAAACGGATACTTTGAGTGAAATATAAGCCCTTGCCTAACTATTTTTTCCTCTTTGGCAAATAAAACATATGAGTGAAGATTATACCAAAGTAGAGTGTGATGCGGAGCGACGGCGAAGGATGAGTAATGGAGTGGAGTGGAAGCCTTTGTCTTCACCGAAGACTCCAATTTCCTTTCAATACACCTATGACTTGGTTTGGAAATTCACTTGAAAACACATTAGTCATAGCATATGAAAGAGATAAGATCAAAGGTATATAAATGAGCTATGTATGCAAGATATCAAAAGAAATTCCTAGAATCAAGAATAATTAGCTCATGCCTAAGTCTGGTAAAAGTTTGTTCATCTAGTGGCTTGGTAAAGATATCGGCTAATTGATCTTTAGTGTTAATATATGCAATCTCGATATCCCCCTTTTGTTGGTGATCTCTAAGAAAATGATACCGAATGGCTATGTGTTTAGTGCGGCTATGCTCAACGGGATTATCTGCCATGCGAATTGCACTCTCATTATCACATAGAAGAGGAACTTTGGTTAATTTCTAACCATAGTCCCACAGGGTTTGCCTCATCCAAAGCAATTGCGCGCAACAATAGCCTGCGGCAATGTACTCGGCTTCGGCGGTTGAAAGAGCGACCGAATTTCGCTTCTTTGAAGCCCAATACACCAATGATCTTCCCAAGAACTAGCAAGTCCCCGATGTGCTCTTTCTATTTATCTTACACCCCACCCAATCGGCATCCGAATAACCAATCAAATCAAAAGTGGATCCCCGAGGGTACCAAAGCCCAAACTTAGGAGTATAAGCCAAATATCTCAAGATTCGTTTTACGGTCGTAAGGTGAGATTCCTTAGGGTTGGCTTGGAATCTTGCACACATGCATACAGAAAGCATAATGTCCGGTCGAGATGCACATAAATAGAGTAATGAACCTATCATCGACCGGTATACCTTTTGATCGACGGATTTACCTCCCGTGTCGAGGTCGAGATGCCCATTGGTTCCCATGGGTGTCTTGATGGGCTTGGCATCCTTCATTCCAAACTTGTTTAGAATGTCTTGAGTGTACTTCGTTTGGCTAATGAAGGTGCCCTCTTGGAGTTGCTTCACTTGAAATCCTAAGAAATACTTCAACTCCCCCATCATTGACATCTCGAATTTCTATGTCATGATCCTACTAAATTCTTCACATTTAGATTCGTTAGTAGACCCAAATATAATATCATCAACATAAATTTGGCATACAAACAAATCATTGTCAAGAGTTTTAGTAAATAAAGTAGGATCAGCCTTTCCGACTTTGAAGCCATTAGCAATAAGGAAATCTCTTAGGCATTCATACCATGCTCTTGAGGCTTGCTTGAGCCCATAAAGCGCCTTAGAGAGCCTATAGACATGGTTAGGGTACTCACTGTCTTCAAAGCCGGGAGGTTGCTCAACGTAGACCTCTTCCTTGATTGGTCCGTTGAGGAAGGCACTCTTCACGTCCATTTGGTAAAGTTTGAAGCCATGGTAAGTAGCATAGGCTAATAATATACGAATTGACTCAAGCCTAGCTACGGGTGCATAGGTTTCACCGAAATCCAAACCTTCAACTTGTGAATATCCCTTGGCCACAAGTCGGGTTTTGTTCCTTGTCACCACACCATGCTCGTCTTGCTTGTTGCGGAAGACCCACTTGGTTCCTACAACATTTTGGTTAGGACGTGGAACTAAATGCCATACCTCGTTCCTAGTGAAGTTGTTGAGCTCCTCTTGCATCGCCATCACCCAATCAGAAACTTGTAGTGCTTCCTCTACCCTATGTGGCTCAATAGAGGAAACAAAAGAGTAATGCTCACAAAAATGTGCAACACGAGATCTAGTGGTTACCCCCTTATGAGTGTCGCCGAGGATGGTGTCGACGGGGTGATCTCGTTGGATTGCTTGGTGGACTCTTGGGTGTGGCGGTCTTGGTTCTTCATCCTCCTTGTCTTGATCATTTGCATCCCCCCCTTGATCATTGCCGTCATCTTGAGGTGGCTCATCTCTTTGATCTTCTCCTTCATCAACTTGAGCCTCGTCCTCATTTTGAGTTGGTGGAGATGCTTGCATGGAGGAGGATGGTTGATCTTGTGCATTTGAAGGCTCTTCGGATTCCTTAGGACACACATCCCCAATGGACATGTTCCTTAGTGCGATGCATGGAGCCTCTTCATCACCTATCTCATCAAGATCAACTTGCTCTACTTGAGAGCCGTTAGTTTCATCAAACACAATGTCACAAGAAACTTCAACTAGTCCTGAGGACTTGTTAAAGACTCTATATGCCCTTGTGTTTGAATCATATCCTAGTAAAAAGCCTTCTACACTCTTAGGAGCAAATTTAGAATTTCTACCTCTTTTAACAAGAATAAAGCATTTGCTACCAAAGACTCTAAAATATGAAATGTTGGGCTTTTTACCGGTTAGGAGTTCATATGATGTCTTCTTGAGGATTCGGTGTAGATATAACCGGTTGATGGCGTAGCAAGCGGTGTTAACCGCCTCGGCCCAAAACTGATCCGGTGTCTTGTACTCATCAAGCATGGTTCTTGCCATGTCCAATAGAGTTTGATTCTTCCTCTCCACTACACCATTTTGTTGTGGGGTGTAGGGAGAAGAGAACTCATGCTTGATGCCCTCCTCCGCAAGGAAGCCTTCAATTTGTGAATTCTCGAACTCCGTCCCGTTGTCGCTTCTAATTTTCTTGATCCTCAAGCCGAACTCATTTTGAGCCCGTCTCAAGAATCCCTTCAAAGTTTCTTGGGTTTGTGATTTTTCCTGTAAAAAGAACACACAAGTGAAGCGAGAATAATCATCCACAATAACTAGACAGTACTTACTCCCGCCGATGCTTATCTAAGCGATCGGGCCGAATAAATCCATGTGTAGGAGCTCCAGTGGCCTATCAGTCGTCATGATGTTCTTATGTGGATGATGAACACCAACTTGCTTCTCGGCCTGGCATGCGCTACAAATCCTATCTTTCTCAAAATGAACATTTGTTAATCCTAAAATGTGCTCTCCCTTTAGAAGCTTATGAAGATTCTTCATTCCAACATGGGCTAGTCGGCGGTGCCAGAGCCAACCCATGTTAGTCTTAGCAATTAAGCAAGTGTCGAGTTCAACTCTATCAAAATCTACCAAGTATAGCTGACCCTCTAACACTCCCTTAAATGCTATTGAATCATCACTTCTTCTAAAGACAGTGACACCAACATCAGTGAATAGACAGTTGTAGCCCATTTGACATAATTGAGATACGGAAAGCAAATTGTAATCTACAGAATCAACAACAAAAACATTGGAAATGGAATGGTCAGGAGATATAGCTATTTTACCTAAACCTTTGACCAAACCTTGGTTTCCATCCCCGAATGTGATAGCTCGTTGGGGATCTTGGTTTTTCTCATAGGAGGAGAACATCTTCTTCTCCCCTGTCATGTGGTTTGTGCACCCGCTATCGATGATCCAACTTGTGCCCCCGGATGCATAAACCTACAAAAAATTTTAGTTCTTGACTTTAGGTACCCAAACGGTTTTGGGTCCTTTAGCATTAGACACAAGAACTTTGGGTACCCAAACACAAGTCTTGGAGCCCTTGTGTTTGCCCCCAACAAACTTGGCAACTACCTTGCCGGATTTGTTAGTAAGAACATATGATGCATCAAAAGTTTTGAATGAAATGTCATGATCATTTGATGCACTAGGAGTTTTCTTCTTAGGCAACTTAGCACGGGTTGGTTGCCTAGAGCTAGATGTCTCACCCTTATACATAAAAGCATGGTTAGGGCCAGAGTGAGACTTCCTAGAATGAATTCTCCTAATTTTGTGCTCGGGATAACCGGCAGGGTACAAAATGTAACCCTCGTTATCCTGAGGCATGGGAGCCTTGCCCTTAACAAAGTTGGATAATTTCTTAGGGGGGCATTAAGTTTGACATTGTCTCCCTTTTGGAAGCCAATGCCATCCTTGATGCCAGGGCGTCTCCCACTATAGAGCATACTACGAGCAAATTTAAATTTTTCATTTTCAAGTTCATGCTCGGCAATTTTAGCATCTAATATTGCTATATGATCATTTTGTTGTTTAATTAAAGTCATATGATCATGAATAGCATCAATATCAATATCTCTACATCTAGTGCAAATAGACACATGCTCAATAGTAGATGTAGAGGGTTTGCAAGAATTAAGTTCAACAATCTTAGCATGCAAAATATCATTGTTATCTCTAAGATCGGAAATTGTAACATTGCAAACATCTAATTCTTTAGCCTTAGCAAGCAATTTTTCATTTTCAATCTTAAGGCTAGCAAGAGAGATATTCAATTCTTCAATCTTAGCAAGTAAATCAACATTATTATCTTTAAGATTGGGAATTGAAACATCACAAACACGTGAATCAACCTTAGCAATTAATCTAGCATTTTCATTTCTAAGGTTGGTAATAGTGTCATGGCAAGTGCTTAGCTCACTAGTTAATTTCTCACATTTTTCAACTTCTAGAGCATAAGCATTTTTCACCTTAACATGCTTCTTGTTTTCCTTAATTAGGAAGTCCTCTTTAGAATCCAAGAGGTCATCCTTCTCATGAATAGCACTAATTAATTCATTTAACTTTTCCTTTTGTTGCATGTTAAGGTTGGCAAAAAGAGTGCGCAAATTATCTTCCTCATCACTAGCATTATCATCACTAGAGGACTCATATCTAGTGGAGGATTTGGATTTAACCTTCTTCTTTTTGCCGTCCTTTGCCATGAGGCACTTGTGGCCGACGTTGGGGAAGAGGAGACCCTTGGTGACGGCGATGTTAGCGGCGTCCTCGTCGAAGGAGGAGTCGGTGGAGCTCTCGTCGGAGTCCCACTCCCGGCAAACATGGGCATCGCCGCCCTTCTTCTTGTAGTACTTCTTCTTCTCCCTTCTTCTCCCCTTCTTGTTGTTGCCCCTGTCACTGCCACTAGAAATAGGACATTTTGCTATAAAGTGACCGGGCTTACCACACTTGTAGCAAACTTTCTTGGAGCGGGGCTTGTAATCTTTCCCCCTCCTTTGCTTGAGGATTTGGCGGAAGCTCTTGATGATGAGCGCCATCTCCTCGTTGTCGAGCTTGGAGGCATCGATGGGTGTTCGACTTGGAGTAGATTCCTCCTTCTTTTCTTCCGTCGCTTTGAATGCGACCGGTTGTGCTTCGGACGTGGAGGGGCTGTCAAGCTCGTTGATCTTCTTTGAGCCTTTGATCATCAACTCAAAGCTCACAAAATTACCTATAACTTCCTCGGGGGTCATTTGTGTATATCTAGGATTACCACGAATTAATTGAACTTGAGTAGGGTTAAGGAAAACAAGTGATCTAAGAATAACCTTAACCACTTCGTGGTCATCCCATTTTTTGCTCCCGAGGTTGCGCACTTGATTCACCAAGGTTTTGAGCCGGTTGTACATGTCTTGTGGCTCCTCCCCTTGGCGAAGACGGAAGCGACCGAGCTCCCCCTCGATCGTTTCCCGCTTGGTGATCTTGGTCACCTCGTCTCCCTCGTGCGCGGTTTTTAGCACGTCCCAAATCTCCTTGGCGCTCTTCAACCCTTGCACTTTGTTATACTCCTCTCGACTTAGAGAGGTGAGGAGTATTGTGGTGGCTTGGGAGTTGAAGTGCTCGATTTGGGCCACTTCGTCCTCATCATAATCTTCATCCCCTACAGATGGTACCTGTATACCAAACTCAACAACATCCCATATACTTTTGTGGAGTGAGGTTAGGTGATATCGCATCATATCACTCCACCTAGCATAATCTTCACCATCAAACGTTGGTGGTTTGCCTAATGGGACAGAAAGTAAAGGTGTATGTTTAGGAATGCGAGGGTAGCGTAGGGGGATCTTACTAAACTTCTTGCGCTCATGGCGCTTAGAAGTTACGGACGGCGCGTCGGAGCTGGAGGTCGATGGTGATGAAGTGTCGGTCTCGTAGTAGACCACCTTCCTCATCTTTTTGTGCTTGCTACCACTCCGATGCGACTTGTGGGAAGAGGTTGTCTTCTCCTTCCTCTTCCCTTTGTTGGAGGAGTCTTTCTTCTCCTTCCTCTTGTTGTGGGACTCTTCCGATGAAGTCTCCCCGTGGCTTGTAGTGGCCTTGTCGCCGGTCTCCATCTCCTTCTTGGCGTGATCTCCCGACATCACTTCGAGCGGTTAGGCTCTAATGAAGCACCGGGTTCTGATACCAATTGAAAATTGCCTAGAGGGGGGTGAATAGGACGAATCTAAAATTTACAAACTTAATCACAACTATAAGCCAGGTTAGCGTTAGAAATAGAAACGAGTCCGAGAGATGGTGTAAAAACAAATCGCGAGTGAGTGAAGAAGTGAGACGCAAGGATTTGTTTTACCGAGGTTCGGTTCTCGCAAACCTACTCCCCGTTGAGGAGGCCACAAAGGCCGGGTCTATTTCAACCCTTTCCCTCTCTCAAATGGTCCCTCGGACCGAGTGAGCTTCTCTTCTCAAATCAACCGGGAACAAAACTTCCCCGCAAGGACCACCACACAATTGGTGCCTCTTGCCTCGGTTACAATTGAGTTTTGATCACAAGAACAAATGAGAAAGAAAGAAGCAATACAAGCGCAAGAGCTCAAGAGAACACAACAAATCTCTCTCTCTAATCACTAAAGCCTTGTGTGGAATTAGGAGAGGATTTGATCACTTTGGTGTGTCTTGTATTGAATGCCTAGCTCTTGTAAGTAGTTGGAAGGTGGAAAACTTGGATGCCATTGAATATGGGGTGGTTGGGGTATTTATAGCCCCAACCACCAAATATGGTCGTTGGAAGGCTGCAGTCGCATGGCGCACCGGACAGTCCGGTGCGCCAGCCACATCAGCAGACCGTTGGGGTTCAACCGTTGAGCTCTGTCTTGTGGGCCCGCCAGGATATCCGGTGGTGCACCGGACAAGTCCTGTAGACTGTCCGGTGTGCCACCCGTGTGTGCCCTGCTCCTCTGCGTGCTGGCGCGCATTAAATGCTTTTGCAGGTTACCATTGGCGCGATGTAGCCGTTGCTCCGCTGGCTCACCGGACAGTCCGGTGTGCACCGAACATGTCCGGTGAATTATAGCGGAGCGGATTCCCGAAGCTGGCGAGTTCAGAGTCGCTTCTCCTTGGAGCACCGGACACTGTCCGGTGTACATCGGACAGTCCGGTGAATTATAGCGCGGCGTCTCTGAGAATTCTCGAAGGTGCGAAGTTCAGCTTGGAGTCCCCTGGTGCACCGGACACTGTTCGGTGCGCCAGATCAGGGTGCCTTTGGTTGTCCCTTTGCTCTTTTGTTTGAACCCTTTTCTTGGTCGTTTTATTGGCTTATTGTGATCCTTTTGCACCTGTAGAACTTATAGACTAGAGCAAACTAGTTAGTCCAATTATTTGTGTTGGGCAATTCAACCACCAAAATCAATTTAGGAAATAGGTGTGAGCCCAATTCCCTTTCACCTGGTCACTATCATTATCGGGACAGTTAGCAATAAAGTGACCAGTCTTACCACACTTGAAGCAGGAGCGCTTTCCCTTTGTCTTGCTTTTGTTGGGATGCTCCTTGCGTCCTTTAAGCGCCGTCTTGAAGTGCTTGATAATGAGGGCCATTTCATCCTCATTTAGCCCGGCCGCCTCAACTTGTGCCACCTTTCTAGGTAGCGCCTGTCGGTGTTTTGGGTCCGACCGCACACCTGGGGTTGCCCCTCAAGGTGTTTTAAGGAGTAGGACGATGTTACCGACTGTAGCTCGATGGTTCGTGCTGGGTGCACGAGAAACAGTAGACAATGGTGTACAGGTTCGGGCCGCTTAGAGATGCGTAACACCCTACGTCCTGGCGAGAATGCTTTTAGGTGTGGATACTGAAAGTCGCCTAGAGGGGGGGTGAATAGGGCGAAACTGAAATTTACAAAAATAATCACAACTACAAGCCGGGTTAGCGTTAGAACTATAATAGAGTCTGCGAGAGAGGGTGCAAAACAAATCGCAAGCAAATAAGGAATGTGACACGAGGATTTGTTTTACCGAGGTTCGGTTCTCGCAAACCTACTCCCCGTTGAGGAGGCCACAAAGGCCGGGTCTCTTTCAACCCTTTCCCTCTCTCAAACGATCCACCGATCGAGTGAGCTTCTTCTTCTCAATCACTTGGGACACAAAGTCCCCGCAAGGACCACCACACAATTGGTGTCTCTTGCTTTGATTACAAGTGAATGAAATGATCACAAGAACAAATGAGAAAGAAAAGAATCGATCCAAGCGCAAGAGCTCAAATGAACACGGCAAATCACTCTCTCTCTAATCACTGAGGCTTTGTGTGGAGTTGGAGAGGATTTGATCTCTTTGTGTGCTTTGGAATGAATGCTAGAGCTCTTGTATAGTGGTTGGAAACTTGAATACTTGGATGCAATGAATGGTGGGTGGTTGGGGGTATTTATAGCCCCAACCACCAAACTAGCCGTTTGGTGGGGCTGTCTGTCGCATGGTGCACCGGACAGTCCGGTGCACACCGGATATGTCCGGTGCGCTAGCCACGTCACCAAAGCCGTTGGGTTCTGACCGTTGGAGCACTGTCTTCTGGGCCCGCCTGGATGTCCGGTGGCGCACCGGACATGTACTGTAGAGTGTCCGGTGCGCCAGCATGGGCGTGCCTGACTTCTGCGCGCGCTGGCGCGCATTTAATGCGTCCGCAGGTAGCCGTTGGCGCCGAAGTAGCCGTTGCCCCGCAGTTACACCGGACACGTCCGGTGAATTATAGCGGACGTCTTCCCGACGCTGGTGAGTTCCTGAGGTCGCTCTTCCTTGGAGCACCGGACACTGTCCGGTGTACACCGGACAGTCCGGTGAATTATAGCGGAGTTGCCTCTAGAATTTCCCGAAGGTGACGAGTTTGAGTTGGAGTCCTCTGGTACACCGGACATGTCCGGTGGTGCACCGGACACTGTCCGGTGGCACACCGGACAGTCCGGTGCGCCAGACCAGAGGTGCCTTCGGTTGCCCCTTTGCTCTTTTTGTTGAACCCAATACTTGGTCTTTTTATTGGCTAAGTGTGAACCTTTTGCACCTGTAGAACTCATACACTAGAGCAAACTAGTTAGTCCAATTATTTGTGTTGGGCAATTCAACCACCAAAATCAATTTGGAAAATAGATGCAAACCTAATTCCCTTTCAATCTCCCCCTTTTTGGTGATTGATGCCAACACAAACCAAAGCAAATATAAAAGTATATAATTGAACTAGTTTGCATAATGTAAGTGCAAAGGTTACTTGGAATTGAGCCAATATAAATACTTAGGATGCGCATGGATTGTTTCTTTCTTATTTAACATTTTGGACCACGCTTGCACCACATGTTTTGTTTTTGCAAATTCTTTTGTAAGCTCTTTTGCAAATAGTCAAAGGTAAAGGAATAATATTTTGCAAAGCATTTTCAAGATTTGAAATTTTCTCCCCCTATTTCAAATGCTTTTCCTTTGACTAAAACACAAACTCCCCCTCAATAAATTCTCCTCTTAGTGTTCAAGAGGTTTATAAATTTTGAAAGTGCTACTTTCTCCCCCTTTTGAACATAATAAGATATCAAATTGAAAAACATGATACTTTGAAATTTACCAATTGAAAATCATTTTAAAAATTAGGGTGGTGGTGCGGTCCTTTTGCTTTGGGCTCTATACTTTCTCCCCCCTTTGGCATGAATCGCCAAAAACGGATACTTAGAGTGAAATATAAGCCCTTTCCTAACTACTTTCTCCCCTTTGGCAAATAAAACATATAAGTGAAGATTATACCAAAGCCAGAGTCCTTTTGCTTCATACTTTCTCAAAGATGTAGCATGACTTGGAGCGTCGGCGAGGGATGAGTTGCGGAGTGGAAGCCTTTGTCTTTGTCGAAGACTCCAATTTCCTTTCAATATACCAATGACTTGGTTTGAAATACACTTGAAAACACATTAGTCATAGCATATATAAAAGAGACATGATCAAAGGTAAAATAATGAGCTATGTGTGCAAGTTAACAAAAGAAGTTCCTAGAATCAATAATATTGAGCTCATGCCTAAGTTTGGTAAAAGTTTGCTCATCAAGAGGCTTGGTAAAGATATCGGCTAATTGATCTTTAGTATTAATATAAGCAATCTCGATATCCCCCTTTTGTTGGTGATCCTGAAGAAAATGATACCGAATGGCTATGTGTTTAGTGCGGCTATGCTCAACGGGATTATCCGCCATGCGGATTGCACTCTCATTATCACATAGAAGTGGAACTTTGGTTAATTTGTAACCATAGTCCCGCAGGTTTGCCTCATCCAAAGCAATTGCGCGCAACAATGGCCTGTAGCAATATACTCGGCTTCGGCGGTTGAAAGAGCGACCGAATTTTGCTTCTTTGAAGCCCAAGACACCAAGGATCTTCCCAAGAACTGGCAAGTCCCCGATGTGCTCTTTCTATTGATTTTACACCCTGCCCAATCGGCATCCGAATAACCAATTAAATCAAATGTGGATCCCCGAGGGTACCAAAGCCCAAACTTAGGAGTATAAGCCAAGTATCTCAAGATTCGTTTTACGGCCGTAAGGTGTGATTCCTTAGGGTTGGATTGGAATCTTGCACACATGCATACAGAAAGCATAATGTCCGGTCGAGATGCACATAGATAAAGCAATGAACCTATCATCGACCAGTATACCTTTTGATCTACGGATTTACCTCCCGTGTCGAGGTCGAGATGCCCATTGGTTCCCATGGGTGTCTTGATGGGCTTGGCATCCTTCATCCCAAACTTGTTTAGAATGTCTTGAGTGTACTTTGTTTGGTAAATGAAGGTGCCCTCTTGGAGTTGCTTGACTTGGAATCCTAGAAAATACTTCAACTCCCCCATCATCGACATCTCGAATTTCTGTGTCATGATCCTACTAAATTCCTCACATGTAGATTCGTTAGTAGACCCAAATATGATATCATCAACATTGATTTGGCATACGAACAAATCATTTGCAAGAGTCTTAGTGAATAAAGTAGGATCGGCCTTGCCGACTTTGAAGCCATTAGCAATAAGGAAATCTCTAAGGCATTCATACCAAGCTCGTGGGGCTTGTTTGAGCCCATAAAGCGCCTTAGAGAGCCTATAGACATGATTAGGATACTCACTGTCTTCAAAGCCGGGAGGTTGCTCAACATAGACCTCTTCCTTGATTGGTCCGTTGAGGAAAGCACTCTTCACGTCCATTTGGTAAAGCTTGAAGCCATGGTAAGTAGCATAGGCCAATAATATACGAATTGACTCAAGCCTAGCTACAGGTGCATAGGTTTCACCAAAATCCAAACCTTCGACTTGGGAGTATCCCTTGGCCACAAGTCGAGCTTTGTTCCTTGTCACCACACCATGCTCATCTTGCTTGTTGCGGAAGACCCATTTGGTTCCTACAACATTTTGATTAGGACGTGGAACTAAATGCCATACCTCGTTCCTAGTGAAGTTGTTGAGCTCCTCTTGCATCGCCACCACCCAATCCGAATCTTGAAGTGCTTCCTCTACCCTGGTTGGCTCAATAGAGGAGACAAAAGAGTAATGTTCACAAAAATGTGCAACCCGAGATCTAGTAGTTACCCCCTTATGAATGTCGCCGAGGATGGTGTCGACGGGGTGATCTCGTTGGATTGCTTGGTGGACTCTTGGGTGTGGCGGCCTTGGAACTTCCTCATCCTCCTTGTCTTGATCAATTGCATCTCCCCCTTGATCGTTGCCGTCATCTTGAGGTGGCTCATCATTTTGATTCTCTCCTTCATCATCTTGAGCCTTGTCCTCATTTTGAGTTGGTGGAGATGCTTGCGTGGAGGAGGATGGTTGATCTTGTGCTTGAGTGGGCTCTTCGGATTCCTTAGGACACACATCCCCAATGGACATGTTCCTTAGCGCGATGCACGGAGCCTCTTCTTCACCTATCTCATCAAGATCAACTTGCTCTACTTGAGAGCCATTAGTCTCATCAAACACAACGTCACAAGAAACTTCAACAAGTCCTGAGGACTTGTTAAAGACTCTATATGCCCTTGTGTTTGAGTCATATCTAGTAAAAAGCCTTCTACAGTCTTAGGAGCAAATTTAGATTTCCTACCTCTTTTAATAAGAATAAAACATTTGCTACCAAAGACTCTAAAATATGAAATATTGGGCTTTTTACCGGTTAGGAGTTCGTATGATGTCTTCTTGAGGATTCGGTGTAGATATAACCGGTTGATGGCGTAGCAAGCGGTGTTAACCGCCTCGGCCCAAAACCGATCCGGTGTCTTGTACTCATCAAGCATGGTTCTTGCCATGTCCAATAGAGTTCGATTCTTCCTCTCCACTACACCATTTTGTTGTGGAGTGTAGGGAGAAGAGAACTCATGCTTGATGCCCTCCTCCTCAAGAAAGTCTTCAATTTGTGAGTTCTTGAACTCCGTCCCGTTGTCGCTTCTTATTTTCTTGATCCTTAAGCCGAACTCATTTTGAGCCCGTCTCAAGAATCCCTTTAAGGTCTCTTGGGTTTGAGATTTTTCCTGCAAAAAGAACACCCAAGTGAAGCGAGAATAATCATCCACTATTACAAGACAATACTTACTCCCGCCGATGCTTATGTAAGCAATCGGGCCGAATAGATCCATGTGGAGTAGCTCAAGCGGCCTGTCGGTCGTCATGATGTTCTTGTGTGGATGATGGGCACCAACTTGCTTTCCTGCTTGGCATGCGCTACAAACCCTGTCTTTCTCAAAATGAACATTGGTTAGTCCTAAAATGTGCTCTCCCTTTAGAAGCTTATGAAGATTCTTCATCCCAACATGGGCTAGTCGGCGGTGCCAGAGCCAACCCATGTTAGTCTTAGCAATTAAGCAAGTGTCGAGTTCAGCTCTATCGAAATCAACTAAGTATAGCTGACCCTCTAACACTCCCTTAAATGCTATTGAATCATCACTTCTTCTAAAGACAGTGACACCTACATCAGTAAATAGACAGTTGTAGCCCATTTGACATAATTGGGATACTGAAAGCAAACTGTAATCTAAGGAATCAACAAGAAAAACATTGGAAATAGAATGGTCAGGAGATATAGCAATTTTACCCAAACCTTTGACCAAACCTTGGTTTCCATCCCCGAATGTGATAGCTCGTTGGGGATCTTGGTTTTTCTCGTATGAGGAGAACATTTTCTTCTCCCCTGTCATGTGGTTTGTGCACCCACTATCAATGATCCAACTTGTGCCCCCGGATGCATAAACCTACAAAACAAGTTTAGTTCTTTGTTTTAGGTACCCAAACGGTTTTGGGTCCTTTGGCATTAGAAACAAGAACTTTGGGTACCCAAACACAAGTCTTGGAGCCCTTGTGTTTGCCCCCAACAAACTTGGCAACTACCTTGCCGGATTTGTTAGTAAGCACATATGATGCATCAAAGGTTTTAAATGAAATTGCATGATCATTTGATGCATTAGGAGTTTTCTTTTTAGGCAACTTAGCATGGATAGGTTGCCTAGATCTAGATGTCTCACCCTTATACATAAAAGCATGATTAGGGCCAGAGTGAGACTTTCTAGAATGAATTCTCCTAATTTTGCTTTCAGGATAACCGGCAGGGTACAAAATGTAACCCTCGTTATCCTGAGGCATGGGAGCCTTGCCCTTAACGAAGTTAGATAGTTTCTTAGGAGGGGCATTAATTTTGACATTGTCTCCCCTTTGGAAGCCAATGCCATCCTTAATGCCAGGGCGTCTCCCATTATAAAGCATACTATGAGCAAATTTAAATTTTTCATTTTCAAGTTCATGCCCGGCAATTTTAGCATCTAATTTTGCTATATGATCATTTTGTTGTTTAATTAAAGTCATGTGATCATGAATAGCATCAACATCAATATCTCTACATCTAGTACAAATAGTGACATGCTCAATGGTAGATGTAGAGGGTTTGCAAGAATTAAGTTCAACAATCTTAGCACGTAATATATCATTTTTATCTCTAAGATCGGAAATTGTAACATTGCAAACATCAAAATTTTTAGCCTTAGCAATTAATTTTTCATTCTCATTTCTAAGGCTAGCAAGAGAAACATTCAACTCATCAATCCTAGCAAGTAAATTAACATCATCATCTCTAGGATTGGAAGTTGAAACATTACAAACATGTGAATCAACCTTAGCAATTAATCTAGTATTTTCATTTCTAAGGTTGTCAATAGTTTCATGGCAAGTGCTTAGCTCACTAGATAATTTTTCACATTTTTCAACTTGTAGAGCATAAGCATTTTTGACCTTAACATGCTTCTTATTTTCTTTAATAAGGAAGTCCTCTTGGGAGTCCAAGAGATCATCCTTTTCATGGATAGCACTAATTAGCTCATTTAGTTTTTCCTTTTGTTGCATGTTGAGGTCGGCAAAAAGGGTACGCAAATTATCCTCCTCATCACTAGCATTGTCATCACTAGAGGACTCATATTTAGTGGAGGATTTGGATTTAACCTTCTTCCTTTTGCCGTCCTTTGCCATGAGGCACTTGTGGCCGACGTTGGGGAAGAGAAGTCCCTTGGTGACGGCGATGTTGGCGGCGTCCTCGTCGGAGGAGGAGTCGGTGGAGCTCTCGTTGGAGTCCCACTCGCGGCACACGTGGGCATCGCCGCCCTTCTTCTTGTAATGTCTCTTCTTCTCCTTTCTTCTCCCCTTCTTGTCGTCGCCCCTGTCACTATCACTAGATAATGGACATTTAGCAATAAAATGACCGGGCTTACCACATTTGTAGCATACTTTCTTGGAGCGGGGTTTGTAGTCTTTCCCCCTCCTTTGCTTGAGGATTTGGCAAAAGCTCTTGATGATGAGCGCCATCTCCTCGTTGTCGAGCTTGGAGGCGTCGATGGGTGTTCGACTTGGAGTAGCCTCCTCCTTCTTTTCTTCCGTCGCCTTGAATGCGACGGGTTGTGCCTCGGGCGTGGAGGAGGTGCCTTGCTTGATGATTTTCTTTGAGCCTTTAATCATTAGCTCAAAGCTCACAAATTTTCCTATAACTTCCTCGGGAGACATTAGCTTATATCTAGGATCACCTCGAATTAATTGAACTTGTGTAGGGTTAAGAAATACGAGGGATCTAAGAATAACCTTGACCATCTCATGGTCATCCCATTTTTCGCTCCCGAGGTTGCGCACTTGGTTCACCAAGGTCTTCAAGCGGTTGTACATAGCTTGTGGATCCTCTCCTTGTTGAAGCATGAAACGACCGAGCTCCCCCTCGATCGTCTCCCGCTTGGTGATCTTTGTCACCTCGTCTCCTTCGTGCGCGGTCTTGAGTATGTCCCAAATTTCCTTCGCACTTTTTAACCCTTGCACCTTGTTATACTCCTCTCGACTTAGAGAGGCAAGGAGTATAGTGGTTGCTTGGGAGTTAAAGTGGTGGATTTGGGCCACCTCGTCCGAGTCGTAGTCTTCATCCCCTACGGATGGCACCTGTACACCAAACTCAACAATATTCCATATGCTTGTGTGGAGTGAGGTTAGATGATGCCTCATTTTATCACTCCACATATTGTAATCTTCACCGTCAAAAACCGGTGGTTTGCCTAATGGAACAGAGAGCAAAGGAGTACGCTTTGAAATACGGGGATAGCGTAAGGGAATCTTACTATACTTCTTGCGCTCTTGGCGCTTAGAAGTAACGGACGGTGCAACGGAGTCGGAGGTCGATGGTGATGAAGAGTCGGCCTCATAGTAGACCACTTTCCTCATCCTCTTGTGCTTGTCACCTCTCCGATCCGACTTGTGGGAAGAGGATTTCTTCTCTTTCCCCTTCCCTTTGTTGGAGGAGTTTTTTTTCTCCTTCCTCTTGTTGCGGGACTCTTCCGATGAAGTCGACCCGTGGCTTGTAGCGGGCTTGTCGCCGGTCTCCATCTCCCTCTTGGCGAGTTCTCCCGACATTACTTCGAGCGGTTAGGCTCTAATGAAGCATCGTGGCTCTGATACCAATTGAAAGTCGCCTAGAGGGGGGTGAATAGGGCGAAACTGAAATTTACAAAAATAATCACAACTACAAGCCGGGTTAGCGTTAGAACTATAATAGAGTCCGCGAGAGAGGGTGCAAAACAAATCGCAAGCAAATAAGGAATGTGACACGAGGATTTGTTTTACCGAGGTTCAGTTCTCGCAAACCTACTCCCCGTTGAGGAGGCCACAAAGGCTGGGTCTCTTTCAACCCTTTCCCTCTCTTAAACGATCCACCGATCGAGTGAGCTTCTTCTTCTCAATCACTTGGGACACAAAGTCCCCGCGAGGACCACCACACAATTGGTGTCTCTTGCTTCGGTTACAAGTGAATGAATTGATCACAAGAACAAATGAGAAAGAAAAGAAGCGATCCAAGCGCAAGAGCTCAAATGAACATGGCAAATCACTCTCTCTCTAATCACTGAGACTTTGTGTGGAGTTGGAGAGGATTTGATCTCTTTGTGTGCTTTGGAATGAATGCTAGAGCTCTTGTATAGTGGTTGGAAACTTGAATACTTGGATGCAATGAATGGTGGGTGGTTGGGGGTATTTATAGCCCCAACCACCAAACTAGCCGTTTGGTGGGGCTGTCTGTCGCATGGTGCACCGGACAGTCCAGTGCACACCAGATATGTCCGGTGCACTAGCCACGTCACCAAAGTCGTTGGGTTCCGACCGTTGGAGCACTGTCTTCTGGGCCCGCCTGGATGTCAGGTGGCGCACCGGACATGTACTGTAGAGTGTCCGGTGCGCCAGCATGGGCGTGCCTGACTTCTGCGCGCGCTGGCGCGCATTTAATGCGTCCGCAGGTAGCCGTTGGCGCCGAAGTAGCCATTGCCCCGCAGTTACACCGGATAGTCCGATGTGCACCGGACACGTCCGGTGAATTATAGTGGACGTCTTCCCGACGCTGGTGAGTTCCTGAGGTCGCTCTTCCTTGGAGCACCGGACACTGTCCGGTGTACACCGGACAGTCCAGTGAATTATAGCGGAGTTGCCTCTGGAATTTCCCAAAGGTGACGAGTTTGAGTTGGAGTCCTCTGGTACACCGGACATGTCCGGTGGTGCACCGGACAGTCCGGTGCGCCAGACCAGTGGTGCCTTCGGTTGCCCCTTTGCTCTTTTTGTTAAACCCAATACTTGGTCTTTTTATTGGCTAAGTGTGAACCTTTTGCACCTGTAGAACTCATACACTAGAGCAAACTAGTTAGTCCAATTATTTGTGTTGGGCAATTCAACCACCAAAATCAATTTGGAAAATAGGTGCAAGCCTAATTCCCTTTCAGATACAAAGGAACTCTCGTGTGTTGGAGCGTAAGAAGCTAAGGTGGATGGCTAGATGATTGGTAGGTGATCTGAAGGGGTGCCTCCTAGGCCTTATATATCCGACCGTGAGGCAATACATGTTGGTATGATAACAATGCGCACCTAAAGAACAGTGAACCGATCGAGTCTATCTTCCTATAGTTTTGCCGACTTATCCTCGCTTGGCTCCACTGTGTAGGGCTCCAGCGCGGGAAAGTCGGGTCTCTGTTGTGATCATTCGTTCGAAGTCATTAGGCCGTCTGGGCCTGATCTGATCCGGCCCTATGCTAATCTGCTCCTTCGGTTGTCCCTCCCCTGGTCCCCAAAAGGATGACCTCACGATTTGTTGGGCCCTTGGGCCTTTTATGAGGTCTTTTATCCTTCTAGTGGACCCGGGGGATATCTGTCCCCCACAAGCCCCTGATCTTTGGATTGATTTTGAAATAATCGGCCCAAAGATCCTAGAGTCCAGCTTGCGGTTTTTGTTTGCAACGGAAATGTTCTCCGGGTGGTGTGGTAAAAACAATTTCTCGCTGTCTCCTTCTGCTTTGGACACTCAAAAACTGGTGCTCTGTCTCAAACTCGCGTCTGAGAGATCATCATTTCGCACTGTTGGACCCTGAACTTCATTGGATGCACCGAAGGTGCACCCAATGGGTGTAGCCCCCGAGCTTCGAGTGGATTTTTGAAAATAATCCGCTCGAAAGTCTTCATTTCGTGCCTTTTTGCTAAGAATTATCCTTTCTTTTTTGGAATGCCTTAGAGGTCAGCATTATGTCATTGATAATGTGCTTTTGAGGTCAGCATGCGTCTTGTTTTTGAGGCCGAGTTCATGATCTGCCCATATCTTGCTAGGTGGTGCAATTTATTTGATCTGCTACTGATTGGATGTTCGACAAGTGACCCTTGGCTAGTCTTTGTTATCACTTCTTGCTTCAATGCTTCTGTCAATTAGACTTGTACCTTGTTGGCTATATTTGGCTTTCCTTTGATCCTCGCTGATATCTCATTTTTGTCTTGAAGTATTCATTGCGTGTGTTGCACGGATGTGACAGTTTCTGAAAAAATATACTGATAATTCCTGGGCGTCCCCCCCAATGGGTGTGGGCAAGGGACGGCTTGGTACGCTGAGTGTTTTAGCCGGCTACTTCTGAGTAGTAATTTGATGTGACCGCGGGTGTAATCATATCGCCCGCATAGTTGACTGGAGTCCCAGTGGGTGTTGCGTTGCGTGAAACGGCGCCAGCCGCCTGACGTATCTTCAGACGGTTTGAAGTGTATATTGAATTTTTGCGACTGTTCAGTGACTGTGGTAGAAGGTGAGCGGTTGCCTTCTTCTTCTATAAATAGTGCCTTTGCCTCTCCGGTATTTTCACATCTCTTACTGCACTTCTACTGTTTGCTATCTTCTTCTTCTTTCTCTTCCACCATGGACAAGAACAAAAAGGGTAGTCGTTCTTCGCCTCGCTCTGGCGACAAACGCAAACGCGAGCCGACTCCTCCCTCGGAGGACTTTGGTGACTCGGAGTACTCGGAGGAGTTCTCCTTCGGGTCCTACGGTTCTCTGGCCCCTGCCTCTCCCCGGCGTCGTCTGATGATTCAGACAACTCTCAGGGGATTGCCGCGGAGGTCTGGATTTACATCCGGGCCGTCGAGCACGCTGGGCTCGAGGGCTCGGATGAGTCGGAGTACTCCTCGGACGAGGAGGACTCCTCGGACTCGTCCGAGGAGGACAGCGATGGCGACGACAGAGACGGTGACGGCGATGGTGGCGATAGCGGCGACGGCAGCGGCAAGGGCGGCGACGACGACGGCAAGGGCGGCAACGGCGGCGGTAAGAGCAGCGACGGCGGCGGCAAGAGCGGCGATGGCAGCGGCAGGGGCAGCAACTAGGCCAGTGGCTAAATGCCACTGGTTTTTAGATATTAGTATAGATTAGTAGTAGAAAAAATATTAGTGAAATAATGTAGTAGTAGTAGTAGTGTAGATTAGTTTGATGTAATGTAGTAGTAGCAGTAGGGAAGTATCGACTCATAATGAGTTGATTTGTAAGTTATGCAACTTCCCTTTCATGACGAATGGCATGATCTCTTTCCTGTGTTGATTTCTTTGCTCTTTGTAATGATGATATACCGGAAACAGTAGCCGACTCATTGTTCACGATATTAGCGCTTCTGAAATAGCGTTCGAATCATGGCGGGAACATGTTGGTGCTTTCAGAGTTAACGATCGGGCGATTATTGTTGATGTCGATGTCGTAGATGTAACAGCCGAGTGACTATCGGCGGTGTCAGCGTCTTAGGGGCAACAACCGAACGACTGACGGCAACATCAGCGTTTTAGAGGCAACGGTCGAGTGACTGAAAGTGACGTCGGCGTTTTAGAGGCAACGGCCGAGTGACTGACGGCAGCATCGGCGTTTTAGAGGCAACGGCCGAGCGACTGAAAGTGACGTCGGCGTTTTAGAGGCAACGACCGAGTGACTGAAAGTGACGTCAGCGTTTTAGAGGCAACAGCCGAGTGACTGAAAGTGACGTCGGCGTTTTAGAGGCAACGACCGAGTGATAGATGGCGGCATCGGCGTCTTAGAGGCAACGGCCGATTGACTGACGGCAGCATCGGCGTTTTAGAGGCAACGACCGAGTGACTGACGGCAGCATCGGCGTTTTAGAGGCAACGGCCGAGCGACTGAAAGTGACGTCGGCGTTTTAGAGGCAACGGCCGAGTGACTGAAACTGACGTCGGTGTTTTAGAGGCAACGGCCGAGTGACTGAAAGTGACGTCGGCGTTTTAGAGGCAACGGCCGAGTGATAGATGGCGGCATCGGCGTTTTAGAGGCAACGGTCGATTGACTGACGGCAGCATTGGTGTTTTAGAGGCAACGGCCGAGTGACTAACGGCATCATCGGCGTTTTAGAGGCAACGGCCGAGTGACTGACGGCAGCATCGGCGTTTTTTAGAAGCAACGGCCGAGTTAGAATGGGCCACGTCAGCTGTTCGGAGATAACGGCCGAGTGGTGACTAGGCAATTTTTGGAGGCGGCGCTCAGCCCGGGAAAAAAACCCTTATTCATTGCGCTGTCGCACGCCTTCCTTTCCGTGCCCTAGTTCTTGCTTTTCTGCATTCAGGCTCTCCTTGCTCTCGCCCGATACTGCCTCCGCTCCACCTGCCAGTGAGATTAAGATGGCGCCCAAGCGGAAGACGTCGAGTTCGTCTGTTGCCGTCATTCCTCCCATCGATCCCAACAGCCAATTGCCTTTCGCAGGTAACCACATGTCTGTTGTTTCTGAGGTCGAACTTCTCCATCTCGTGTCCATCGGAGTCCTTCCTTCGAAGGAGCTCTGTTCTTGGCGGATTTGCCATGGGGTCACTGTTCCAACAGAGGATACCCATGAATCCGTTATTTATGTTCCTTTTCTTCTTCGCGGTCTCGCTCTTCCTATTTCCCCCTTTTTCCACGGTCTGCTTGATTTCTATCGCTTGAATCTGACCCACTTGAACCCCAATTCCATTCTGCAAGTCTCCATCTTTGTTCATTTATGCGAGGCTTTTCTTGGCATTCTGCCACATTTTGGGCTATGGAAATATTTGTATCATTGTCGCCTCGGGATGGCCGGAGGGCAGCATCAACTGGTAGGGGGCGTGAGCTTGGAGATGCGCTGTGGGAGGAAAACTGATTATCTTGACATCCCACTCAAGGACAGTATTAAAGGGTGGCGCTTGGAGTGGTTTATCGTTGAGAATCACGGAAATTCTCTCCCCCCATGGTCAGGTAGACAGCCGGACGTTCGTACCCCCAGTTGGACCGAGTCTCCCACAGACCAAGAAGTGGCTGAAGCAGGGGCTCTGCTGGCTGAAGTTGGACTGCTGAAGGAGAGAGGTCTGACTGCAGAGGTTGTGGTTGCTGATTTTGTTTTCAAGAATATTCAGCCACTGAAAGACAGGGCATATCTGGCCTATCTGTACCGAGGCCTGGCCGACTCAACCCGGGTCACCAACAGAAGAATTCCCACATTGGATTTGGTGAGCCGGCTTGAGATGATACTTAGAGGCAAAGTATCAAATGTAGGTGCCCCTGTTGCATACTCGGCTTGGAACCTACCTCCTTCTAAAGCCTTCACCCTTTTTGTGTCAAATCCTCCTACTGGTGATGGCGGTTTGGGCCTTAGAGTGCGACCCTCTGTCGAAGAAATCAGTGCTTTGGTTGCTTCACTCAACGAAATTCCTGACGATGAAAAACAGGTCCAATTTGAAGTGCCTTTGGATCCTAGTGATGCGGAAATAAGTGCCATGCTTGATATGCTGGCTGAGGATTCTTCTGACGCTGCTCCTGTTGGGGCATTGGTGACGGTACCCATCCCTGAGACTGACAAGGCTTCCGATGCTCAGAAGTCTGTTGATACTCGTCCAAAACGTTCACGCCGAGTTGACCAAACCTCTTCTCCTACTGAGGGGGAGAAAAAGAAGAGAAAACATTTTTGTCGGGTATCTGGCTCGGATCAAGGTGTCGGTCCTTCTGCTCCTGTTGCTGAGGGAGTACCAGCGCCAGATTTCACTGAAGTTGACCCCAATGGGTGTGTTGTCCGTCTTGTCAATGATGATGGTGAAGAAGAAGGCGAAGCTCCTCTGATCCGGAAGAGCAGCTGTCGTCATGCTGCTAGCGGGGAAAGTAGCGGTGTTCCTTCTCCAGCCTTGTTTGCACTCATTGGTCTGCAAGAATTATCACTGGCGAACTTTGATCAGACCCTTGAGGACATAATTCCCGAAGATCTGCTATCAGAGCCAGCGGATGGTGGTGCCCCGAATGTTTGTGTTGATGTGCTTGACACCGGGTTAGAGTCTTCCCGAGCAGCGTCCCACACCTCATCGACCTTGGAGCGCGGTCTTGAGGGTCAGGAGGCTGGTTTGGATTTCCCTGCTCCCATGGAAGTGACCGAGGGACCTTCAGCCTTGGAGGTGGCTGCTGCAGAGAACTCGGCTCTTAATGATGGTGCTGGCCTTTACCTAGCCCCCGAGGGTGTTGCCGGGGATGATCCGGCTCAGATGGGTAGCGCCAGCTACGACCCAGCCCCTGAGGGTGTCCGAGCGGGTTCTCCCTCTTGCACTTCCATGGATGTTCACGTAGGGTCTTCTCCTCCGCGCTCTAGTTGCATGGTAGCGGCCTAAACCTTTGATCAAGAGGTCGCTTTAGAAGCCAGCGTTCCTGGTGACAAGGTCTTGGGTTCTGCTGATGATCTTGGGTTGGTTCCTGCTGAAACATTGCAAGCTGCTCCAGGCAGTGATCCTTCGCCGAGCTCTCGGTTGATCTCTCATGATTTGGGAGTCGCTTCTTTCTTTTCCAACTTCCAGGTATTTTCATCTCTTTCGGTCTAATTTTTACCCATGCAGGTAGTTATTCTCATGCTTGTCTGCTTTTTGATGCCAGGCGCTGGTCGATGAAATGTCTGGTCGGCTGAGATCACAGGGTGCTTCCGTCCCAGAGGGAGCTTTGTTTTTGGCGCGTTGGAACCCGGTGCTGCTTCAGCGGCGTGTTTCTGAGTTAGAGGCAACGAATGCTGGTCCGTGCCTTTTTGCTTTTTTGCAACTTCCTTATCGGGCTGCTTCTAATTTTAACATATTAGCTCGACTATTTCTTGATAGACATAACTCGGCGGTATTCTGCTCTTGAGGAAAGGTATTCCCAAGATCAAGCTGAGCTGGTCCGGCGATGTTCTGATCTTGAGGAAAAGTATTCCCAAAGTCAGACAGAACTAGCCCAGGCATCTGCTTCTCTGAATGACGCCAACATGTTGAACTCTACTCTTCGCTCGCAGCTCGACTCTGAAAAGGTGGCCTAGCAAAACAGGGCTTTGTCTTGCGGTGTTCCTGTTGCTTTTTTGACATTTGAAGAAGCTGACTTTTGCTTGCAGGAGGAAAAATGCGCCCTTGCTACTTCTCGCGACAATCTTGATAGGTTGTACCGTGACTCCAGCAACTCATTGACCATATTGGAGAGAAGTCACCGCTTCACCATGGAGGAGTTGGATAATCTTCGCTATAAGCTACAAGAATCCTTGGATGATATGATTCGCCTCAGGGAGTTGATATCAGCCAAAGACGTTGTCATCAAGAATCTTCGTGCTTCCAAGAAATCTGTCGCCCAGGAACTAGAGGCCGCTCAGCTAGCTGTTAAGGTTGCTGAAGAGGCTTCTGCCACTCTGAGGGCCCAGCGCGATAAAGCTATGGATAAAGCTATTCGCGCGGGGCGGATTCTGATGAGGAGGCCTGGTGTGGTTGTCCCTGACGACATTGTGGCAGATGTGAATGCTGCTCCCGATTCCTCGAGTCGCCCTTCTTCATTAGCTGCTCCTGAGAAGAGTATTGCCAAATAGAGAAACATTGCATGCTTCGGGCACATGGTTAACGTGCTCGAAGGTTTTGTTAGAAGACACCCTTTAATGCTGAATGCTACTATTTTTCTCCTGTTGCTATAGAGTTTCAACGATATCTACATTTGTAGAAATAAAACATAGCGTAGTGATTTCGAGACTTTTTTATGGGACATAGAGGTCACCCCTATTTGAGTGATCATAGACATGTGGAACCGTCTTAAGTCGTTGCCGACTTAAGCCGGTTGCTCCGTTAGCAGGGCATAGTGGTCACCCCGAGTTAAGTAAGCGCGAGCATGTTGCACCGGTTTAAGTCATTGCCGAGTTAAGCCGATTGCTCCGTTAGCAGGGCATAGTGGTCACCCCGAGTTAAGTAAGCGCGAGCATGTTGCACCGGTTTAAGTCGTTCCCGACTTAAGCCGATTGCTCCGTTAGCAGGGCATAGTGGTCACCCCGAGTTAAGTAAGCGCGAGCATGTTGCACCGGTTTAAGTCGTTGCTGACTTAAGCCGATTGCTCCGTTAGCAGGGCATAGTGGTCACCCCGAGTTAAGTAAGCGTGAGCATGTTGCACCGTTTTAAGTCGTCGCCGACTTAAGTCGATTGCTCCGTTAGCAGGGCATAGTGGTCACCCCGAGTTAAGTAAGCGCGAGCATGTTGCACCGGGTTAAGTCGTTGCCGACTTAAGCCGATTGCTCCGTTAGCAGGGCATAGTGGTCACCCCGAGTTAAGTAAGCGTGAGCATGTTGCACCGTTTTAAGTCGTTGCCGACTTAAGCCGATTGCTCCGTTAGCAGGGCATAGTGGTCACCCCGAGTTAAGTGAGAATGTAAGCCGATCATGAACAAAACTGAGTATCCTTGAAGCCTTTTTTATTGATGACATGTTTCTCATTTTACAGAGTACATTATCGTCCCGACAGCTTTTGAAATATAGCTAGGGATAAAACTTCCTGAGGTGTTCTATATTCCATGAGTTCCCGATTTCCGTGCCATCCATCTGAGTGAGACGATATGATCCTAGCCGAGTGACTTCTGCTACTATAAATGGTCCTTCCCATAAAGGTGACAACTTGTGTCGTCCCTCCCCTGTTAAAATTCGGCGGAGGACGAGATCTCCCACTGCGAAGGATCGGCATCGCAGGACCTTGTCATGGTAACGTCTCAGAGTTTGCTGGTACCGTGCTGATTGGATTACCATGTTCAGCCGCTCTTCTTTGAGCACATCGACATCTTCTAGCCTAGTAGCCTTGGCTTCTGCTATGGTTTCAAAAATCAGCCTCGGTGCTCCAAACTTGAGGTCAGTGGGCAGTACAGCCTCTGAACCATAGACCATGAAGAAAGGGGTGTTTCCATGCAGAGCTCGGCTAGGTTGAGTTCTTAAGCTCCAAACGACGTAGGGCAACTCTCTTATCCATTTCCCTGCAAACTTCTCATTCTTATCGAAGACTTTTTTTCCTAAGGGCTTCTAATATCATCCCATTAGCTCTTTCAACCTGTCCGTTGGCTCTTGGGTGTGCCACCAAAGCATATTTGATTTGAATGCTCTTCTGCTCATAGAAATCAAAGAATTCTGAGCTTGTGAAGTTGGACCCCAAGTCGGTTATGATACTATTCAGTATGCCAAATCTGAATATTATGTCTTGTATGAATTCCACGGCCTTAGCTGAGGTTAAAGAAGCGATGGGTTTGAATTCTATCCATTTAGTGAATTTGTCGATAGCCACCAGCACATGAGTGTATCCTCCCTGAGCTTTCTTGAAAGGTCCAATCATATCTTGTCCCCAGCATGCAAACGGCCAATTTACTGGTATGGTCTGCAGTTGCTGTGCTGGTAGATGTTGTTGCTTCGACAGGTATTGGCAAGCTTCGCACCGCTGAACTAACTCAGCTGCATCATTTTTCGCCATTGGCCAATAAAAACCTGACCTGAAGATCTTCCCGACTAGGGTTCTGGATGCTGCATGTACTCCACATTGCCTAGCATGGATCTCATCTAGAAGTTGCTTCCCGGTAGACGAGAGAATGCATTTCATGAGGACGCCCGATGCACCTCTCCTATATAGTGCTTCCCCAATGAGTGTGTAGTGAGCTGACTGCCTGGTGATGCGATCGGCTGTATTCTTGTCATCTGGTTCCTCTTCGTTCTTTATATATCTGATGATCGGCCTTCTCCAGTCGTCAGAATCTGACTCTAGTCGGCTCACGATATTACATTCTTCTACCTGGTCCATTGAAATGCTTGGATGTGGTTCTCTTGTATGAAGACCCCAGGTGGGACCTGAGCCCGACCGGATCCTAATTTGGACAATACATCGGCTGCCGTGTTTCGATCCCTTTCTATATGGTGAAATTCCAGGCCTTCGAATTTATCTTCCAGTCTCCGAACGGCGGTGCAGTATTTTCCCATGGAATCATTCGAGCAATCTCATTCTTTGTTTATCTGACTTATGACCACCATAGAATCTCCGTATACCATCAGTCTCTTGATGCCCAGTGATATAGCAATATTTAGCCCGTGGATCAGAGCTTCGTACTCAGCTGCGTTGTTGGAGGCCGGGAATAACAGCTGGAGGGCATATTTGAGATGCTCGCCTCTAGGTGCGGTAAAGAGAATCCCCGCGCCTGCTCCCTGCAGCTTTAACGAGCCATCGAAGTACATTCGCCATACCTCTGCGATCTCTAGATTATCTGGTACTTGCTGTTCAGTCCATTCTGATATGAAGTCAACCAACACTTGAGTCTTGATGGCAGTGTGAGGCCGAAATTCGATGTCATGAGATCCCAGTTCGCAGGCCCACTTGGCAATTCGACCAATGGCTTCCTTGTTATGAAGAATTTCCCCTATCGGAAAACCGGTGACTACTATGACTTTGTGGTCATCAAAGTAGTGGCGTAGCTTGCGGGCAGTTAGAAGTACTGCGTATAATAGCTTTTGAACTTGAGGATATTTTCTCTTTGAGGGACCTAGGACTTCACTGATGAAATAAACAGGGTGTTGCATCGGATGAGCATGTCCTTCTTCTGTTCGCTCGACTACCAACGCGGTGCTTACCACGTGAGTCGTGCAAGAGATATACAACAGCAAGTCTTCGACTGGTTGAGTCGGCGTGGCTCGCCGTGGCGGTTTCAGCACTGGTGGTGTTGTCAGGAATTTCTTCAACGCATCTAGAGCTTCTTGTGCTTCTGAAGTCCACTGAAACTTGTCCACCTTTTTGAGTAGCTTATAAAATGGTAAGCCTTTTTCTCCCAGTCTGGATATGAATCTGCTCAGGGCTGCCATGCATCCGGTGAGTCTTTGCACTTTCTTCTGCGACCGTGGTGCTTCCATCTTCATAATAGCTTTGATCTTATCTGGATTAGCTTTGATTCCCCGGTGGCTGACAATGAATCCGAGTAGCTTTCCTGCTGGCACCCCAAAGACACATTTTTCGGGATTAAGCTTCCATCGGTATCGCCGTAGACTATTGAAAACCAGCTGTAAGTCTTCGATGAAATTCTCTGAGTTCTTGGTTTTGATCACCACATCATCTACATAAGCCTCCACACGCTTGCCCCAGTGATCAGCTAAGCATGTTTGAATGGCTCTCTGATAAGTCGCTCCAGCGTTTTTGAGGCCAAACAGCATGGAGGTATAGCAGAAAGCGCCGAATGGAGTGATGAACGCTGTTTTTTCCTCATCTTCTTTTGCCAAGCTAATCTGATGGTATCCAGAGTAGCAATCCAGGAAAGACAACACAGAACATCCGGCGGTAGAATCTACTACCTGATCTATCCTAGGGAGCCCAAAGGGATCCTTTGGATAGTGTTTGTTGAGATCTGTATAGTCGACGCACATGCGCCAATCCACCTTATTCTTTTTGAGTACAAGAACAGGGTTAGATAACCACTCGGGATGTAAGAGTTCTCTAATAAACCCAGCCGCGACCAAGCGAGCCAGCTCAGCGCGAATGGCTTCTCTCTTGTCAGGCGTGAAACAACGTAACTTTTGCCGAATCGGCCTCGCTTGGGGGTAGACCTTCAGTTTGTGCTCGGCCAGTTCTCTCGGGACTCCCGGCATATCCAGGGGCTGCCATGCGAATACGTCTCGGTTATCTTACAGAAACTGGACGAGCGCGCCTTCCTATTTGTCATCTAGGCTGGAGCTGATGATGGCAGTCTTGCGTTCATTAGCGAACCCGAGGTTGATCCTTTTAGTTTCTTCGGTCGGCCACATAGAGGTCACGGCTTGAGCTTCATTCGCAGGTATTGCATGATCTTCCTCGGGCTTAGAGTTTGCTTGTGCCGAAGAAGTCACTGACGGTTTGGTGATGAGGACCGTCTGGATGGCCACTCGGAAACATTCTGCGGCGCCTTGGAAGTCAGCACGCACAGTTATGATCCCTTGTGGTCCTGGCATCTTCAGTATCATGTAAGTGTAATGTGGAATTGCCATGAATTTGGCCAACCCTGACCTCCCGATGATGGCGTTGTACCCACAGTCGAAGTTTGCCACTTCGAACCTCAGGAACTCGGTTCTGTAGTTTTCTGGAGTTCCGAAGGTGACCGACATGTAGATGTGGCCCAGTGGGTATTCTCCTTCAGTCGGCACGATACAAAAAAATGGAGTGTCTGACTCGTGGAGCTCTTTGAGGCGAACTCCCAAGCCTCGGAGTGTCCGGGGGAAGGTGATGTTGATGCTGCTCCCCCCGTCCACTAATACTTTCTTTACCCTGCTCTCTTGGATCATCGGATCGACGAGGAGCGGGTATTTGCCTGGGTGGTCGAAGTTGAGCCATTGATCCGAGTGAAGGTGATCGGGTGCTCCGACCACCGGTACGGAGCGGGGGGTCCAGTGGTCGCCACCAATATCTGGCGATCGTTGAGCTTTTGTTGCCTTTTATTTTCTTGTGATCCGTGTCCGCCTAAGATGACGTTGACCTCCCTATCGACACGCGGGAAGGCTCCACCTCCTCCCTCCTCCTGTTGCTGAGGCGGTCGCGGTTCTGCCTGCCCTCCATGCGGCGGAGGAGGAGGTAGAGGTTGGAAAGGCCGGGCGTGTCCGACGGAGTGCTTGAAATCTCTGCAGTTCCGAAGGGTGTGGCGCATGTCCTTGTGGTACGGGCACTGAGCGTCGAGGATGTCGTCCAGCGTGCGTTCGCCTCCACGTGGTCCTCCCCAGGCGCGAGAGGCAGGTGGTCCAGCAGCGTGTACTTCTTCGCGAGGCCTCTTCTCCCAGTGTTTGTTGGGTTGCTGGTTTGTATCGCGCCGCGGTGCCGTTGGTGTAGGCTTTGCTCCTCCGATGAGGTCTTGAGCTCGCTCGTCGGCAGTGATGTAGAGGTCGGCTTCCCGGAACAGTTGCTCGGAGGTAGTCGGTGCCTTCTGTAGTATGGCTCGAACGAAAACCGAGTCATTGGATCCTCTGTAGAAGTCCTCAATTACGGTCGCCTCCGTAACCTCGGGGATACGATTTCTCATGGTCTGGAACCTTTTGAGGTACAACCAGAGAGTTTCGTCCCCCTGGCGCTTGATGGATTTGAGGTCCCATGGTTGCGCGGGTTTGTCGAAGAGGGACTGAAAGTTGGCGGTGAAGCGTCGGCTGAAGTCACTCCAGTCATCGATGCAATGTCGAGGTAGATGTCGCAGCCACTGCAGCGCATCTTGCCCGAGGACGATGGGTAAATATGCGGTCATCACGTCTTCGGACGCCCCGGTGGCTCGAGCAGCGGTGGTGTAGACGGCCAACCAACCTCCTGGATCCTGCTTAGGTTCATATTTGTCGACATTGGATACCTTGAAGTTAGGAGGACACTGAATGGCCCTAAGGCGTGGAGTAAGAGCAGACACTCCACACGTGTCTTCTTGCCGTTGGGGGCGATGCCCGTCCCAGGGAGGGGAGTAGTTTTCGTGGTGCCTCGACCGTCCCCGGGTGGTTCCGCCAGTCGAGGCCGTTGCTGACTCGGCTCTAGCGGCTTGACTTCGAGCTGGGATGTCGTGGTCCCTATCGTATTCTTCTCGGCGGCGGATCTCGTTCTCATGTCGCCGCTCACGCGAGGCGTTGATGGAGCTTCGCGCGTCCCGGCGGCTGTTGATGGTGTGTCGTAAGTCGTTCGGCGGGTGGGTGAGAGGTAGAAGATGGTTGGCGGCTTGAGTGAACAGTCGTCGATAGCCCTCAGCGTCGGGAGTTCGAGGGAGTCCCTCAGCTATCCGAGCCAGTACTCCTCCAACTTCACTCGGCGTGTTCATGGCTCGGGCGAAGTCGGGGTTCAGGTTACGTCCGAAGAGTGGATTTTCCTGACGTTGCCTTGCCTCCTGCTTGGCTTGTTCCTGAGCTCGCCGGCGATCACGCCGTCGGGAGTTCTTTCGTTCTCTGAAGACGCGTTCCTCCGGAGTTTCTCCTATTTCTGAGGCTTCGTCTCGCGAGACAGGTTGCTTCGGGTTCCGCTCCCCAGCCTCATGGTGTCGCCGGATATTTCGGTGTCGGTTCCTCCGTCGGCGGGAGTCTCGTTGAGGAGGTTCTTCTCTGGGCGCGGATGGCTCGTCATCAGAGACGGGTGGTGATTCCGCTCTCCCGATGAAGAGGACGTCGGGGTAGAATGGTGCGGTGGTCGCGGCGATCTTCTTTCCGTTCTCCTTTGAAGGTGGAGGAACGGAAAGAACAACTTGCCTTCCCTTGGCCTTGTTTGTTTCTCTTTTCCTTGCGATTCGTGTCCATTCTCTTGTTGGAGAGGTAGATAGTGGAGTTCTTCGAGTTTGTGGGCTCCCGATCCCTGGCTTGCTGAAGACGATCTTTTTTCGGGGCGCTGGAGGTCGCGCTTTTTCCTGCTTTACTCCGATATTCTCGGAGCTTGGAGGAGACTTCTTTCTTGGTGGATCCGCAATGCGGTGCAGAGTTCCTTCTTTGTCTGCTATGGATGAGATAGTCCCGAAACAGAACACGGATTCGGGGCGGAAGACGATCTTGTGGTGGAATGTGACGGCCATTGAGCTAGCTTAGATCGGTGACACACCCCCCCTACCTGGCGCACCAGCTGTCGGTGTTTTGGGTCCGACCGCACACCCGGGGTTGCCCCTCAAGGTGTTTTAAGGAGTAGGACGGTGTTACCGACTGTAGCTTGATGGTTCGTGCTGGGTGCACAAGAAATAGTAGACAATGGTGTACAGGTTCGGGCCGCTTAGAGATGTGTAACACCCTACGTCCTGGCGAGAATGCTTTTAGGTGTGGATACAAAGGAACTCTTGTGTGTTGGAGCGTAAGAAGCTAAGGTGGATGGCTAGATGATTGGTAGGTGATCTGAAGGGGTGCCTCCTAGGCCTTATATATCCAACCGTGAGGCAATACATGTGGGTATGATAACAATGCGCACCTAAAGAATAATGAACCGATCGAGTCTATCTTCCTATAGTTTTGCCGACTTATCCTCGCTTGGCTCCACTGCGTAGGGCTCTAGCGCGGGAAAGTCGGCTCTCTGTTGTGATCATTCATTTGAAGTCATTAGGTTGTCTGGGCTGATCTGATCCGGCCCTATGCCAATCTGCTCCTTCGGTTGTCCCTCCCCTGGTCCCCAAAAGGATGACCTCACAATTTGTTGGGCCCTTAGGCCTTTTATGAGGTCTTTTATCCTTCTAGTGGACCCGGGGGATATCTGTCCCCCACAGCGCCTCCCTGCTGCTCGTTGCTTTGAGAGCAACGGTTTGAGGCTCGTAGATGGGCATTGGGCCATTCAATGCCTCATCAACGTATCTTGCTTCCTTGATCATCATACGCCCGCTTACAAACTTTCCGAGTATTTCCTCGGGCGTCATCTTTGTGTACCTAGGATTCTCATGGATTGAGTTCACAAGATTAGGATCAAGAACAATGAAGGACCTGAGCATAAGCCGGACGACGTCGTGGTCCATCCATCTCGTGCTTCCACAGCTCCTGATCTTGTTGACCAGGGTCTTGAGCCTGTTGTACGTTTGAGTTGGCTCCTCTCCCCTGATCATTGTGAACCTCCCCAGTTCGCCTTCCACCATCTCCATCTTGGTGATCATGGTGGCATCGTTCCCCTCATGAGAAATCTTGAGGGTGTCCCAGATTTTCTTGGCGTTGTTTAAGCCGCTCACCTTATTGTACTCGTCCCTGCACAAGGATGCTAGCAAAACAGTGGTAGCTTGTGCATTTTTATGGATTTGCTCATTAATGAAAACGGGGTTTTCAGTACTATCAAAAAGCATTCCGTTTTCAACAATCTCCCAAATACTTGGATGGAGAGAGAATAGGTGACTATGCATTTTGTGACTCCAAAATGGGTAGTCTTCTCCATCAAAGTGCGGAGGTTTCCCAAGTGGAATTGAAAGTAAATGAGCATTGGAATTAAACGGAATACGAGAATAATCAAAAGAAAAATTCGAATTAATCATTTTCTTTTTCTCGTCATATTCATCGTCTCTTGGGGAAGAAGAAGATTCGTCGCTGTCGTAGTAGACTATCTTCTTGATGCGCCTCTTCTTCTTCTCGTCCTTCTTCTTATGACTCGAGCCAGAGTCCGAGGGCTTATCATCTCTTGGCTCGTTGACGATGGACTCCTTTGTCTTGTCATTGACCGCCATCCCCTTTCCCTTAGGATCCATCTCTTCGGGCGATTAATCCCTTGCGTGAAGAGAACGGCTCCGATACCAATTGAGAGCACCTAGAGGGGGGCGAATAGGTGATCCTATAAAAAATCAAATACTTGTAGCCACAAAGCTTGGTTAAGTGTTAGCTCAATAGAATTAAGTGGCTAAGGAACAAGCTCTTGTGAAACACAATGATCACGAAGAAAACAAGCACAAGAGACACGGTGATTTATCCCATGGTTCGGCCAAGTGCAATACTTGCCTACTCCACGTTGTGGCGTCCCAATGGACGAGGGTTGCACTCAACCCCTTTCAAGTGATCTAATGATCAACTTGAATACCATGGTGTTTTCTTTTCTTTTACTATCTCCTGTTCGTGAGGAATCTCCACAACTTGGAGCTTCTCGCCCTTACAATTGATGATCATAAAGAAGCACGGAAGTAAGGGAGGGGAGAGCAACACACACAAGACTCAAAGCACGAGCACAAATACACACACAAGTCACAACTTGAGCTCACAACACAATATGAGGAGTTCTCTACTCAACTAGAGCTCAAGTCACTATCACTAAGAATCAAATGCGCGAGAATGGAGTCTTGGTGCTTAGAGATGATCAAAGAATGCTTGGGTGACTCCTCCATGCGCCTAGGGGTCCCTTTTATAGCTCCAGCCTCCAAGGCAGCTAGGAGCCGTTGGAAGCAATCTGGGAAGGCAATTCTTGCCTTCTGTCGGATGGCGCACCGGACAGTCTGGTGCACCACCGGACAGGCACTGTTCATGGTCCGGTGCAGATCGCCTTCCTAAAATGGCACAACCGACCGTTGCAGAAATGTAGCCGTTGGTGCACCAGACACTGTCCGGTGCACACCGGACAGTCCGGTGCCACTTTCCGACCGTTGGAGCGGGCCACGCGTCACCCGCGGATTTGGCGGTCGACCGTTGCGCTGGCGGCCGTTGGCTCACCGGACAGTCCGATAAATTATAGCCGTACGCCGCCGACGAATTCCCGAGAGTGGCCAGTTCGCCAGAAGCCAGCATGGCGCACCGGACAGTCCGGTGTGCCAGACTGCGCTGAGTCTTGGCTACTCTAGCTAAGATCTTTTCTTCTTCTCTTTTCTCTGATTCCAGCACTTAGACAAATATTTTAGTACATAAAAACCAATGTACTAAGTCTAGAATCATACCTTAGTGTTGATTTGCACTTCATCCATCATTTGGCACATAATTACTCACTCAATTTGTGTTGGGCACTTAATCACCAAAACACTTTGGAAATGGCCCAAGGGCACATTTCCCTTTCAAGAAGAAAAAGAAGAAGGACCGCGACTTCTAGAGATCGCGGTCCACCGCTCTAGTCGTCGCAACCGCGACCGAGGGCCGGGGCGACCGCAACAAACGCCCACGACCGCAGAGGGGTAACAGCGGTCTATGCCCTATGCACCCCAACGGTCGCCACAACGCCGTGGAGTGTCGCGAGTTCATTGATCTCGTGAAACGTATCAGCGAGCGGTGCGAGCAGTCCTCCAAGGATGGCTCCCCACCTCGTCGCCGACCTGGCAAAGAAAAGGTCGACGACGGCGAGGTGGCCGTAGCTGAACGGGACCTCGGGTATCAGTCACCCAAGGGGGGCCTGAAGGATGTCTTCGCCGGAGGTTCCTACTCCGATGGGGACAACTAGACGGACCCCCAGAGGGACCCTGTGCTCCCCGGTCTACGAGGCCTAAGCCTACCTTCCCCCGGAAACCCTTCTGGACTCCCCACAGGTCCAGGCTTCTAACAAGTCCATGCAGAAATGGCTATAGTACGAGGACGAGGACTCTGTCATCAAAAGCAGATGGGAACCCAGGGTCGGGACCTAGTCCTACGGCAAGTACCAAACCTAGAAGGGCTCCGCAATGCTCCCCCAGCTAGGAAGGATCCTTCAAGGTGACGGGAATACGCCGACCCGAGGGTGACTATCTTGCTATGACTGAAGGAGTACCTCTTCCTGACCACTGGAGCATCTCTGTAAGTTCTATCCATAGGACCAAGTCTGAGGGGTCGAATTTTCTCCCTTTTGTAACTAGGTAGCGCACACGTGTACGCCAACCCGGTGAGGTCCGCCCTTGTAAGCCCAGCCTGTTGGTCTGCACCCATGCATGACAGGTTATAAAGAAAAGATTTACCCCCTCAGATATGCCTCTATGATAGTTTTATCCTACTGCTCCATGGTTTTACCTTGCAGTTTTCTGGATGTTATTTTATCTAACCCACCCGAACAGTTCCAATCCCATCATACATGATGACATCCGAATTTAACAGCCAGGCTTGCAGTTTAGGACCTCTCTGCAAAAGCAGGAGGGCCTGACAGCCTGGGGGCGGCTCTAAAGAGCGGGAGCCCATTCCATGGGGTGGTCCGGAGCCTGTGTGGCCGCTTAGCCTGGTCCCGTACCCGAAATCCTGTACACTCCACCATTCTGTGACGGGTACCCTAGTATTTGGAGCTATAAGTCTTGTGGGTCCAGGAACCTAGGGTCTGGAACTAGAGAATGGACACTTGTCTCCTAGGGAGGTGCAGAGCCATGTAGCCGCTCAGCCTGGTTCCGTACCGTGGGCCTGCACGCTCCACCACTCTGCGACGGGTGTCCTAGTACCTAGAACCACCATCCAGGGGGGCCCAACACACAACTTGGCTTCCCAGACTAGACCCTACGGGTCCCGAGCATGTATCAAAGAATGGCTAGTGTCAGGTGGCGGGTCCTGCGGGTGTACTACTAATGCTCCCAAGCCGAAGCTGTGTATAGGCCCAGGTCCCAGTCGAGGCTACCTCCTATGGGCCATTGCCAACTCTTTCTTAGGTATGCTGGTCTGCAGCCTCGACAAATCGAGCCTACATCCCAGGGAGGCCAAGTACCAAGGAGGAATCGGTTACGCCACACACAACAGGGACAAGTGGTACACAGATAATTGCTAATACTGCTTGATAAATAGTACTCAAAAGTACCTTACAAAAAGCAAAAGTATTACATCCGCCTTCAAGCGGAATCCTAGTTCCATCTCTACTCTGCAGGTATAAACTACCAGACGCCAGTGGAGTCACGTTGGAAGTTCGCGGCCGCTGTCCCTGCGGAATCCTCCAAGACGATGTGACAGCGGTGATGGCCGCCTCAATGCGCGTGCCATTGTGAAGAGGTCCTCGCCCCCGTCCTCCTACGGGGGCGACAATGAGGCCATTAAAGCCAAAGAGTTGGAGGCTCGGCCGCAGGTGGCGCTGGTGGTCTCACCAGCGGAGGCAACCACCTCTGCATTGGGAAGCCTCACCAGCGGCAGCGACCACCTCTGCAATGGGTAGCCCCCGCCAGCGGAGGCAACCACCTCAGCCTCACCAGCGGCAGCAACCACCTCTGCAATGGGCAACCCCCGCCAGCAGAGGCGACCACCTCAGCACCGACAACAGCGGCCACCTCTGCATCGGTGGCTTACCGGCGACGACGGACGCCTCAGCGCGTGCAGAAAGGTCCTCGCCCCCGTCCTCCTACGGGAGTGACGACAAGACCATCCAAGAGCGTGGCCGCCACCTCCATGGCGTACGACGTCTTGTATAACCCCCCCCCCGGGCGGCGTCGGAACAGCGTGGCCGGTGGCGTAGGGGACGCTACGGGTGCGGCAGACCTGCGCATGGCGCGACCGTCGCCCGTGCGGTGGACAGACAGCCATGCCCCACTTGACGGTGGGAGGCAGCATTGGAGGTGGCACCAAAGCCATCCAGGCCAAGGAGCCAGACACGCGGCAGCTAACGGCGCCTGCAGCCGGCCGACCCCGCGTAGCCGAGGTTTGCCTCCTCCGCAAGGCTGGTGAACATCCTTCTCCTCTAAATGCTAGAGGAAGAAGCGGGTCACCAGCCCATGTGGAGGGTAGGGCCTCGACTCGGCTCGCCTTCCACCCCAGCGAGGATGATGAACACCCTTGAAGCTAAGGGTAGGGGGAGGCTGCAGCCCGACTCACTTCTCTCCACCATGAGGCTGGTGGTCATCCTTGTAGATGACCACTGGCGGGAGACTGCAGCCGGGCTGCATGATGAAAATCCTTGAAGCTGAGCGATGGAAGAAGAGCGCCAACCCCCACGAGGTCGCGCCCCTCCAACAGCAGCAAGAAGAAGACAAGATCAGAAGCAGCACCGTGCAGGAAACGAAGAGCGAGCTCCCCGGTGGTGAGACCGCTGGGGGGTGACCCTGACGCGGATCCCCCCAACAAACACTGGCGCGCCCCATCTAGAGGCTCGGAAGGTGGAAGGGCGCGGTGAATGCAAGAAAAGCGAGGCATGGCTACTGCCCGGGGGTGAACTCCTTTTTAAAGGCAGATTTCCCCGCTCGTGCCCCGAAGCGTCACGGGCAGGTCTCCCCCAACGCACACCAAGGCACCCAGCCTATGGCACGGGGGGCCGACCCTGCGTAACTCACGCAAGGAGCATGCAACCGCCCTACGGTTATACGCCCTTCCATCTCCACTGCGACCAGCAGTCAAGAAGGCGAACCGTCGCACAAGGAGCATGCAACCGCCCCGCGGTTGCGCACCCCCTAGGCTTCGCTGCAACTGGTGGTTCAACCTCTAGCATGGGGGCCCAGGCCCACATGTCATACACTCGGTGCGCCGGTTCCTGGGTACAGGAAAGTTGCACCGCCGCTCGCGCCAATACCACGGCTCCTCGAGACCGTCGCAGAAGACTAAGAAGATAAATTTTCAAAAACCAATGCAGCGACTCGAGGCACCCCGCGCATGGCCCAACAAAGGCATTAAGTACGAAGGTCACGGGCCAGTTAGCCGTGGAAACAGGCGTGGCAGTCGGCGTGACCATAGGCGGGCCGACAGTAACTACATCAACGGGCGCGCAGGAGCAGCGAGCCGATCGCCAATCAAACTCTGGCCCCACCTGCAGGCTCACATCCTCCCCTGAGGTGGGCCCGGGGGCCACTGTCGGTACCCTATATTAGGGGTACCCCTTACTACGGTATGAAGGCACGATGTCTGTACGGCTACCCATAGCCGCGCGGAGAACAGCCTCAGGGGTATCTTATGGGCCGTTAAGGTGGCATTCTCGGAGACAACGCCATCGGGCTCAAAAGACACCGGACCCCTGTGCGCACGACCCAGACCCCCGAAGTAAAGTAGCCTAAAGCCATTGGATAGGGTTCGGACCCCACCAAGTGAGCTCCGGACCGCCCATAACAAGGTCCTGGGAAAAGGAGTGTCATAACCTAGGCCTGGGTCCGGGACTGACGCGTGTCCTGGCTCTATCCGTAGCACCTCCACCCCCCGCTCGGCCATGGGTCTAATGCAGCCACATGGCTTATTGTCCGTGACGTAGGCCAGCGGGCGGAGCGTGACGTAAGGGCTCTGAGCCATGCAGCCTCCGCATTTATTGCGAAGAGGACACGCCGCCTGTCCACCCTTCTGACAGATGATGTGCCCCCACAGCATTTATTGCGTCCTGTCTATTTCGCTGGCAGGCGGCGCCAAGGTCACCCTGCAGACTGCGCACCTGTCCAATCCGTTGTCGAAACAGTGTGCCCGCGCTGCGCGGTGCACTGTACTCATCCCTTATACGAGAAGCTTCCCCCTGCGCGACGAGGCTACGCAGATCTCGGGTGTCAGGGCGCACGGAGATTACACGGGCATGACAAGCAGTAGATCCATCCTTCCATTTGTCTCTGAGCCCATATGTCGGGGCTCAGAACCCTTGTACATGCCCCCTTTGAACTATAAAAGGAGAGGCATGCAACGTGAGAGGACTTAGACACAAGTCATTCAGGCTTACACACAACTCAAGCTTCCACAGCAATCCAACACACAGTGGAGTAGGGTATTATGCTCCGGCGGCCCGAACCACTCTAAATTCTCGCGTGTTCATGTGCTTGATGATCGCTTAGCAAGACAGGCAAAACGCTTAAGCCCCTTCCTCATCTTAGGATTTAGAGCGGGTGCACTCCGCCGGGTGGCCAGAGAATTCCCTCTCCGACAAATACCATTTTTGTATTCATTGTTTTTAATTTTTTGAGTGACTTACCGTTCAAATATGAATTATCCGAAGAAATTCAATTAAACGTAATAAATCTAATAGTTATTGTAAATAATTTGATAATTGTGCCAAAACTGAACATATAAGTCTATATATTGTAGGAACACACAAGAAAAAGTTTAGGGAAAAAAGAAAAAAACCAAATATGCTTTATGGAGTGCTAAGGAAAGACATTCGACAAAGTCTTGCTTTTGTCGAATGTCTGCCAGAGTACACTCGGCAAAGAAGTTAATTTGTCAAGTGTCAATTCCTGATACTCGGTATAGTTAACTGCCGTCAACTATAGACGACTGTCGATGGTTCTTTATCGAGTGCCATGTTTTGTGACACTTAGCAAAATGCTCATTTACCGAGAGTCTGTCTATATAGATTGTTTTGCGCTCGATAAAGGAGTTATATATCGAGTGTCTTAGTTCACCAAAAATGACACTGAACAAAGTTTGTTTTGCTAGATGACTGATAAGGCCCTGTTTGGGAACAAAGTTTTTGAAAACCACAGTTTTTGAAATACTATACTATACTTTAGTTATGACAATATCGTAGTTTAGAATACCGCAGTTTTGAAAACTGAGGTCCAGAGCTAAGTTTAGAATGCCTTAAAACAACTATAGTATTTGCAATACTTTAGTTTTGAAAACAGAGATTTTACCAAGCTTGTCAAACACCATTATGTATATAATACTGCAGTATTTGAGAATACTGCAGTATTCTTCCAAAACTGCAGAAAAACTTTGTTCCCAAACACCCCCTAAATTATCTTTGGAAAAAAGACGTGGACACTCGAAAAAGAGCTAGATTTTGATAGCGTCGGCCGTGTGTTGTGTCAGCCCGCCTTACCTTATACCACCAATCCCGGGCGACAAATGGATCGATCGGACCGGAGGTTGCTTGGTGACGTGTCGCCACCGGCAGGTAGGACGAACGGCGAGGCACACGCACACATCACACCGGCCGGCCGCCGGCGCCGTGGCATGCAGCACGTGTCCGCCAACTGACAGCGGCACGCCGCAGGATCCATGACATGTGGACCACGGGATGCATGCATGACGAAGGCAAATGCTAGACGACGACGACGATGTGCATCTGTATATCCGGGCAGGCATGCGTTATCGTGACACGTACGTGCATGTAACAGGTGTAGCTAGCGCTTATCCTTTCCGTTCTGTTTTCTGCGTGTGCTTGATTTCAGGCTGATGCTTCGATCCGTTGATTCCGTTCCAAACATTAATGATATGCTTCCTCAGAGAGTTACCTTTAGCTAACAAAGTGTATGTACCTTTGTTACGATTTTCCATTTATGATGAAGTATAAAATATAAAATACAGATATATATGTTTTGTTGGCTAAATAAATGTAAATATAGATTTTTTTTAAAATATTATTTAAATATGGGGGAGCACAACCACGATGGAAATCATGGGAGTAGAAAAACTTATGTTTAATATAGTAGAGATATTAAATATAATTTTTTATATCTCTTAACACAGATAAATTAGAACTTAAATTTTAATATACCTGTAGTACGGAGAAGTTTGTATATAATAAAATACAACTATATTTTTTATGATTTTTTACACGATGATTGTACGGAGAAGTTTGACTAATCCATATCCATATATGCTATAAAAAAACAAAGTAAACAAAAATAATCATCATCCCAAACTTTTCTACCCATTTAGGATCCCATTCCTAGATTTTATTTTACATAACATACCTCGTGAAGAGAGAATAGTGAATTACGTAACTTCGAACCTGTTCGTTAAATTATCGCTTAGTCGTCAAAAAGTATGTAACTACAGTTTTAACTAAAACCCTGTTTAGAGAGACTGTATTTTTCTAGCCACAAGACAATATCGTAGCGGAAGAATACCGTAGTTTTAAAAGCCAAAAGGTGTTTTATAGACCATTTAAAAACCACAAAATATAAAATCTTAGTTTTGGCAAATACCATAATATTTTCGGGTATGAAAAACTTTTGTCTCGACTAATGTTTTCGCTGGGGGGGCGTGAAGCGAGTCCCCTCTCGTGTGTTTTTTTTTTCGTGTGAACTGTCGTGTGCTTCTCTTTTTTAGTCCATATGACTGTTGTGACTTATTTGACTTATATAATCGCTAATCAACGGCCTTTGAATAAAACTTGGTAATATCATAAAAATCATGGCACCAAACGGGTTTCGATTGACTGCTATAAAAGGTGTTCTGTCCAAACTATCAACCGGCTCCATGTAACTTTCAGAACTAACGAGAACAATTTGTGTCCAAACTACTATAAAAATCATGGCACCGTAGAATATAAAGACGATAAATGCAAAAACAAAAAAAGACAAAAAAACAGATCATAAAGATGATAAATGAAAAAGTAACGCTAGAAGGAGGGCTTGAACCTCCGACCTTGTGGTTAACAGCCACACGCTCTAACCAACTGAGCTATTCCAGCAGTTGTGACAGTAAAAGTAATAGTAAATTTTAATAATAAATAAGTGTGCAATGATTGGAGAACTTACAACGTAATGTCGACTGAAAGCATGGTATTAAGGACACTTTGGTACCTCTTGTAACATGTCTATAGTCAGAATAAGTTGGAATTGCGATGGTGTTTGGTTGTGGAATTTGGCTGGTAACGTAAACGCTATTTGATAACGCTGCAAATAGAAAAGAAAGTAATCTATTATTTATATTGTTTGGTTCAGATCAGGTAAGTTCTGGTATCCCATTACACTTTGGTGGGAGGCATACTAGATAACACTCCATTTTAGTCCGTATCTGATTACATACATGGTAGCACACTAAAAGTTCTGGTATCCCAACGAACCAGACGACACCTAAAAATAATCCGATCACAAAGCACCACATAGAGTTTCAGGAATTAGAACAGCATGATCTTGTTCACGTTACAGACATATCTCTCTGTAACTCACCAAACGGAGAAAACATACAAATACAACTACTGAAAGTGGCATTTGCACAATTGCATCCGGCCACAGAAGGCACAGCTATTTATCAAAAGGAGTGAGGCCATGATTTCTGTCGAGGGTTATTGCTCTAAGATCTCCGCCTCGGTGAATGCTAGATGATGAAGTATTCAAGTGGAAACGCAGAACTTGCAGCTTCACTGAATCAGGTGCTTCCGTTCTGCGCTTGGAACCATGCGAGCCCTGGTTGGCCACACTGCCTCGACTCTGGGACTGGAACTATTGGCCCCAGAAATATGCGCCATAGGTCCAGTATTATCGTCACCAGCATTGCTGCGCCCAGAGAGTCGACGGCTACCCTGGACAGGCTCCACTTCTCGTCTTTCTCGTCAATCCTGAACCACACAAAGTAACAGGCAGAGGTAACACTGAGCTGCTGGAAAAGTTCTAACTTTCTGTATTTTCACAATAAAACGGCACCGAGTCAAAATCATGGTCATGCCAACATCACCCACGGCAAGTGCTACTGGTCCTCAGACAAGTGTTATTTGTTTCAGCAATCAGATCGCCATTTATTTCATATTATTTTTCATCAGGTGATGAGTGGGTACAGGGAAGGCATAATAAGCTTGCTACATAAGACGATTTTCGTGTGAATGAAGAGCGAGTGAGTTCCAAGCACAAGAAACCAAAACAATAGAATATGATTATGGAACTAGTTGGCCACATCTGCTCGGATTCATTATTTTACCTTGAAAACATTGGGAAGCTGACGATGAAGTATATTGCGTAGAACAAGGAACCTACTTTGTACATTATATCCCGGTCAACGAATTCATAGTATGGGAACTGCAAAACTCCGCACAGAATATCAACCATAAAGATGTCAAAAAAAAAATAGAGAAAGTAATGGACACATATACACACACGCACATCAGGAACGGACCACTTAGCTTATTAGATAGCACTGATGAAATGTGAAAGGCAAGATCAGTTGTATTTATTAAATGACTCTACTGTTGGGGGCCAGACCCAGTGCCAGAGGCATATGAGGGGTCTGAGAAAGGAATAAACCAAGGCAAGTCTTTCTCCCGCAAATGCGGAGAGATAGCTTCGAACCCGTAACCTAGTGACTCAGTGAAACAGCTCCCATCACTGCACCAGGCCTGCCGCCTGCCCTTCAAACCCGTGACCGGGTGAATGCCTCTACTATTCCCAGAAATAAAATGCATTGAAGAGGTAACTCGTATTTCCTCAAAATTATGGTCAGATTCGAATATTTATCCTAGATCTGGTATATATAGTTAATCCAAAAGAAACCTGAATCTTTCATCATCAACTGAATATTAAATATTTGCAGACATCGTGCAGGTTACCACCTTAAAACTGTTTCTCACTTGACTAATAGAAAGGATGTCATGATGAAATAAATTATAAGATGAGTGCTCTCAATTATTTAAACTCTATGACTGTAGTTGCATGATCTTATGATAATACACTTAATACATTAGTACTAAAATTTCAAGCTTTCTTGGAGGTGACAATGGTCAAATGAAACTAACACATTGTTCTTGTAAAAAGAATTGGCAAAATTTGCAACTGATGGTACACGCACATGACTTATTGAAATATCTGCTATTGTCAATGACTAGGTATGTCTAAATGTGATGAAATGTGCACCAGGTCCAGCATGTCAATGTCAACAATCATTTTCAAATGCCCAATGAACTAAACAAGGGATATGCAACATTACTACTACAAATTGGGGTGGTCATTAAACTATTTAGTGTAATAAGACATTAATTTCTCATACTATCTATACACAAGGAAAACTGATCGTACTAGAACTACAAAGTGGAAGTTAAATATAAGCTACAACATACATTTGCAATGGCTAGGGTCTCCAGGTACGCTATGAAGTATGACAGTGCTAAAATCCATGCAGCTTCAAATAACCAGCAAATAGACTGTGGTAAATGAGCTGTAGAGTGGCGCAATCTACGAAGTGTCATATTCGATGCCATATGATAGAACAGGAAACAAGCATGGGTCAGGAGAAATGTCGTATGAGGTACCTGAAACATAAAAGCAATTAAAAAATCATAAATAACATGACAACTGTGATCAATCATTAACTCAGAAAAAATGGGAACAACCTTCTTGGACACATTTCTTCTTAAAACAAATGCAGAACATACATGCCAGCTCAACTATCTAGTTTCTATTGTCAGTTTTTCTGAAAGTGCTAATGCAGGTGAACCCTGCAAGCTTGGATTCAGATTCTGAAACCAGAGTGGTTGCACATACCATTCTCTGTGTTTTCAAATAACATCTTTCTTTTGGTGTTTTTCAAATAAAATTTTCTACAATATGCTTATATTCAATCTTCTCCAAAGCTTCACTCTCGGGTGCTATTGTGACTAAATAATACGTCTTTGTTGTATCATAATAGAACAAAAATATGAATATAGTAGCTTTAATTTAGAGAAACTTCATTAACGTGGGCAGACATGTGTTATGATCCTATAAAGATTCATTATTTGGTGTGACGCTTGACAGTTCCACTTCGGCGCAGCGGCATGGTAAGGAGGAAAATAAGTGCTACATATTAACATGTTTTGTAGAAGATTATAAAACTACAAATAGGTCTGCTAATTTTAGGGGTCCTCAATTTTTGAGGCCCTGTGCGAGCGCACTGCTCGCACATGCCTAGGCCCGGCCCTGGTAACTGTGCGTCTACATAACAAAGATGCCACTGAAAATAAGGGAGAACATTTACAAGAACAACTAGAAGCCATTAATCGAGTCTTACATTATTCATCCTCCATGATGGAAAAGTATATGACGCGCCAAGAACTGTGAAGAAGTAATGTGTCCAGAAGTAGTTACCAACATAGCTAAAAATTATAATCCAAATATTAGCCTGCAATGGCAAGATGTGTTTTGGATTTAGCAAACGATTTCGAAGAGATAAACTGGACCAACAAACCTCAATAGTAAAAGGAAATCCATAAACAATTGAGAAGTACGGGTCTAGTTCTTTGTATTGGTAAATTGCTACAGAATATTAAAGTAGCTGCACATTGAATTCAAATCATAATTATTTTAGAAGTCCCAATTCATCAGAGGCAAACTGGTAATTTTTCCCAAATTCGTCGCATAGTTTTTCTGCAGTCACCAGGTGAAATTAAAATTCGTTGAAGTTAAAGAGCTGAATAATTTAGGATCTTTACCGTAACAGATATAATTTACACAATGTTGATTGTTGAGCCATTCCATGAAAAGAATCATGTAATAATTATAAACTTAAGTTGTGACAAATGGCTCAGATGAAAATAATTACCTTGACCCAATATCGATCTTTGAAATTTCTAACACTATCTGCCTGAAAAGTGAAGTTACTAGTAAATTAGTTTCTGGACATATAAATTCACTTTAGGTTAAGAAGAAAAGTTCACATTAAATAAATAATATAAAGAAAGTGACTGACAACAGTCTTTTAGTCCCAAGCAAGTTAGGGTAGAATATAGTTGACTTAAAACCCAACATAAGCCAAGTCAAGGTTAAAGCATTGTTTTTCATACACTTTAAATCTAGGGTATATTGCATCCTTTCAAGTTTCCTTTTACTGCCTCTTCCCATGTCAACTTCAGTTTATTTTTAATCTCCAAAATGATAGTCCTGAAAGCTAAGTCAGAGTGAAGGACACCATTCAAGGGTAGGCTAAAGGAACAAGGACATATTCAACATGATCTGGTAATGGTATGAATTATACAGATCACTCATAAGGTCACTTTCACAAATCACAAAAATGGACATGATTGAAAATAACAGGTGATGTTCACAGGTGAAAGGGAGAACACATGACCGGAAGCATCAACACATGCTTGTGGCTGACAGATGCAGAACGTCTCAGGACAGAGGGGGAAAACAAACAAACAGCAAAGAGGGACCATACTGTAGTAGGCTTAAATCTAATGATCTTCCTGCAACAGAGGACCGTGTAGCTTGACCTCTTCCCCTACCAGTCTGCTCTGCAATTTAAATTTTATAATAGTTTGCCAACTGCTTGCTATTTCTTTCCATATCACATTCTCACCTAATGGTTGGTATATTATGAAAATGTTAAGACGGGCATTGCCCCTTCACTAATGTGGCCTGCAGATAAATCACATGTGCACCTTATACTATGAAGAATTAACATAAAGCATACACATCCTGCGACCTTAACCTTACATACATATGTTGGCGAGATGAGCAGCCAGAGCCAGCCGAGGGAACAGAACAGGAAGAGGGCCGTGTTTATTTATGGATTACCTTCCCTACAAGGAATAGGGGGATGACGAACGCCGGGACGGTGGACACCAAGCCAAGGATCAGGTACTCCAGCTCCGTGAACCTCTGCACATGGCACAAGAAGCCAAGAACGGGTAGAGAAGATAAATAGTAATATATTAGACGTAGTTTATTTCACCCGCTCCGATCACGTCGTCCAAGATCCAATCGAGAACGGGATCCATGGACCGGCCAACAACCAACCGAGAATCATGCGGCTGGCTACACAAGACGATGGTGACGAGATGGAGGAGCACCTCGTAGAGCTTGAACGGGACGACGACACCGAGGCAGAGCGTGAGCCAGAAGGGCGTGTAGAGCAGGAAGAAGGCCTCCCCCCAGCGCTTGCTGCCGTCCGCCGCCAACCACGCGCTCCTCTTCCCCGCGCCGCCGCCGCCCCTGGGCTTCGCCCCCGGCCGCCGCGCAGCTGCGAGAGGGAGGAGAGGAGAACCCTGCGGGTCAGATACGCGTGCGCGGGCCGCTCCTGGAAACAAGCGCGTGCGCGGGACGCACCCGCACCTGCCATTGCCGGGCTGATTCCGCTTGCACCTCCCTCCCGCAGGACGGCAGGACGCCGGGAGAGGGATGATTGGAATCGAATCGGGAAATCGGAGCCGAACAGACCAGGCCACTGGCCACCGAGACTCCGAGAGAGGGTGAAGCGTAGTGCGTGTCCTCTGTCTCTCTCTCAAAAAAAACGGCGTAGTGTGTGTGGGCCGGAGGGTCCCAGACTACTGCGCAATCAGAATGGCCCATCTTCTGGCCACTTCGATGTGTATCGACACTTTTTTTTTAATTAAGCCCTTGTTCACCAATGCGTACCGTTCTACGAATAAGCTCCTACGGAGTACTTATACTAAAAATTATATCAATTCAAGCGCTTTGCTTATACTTTGTGTATGTACATGCATGTCTTGTAGTTTATTCGATGTCTATTTAACTTGGACTCTTTCAGTTGGCCTCTTGAAGCGCTTTGCTTTACAAAGTCAACTGGATTGGTACGCTCTTCAAACACAGTTCATATAGTTTCTGGATAGTATAAGTTTTACAGCAGTCTAGTTCCATGTGGTGTGGAGTTAGATAAGTTATGGAATTACCTATCGGCCACTGATTATGTATATAGCGGTTCGTTTCTTTCATTGAAGTAATAAATGTTGTGTAATTAAAAATACCATCTTTTTTTAATTTATTCTAAAACCCATTCAAGGAATGATTATTATGTAGTTAAAAATGCCTAGGTTTAAGCTTTTGACTTAGCACGAGAGCTAAAAAATAACGCTAGAAGGAGGGCTTGAACCTCCGACCTTGTGGTTAACAGCCACACGCTCTAACCAACTGAGCTATTCCAGCTTTTGTTGATTTAAATAAACCGGAAACTATTTATCAGCTACTATATGTTATTTCTCTACTCTCTACTACTAAGAAGGTTTGCATTAAGATGTTTTGTGAGCCTAATGTCGATTGAAACTGACCAAAATAAGTTGGAACTAGAAGCTAAACTGATCATAGAGCACCACATAAAGTTCCAGAAGTTAGAACAGTTTTAAAATGAACTCTTAACCAGAGCTTGATCCCGTTAATTAACAACATACTTCCCCGTTAAATAACGACATACTTCTATGAATTCACCAACGAGTAAAACAAAATCTAACTACTGAATGGCAACAGTTGCACCTAGACATGGATCTGATCCGACTGGAAGACTGTCTGGAAACATTTTTAATTTGTACCGAGTACTTTCAAGAACTCGTCAGTCGTCCCTGCCCTGTATTCGACGAATTGTATAAACGACTGAACACTAGTAGTATCCTAAGTACACTGAAAGTGTCTTCAGTCTCTGCTTTATATAGTCGTAGCAGATATTTGCTCCGTGTTTCTGATGCCACTAGGCACTCACTAGTAGTATCCCAAGTACACTGAAAAAGCCCATGCGGTGCGGTGTGGTGCCGCCATGCACCCAGTATTGCTATGGCCTTCAGCGTTGTGCAGTTGCCTCCTTTTTTTAACGTTTCAGATGCACCAGGGTAGAACCACGGGCATGGTGATTTCCCTGTACGATGATTGCTATAGACAGGTTACGTGCTACATCATGCATAACTGTTTCTCGTCAAAGAACAAGTAGGAGGGAAAATGTTATCGCTCACGACAAACTTTGAGAGCCCGAAAACCAAAGAAAATTAGAGAGGTTAAATCCCCTTCTTATTCAATTAGCCCCTCTATACCTCTCCGGAATTTTGGTTTCCAATCTAACCCTCATGGGATTCGATTTGGTAGTTGGTTCATCCACCCTGGCGTCAGGGTTCTCTCTTCTTTGCCAAGTTCCAGCCTATCCTATGATACAAGGTTCATGGGTTTTGTTTCTCTCCTTCGGCATACTCAGACACGGCCTAGATACAAAAGCCTAGAGTGGCATCGGTCCATACAACAGACATACATTAAACCCACTCCCTCCCGCGTATCTTGAGTTCGGCCTCCTCTTGCGCTCGCCACGACGAAATCCACCTTCGTCTTGGCCTTCCACCTATATAGTTGTACATAGAGCCCGTAGACTAGCCCGGTAATGACGTTGTCCGTTCGACGCTGTCCTGATGCCCCATATACCCCCATAGCCCATTGCCCATCGCCTCCTCTCAGGCTCCCGCTCCCAGTGCCTCGAGTCCTCGCCTCGCATTTGCCTACTTTCACCTTGATCTGGCGATCTCGTTGTCTCCTTGCTGATCGTCGCCCTCGGCCCTCGTTCCTAACTTCGGTGACCTCGATCCAGCAGTACAACACCATCTCTCCTCTCCATGTCTCCTCTCTCTCGATTGATGAACTATGTGAGTTCGTGTTTGTTGACGCCTTTTTGGAGGCGTCAATCACTCAAAAGAACCGGCGGCGGTGCTCTCTGGTCAGGCGCGGATGGTCCGCGGCGCAGGGCCGGACGGTCCGCGACCTGGCGCGAGGCGGCGGTGCTCTCTGGTCAGGCGCGGACGGTCCGCGACACAGGGCCGGACGGTCCGCGACCTAGTGCAGGAGCTCGGGTTCCCTGCCTGACGGTCCGCGCCCTAGGGTCAGACGGTCCGTGACCTGGCGACAGGGTCGTCTTCCTCCTCCTTGCTGGAATCTAGATCTCGTCCCCTGGGGGGAAGAGATCTTAATGGTGCTCCGGGTCGACAGGTCACCCGGGGCGTCCCCAGACGACGTGGAGTCGCCTAGGAATTAAGAGATCAATTCGAGGAAGAGGTCTTGGATGGACAACTAGATCTTGCCCCCCGGGAGGGGTGAGATCCTAGGGTCGTCTTGGGATCGGCAGGCCACCCAAGACGGATCTAGACGACGTAGAGTCGAATAGGGGTGGAGGTGGATATGTGGAAGACTACAACTAGAACTATGCTACATCTACTCCTAGGGCAGGAAAAGTAAATAAGGTAATTGGTTCGATTGGAATGTGTTCGGGGTTTCTCAATCGGCCGTACCCCTTTATATTTATAGGGGAGGAGGTCTGGACCTTTTCCTAAGAGATAGCAACAAACTCCCACGTGATTAGATGGATAACCACGCACGAGATAAGGATAAATATCCGAGTTAATCTTATCTCGGGACACGCGGACCGTCCGGGCCTAAGGGCCGGACCGTCCGCTCATTTTGGTGTCTAACATATGCCCCCCTGCCTTTTGGTGGAGCTTGGCGAACCAAAAGCATCAGTGAAAACTTCGGAAACAATTGACCTCATGAGCTTTTGTTCCCGAAGTAAGGACTCAGCTCGATGCAAGTCATCGGCTCTTGCGATCAGATAATATAAATATTTGATGGAACTTTAATGCATAGAGGCCGTTTCGGATCGCATCCTCTTCGGCCATGTCTACCTGATCAACCTATCAATAGGCAAAAACTTGTGGTGCCCCCCAGCCCAAATAAGCAAACGGATTGGGCCAGTAATATGAATTCATCGCCGTACCACCCCACACATGAGCAGGACAACACATCGGCGATGGATAGAACGGGACGCACCATGCTATCCCCGGAGGAAGATGACAAGGCGATCTTGGTTGTGCTACCTTTTGGGTCCGTTTAGTTGGCTTTTGCTTTCGCACAGATCGCCCTTTTGACTTAGTCTGCTTTATTGGCCGGTTGTGTGGAACGGCCTTCTTCGTATATTTGGCAAGCAACTGACCAAAAGTAGGGCCGACTCTACTGAGTCGTCCAGACGTCTTAGTAGTATTTTGTTTCCTAACACTTGTTTTGGAACCTTGTGGTCCGGTGGTCTGAGGTTGCTGCTTCTGACTGTCTGCGGACCGTCCGACCATTATAGCCGGACCATCCGCTCCTGTCTTGGACTGTTCAGCCTTAGTACCCGGATCATCCGGCGTACGTAGGACAGGTGACCGTGATCGGGTGTCCGATCGTGCTTGCCCCCCGGTGCCTCCGGTCTTTCTTTTGTCCGGAGTCTTCCGAGTAACCATTCTGCATGACATATTTGGTGTGCGGGGATCACTAATGACGATATTTTTATCTTTGCTTTTATCGGCCGCACAGGGCCGAACTATGACTTTTTCGCTTGTCGGCTCTAATGTGGTGGTAGGGACAGGTGGCCTGTCAATCCTTACCTCCTTTTGAAACCTCAACCGGCCTTCGTTTATAGCCGATTGTATTTGCCGACGAAAGACAGCACAATCATTGGTGTTATGAAGAAAGGAGCCATGCCATTTACAATATATACGTCCTTTTAATTCTTCAACCGGAGGAATTATATGTGATAATTTAATATTACCATGTTTAAGCAACTCATCAAATATTTTATCACACTTAGTAATATTAAATGTGAACTTAACCTTTTCCTTTTGTGTCGAGTGCGGGTGAGAGCGAACAGAAGGTTTGGCCTTAGTGGGCCAAACAAACTCATGTGACCTTTTTGGTTCTTGGGGCTTGGGTGGCCGGTTATATTTATGTCGGCCTTCCGCACTAGGCGGATCACAGGTGACTTCTGGTGCTCCGGACGGTCCGACCTGCACAGTCGGACGGTCTGCGGGTGGATCGGACGGTCCGGTAATATCCTCGGACTGTCCGGTCACGTCAGGCAACACCTGTGACCCTTGTGGTGGGCTCTGTGTAACTCCGGACTGTCCGGCGTAGGGTGTCGGACGGTCTGACGGAGGGCCGGACGGTCCGCAATTGTGTGCGGACGGTCCGGCCGTGCCTAGGGTTGACTCACCATTTAGCGAAGATGGTGATGATGGTCGTCCTAGATATGAGTCCATCGGCATACCAGAATATGGCTGGGGAAACCCATTTGTCGCCGATGTGTTTGGCGCAATTGTTTCATCGCCTAATTTATGTGATAAAAAATTAGGCATGTGAGTTTTTCCTAATGCATGTGCCATCCCCTCTATATCCTCCGTGATACTTTTAATCCGATTATCAAAAGAAATTTTAATAGATGGAATATCATCGGCTGACCTGGCATCACCTATTGTGGGGAGCTGTTGCAGCACGGCTAACATATACTCGGCATTTATCTCCCTCTCTTGGATGGTCTTCTGGTGGCAGTCTACCTTGAAGTGCGAGAGGTACCACTTATCCGCCACCTTGAGCACCTGATCCTTTTGTCGGTGGGCCTCCTCGTCTATTTTCTTCATGTCATCTTCTAATCTTTTATGCTCAGCGGCCGATAAATTAGTCAGCCTTGTGTTGCTGTTTGAAGAAGCACCGTTGAGATCTTTAGAATCGGCCATGTAAGTCTGATTTTGTAGATCTGCAACTTCGTCCCCAGCGGAGTCGCCAAAAAGTATGTTGACGCCTTTTTGGAGGCGTCAATCACTCAAAAGAACCGGCGGCGGTGCTCTCTGGTCAGGCGCGGATGGTCCGCGGCGCAGGGCCAGACGGTCCGCGACCTGGCGCGAGGCGGCGGTGCTCTCTGGTCAGGCGCGGACGGTCCGCGACACAGGGCCGGACGGTCCGCGACCTAGTGCAGGAGCTCGGGTTCCCTGCCTGACGGTCCGCGCCCTAGGGTCAGACGGTCCGTGACCTGGCGACAGGGTCGTCTTCCTCCTCCTTGCTGGAATCTAGATCTCGTCCCCTGGGGGGAAGAGATCTTAATGGTGCTCCGGGTCGACAGGTCACCCGGGGCGTCCCCAGACGACGTGGAGTCGCCTAGGAATTAAGAGATCAATTCGAGGAAGAGGTCTTGGATGGACAACTAGATCTTGCCCCCCGGGAGGGGTGAGATCCTAGGGTCGTCTTGGGATCGGCAGGCCACCCAAGACGGATCTAGACGACGTAGAGTCGAATAGGGGTGGAGGTGGATATGTGGAAGACTACAACTAGAACTATGCTACATCTACTCCTAGGGCAGGAAAAGTAAATAAGGTAATTGGTTCGATTGGAATGTGTTCGGGGTTTCTCAATCGGCCGTACCCCTTTATATTTATAGGGGAGGAGGTCTGGACCTTTTCCTAAGAGATAGCAACAAACTCCCACGTGATTAGATGGATAACCACGCACGAGATAAGGATAAATATCTGAGTTAATCTTATCTCGGGACACGCGGACCGTCCGGGCCTAAGGGCCGGACCGTCCGCTCATTTTGGTGTCTAACAGTGTTGTAGCCTAGTCTCTCCTCCCTCGCTCGCTCATCGTTTCTAATCAATGTCTCTCGTCTAGGTGCCCGATGTCTTCTCCAACTCCAGGCTCCAGATGCACAAGTAAACTCTAACCCTAATCCTAGATCTCTCATCGTTTTGTGTAGGTCAGTTGTCGATGCCTCGTCTGGAGTAGACTAGGCACGTACGACGGCTTCACGCACCGTTGAGAAACGGTGGAAATCGATCGTCCGTGGTAAAGATCACCATGGGTTAGAGTTGAGGAATGATGAGGAGGTCTATTCGCTCACCGGCAATGATGACTTTTCGCGCGACAGGGCTTGTCCCCAATGACAAAAACGACATTTGGGGAGACGCTGCTGCCTTGCTCGGTATCAATATCGTTCGGGTATTGAATGTGTTTGAAAATTCTAGATTTTACCATATTTTAGAGATGTTGTATATTGGGGGCTAAGAGCTGGCACACCCTATTATTTTGAGTGTGCTCAACGGACCAGCCCAACACAAAAAACAAATTCGTAGGATCGTGCCTAGGTCGACGTCGAGAGACACGTGAGCCAATTAGTCACGGCCCGTGAAAACGCCGTGCCGTGTCGGCCCGTTGACTATCGGGTGACGATGTCCTTCACTGTTGTTGACAGAAAACCTCTCTTCTCTGCCGCAATGGTAGGCAGGGCACGCGTCCTAGAAGCGATACCAGGTGTCGCGCCACCGAAGCTCAGCACCGCCACGTCTTCTCTCAGCTGGCAGCTTGCTTTGATCCTTCCCCTGGGTTCCAGTTCCAGCGTCTGCTTGCTTGCTACCACGCCTCCCCTCATCTGCTGGCACCGGCGTCTATCCTTCCCAGCTGGGGCCCTGAGCTGAGAGCCGAGCCGGGAGCGAAACTTTGCGCTGAGATTGAGCTGCTCCTACTTACTACTACTAGAAGGCGGAGGCGGCGGCGGCGGCGTCGGCGTCGGCAATGGGGTCGGAGACGTTCGTGGAGATCCTGCTGGCCATCCTGCTGCCGCCGGTCGGCGTCTTCCTCCGCTACGGCATCGGGGTAATTAACACTCAGCTTAGCATCTGATTGATTGATGCATCGTCGTTCTCATCAGATGTGTGTAAGTAAAGTAACTGCTTGCTCGCGATCTACTGTGTGCCTGCCTGCCTGCAGGTTGAGTTCTGGATCTGCCTGCTGCTCACCATCCTGGGCTACATCCCGGGCATCATCTACGCCGTCTACGTCCTCGTCGCGTGACAACAGCACAACATGGTGTGGTAGGTATGACGACGATGGTGACCGTAGCTGGAATATATGAGACCCAGTGCTTCTGATCCATCCATTAATTCCATGCATGCAGTGATGCAGGCATACGGACGTTTAGCCCATGCTGTATGTTTGTGTCTTGCTTTCGTTATAGCTTTAGCTAGCTGCTTGCAGCTTAGCTTCTCTCAGCTAGTCTACCGATCCGTTTTGCTGTGCCCATGGACATGGATGGGAAGAAGGAACCGTAGCTGCTTCTATGCAAGTGTGTACTAGAGTCCAGAGTTTCTAGTCTGCTGCTGATTCTGAATCCAGACATGTTTTCTGAGATCTTCCTTCGTGCTAGCCGTGCTGAGACTGTGTTTAGTGGTTCTCCCTAAATTTTTTCTCCTTATATCACTTTTTTGCGTCACATCAGCAACATTTCACCCCCTATTTTTTCATCTCCCGCAGCGGTTCCCCCTAAATACTTCTCATATACCTAACTATAACTATAAAATATCATTTTCTATATCTACTATCAATTTTTTATCTACTAACAATTACTCGTGGATCCACAGCACAGTCTCGTCTAAGGAGAGAGACGATGTTTGCTACGTAGAGTGAGGGGAAGGGGGGAGCGATGTGGGGAAAGGGATGCCCCTGTAACCACCACAGTAACCACCACAGCAAGGGGAGGGGAATGGTCGCAGGAACAGTTGAAGTTCATATTTTAGAGTTCATATTTTAGAGGATACAGTGTCTCCCTACCACATTTAACGGTGCACGCCACCTGCTTCTCAAGTTCATATTTTAGAGTTCATATTTTAGAGGATACAGTGTCTCCCTACCACATTTAACGGTGCACGCCACCTGCTTCTCTTCGACAGTGGTAGAGGAGGCAACATCAGGCTATCCGCAACCGTTACCCCTAAATTTTTCCCCCTATATCACTTTTTCTCCCTATTTTCTCCCCTATTTTTTCATCTCCCGCAGCGGTTCCCCCTAAATAATCTCCCTATACCCCACTACCACTATAAAATATCATTTTCTATATCAACTATCAATTTTTTATCTACTAACAATTACTCGTGGACCCACAGCACAGTGTTTAGGGTGATGAACAGTGACACGCTAGATCTGGGGGGGAGAGAAGGGGACCGATACGTAGGGGGCGCTGTAGGGGGCACCGCTGCGGCCATAGGGTGCCCCCTACGCGCCGCATGCAAGGGGAGGGGGAGGGGCAGCGTCCACCGCTGCGGCTAGTCTCAATACCCTAGATCAAGAGCTGTGTGCGCCTGTCCCCTTGCCTCGGTTTTTGTGTGGTTTTTGTGTACATAAGTATCTATTAGTTAGGAAAAATTGATAATAGGTGGTGGATAGATATGGAAAATGATATTTTATGTTTATAGTGGGTATAGAGGGAACCGCTGTAGGGCTGGGCTTGTTCGGTTATTTTCAATCTATATGGATTAGAGGGAATTGATACGGATTGAAGGGGATTTTGACTTACTAGGAATTGAAACTCCCTCAATCCCGCTCAATCCATATGGATTGGAGTAGAATCGAACAAGCCCGTACAGGGTAGAGATATAGGAGGAAGAGAATGCTGACGTGACACGTGAGTGGGATATAGGAAGAACCGCTGAATTCTTATGGAAGCAGAGGTGCCTTATGGAAGCAGAGGTGCCTGCACTGCGACGTTCGTTGGTAGCTCTTCCGCAACGGCATCCCCGACGGCTTCCTCTCTCTCTTTCTGTCCCAACTAAACGGGTACCCGGACTCCAGTGAAATCGCGCTGAGAGAACGCGCAGTGATACTGCCCAGATACATACATCCAAATCATCAGCCAGGCAAGTAGCGTATGAGATGTACAGCATAGCTTCTGAAGGGAAAATGAAATAAAAACGCTTCAAAAAGAAAAGAAAAAAAAGGAAAGAACCAGCGAGAACATGTCACATGTGAGAATTTTTTTGACTGAATGAAGCATAGTAAGGTACAGAACAGGCAGCCAAAAGCAGCTGCTCCTCGACACGAGGTTCAAGTACCAGCCAAATGTTATCAGACAGACGATCATGCTTCCTACCACCTAGACTAGAGCCGTGTCTTGTCCAGAAAGAGCGTCGTCTTCTTCCCTGCAGCATTCACCAGTATCCGGACCCCGTCCACCCCCATCTCAGTCTCACTCACTTGGGGCTCTTCTTCCAGAGCCCGCTCATCCTGCGCAGCACGCCACCGCCACCGCTGTTGCGCCGCTTGGGCGACTCCTCGTCAACCTCGTCCGAGAACGGCGAGCTCATCAGCTTCCCGCCGATGGAGCTGCCGTACTCGGGCCCCAGCGACCCGGTCCTCTCCACCGTGCCGCCGTTGCCGTCCTTCCCCCCACCGCCACCGAGCGCGGCTGCAGCCGCCTCCGCGGCCTTGCGCCACTGGTCGGACTGCACGCGCAGGCGCCGCAGCTCCGCCTCCATCTCCGCGCCAGCCGCCTGGGCCGCGTCCAGCTGCTCCGACGCCCGCGCCGCGCGCCGGCTGCTCCTGTCCGCCTCCTCCGTCACCAGCCCCAGCCGCATCCGCACGTCCTGCTCCGCGGCCTTGGCCAGCTCCAGCTCCGCCACCGCCGCCTCGTACTTGCGCCGCAGCTCCGCCTCCGCCCTGCCCGCCCCCGCCTTCAGCACCTCGTTCTCCTCCGCCAGGCTCTGCAGCGCGTTCTCCTTGTCCATCAGGCATGCCTTCAGCTCCGCCGCGTCGGTGATGGACCTCATCAGCTTCGCCTCCAGCTCCGGCTGCTGCATCGCGTCTGGCCTGTGAGGATCTGCGGCGGCTCCTGCCATTGCCTCCATGAGTGCATCGTTCTTGTTCTTCAGCTCCAGCCTGAGCTCGCACAGTTCGCGGGCGCACTCGGCCCTCACACTCTCCAGTGTCTCGTACAAGCCTCCAGTCTCGATAGTCATCCGAGTTTGCTGCTCCTGGTACCTCATCTCAGCGACCTCAAGAGCAGTCCGCAACTGTTCGATCTCTGGGTCATAACTTCCACAGCTCCCATTGGCGTCGGCGGCACTTGTGGTCACCAGCACCTTCTGCAGAGCCTCAGTCTCAGAGCGGACATCAGTATTGGCCTTGGCCTTGGCATTGTCCGTGTCATGTGACTTCTTCATATCCTCCTGGAGCGATGCTACGAGAGCCTTGGACTCATTGAGCTCCATGTCCTTGGACCTCAGGCATTCCTGCATGCGGACGCCCTCAGCTACAAGTGAGTCAATGGTGGCCTTCGCTGTCTCCAGCTGCTGCTTGGTCTCATTTACCGTGGCATTTGCCTCAGCCGCGGCCCTGTCGCTCTCGCCGACATTCACCTTCAGGCCCTCAATGGTCGCTAGGCGGATCTCCATCTCCTGCTTCAAGCCCTCGATCTCAGCTTCCACGTACTCGCACTGCTTCGCGCGGGCCGCGTCAGACTCCGCTGAAGCTTCCAGCTGCTGCTTCAGCCGCTGGATCTCGGACATGGCCGAGCCGAGCGCGGCTGCGTCCGCTGATTTCTGCCGCTGCACTGCCTCGAGTTCCGACTCCCAGGCACGGTCACGTTCCTGCGAGATCTTGCGCAGTTCCTGGAGACGGGATTCCTCCGCAGCTGAGAACTCGTCAAGCTGGCGCTGCAACTCCTCCAGCTTCGAGGCGGCTGCAGCCTGCTCTTGCGTCTTTGCTTCCTCGGCTTCCTGCTGCGCATGGCGCCTCCGTGCCTCTGACGAGCTAAGTTGCTCCTTGGCCTTCTTCAGTTCATCTTGCAGCTGGCTGACCTTGGACTCCAGTTCTGATAGCCTGCTTGGGCGCTTCTTCTGAAATGGAGCGTAAATTATGTGACTAAATGATTCAACTTCAACGTGACGTGAACCATGTTACAGACAATTATGTAGCTAGTTTCTGTGATGAACAATACGCAAATGTTGAAATAATCATAACAAGATAGAGTTGTTTGCTCAAAGTAAATTGGGTACTTTACAGGGTTTCCAATAATTATGCTAACATAAGAAAAAAAAAAATGAATGATAGCAAATAGGACAGGGAGTGAAGATAATGTGCTGGCTGCAAGATATACCACTACCTCAGTAATTGGGCTCCGTGGAGACCGCCTCTCAGTAACCTTAGGGCTCCTCTCCGTAGGCGTTCTTGTCGGGGTAACTCCTGTAGAATCAGTTTCATTCCCTCCGGTTTTGGCCACACGAGATGCCCGCGGTGTCCTTGGAGAAGTCCTCTGCGGGGCATCTGAAGACCCACTCCTGCAAGGAGAGCTTAAATGTAAAACCCTAGCATCAAGTCGTGACAAAAAGGAGCACTGAAAGAAATTAACAAGCTAAAACAGGCTAAAATCTGAGATTTTATCAATTGTGATTGCCAACATGTATGAACTAATCAAGCTGAGTGCATACTGTACAAGGTACGGCTACAGAGAGACATGTACATACCAAAATAGCCATGGTTCTAGCATCTACAGTGACTGCAATCTAGAAGCATGTGATTTTTGTGCGAAAACAGGATACATTTCATTTATTAATAAAATGAGCAGCCCAAAGAAATACAACAGCTGAATAAAAAATAATACACAAGGCAAACAAAAAGATCGACGTCCGACATATCTATATTTCAGTATAGTGCTTGCATAGAACGCAGCTACAGAAAATATAAGTATTCGTACAGATGGTTGACGCCCAATTCACTTGTTGAGCTGTGTGCAAGGACCGATGCAACATAAATGCAATGTAGTGCCAGTCACCACATCCTAGCTTGGTTTGGTAGGGCAGTAATGTCAAAACTTCAAAATGGTACATAAGTACATTATACATCCTAGCTTCACATACAATTAAACAAATATAGACCTAGCCTTCAACGGTAGCATGGCATCCTTAAACTATATTACTCCATTCATTCAACTTTCTTGAAGAGAAAACATCTTAAGTTGGACCAAGAAAACAGAAAGAAATTATAAATATTTATGATATCAAATAGGTATATTATGAAAATTCAGTTAACAAGATATATTTTGTGCCATACATTTTTTTCGTTATTTGATTATATAAATTTGGTCAGACTCTAAGAAAGTCAAAATGACTTATAATTTGAAATGGGTAGAGCACTAGTTAACTCCATGGCTTCAATAGGATCTAGGCAATAATAATTCGTAAACTATTTTCATGCTTCAAAAATGGTCATGCAGTTCACAGCTTGAGAAAAACTAGCATATGTGCTGAAGACTTTCTGGATCCACTTGTTTGTGTTGTGTACAAAGAACCAATGTAACATAAATGCAATTAGTACTAGTCAGTACATTCGAAACATCTGTGCTAGCTTGGTAGAGCAGCAAACTCTTACGAAACATGGTAGTACATGGGCTCCTAGCAGTTTCAATCACAGACCTCAAATTTGAAAAACTGTTTTCATACTTCCACGCGTGTAACAACATGAGCAAAAGGAAAGAAAATGTGCTGCTAGTGTTTTGAACTTGTATTTCCCCTGAAAACATGGCCTGCATTGGCCCCACCGCCACAGTGCGATAGATCCATTCAATACAAAGCCACCCTTGGATGCCCGCTCCCCGCTGTCTACTGCGGTGGTTTGGTGAACCGGGCCACCGAGAAATGCACATGCGCGATGCATGTGCAGAGCTGAGTGCAGCAGTTCTTGGGCATACACAGAAGAAGAGAAGGAAATAGAACCCGAGGTGCACCTAGATTCAGAGACAGAGGGGGGGACTCGGGGGAGCTAACCTTGGTTTTGAAGTCTGCATGACGAGATTCCTCACCGAATCCTTCTGCAGTCACCAAGCTGCTGGTTCAAACGGAAAAGTAGTGATAAGTGAGTACAAAATCGCACAGAAGCTTTTCTTCTTTCTTTTATGTGCAAGCAAAAGCATGCCTAGTGACTGTCCTACTTAGCAACTGTAATAAGACGCAAAAGAGCTAAATAGCATCTAAGCTTTCTTTTTCAAGAGAGTTAATAAACAGCATCTACTGACTGAATGAACCTGAAAGGCTGAAACTTTTCTAAAAAGAAACCAAACTGAAAACTTCATTGCGTAGTAGTATTCAGGATAAGGGAAAAACAAAACGCAAGAGATGTGCTCGCTATCTCTTGCTGCCTCCACATCAAATCAAATTTAAAAGATGAAGTGTCGTTTGCTGCCCATGCCCTATACCCCTGGCCTGACCGCCTGCCTGTGAGGCAGCAAGGACCCCCAATCCAAGGACGCCTGTGGAGGGAATCCAGCAAAGAGCCAGGAAGCAACCTCCACGACAAAACCCTAAAATACTGGCACGTACCAAACTGCCCCCCCCCCCCCCTGGGACTCGGTTCACCCACCCACCCCCGGCACCAAAACCTCCGCGGAACTGGAGAAACAGCTATGGCAGCCTTTTTCCTGCCAAGGAGTGGAGGAGGAGAAATATAGCATGGGCAGCATCCATCCATGTCTCAAAGTAACCGAAAGGAGGGTGTCGAAAATTCAAACGGGGGAGGCGCAGTAACTCGCACTGTTTACTTTACTGTCTCCAAGAAGACGACGCATGGAAAGAAAGAAAGAAAGAAAAAAACTAGACCTGCACGGTTTTACATACTAGCAAGGATATTTATGGCGGTAGGTCCTGAAGCGTGCGTGCGTGCCTGCCTGATTGCTCAGCCCTCCTCATGGAGTCATGGTTGCGTGGATGTGGAGCAGCGCAGCGCATCCATCCCATCGGTGGACAAGACGAAGCTTTTGAAGGAGAAGAGATGAAGCAGCAACGCCGGAAACGCATCGTTTGCGAACTTAAAGGCGGTGTTAGTGTAGCAATGTGTACGCGTCTGTTCTGTTCCCGCATGCCCTGTAGTAACGCATTGGCGGCGGATTAAAGCGATGAACGCCGTACCAGCGGGTACTACGGGCCTACGGCGGTGGTGCCTTGGTTTAGCAGCATGGCCATGGTTTCAGTTGCCTGAAAGCAATCCCTCCTCGGCTGGAAGGAGGACTGGCTTGTTCCAGGCTTCCAGCAGGGTGTGGGTGTGGCCACCAAGAGAAGACGACGGATGGCAGATGAAACGGATGTGAGCGGTAGGAGAGAAGAAAAATCCGAACTTGAATCTGAAACCAAAGCAACCCCCACACCCCCCACCCAAAAAAACATGGTGGGTATCGACCTGTTCAGGTAGATTAAACGGCAGTAAGAAAGGGTGCGGACAGAAGGGGGAGGGCGTACAGACGAGAAACGGAAGCGAGCGTGGAGAGCAGGGAGCCGTCACGACGAGGTCGACGCGCGCGGCAAGAACAAAGCAGAACAGCCTGCATTTTTTATTCACGCGAGGGTAGCTGGGGAGGGACGAGATGGATTCAAGAACGCTCCGTGCTCACTCACCTCTCTGCCTCGTCTCGCCGTCGCCGCTCGCTTCTTCTCGGACGGAGATCTTGGGGGCCGGCCTCCTCTCCTTCTCCTGCTGTAGTAGCTGCTTCTGTGGCCGGGGACAGTGTGTGGGTCTCCTCTCCTCCTCCCACTCCGAACTGTGAGCTCAGCTCTGAAAGGGAAGGGAGTGAGTTCCCGGGGCTCGCTTTCGCCTGCTTCTATGGCGCGGGGTGGGTTGATAGGGACGGGCCCGCCGGGGCGTCGTCGATGCTGCAGTGCGGTGCGGCCGCTGCGCCTGTGCGCATCCCTGTGCGTGCGTGCCGCTGCTGCCGCCCTACTATTCGGCTCGGCTCCCGGGGGGGCGTGCAGGGTCCTGGGGCCCCACCGGTCAGCTTCCGCTTCCGCCTTCTTTGGCCCTGGTCTCGAGGGCTTCCTTCCTTCCCGCCCCCCACACACCGAGCTGGGGGATCTGGAATGTCACGGACAGGTGGGGACTGGTCGGAACCTGGGCCCATCTGTCGGTGTCACGCCTCCGAAGGGCGCCGCGCACGGCGCTACCGACATGGATTGGCCGGTCAAACGAACGGGGATCTGTCGCCACTGCACTGCCCCAGTAGTACTCCGCGGGAGCGCAGCCAGGCCAATTTTTTTTTGGCTATGTGACTGTTTGGGTTAATTATTAGAAGAGTCAAAGACTTTACCGTCAATATATTTATTTTAGATTATAATGTAGCTAAATTATATAATCCAATAACTTTTAAATTAAATATTATTCAATACAAAGAATGCAAGCCGTTCGAATTAATATGATATAAATTTATTAGATCTCTACGTAACCGAACACGGTCTAGATAATTCTGTGCAAAATCAGATTCTAAAAATTTTCAAGAAACCGAACGCAGACTAAGGCCCCGTTTGGTTACCCCAAACTAAAGTTTAGCCCCTGTCCAATCGAATGTTTGAACCTCCGTTTCGGGTATTAAATGTAGTCGGATTATAAAACAAATTTGTCAGCCGAAGATTAAAAGACGAGACGAATCTAGTCCAGTTGGTTGGGTCTATATTTCATACTCCTATTTGAAAGTCAAACGCTTGATGTGACCCGGGCTAAACTTTAGCAGGGGCAACCAAACACCCCCTAAATACTATTAACCTTTATGTTTAATTTTGTTGGATAGCGTGCACGGTACAGATTTTGGAAATTTCTCGGTTCCCAAACGCTGCTGTTGAGCATTACCGGACGGTCCGGTTTTATAATAGGCCGAACGTCGTACGTAGCAGTTAGGATTTAGATTTCTGGCGGGCTTTTTTAGTAAAAATTGCGAGATTAAATGAGGAACCGACTTGAAACGGATCTAGACCTCCACCTTTTATATAGATAAAGGGTTACAGCTGATTAAAACCCCCCACAATCAATTCGATCAAATTTACTTATCATTTTTACCTTACATATTTAATCCTAGTTTAGCCTTCTTAATCAAACTGGTGAAAGACCTGAGATTATACAAGAAGCAGAGGAACAAGTTCAGCAAATAAAGGAGAATTTGAGAACTGCACAATCCAGGCAGAAAAGTTATGCTGATACCCGGAGAAGACTGCTTGAGTTTAAAGAGGGAGATTATGTCAATTTGAAGGTGTCACCACTCAGGGGTATGAGAAGATTCAAAGTCAAAGGAAAGTTGTCTCCTCGCTTTATCGGACCCTTCTTAATCTTAAAGCGAGTGGGAGAAGTTGTATATCAATTGGAGTTACCGGATCATCTCGCAGATGTTCATGATGTGTTCCATGTATCTCAGCTGAAGAAATGTCTCGGGGTGCCTGAAGAACAGTTACCAATGAAGGATCTTAGTGTTCAAGATGATTTGACTTATGCTGAGTACCCCATCAAGATTTTGGATACTTTCACTCGTGTCATGAGGAATAAGGTTATAAAGATGTGCAAAGTGCAATGGAGCCACCACGGGGAAGATGAAGCAACTTGGGAAAGAGAAGAAGAGCTTCGTATAAATTTTCCCCACCTTTTCCCTATATCTTCCTAAATCTCGAGGACGAGATTATTTTTAAGGGGGTAGAATTTGTAATACTCAAATTTGTATACACAGAATAATAGAGAGATAGCCTCAATTTCATGTGCCTCATTTGCATCCTAAAAAGAGCATACCCAAAAATTTAGAGTTTAATTCAAACAAATGATAAAAAAATGCATCTTGTTGGAGTTTTACATGTGTGTGCATTAAATAAAAATAATAAGTATAATAATGAGACAATAATTTTAAAGGTTGGATTAATTCCTAAATTAAAATTAGGGTTTTGAAAATGAGAAGAAGAGAAATGATATAAAAATATAAATAATATACTATTATTTCCAAAATTTGTATTTTCATTTCACAATATGATTGGAGGATAAAAATTTGCACAATGTTTGAATTCAAAATTCAAATTCAAACTAAACTTAGAAATGAAGAAAATAAAAAGAAAAGATAAAAAAAGAATAAAAGAGCTACATGGGCTGACTGCCTCAATTCTGGCCCACTTCTTCTTCTTTACCTCGCGCGGCCCAGCTTGCATCACGGCGCCGACAGGCGGGGCCGCTCTGTCAGCCTGCACCCGTACCACTCGCGTGGTGCCGTTCCTCTGTCGCGCTGGCCCCGCGAGTCAGACTCTTTCTCTGCTCACTCTCGCAGCCATTCCCTGTTGGTGGGGCCGCTGCGTCAGCCGCACAGTCGTCCTCAAAGCACTCTGTCACCGACCCCTGGGCCCCTATGGCAGAACCGTCCCCTCCGCAACGAACTCCGCGCATGTCGCGCTCACGCCATCGATCGCGGAGGTGGGCGACTTCATCTCGGGGAGCGCGTAGTTCCGAGGCCATAAAACAATCGCGTCGCAACCCTCTGTTCTCCCCATCCGTAGATATCTAGGTCACCCCGTGAGAAGCTGAGGAAGGGAGAGAGAGGGCTGTGCTCGGCCGCCGTGGTTACGCACCGGCGATTGCCGTCAAACCGGGGCAAATCGTGCACTAGGGGAGGCGCAGCTTGGGTTGGCGGGCGTCGTCGGGAGGAACAGCGGGGCGGAATTCGGCCTACGCACTGTGGAGTCCTCGCCCGTGTGCCATCCTCGCCGCCGCGCGGCCGCGGATCATCGAATCCGGTGTCAAAATCTCATTTGTATGTGTCCAAAACTATCTCCTCGCGTTCTGCCGCACATATCATTGCCTTAATTTGAGATCTCCGGGCTTCGGTCGAGCTAAATCCCAATCGCCGATGTTAGTGCGGCAAAGTCACCGCTTGGCGCAGTGGATTAGCGTCTGCTCAGGGTGGTCCTCGACGATTAGTACTGTCACGAGTTCGCCTTAGACTCCGCGTTGATTCTGGGGGATTAATGGTTAGATTCGGGCACTAGGAGAGCCAGGTATCCATGGGCGGCCATGGCACCACCGTGGCACGCCGTCGCGCCGCCGGTCAAGTGTGCTGGTGCGACGGGGGGGAGGAAGACCTGCTCGCGACCGTTGGATGCGCAGCGCACGGTTAGATGTATTCGATCGCATACCCTTTCGCCAAATGGATCCGTGCCGTCGGATTCCGGGTAGGGGCATCATAGCCGTTTATAGTACTTTAAATCATGGCCACATATCTCCGATCCGAGGGTAGATATCGCGTACCGGTTCAGATTTATAGCCCTCTAATCTGGGTCGTGTGGTTTTGATCCAACGGTGGGGAAACACCCATACCCCTTCGTGGCTAACATTTTACGCATGAGCCCCTCAGGTTTTCAGAATTGAAACCGCAGTCCGTAGCCCTGTGGTCTGTGTCTCGACATATTTAGCGCCAGGGCCCCTGAACTTTCTAAAAAATGAGGCCTAGTCCAGAGATGTTTAAAAACAGAGAAATAATTATAGAAATTCATTTTTAATACAAAAACAAATCTAGAAACTTGTAAAGTTCATAGAAATTCCATTTTTGGTCCAAATTGAACCATTCCAATTTCTAAAATTTTGTAATAATATTCTCTATCATTTAGTATCTCTGTTTTGACATGAAAACAGTAAGAAAATTAATTTATCATTTAATCCTATTTCAAGCACATTAAACCTTAGGAAATTCATAACTTGAATTCTATAACTCCAAATTTAGTGATTCCAGTTCCTATGATTTTATTTTAATGTGTAGATTTTTACTATGTATTTTATTTACATGTTTGGTGCAATGTTAATTTTTGCTATACTATGTATGTATTGTGTTGATGCGAGTAGACGAGCAAGCCACTGTGGAATCCGAGGTTCAACAAGTAGAAGTAGCTGAGCAGGAGCTCATTGAAGGCAAGTTGTGCCCTTGATCACTTACTTTTCCCAGCCATATTCTTATTAATTTTAATGATCTGCATATGTTAATTTTGATGGGATCCTTTAGGTTACCCCAGTTTTGATTGTCTTTATACCTTGTTCACCCCTAAAATATTTTTGGATAGTACCTGCTATTGCTTTATGTGGATTGGGTATGGAGATACAATATTCATGATTACTCTTTTATTATATTGTTATTATTACTATTCATGTTAAGATCATTAAATTAATGGGAACATGGAGCGACCACCCGGGAAAACAGTGCTACCACAAGGGTTTAATGGGACGCCCTTGGCTGATTAACTAGAAAAGCTAGTGGAGGTCTTCCTTACCCGAAAGGGCAAGGGCAGTAGGGGAGTGGTCAGTGTAGGGAGGTCCTTGGGTTGATTTTGCTGCGATGGTGGTCAGACGAGGGATTCCTGCACTGGAGCTTCCTATAAACTGTAGCAGGATTTCTGAAGCTAGTGGAACTTTGTAAAGGCCTCGTAGTGTTATCCTGCCTCGCCTCCTCGGTAGAGGTGTATGGGATTGGCCGTCTCTTGGCAGATGGGTAACATGACTTGTGGGTAAAGATGCGCAACCTCTGCAGAGTGTAAAACTAGTATACTAGCCGTGCTCACGGTCAAGAGCGGCTCGAACCCTGACATGATTAATTTATGGAACTTAAATTTAATTTGACATTTGCATCGCATTTGGGATTATTTTACTATTACTTTTCTTTATTATTATTAAGGTTTGGTATTTACTTACACTTAGTAATTGCTAATAAAATTTTGACCAACTTATAAAAGCAATGCTCAGCCTCAGCCTTTACTTCATTGATTAGCCTTACACTTCATGAACTCCCACCTTTGGTGAGTTCGTGCCACATTATTCCCCACGACTTGTTGAGCTATGAACGTATGTGAGCTCACTCTTGCTGTCTCACACCCCCCACAGGAGAAGAACAGGTGGTCGAAGAGGAGCCGCCTAACACTGAGGCATTCGACTTGATCTAGGTGGTGTTTCTCAGTTGACATTGGCGCCGACGATCCTTAGTTCGTTTTATATTTATCCCTTTTATTTTGTAATAAGTCTTCCACTATGTAATAAATACTCCGATGTTTTGTGACATTTATCTCTATACACTCTGTTATTATATATGTTGTCTTCTTTGGCGCATGTATGAGTTGCACCCGGCTTTGTCCTTTAAAACCGGGTGTTACAGAAGTGGTATCAGAGGAAATGTTGACTGTAGGACGAAACCTAGATAGAAATGGATAAAACCCTTACCTACTTATCTTATTCTGATTCATTCTACACTTACCTTGATCCTGTCTCACCTTCTACTGTTCTACTCTGATCATTCTTACCTTTTCTACTTTGAGACAAGATGGATTTCACACCTTGGAATCCCTACCCCTATGACATTTTTAAGAGATAGGAAGCCTAAGACCAAATCAAAACTATTTTCTATATTTAAAAATGTTGTTTGATTGTTCTGATGAGAAATGTCTGATTTGCTTCTTTGATTGATTGAAATATTATATATGGACATCTTAGCATGTGCCAGCATAAGGTAATAAATTAGATATGGTAGGTAAAACATTAAACTGCTTAGCTAATAAATCCCCCAAAGTAACATGATTCGTAATTACTGCCTTGTCTACTACTCTCTCTTACCATATGTATCTAACTCAGATGGTCAATACCAGGAGGGGTGGTGGAATTGATTTGCCTCCTAATCGACACACTCGAAGGATATATAGACAACCTCAGCCACAACCAGCAGGGATGAATCCTCCTAATCCTCCACCAGGCGGAGTTGATCCACTGATTGCAGCTCAGATGGTGGTGATGCAGCAAATGGCGGACACTATGGCTGATATGCGTGCCCAGATACAGCAAGAACGCCAGGAGATGCGTCAGGAAAGAGAAGATATACGCCAGGAGTTGCGCCAGGAGAGAGAGGAGATACACCAGGAGAGAAGGGCGCAACAACAACAGCTGCAACAACAACTTCAACAACAGCAGCAACAGCAACAAGTGCCATTGCCTCCACCACCACCAGTTCCACCTCGTGATAAGCACCGGGAATTTATGAGTCATAAGCCACCGACCTTCGCCAGCTCACCAGATCCACTTGACGTGGATGATTGGTTGAAGTCAATTGAGAAGATGCTCAACATAGCCCAATGCTCAGACCGGGAGAAAGTTCTTTATGCCTCAGGTCGTCTGACAGGTCCTGCTGCTGACTAGTGGGATTCTTATACTGCTGCCCACGATGCTGCTGATGCTATTACTTGGTGTAACACCCTGAAATCCTATTCTAGGATTTAGTGTAACTTTTCAAATGATCTAAACCAAGATGTCTTTTAATAGAATATTCTTACCTTTAAAAAAATATTTTTCCCTAAAACAAATAAATGGTAATAATGTTAATCTTTGAGCGTTCATTTTTTTTGAAACTCAGAAAATAATTAATGGATTAAACCTTCATTAATTATTGGTCTTTTTATGAATCGTGTATTATAGAAGTAATTATTTAAATAAAAAAATAGTAAGTAAATAAAATATATACTTACATCACGTCAGGTCTTTGAGTTGTGCATTTGGTGTGAATTTAAATATCAAAACCCAGTTGAATTTGAAAACTTTTAGTACGACACTGAACACATGAAAGAAAGAGAAATAGGAATAAAAAAATGAAGAAATCGGCCTTGCTTTGTGGCCACACGGGTGTGTCCCGGCCACAGCACTACAGGGCCATGCACGTTGGACGGGATGGCGCTATCAGGGAGCAGCTCGCCACACGAATCTCGTCCTATCACCGACACACGGGCCCACATGCACAGGATCATCTCCCTCCCGCGTTAGTTGTAACAGACGCGCGAGGCGACAGGAACTGAAGCCGCTGTGACCGCTATGGCCGGACTCGAACGATAGCTGGCCTAGATCCGCGCGGATATGCTTCAAGTTCCAGTATAAATATGGCCGGATCCTCGACCCTCTCACTCCATCGAAAGACCGGCATCGTGCGAGCTGCGCGATCTTCGAGTGATTTGTCGCGTAGAGAACCAAAGGCGAGAGTGAGGGCTGAAGCTTGTTCGAGCGACCGGAGCACTTCAATGGAGGAACCAGCGGACCGCAAGGGTGTGTCGCTTTCGTCGGGATCTGTGCGGGCGACGGGTCATCGCTCGACGTCGACGGTCAGCGCTGGACGCCCTTACTGGTGAGCCGCTCTTCGTCTGCGATATATGGGTATGCATCTGGGCGGGTGTTGATGACATGGTTGGGGCGGTCCTGGGTGGCCGGCGAACTATCGGGATGTCTCTGTAAGGTCTTGGGTGAACGCCGGTTGGCCGAGTCGGTGTGCATGCCGTTGCTTGGGTGAACGCCAGCTCGGTCTAGCGTCGGGAGGTTGAAGACGTCGCACGGCCATCGGATTTGAGCGGAGGGCTGAGATTAGAATGATCGCGTACCGCTTCGTAGGCTAGATCGGAACTGTCGATCCTCTATCCTGCGGCCACCATTGGATACCGATGCAACTTAATACTGGTTTAATCCCAGCCACTGAAATCAGATCGGATGGCTGAAACTTCGTGATACCCCTTCGGCTGGTGGTTTTATAAAAGAGACCCCGCTCATTATAGGAATCAACCCGCAGTCCACCCTGTACAGCACATTGTGTCTTGGGAATTCTTGTAGAATAGCCCCTGTCTTTTCTAGAAAATGGCGCCCAATCCAGAAACCAGAGAAATTAGTGAAATAATTGTAGAAATTGATTTTTAATAAAAAAAATAAATCTAGAGACTTGTATAATTCATATTTAATTCATTTTAACTCCTTTTTAATCCATTTCAGTTCCATTAATTTTATTTTAATATAGTCTAGTACTTAGTACCTCTGTTTAGCAATGAAACATGAATTAAAAATGTTCATTTGAATTACTCTATTCTAGGTGCTTAATAACTCCAAAAATTCATAACTCAATAATCGTAACTCCGTTTTGATTCATTCTAGTTGCATTAGTCTCACACTAATATTTATTATCATCTAGTAACTTTGTTTTGTCATGAAATATAGGTTAAAGTGTTGCACTTAGTCTATGCTATATTTAACCAGGTGAAGCTTCGGAAAATCAAAACTCCTTAACCGTAACTCCGAAGTTGGTGGTTCTTGTTCCCACAATCTCGTTACGACGCATAGATTATTATTACGTAGTTTATTCTTATGTTTGGTGTGATGTTAATTTTGCCTATACATGTTTGTCTGTATTGCTACGTTTAGCGGTGAGGACACGAGTCATCTGAAAAGCAAGTTGGTACCTGGAATCTCAAGTGCCAGGCAAGTTGTGTCCTTGACCACTTCTTTTTACCCACTCATGTTCTAATTAATCATAATGATCTGCATAGGTTAATTTTGATGGGACCCAATAGGTTACCCCAGTTTGACTATCTTCATACCTTGATTCCCACTGAACTTTTTGGGTAGTACCTGCTAGTGCTATATGTGGTTTTGGGTATGAAGGTTACACTATTCATGATTATACTTTTGTTATCAGTTGTTATTTATGGTTCATGTTAAGATCATTATGTTAATTGGAACATGGAGAACCACCCGGGAAAACAGTGCTACCACAAGGGTTTAATAGGACGCCCTTGGCCGATTAATTAGGAAAGCTAGTGGAAGACTACCTTACCCGAAAGGGGCAAGGGCAGTAGGGGAGTGGTCAGTGTAGGGAGGCCCTCGGGAGGATTTTGCTGCGATGGCAGTCCTGCAAGGGATTCCTGCTAGGGAGGCCCTCGGGAGGATTTTTCCACGATGGCGGTCCTGCAAGGGATTCCTGCATTGGAACTTCCTATAAACTGTAGCGGGTTTTCTGAAGCTAGTGGAACTTTGTAAAGGCCTCGTAGTGTTACCTTGCCTCACCTCCTCGGTAGAGGTGTATGGGATTGGCCGTCTCTTGGCAGATGGGTAACACGACTTGTGGGTAAAGATGCGCAACCTCTGCAGAGTGTAAAACTGGTATACTAGCCGTGCTCACGGTCATGAGCAGCTCGGACACTCACATGATTAATTTATGGAACTAAATTCAATTTGTCATATGCATTGCATCGCAGGTGATGTTGTTATTACTTTTGTTCTATTACTTAATTGGGTTGGTATTTACTTATACTTAGTAATTGCTAATAAAATTTTGACCAACTTTAAAAGCAATGTTCAGCTTCAACCATCCTCTTTGGTAAGCCTTACACTTCACGTGAGCTCCCACCTTTGGCGAGTTCATGCACATTATTCCCCACAACTTGTTGAGCGATGAACGTATGTGAGCTCACTCTTGCTGTCTCACACCCCCCACAGGTCAAGAACAGGTACCACCGGATGAGGCGCATGGAGGATGCCGTGATGTGTTCGTGAGAGGTCTAGGCCGTCGTCTCCCAGTCAACTTTGGGTTGCTGGACCGTTGTCTCCTTATTATGTAATTATTTATTTTGTATAGAACTCCTGTTATATATAAATATGTGACATTCGATCCTGTGCCACTATACATCATATGTGTGAGACTTGGTCCCAGCATACCTGGTGTTTATGTTCGCGCCCGGGTCTTGGTGCCCCGAAACCCGGGTGTGACAGAAGTGGTATCAGAGCAATGTTGACTGTAGGACGAAACCTAGATAGAACTAGACAACCATTGTCTACTTCCCTTTGCTACTCTGATTCTTTTCTAAACTTTTCTCAATCTTTTCTCATCTATTTCCGCATTACTCTGATTATTCTTACCTTTTCACTCTAAAGACAAAAGTGGATTTCACACTTTGAAATCCTGTGCCTAAAGTGATTTTAGGAATAGGAGACCTACTATTAGGAACCAAAACAAAACTATTTTTATAGGTATCTATGTGATTGAATGCTTGTTCTTATGATACCTGTCTGATTTGGTTCTTTGATTGAGTGTGATGAATTGTGGAGTAATATCCACAATTGCATCTGCATATACATATAGGCATAAAAATGTTTATAAGATAACTCGACAAATTAGATTATTTACCATTAAAATATATACATAACTCTATAGATTCATCTTATCTTTAAAGATTCTATCTTATCCACCCATCTCAACTCAACCACTTCGCTTATCTATAATAATGTAACAACCATGATCTAATCCAAAATTAACTAGATCTTATCCATCTAAGCTAGTCATACCAATCTAATCCAGATCCTATCTAAGCTACTATGGTCTAATCTAATGTGAGTTACTTAACCAGTTAGTTAATCCTGGTGAAATAGATTAGACCCCACTCCGATAAAACATGAACCTAAATTGGTGCCTTACACCAACTCATCCGTGAACAACAACCTAACCTACATCACAGGATGCCTAATCTATTTATCCCAAAAGCAAAGCAAAACTCTATGTAACCTACCTACCCCATGTACCCACAGTTGTTATCCCAACTCGGATGATAGTATCTAACACCAGGACCGATGGTTCCTAAATCAGACTCAAGAAGAAAGAGATCAACATCGACAAGAAGGATGGTGTCTTTTTCCATCTAGTCTTTCTTACCATAACCATCTCTCATCTTGCCAAATAGAGGGCTAGACATAGGAGATACCCATTAAAGAACTTGAAACAAAAAGAAAATTGGTACTGTAACCAATTTGAAGCAAAACCAACTAACTATGTTCCTCTTCTTAGTAATCTCGGGGACGAGATTATTTTTAAGGGGGTAGAGTTTGTAACACCCTGAAATCCTATTCTAGGATTTAGTGTAACTTTTCAAATGATCTAAACCAAGATGTTTTTTAATAGAATATTCTTACCTTTAAAAAATATTTTTCCCTAAAACAAATAAATGGTAATAATGTTAATCTTTGAGCGTTCATTTTTTTGAAACTCAGAAAATAATTAATGGATTAAACCTTCATTAATTATTGGTCTTTTTATGAATCGTGTATTATAGAAGTAATTATTTAAATAAAAAAAATAGTAAGTAAATAAAATATATACTTACATCACGTCAGGTCTTTGAGTTGTGCATTTGGTGTAAACCCAGTTGAATTTGAAAACTTTTAGTACGACACTGAACACATGAAAGAAAGAGAAATAGGAATAAAAAAATGAAGAAATCAGCCTTGCTTTGTGGCCACACGGGTGTGTCCCGGCCACAGCACTACAGGGCCATGCACGTTGGACGGGATGGCGCTATCAGGGAGCAGCTCGCCACACGAATCTCGTCCTATCACCGACGCACGGGCCCACATGCACAGGATCATCTCCCTCCCGCGTTAGTTGTAACAGACGCGCGAGGCGACAGGAACCGAAGCCGCTGTGACCGCTATGGCCGGACTCGAACGATAGCTGGCCTAGATCCACGCGGATATGCTTCAAGTTCCAGTATAAATATGGCCGGATCCTCGACCCTCTCACTCCATCGAAAGACCGGCATCGTGCGAGCTGCGCGATCTTCGAGTGATTTGTCGCGTAGAGAACCAAAGGCGAGAGTGAGGGCTGAAGCTTGTTCGAGCGACCGGAGCACTTCAATGGAGGAACCAGCGGACCGCAAGGGTGTGTCGCTTTCGTCGGGATCTGTGCGGGCGATGGGTCATCGCTCGACGTCGACGGTCAGCGCTGGACGCCCTTACTGGTGAGCCGCTCTTCGTCTGCGATATCTGGGTATGCATCTGGGCGGGTGTTGATGACATGGTTGGGGCGGTCCTGGGTGGCCGGCGAACTATCGGGATGTCTCTGTAAGGTCTTGGGTGAACGCCGGTTGGCCAAGTCGGTGTGCATGCCGTTGCTTGGGTGAACGCCAGCTCGGTCTAGCGTCGGGAGGTTGAAGACGTCGCACGGCCATCGGATTTGAGCGGAGGGCTGAGATTAGAATGATCGCGTACCGCTTCGTAGGCTAGATCGGAACCGTCGATCCTCTATCCTGCGGCCACCATTGGATACCGATGCAACTTAATACTGGTTTAATCCCAGCCACTGAAATCAGATTGGATGGCTGAAACTTCGTGATACCCCTTCGGCTGGTGGTTTTATAAAAGAGACCCCGCTCATTATAGGAATCAACCCGCAGTCCACCCTGTACAGCACATTGTGTCTTGGGAATTCTTGTAGAATAGCCCCTGTCTTTTCTAGAAAATGGCGCCCAATCCAGAAACCAGAGAAATTAGTGAAATAATTGTAGAAATTGATTTTTAATAAAAAAAATAAATCTAGAGACTTGTATAATTCATATTTAATTCATTTTAACTCCTTTTTAATCCATTTCAGTTCCATTAATTTTATTTTAATATAGTCTAGTACTTAGTACCTCTGTTTAGCAATGAAACATGAATTAAAAATGTTCATTTGAATTACTCTATTCTAGGTGCTTAATAACTCCAAAAATTCATAACTCAATAATCGTAACTCCGTTTTGATTCATTCTAGTTGCATTAGTCTCACACTAATATTTATTATCATCTAGTAACTTTGTTTTGTCATGAAATATAGGTTAAAGTGTTGCACTTAGTCTATGCTATATTTAACCAGGTGAAGCTTCGGAAAATCAAAACTCCTTAACCGTAACTCCGAAGTTGGTGGTTCTTGTTCCCACAATCTCGTTACGACGCATAGATTATTATTACGTAGTTTATTCTTATGTTTGGTGTGATGTTAATTTTGCCTATACATGTTTGTCTGTATTGCTACGTTTAGCGGTGAGGACACGAGTCATCTGAAAAGCAAGTTGGTACCTGGAATCTCAAGTGCCAGGCAAGTTGTGTCCTTGACCACTTCTTTTTACCCACTCATGTTCTAATTAATCATAATGATCTGCATAGGTTAATTTTGATGGGACCCAATAGGTTACCCCAGTTTGACTATCTTCATACCTTGATTCCCACTGAACTTTTTGGGTAGTACCTGCTAGTGCTATATGTGGTTTTGGGTATGAAGGTTACACTATTCATGATTATACTTTTGTTATCAGTTGTTATTTATGGTTCATGTTAAGATCATTATGTTAATTGGAACATGGAGAACCACCCGGGAAAACAGTGCTACCACAAGGGTTTAATGGGACGCCCTTGGCCGATTAATTAGGAAAGCTAGTGGAAGACTACCTTACCCGAAAGGGGCAAGGGCAGTAGGGGAGTGGTCAGTGTAGGGAGGCCCTCGGGAGGATTTTGCTGCGATGGCAGTCCTGCAAGGGATTCCTGCTAGGGAGGCCCTCAGGAGGATTTTTCCACGATGGCGGTCCTGCAAGGGATTCCTGCATTGGAACTTCCTATAAACTGTAGCGGGTTTTCTGAAGCTAGTGGAACTTTGTAAAGGCCTCGTAGTGTTACCTTGCCTCGCCTCCTCGGTAGAGGTGTATGGGATTGGCCGTCTCTTGGCAGATGGGTAACACGACTTGTGGGTAAAGATGCGCAACCTCTGCAGAGTGTAAAACTGGTATACTAGCCGTGCTCACGGTCATGAGCAGCTCGGACACTCACATGATTAATTTATGGAACTAAATTCAATTTGTCATATGCATTGCATCGCAGGTGATGTTGTTATTACTTTTGTTCTATTACTTAATTGGGTTGGTATTTACTTATACTTAGTAATTGCTAATAAAATTTTGACCAACTTTAAAAGCAATGTTCAGCTTCAACCATCCTCTTTGGTAAGCCTTACACTTCACGTGAGCTCCCACCTTTGGTGAGTTCATGCACATTATTCCCCACAACTTGTTGATCGATGAACGTATGTGAGCTCACTCTTGCTGTCTCACACCCCCCCACAGGTCAAGAACAGGTACCACCGGATGAGGCGCATGGAGGATGCCGTGATGTGTTCGTGAGAGGTCTAGGCCGTCGTCTCCCAGTCAACTTTGGGTTGCTGGACCGTTGTCTCCTTATTATGTAATTATTTATTTTGTATATAACTCCTGTTATATATAAATATGTGACATTCGATCCTGTGCCACTATACATCATATGTGTGAGACTTGGTCCCAGCATACCTGGTGTTTATGTTCGCGCCCGGGTCTTGGTGCCCCGAAACCCGGGTGTGACAGAAGTGGTATCAGAGCAATGTTGACTGTAGGACGAAACCTAGATAGAACTAGACAACCATTGTCTACTTCCCTTTGCTACTCTGATTCTTTTCTAAACTTTTCTCAATCTTTTCTCATCTATTTCCACATTACTCTGATTATTCTTACCTTTTCACTCTAAAGACAAAAGTGGATTTCACACTTTGAAATCCTGTGCCTAAAGTGATTTTAGGAATAGGAGACCTACTATTAGGAACCAAAACAAAACTATTTTTATAGGTATCTATGTGATTGAATGCTTGTTCTTATGATACCTGTCTGATTTGGTTCTTTGATTGAGTGTGATGAATTGTGGAGTAATATCCACAATTGCATCTGCATATACATATAGGCATAAAAATGTTTATAAGATAACTCGACAAATTAGATTATTTACCATTAAAATATATACATAACTCTATAGATTCATCTTATCTTTAAAGATTCTATCTTATCCACCCATCTCAACTCAACCACTTCGCTTATCTATAATAATGTAACAACCATGATCTAATCCAAAATTAACTAGATCTTATCCATCTAAGCTAGTCATACCAATCTAATCCAGATCCTATCTAAGCTACTATGGTCTAATCTAATGTGAGTTACTTAACCAGTTAGTTAATCCTGGTGAAATAGATTAGACCCCACTCCGATAAAACATGAACCTAAATTGGTTGCTTACACCAACTCATCCGTGAACAACAACCTAACCTACATCACAGGATGCCTAATCTATTTATCCCAAAAGCAAAGCAAAACTCTATGTAACCTACCTACCCCATGTACCCACAGTTGTTATCCCAACTCGGATGATAGTATCTAACACCAAGACCGATGGTTCCTAAATCAGACTCAAGAAGAAAGAGATCAACATCGACAAGAAGGATGGTGTCTTTTTCCATCTAGTCTTTCTTACCATAACCATCTCTCATCTTGCCAAATAGAGGGCTAGACATAGGAGATACCCATTAAAGAACTTGAAACAAAAAGAAAATTGGTACTGTAACCAATTTGAAGCAAAACCAACTAACTATGTTCCTCTTCTTAGTAATCTCGGGGACGAGATTATTTTTAAGGGGGTAGAGTTTGTAACACCCTGAAATCCTATTCTAGGATTTAGTGTAACTTTTCAAATGATCTAAACCAAGATGTCTTTTAATACAATATTCTTACCTTTAAAAAAATATTTTTCCCTAAAACAAATAAATGGTAATAATGTTAATCTTTGAGCGTTCATTTTTTTGAAACTCAGAAAATAATTAATGGATTAAACCTTCATTAATTATTGGTCTTTTTATGAATCGTGTATTATAGAAGTAATTATTTAAATAAAAAAATAGTAAGTAAATAAAATATATACTTACATCACGTCAGGTCTTTGAGTTGTGCATTTGGTGTGAATTTAAATATCAAAACCCAGTTGAATTTGAAAACTTTTAGTACGACACTGAACACATGAAAGAAAGAGAAATAGGAATAAAAAAATGAAGAAATCAGCCTTGCTTTGTGGCCACACGGGTGTGTCCCGGCCACAGCACTACAGGGCCATGCACGTTGGACAGGATGGCGCTATCAGGGAGCAGCTCGCCACACGAATCTCGTCCTATCACCGACGCACGGGCCCACATGCACAGGATCATCTCCCTCCCGCGTTAGTTGTAACAGACGCGCAAGGCGACAGGAACCGAAGCCGCTGTGACCGCTATGGCCGGACTCGAACGATAGCTGGCCTAGATCCGCGCGGATATGCTTCAAGTTCCAGTATAAATATGGCCGGATCCTCGACCCTCTCACTCCATCGAAAGACCGGCATCGTGCGAGCTGCGCGATCTTCGAGTGATTTGTCGCGTAGAGAACCAAAGGCGAGAGTGAGGGCTGAAGCTTGTTCGAGCGACCGGAGCACTTCAATGGAGGAACCAGCGGACCGCAAGGGTGTGTCGCTTTCGTCGGGATCTGTGCGGGCGACGGGTCATCGCTCGACGTCGACGGTCAGCGCTGGACGCCCTTACTGGTGAGCCGCTCTTCGTCTGCGATATCTGGGTATGCATCTGGGCGGGTGTTGATGACATGGTTGGGGCGGTCCTGGGTGGCCGGCGAACTATCGGGATGTCTCTGTAAGGTCTTGGGTGAACGCCGGTTGGCCAAGTCGGTGTGCATGCCGTTGCTTGGGTGAACGCCAGCTCGGTCTAGCGTCGGGAGGTTGAAGACGTCGCACGACCATCGGATTTGAGCGGAGGGCTGAGATTAGAATGATCGCGTACCGCTTCGTAGGCTAGATCGGAACCGTCGATCCTCTATCCTGCGGCCACCATTGGATACCGATGCAACTTAATACTGGTTTAATCCCAGCCACTGAAATCAGATTGGATGGCTGAAACTTCGTGATACCCCTTCGGCTGGTGGTTTTATAAAAGAGACCCCGCTCATTATAGGAATCAACCCGCAGTCCACCCTGTACAGCACATTGTGTCTTGGGAATTCTTGTAGAATAGCCCCTGTCTTTTCTAGAAAATGGCGCCCAATCCAGAAACCAGAGAAATTAGTGAAATAATTGTAGAAATTGATTTTTAATAAAAAAATAAATCTAGAGACTTGTATAATTCATATTTAATTCATTTTAACTCCTTTTTAATCCATTTCAGTTCCATTAATTTTATTTTAATATAGTCTAGTACTTAGTACCTCTGTTTAGCAATGAAACATGAATTAAAAATGTTCATTTGAATTACTCTATTCTAGGTGCTTAATAACTCCAAAAATTCATAACTCAATAATCGTAAGTCCGTTTTGATTCATTCTAGTTGCATTAGTCTCACACTAATATTTATTATCATCTAGTAACTTTGTTTTGTCATGAAATATAGGTTAAAGTGTTGCACTTAGTCTATGCTATATTTAACCAGGTGAAGCTTCGGAAAATCAAAACTCCTTAACCGTAACTCCGAAGTTGGTGGTTCTTGTTCCCACAATCTCGTTACGACGCATAGATTATTATTACGTAGTTTATTCTTATGTTTGGTGTGATGTTAATTTTGCCTATACATGTTTGTCTGTATTGCTACGTTTAGCGGTGAGGACACGAGTCATCTGAAAAGCAAGTTGGTACCTGGAATCTCAAGTGCCAGGCAAGTTGTGTCCTTGACCACTTCTTTTTACCCACTCATGTTCTAATTAATCATAATGATCTGCATAGGTTAATTTTGATGGGACCCAATAGGTTACCCCAGTTTGACTATCTTCATACCTTGATTCCCACTGAACTTTTTGGGTAGTACCTGCTAGTGCTATATGTGGTTTTGGGTATGAAGGTTACACTATTCATGATTATACTTTTGTTATCAGTTGTTATTTATGGTTCATGTTAAGATCATTATGTTAATTGGAACATGGAGAACCACCCGGGAAAACAGTGCTACCACAAGGGTTTAATGGGACGCCCTTGGCCGATTAATTAGGAAAGCTAGTGGAAGACTACCTTACCCGAAAGGGGCAAGGGCAGTAGGGGAGTGGTCAGTGTAGGGAGGCCCTCGGGAGGATTTTGCTGCGATGGCAGTCCTGCAAGGGATTCCTGCTAGGGAGGCCCTCAGGAGGATTTTTCCACGATGGCGGTCCTGCAAGGGATTCCTGCATTGGAACTTCCTATAAACTGTAGCGGGTTTTCTGAAGCTAGTGGAACTTTGTAAAGGCCTCGTAGTGTTACCTTGCCTCGCCTCCTCGGTAGAGGTGTATGGGATTGGCCGTCTCTTGGCAGATGGGTAACACGACTTGTGGGTAAAGATGCGCAACCTCTGCAGAGTGTAAAACTGGTATACTAGCCGTGCTCACGGTCATGAGCAGCTCGGACACTCACATGATTAATTTATGGAACTAAATTCAATTTGTCATATGCATTGCATCGCAGGTGATGTTGTTATTACTTTTGTTCTATTACTTAATTGGGTTGGTATTTACTTATACTTAGTAATTGCTAATAAAATTTTGACCAACTTTAAAAGCAATGTTCAGCTTCAACCATCCTCTTTGGTAAGCCTTACACTTCACGTGAGCTCCCACCTTTGGTGAGTTCATGCACATTATTCCCCACAACTTGTTGAGCGATGAACGTATGTGAGCTCACTCTTGCTGTCTCACACCCCCCCACAGGTCAAGAACAGGTACCACCGGATGAGGCGCATGGAGGATGCCGTGATGTGTTCGTGAGAGGTCTAGGCCGTCGTCTCCCAGTCAACTTTGGGTTGCTGGACCGTTGTCTCCTTATTATGTAATTATTTATTTTGTATATAACTCCTGTTATATATAAATATGTGACATTCGATCATGTGCCACTATACATCATATGTGTGAGACTTGGTCCCAGCATACCTGGTGTTTATGTTCGCGCCCGGGTCTTGGTGCCCCGAAACCCGGGTGTGACAGAATTGGTATCAGAGCAATGTTGACTGTAGGACGAAACCTAGATAGAACTAGACAACCATTGTCTACTTCCCTTTGCTACTCTGATTCTTTTCTAAACTTTTCTCAATCTTTTCTCATCTATTTCCGCATTACTCTGATTATTCTTACCTTTTCACTCTAAAGACAAAAGTGGATTTCACACTTTGAAATCCTGTGCCTAAAGTGATTTTAGGAATAGGAGACCTACTATTAGGAACCAAAACAAAACTATTTTTATAGGTATCTATGTGATTGAATGCTTGTTCTTATGATACCTGTCTGATTTGGTTCTTTGATTGAGTGTGATGAATTGTGGAGTAATATCCACAATTGCATCTGCATATACATATAGGCATAAAAATGTTTATAAGATAACTCGACAAATTAGATTATTTACCATTAAAATATATACATAACTCTATAGATTCATCTTATCTTTAAAGATTCTATCTTATCCACCCATCTCAACTCAACCACTTCGCTTATCTATAATAATGTAACAACCATGATCTAATCCAAAATTAACTAGATCTTATCCATCTAAGCTAGTCATACCAATCTAATCCAGATCCTATCTAAGCTACTATGGTCTAATCTAATGTGAGTTACTTAACCAGTTAGTTAATCCTGGTGAAATAGATTAGACCCCACTCCGATAAAACATGAACCTAAATTGGTGCCTTACACCAACTCATCCGTGAACAACAACCTAACCTACATCACAGGATGCCTAATCTATTTATCCCAAAAGCAAAGCAAAACTCTATGTAACCTACCTACCCCATGTACCCACAGTTGTTATCCCAACTCGGATGATAGTATCTAACACCAGGACCGATGGTTCCTAAATCAGACTCAAGAAGAAAGAGATCAACATCGACAAGAAGGATGGTGTCTTTTTCCATCTAGTCTTTCTTACCATAACCATCTCTCATCTTGCCAAATAGAGGGCTAGACATAGGAGATACCCATTAAAGAACTTGAAACAAAAAGAAAATTGGTATTGTAACCAATTTGAAGCAAAACCAACTAACTATGTTCCTCTTCTTAGTAATCTCGGGGATGAGATTATTTTTAAGGGGGTAGAGTTTGTAACACCCTGAAATCCTATTCTAGGATTTAGTGTAACTTTTCAAATGATCTAAACCAAGATGTCTTTTAATACAATATTCTTACCTTTAAAAAAATATTTTCCCTAAAACAAATAAATGGTAATAATGTTAATCTTTGAGCGTTCATTTTTTTGAAACTCAGAAAATAATTAATGGATTAAACCTTCATTAATTATTGGTCTTTTTATGAATCGTGTATTATAGAAGTAATTATTTAAATAAAAAAATAGTAAGTAAATAAAATATATACTTACATCACGTCAGGTCTTTGAGTTGTGCATTTGGTGTGAATTTAAATATCAAAACCCAGTTGAATTTGAAAACTTTTAGTACGACACTGAACACATGAAAGAAAGAGAAATAGGAATAAAAAAATGAAGAAATCAGCCTTGCTTTGTGGCCACACGGGTGTGTCCCGGCCACAGCACTACAGGGCCATGCACGTTGGATGGGATGGCGCTATCAGGGAGCAGCTCGCCACACGAATCTCGTCCTATCACCGACGCACGGGCCCACATGCACAAGATCATCTCCCTCCCGCGTTAGTTGTAACAGACGCGCGAGGCGACAGGAACCGAAGCCGCTGTGACCGCTATGGCCGGACTCGAACGATAGCTGGCCTAGATCCGCGTGGATATGCTTCAAGTTCCAGTATAAATATGGCCGGATCCTCGACCCTCTCACTCCATCGAAAGACCGGCATCGTGCGAGCTGCGCGATCTTCGAGTGATTTGTCGCGTAGAGAACCAAAGGCGAGAGTGAGGGCTGAAGCTTGTTCGAGCGACCGGAGCACTTCAATGGAGGAACCAGCGGACCGCAAGGGTGTGTCGCTTTCGTCGGGATCTGTGCGGGCGACGGGTCATCGCTCGACGTCGACGGTCAGCGCTGGACGCCCTTACTGGTGAGCCGCTCTTCGTCTGCGATATCTGGGTATGCATCTGGGCGGGTGTTGATGACATGGTTGGGGCGGTCCTGGGTGGCCGGCGAACTATCGGGATGTCTCTGTAAGGTCTTGGGTGAACGCCGGTTGGCCGAGTCGGTGTGCATGCCGTTGCTTGGGTGAACGCCAGCTCGGTCTAGCGTCGGGAGGTTGAAGACGTCGCACGGCCATCGGATTTGAGCGGAGGGCTGAGATTAGAATGATCGCGTACCGCTTCGTAGGCTAGATCGGAACCGTCGATCCTCTATCCTGCGGCCACCATTGGATACCGATGCAACTTAATACTGGTTTAATCCCAGCCACTGAAATCAGATCGGATGGCTGAAACTTCGTGATACCCCTTCGGCTGGTGGTTTTATAAAAGAGACCCCGCTCATTATAGGAATCAACCCGCAGTCCACCCTGTACAGCACATTGTGTCTTGGGAATTCTTGTAGAATAGCCCCTGTCTTTTCTAGAAAATGGCGCCCAATCCAGAAACCAGAGAAATTAGTGAAATAATTGTAGAAATTGATTTTTAATAAAAAAATAAATCTAGAGACTTGTATAATTCATATTTAATTCATTTTAACTCCTTTTTAATCCATTTCAGTTCCATTAATTTTATTTTAATATAGTCTAGTACTTAGTACCTCTGTTTAGCAATGAAACATGAATTAAAAATGTTCATTTGAATTACTCTATTCTAGGTGCTTAATAACTCCAAAAATTCATAACTCAATAATCGTAACTCCGTTTTGATTCATTCTAGTTGCATTAGTCTCACACTAATATTTATTATCATCTAGTAACTTTGTTTTGTCATGAAATATAGGTTAAAGTGTTGCACTTAGTCTATGCTATATTTAACCAGGTGAAGCTTCGGAAAATCAAAACTCCTTAACCGTAACTCCGAAGTTGGTGGTTCTTGTTCCCACAATCTCGTTACGACGCATAGATTATTATTACGTAGTTTATTCTTATGTTTGGTGTGATGTTAATTTTGCCTATACATGTTTGTCTGTATTGCTACGTTTAGCGGTGAGGACACGAGTCATCTGAAAAGCAAGTTGGTACCTGGAATCTCAAGTGCCAGGCAAGTTGTGTCCTTGACCACTTCTTTTTACCCACTCATGTTCTAATTAATCATAATGATCTGCATAGGTTAATTTTGATGGGACCCAATAGGTTACCCCAGTTTGACTATCTTCATACCTTGATTCCCACTGAACTTTTTGGGTAGTACCTGCTAGTGCTATATGTGGTTTTGGGTATGAAGGTTACACTATTCATGATTATACTTTTGTTATCAGTTGTTATTTATGGTTCATGTTAAGATCATTATGTTAATTGGAACATGGAGAACCACCCGGGAAAACAGTGCTACCACAAGGGTTTAATGGGACGCCCTTGGTCGATTAATTAGGAAAGCTAGTGGAAGACTACCTTACTCGAAAGGGGCAAGGGCAGTAGGGGAGTGGTCAGTGTAGGGAGGCCCTCGGGAGGATTTTGCTGCGATGGCAGTCCTGCAAGGGATTCCTGCTAGGGAGGCCCTCGGGAGGATTTTTCCACGATGGCGGTCCTGCAAGGGATTCCTGCATTGGAACTTCCTATAAACTGTAGCGGGTTTTCTGAAGCTAGTGGAACTTTGTAAAGGCCTCGTAGTGTTACCTTGCCTCGCCTCCTCGGTAGAGGTGTATGGGATTGGCCGTCTCTTGGCAGATGGGTAACACGACTTGTGGGTAAAGATGCGCAACCTCTGCAGAGTGTAAAACTGGTATACTAGCCGTGCTCACGGTCATGAGCAGCTCGGACACTCACATGATTAATTTATGGAACTAAATTCAATTTTTCATATGCATTGCATCGCAGGTGATGTTGTTATTACTTTTGTTCTATTACTTAATTGGGTTGGTATTTACTTATACTTAGTAATTGCTAATAAAATTTTGACCAACTTTAAAAGCAATGTTCAGCTTCAACCATCCTCTTTGGTAAGCCTTACACTTCACGTGAGCTCCCACCTTTGGCGAGTTCATGCACATTATTCCGCACAACTTGTTGAGCGATGAATGTATGTGAGCTCACTCTTGCTGTCTCACACCCCCCCACAGGTCAAGAACAGGTACCACCGGATGAGGCGCATGGAGGATGCCGTGATGTGTTCGTGAGAGGTCTAGGCCGTCGTCTCCCAGTCAACTTTGGGTTGCTGGACCGTTGTCTCCTTATTATGTAATTATTTATTTTGTATAGAACTCCTATTATATATAAATATGTGACATTCGATCCTGTGCCACTATACATCATATGTGTGAGACTTGGTCCCAGCATACCTGGTGTTTATGTTCGCGCCCGGGTCTTGGTGCCCCGAAACCCGGGTGTGACACTTGGGCAGAGTTCAGTACACAGTTCAGGAACTACCATATTCCAGCTGGTATGATAAAGATCAAGAAGAAGGAGTTTCTGTCATTAAAGCAAGGCAACATGTCGGTCAGCGAGTATAGAGACAAATTTATTCAGCTGTCGAGATATGCTCCGGAGGAAGTTGCTGAGGATGAGAGGAAGCAGGAGCACTTCATTGAAGGACTTAATGGACCCCTACAGTATGCACTGGTTGCACACACATTTCTGTCGTTTCAGAGGCTACTAGATAAGGCTCTTGCTATTGAACACAAGCGTGTTCAACTGGGTGATTTGAAGAGGAAGGCTATCTCGCAGGGACAGTGTAGCAGCAGTGATCGTCCCCGCTATGTTTCGCCACAGGGTACACCGACTCGACCAGGAGGACCACGCCCAGTTCAGTATGCTCCACATGGGTCTCCACGGACACCACCTACTCGTCAGGCTACTCCCACTAGCACCCTGACAAGGTCTACAGGACAGAAGACCGGCCCTACATGCTTCAAGTGCAGTCAGATTGGGCACTATGCTAATGCTTGTCCTATGGGAAATTCTGGTACACCAGCTAAGAACAAGCAGCAGACTCCTGGCAAGGGATATTCTATTGTCAGGGTGAATCAAGTCAGTGTTGATGATACTCCTGATGGTGCTGACATCGTACTCGGTATGTTTTACATTAATGCAATTCCTGCAACAATACTCTTTGATTCCGGTGCTACACATTCATTCATGTCTGCTCGATATGCCAACACTAATGAGATACCACTGCTAAATATGAGAAAACCAATGATAGTAATTACACCTAAAGGGCCTATTGAGGCAAATCAAATGACACGTAGATTGACATTATCAATTATGGGAAGAGAATTTGGAGCTACTGCTATAATATTAGATGCCAGCAGTATAGATCTGATCCTTGGTATGTCATGGTTAAGGAAGGCAAAGGCCATTATAGCATGCGGTAGAGGTACTATAGAGCTCACTAGTCCTAAAGGAGAAAGATTTCAAGTTAATATTGCAGTAACCACCTCATCCAAGCGTGCAATGTTCTTTATACCTGAGGAGTTTGTTGGTGACAACATCCGGGTGGTTAGAGATTTTCCGGATGTCTTTCCAGAGGAGTTACCAGGGATGCCACCGGATAGGGAAGTTGAGTTTGTGATTGATCTTTTACCTGGAACTGCCCCTATTTCTAAGCGACCATACAGGATGGCTGTAGAAGAACTGAAGGAGCTTAAGAAACAGTTAACAGAGTTACAAGAGGCTGGGTACATTCGTCCAAGTTCCTCACCTTGGGGAGCACCGGTGTTATTTGTACAGAAGAAGGATGGATCACAACGGATGTGTGTGGACTATAGATCACTTAATGATGTCACGGTGAAGAACAAGTATCCATTACCCCGTATTGAGGATTTGTTTGATCAGATGAGAGGAGCCAGGGTATTCTCAAAGATTGATCTCCGATCGGGATACCATCAGATGAAGATTAGACCATCAGATATTCCTAAGATGGCTTTCTCAACCCGATATGGATTATATGAGTTTACTGTTATGTCATTTGGATTAACCAATGCACCGGCTTATTTCATGAATTTGATGAATAAGGTGTTTATGGAGTATTTGGACAGATTCGTCGTGGTGTTCATCGACAATATTCTTATCTATTCTAAGAATGAAAGTGATCATGAACAACATCTAAGGTTGGTGCTACAGAAGCTGCGAGATAATCAACTCTATGCTAAGTTCAGCAAGTGTGAGTTTTGGATTGACAAGGTGCCATTCCTTGATCATATTATTTCTAATGGAGGAATAGCAGTGGATCCTGCTAAAGTGAGGGAGATAATGGAGTGGAGAGTGCCCACTACAGTTACTGAGATTCGGAGTTTCTTGGGACTCGCAGGATATTATCGGAGATTTATTGAAGGGTTCTCTAAGATTGCCAAGCCTATGACCTCGCTTTTGGAGAAAGGAAGAGAATTCAAGTGGAATGAGAAATGCTAAGAAAGCTTTGATCAATTGAAGGAGAGATTGATGTCACCTCCAGTGTTGGTTATGCCAGATCTGCAGAAGGGATTTGACATTTATTGTGATGCATGTGGCCAAGGATTGGGATGTGTGCTTATGCAAGAAGGTCATGTGATCGCCTATGCGTCTCGTCAGCTGCGGAAACATGAATTGAACTACCCCACTCATGACTTGGAGCTGGCTGCCGTTGTGCATGCACTTAAGATTTGGAGACACTACATTATGGGAACTAAGTGCCAAGTATACATGGATCATAAGAGTTTGAAGTACATATTCACTCAGAAGGATCTCAACCTTAGGCAACGCCGTTGGTTGGAGCTCATTAAGGATTATGATTTGGAGATTCACTATCACCCGAGCAAGGCGAATTTGGTTGCAGATGCCTTGAGTCGGAAGGAGCATGTTCACTCCGCTTTCGTTGTCCAGCTACCTGATGAATTAGCAAAAGATTTTGAGAGGCTCAACCTGGGAATTGTTACACATACGGAAGGAGTTACCGTCAAGTTGGAACCTACCTTGGAGCAAGAAATTCGTAAAGGTCAGATTGGTGATGCCAAAATCCAGGAGATCAAGGATCTAATAACAGAGGGTAGAGGCCCGGAATTCATAGAAGATGAGCAAGGCACGATATGGTTCAAGAATCGGATCTGTGTTCCCGATATTGATAGTCTTCAGGAAACTATATTGAAGGAAGCACATGACTCAGTTTATTCTATCCACCCTGGGAGTACTAAGATGTATCAGGATTTGAAGCAAAAGTATTGGTGGTATGGACTGAAGAGAGATGTGGCTGCACATGTGGCTATGTGCGATGTGTGCCAAAGAGTTAAGGCTGAACACCAGAGGCCAGCCAGACTACTACATCCACTGAAGATACCTGAGTGGAAATGGGAAGAAATTGGCATGGACTTCATTGTTGGATTACCCCACACGTCTGCTGGATATGATTCTATATGGGTGATTGTGGATAGGCTAACTAAGGTAGCCCACTTTATTTCGGTGAAGACCACATATTCAGGAGCCAAGTTAGCAGAGTTGTACATGGCACGGATTGTCTGCCTACATGGTGTGCCAAAGAAGGTTGTGTCAGACCGGGGATCACAGTTTACCTCTCGGTATTGGAAGAAGTTGCACGAGTCCTTAGATACCAGATTGAACTTTAGTTCGACTTACCATCCGTAGACTGATGGACAGACAGAGAGGACTAACCAAGTGCTGGAAGATATGTTAAAAGCTTGTGCCCTTAAGCATGGTGGTAGTTGGGATAAGAGTCTACCGTATGCGGAGTTCTCTTACAATAATAGCTATCAGGCCAGTTTGAAGATGTCACCGTTCGAGGCTTTGTATGGCAGAAAGTGCAGGACTCCACTATATTGGGATCAAACTGGTGAAAGGCAGTTGTTTGGGCCTGAGATTATACAAGAAGCAGAGGAACAAGTTCAGCAAATAAGGGAGAATTTGAGAACTGCACAATCCAGGCAGAAAAGTTATGCTAATACCTGGAGAAGACTGCTTGAGTTTAAAGAGGGAGATTATGTCTATTTGAAGGTGTCACCACTTAGGGGTATGAGAAGATTCAAAGTCAAAGGAAAGTTGTCCCCACACTTTATCGGACCCTTCTTAATCTTAAAGCGAGTGGGAGAAGTTGTATATCAATTGGAGTTACCGGATCATCTCGCAGATGTTCATGATGTGTTCCATGTATCTCAGCTGAAGAAATGTCTCAGGGTGCCTGAAGAACAGTTACTAATGGAGGATCTTAGTGTTCAAGATGATTTGACTTATGCTGAGTACCCCATCAAGATTTTGGATACTTTCACTCGTGTCATGAGGAATAAGGTTATAAAGATGTGCAAAGTGCAATGGAGCCACCACGGGGAAGATGAAGCAACTTGGGAAAGAGAAGAAGAGCTTCGTATAGATTTTCCCCACCTTTTCCCTAGATCTTCTTAAATCTCGAGGATGAGATTATTTTTAAGGGGGGTAGGATTTGTAATACTCAAATTTGTATACACAGAATAATAGAGAGATAGCCTCAATTTCATGTGCCTCATTTGCATCCTAAAAAGAGCATACCCAAAAATTTAGAGTTTAATTCAAACAAATGATAAAAAATGCATCTTGTTGGAGTTTTACATGTGTGTGCATTAAATAAAAATAATAAGGATAATAATGAGACAATAATTTTAAAGGTTGGATTAATTCCTAAATTAAAATTAGGGTTTTGAAAATGAGAAGAAGAGAAATGATATAAAAATATAAATAATATACTATTATTTCCAAAATTTGTATTTTCATTTCACAATATGATTGGAGGATAAAAATTTGCACAATGTTTGAATTCAAAATTCAAATTCAAACTAAACTTAGAAATGAAGAAAATAAAAAGAAAAGATAAAAAAAAGAATAAAAGAGCTACATGGGCTGACTGCCTCAGTTCTGGCCCACTTCTTCTTCTTTACCTCGCGCGGCCCAGCTGGCATCACGGCGCCGACAGGCGGGGCCGCTCTGTCAGCCGTGCACCCGTACCACTCACGTGGTGCCGTTCCTCTGTCGCGCTGGCCCCGCGAGTCAGACTCTTTCTCTGCTCATTCTCGCAGCCATTCCCTGTTGGTGGGGCCGCTGCGTCAGCCGCACAGTCGTCCTCAAAGCACTCTGTCACCGACTCCTGGGCCCCTATGGCAGAACCGTCCCCTCCGCAACGAACTCCGCGCATGTCGCGCTCACGCCATCGATCGCGGAGGTGGGCGACTTCATCTCAGGGAGCACGTAGTTCCGAGGCCATAAAACAATCGCGTCGCAACCCTCTGTTCTCCCCATCCGTAGATATCTAGGTCACCCCGTGAGAAGCTGAGGAAGGGAGAGAGAGGGCTGTGCTCGGCCGCCGTGGTTACGCACCGGCGATTGCCGTCAAACCGGGGCAAATCGTGCACTCGGGGAGGCGCAGCTTGGGTTGGCGGGCGTCGTCGGGAGGAACAGCGGGGCAGAATTCGGCCTACGCACTGTGGAGTCCTCGCCCGTGTGCCATCCTCGCCGCCGCGCGTCCGCGGATCATCGAATCCAGTGTAAAAATCTCATTTGTAAGTGTCCAAAACTATCTCCTCGCGTTCTGCCGCACATATCATTGCCTCAATTTGAGATCTCCGGGCTTCGGTCGAGCTAAATCCCAATCGCCGATGTTAGTGCGGCAAAGTCACCGCCTGGTGCAGTGGATTAGCGTCTGCTCAGGGTGGTCCTCGACGATTAGTACTGTCACGAGTTTGCCTTAGACTCCGCGTTGATTCTGGGGATTAATGGTTAGATTCGGGCACTAGGAGAGCCAGGTATCCATGGGCGGCCATGGCACCACCGTGGCACGCCGTCACGCCGCCGGTCAAGTGTGCTGGTGCGACGGGGGGGAGGAAGACCTGCTCGCGACCGTTGGATGCGCAGCGCACGGTTAGATGTATTCGATCGCATACCCTTTCGCCAAATGGATCCGTGCCGTCGGATTCCGGGTAGGGGCATCATAGCCGTTTATAGTACTTTAAATCATGGCCACATATCTCCGATCCGAGGGTAGATATCGCGTACCGGTTCAGATTTATAGCCCTCTAATCTGGGCCGTGTGGTTTTGATCCAACGGTGGGGAAACACCCATACCCCTTCACGGCTAACATTTTACGCATGAGCCCCTCAGGTTTTTAGAATTGAAACCGCAGTCCGTAGCCCTGTGGTCTGTGTCTCGGCATATTTAGCGCCAGGGCCCCTGAACTTTCTGAAAAATGAGGCCCAGTCCAGAGATGTTTAAAAACAGAAAAATAATTATAGAAATTCATTTTTAATACAAAAACAAATCTAGAAACTTGTAAAGTTCATAGAAATTCCATTTTTGGTCCAAATTGAACCATTCCAATTTCTAAAATTTTGTAATAATATTCTCTATCATTTAGTGCCTCTGTTTTGACATGAAAGCAGTAAGAAAATTAATTTATCATTTAATCCTATTTCAAGCACATTAAACATTAGGAAATTCATAACTTGAATTCTATAACTCTAAATTTAGTGATTCTAGTTCCTATGATTTCATTTTAATGTGTAGATTTTTACTGTGTATTTTATTTACATGTTTGGTGCAATGTTAATTTTTGCTATACTATGTATGTATTGTGTTGATGCGAGTAGACGAGCAAGCCACTATGGAATCCGAGGTTCAACAAGTAGAAGTAGCTGAGCAGGAGCTCATTGAAGGCAAGTTGTGCCCTTGATCACTTACTTTTCCCAGCCATGTTCTTATTAATTTTAATGATCTGCATAGGTTAATTTTGATGGGATCCTTTAGGTTACCCTAGTTTTGATTATCTTTATACCTTGTTCACCCCTGAAATATTTTTGGATAGTACATGCTATTGCTTTATGTGGATTGGGTATGGAGATACAATATTCATGATTACTCTTTTATTATATTGTTATTATTACTATTCATGTTAAGATCATTAAATTAATGGGAACATGGAGCGACCACCCGGGAAAACAGTGCTACCACAAGGGTTTAATGGGACGCCCTTGGCTGATTAACTAGGAAAGCTAGTGGAGGTCTTCCTTACCCGAAAGGGCAAGGGCAGTAGGGGAGTGGTCAGTGTAGGGAGGTCCTTGGGTTGATTTTGCTGCGATGGCGGTCAGGCGAGGGATTCCTGCACTGGAGCTTCCTATAAACTGTAGCGGGATTTCTGAAGCTAGTGGAACTTTGTAAAGGCCTCGTAGTGTTACCCTGCCTCGCCTCCTCGGTAGAGGTGTATGGGATTGGCCGTCTCTTGGCAGATGGGTAACATGACTTGTGGGTAAAGATGCGCAACCTCTGCAGAGTGTAAAACTAGTATACTAGCCGTGCTCACGGTCAAGAGCGGCTCGGACCCTGACATGATTAATTTATGGAACTTAAATTTAATTTGACATTTGCATCGCATTTGGGATTATTTTACTATTACTTTTCTTTATTATTATTAAGGTTTGGTATTTACTTACACTTAGTAATTGCTAATAAAATGTTGACCAACTTATAAAAGCAATGCTCAGCCTCAGCCTTTACTTCATTGATTAGCCTTACACTTCATGAACTCCCACCTTTGGTGAGTTCGTGCCACATTATTCCCCACGACTTGTTGAGCTATGAACGTATGTGAGCTCACTCTTGCTATCTGACACCCCCCACAGGAGAAGAACATGTGGTCGAAGAGGAGCCGCCTAACACTGAGGCATTCGACTTGATCTAGGTGGTGTTTCTCAGTTGACATTGGCGCCGACGATCCTTAGTTCGTTTTATATTTATCCCTTTTATTTTGTAATAAGTCTTCCGCTATGTAATAAATACTCTGATATTTTGTGACATTTATCTCTATACACTCTGTTATTATATATGTTGTCTTCTTTGGCGCATGTATGTGTTGCACCCGGCTTTGTCCTTTAAAACCGGGTGTTACAGAAGTGGTATCAGAGGAAATGTTGACTGTAGGACGAAACCTAGATAGAAATGGATAAAACCCTTACCTACTTATCTTATTCTGATTCATTCTACACTTACCTTGATCCTGTCTCACCTTCTACTGTTCTACTCTTATCATTCTTACCTTTTCTACTCTGAGACAAGATGGATTTGACACCTTGGAATCCCTACCCCTATGACATTTTTAGGAGATAGGAAGCCTAAGACCAAATCAAAACTATTTTCTATATTTAAAAATGTTGTTTGATTGTTCTGATGAGAAATGTCTGATTTGCTTCTTTGATTGATTGAAATATTATATATGGACATCTTAGCATGTGCCAGCATAAGGTAATAAATTAGCTATGGTAGGTAAAACATTAAACTGCTTAGCTAATAAATCCCCCAAAGTAACATGAATTAGAGCAGAAATTTCATGAACACTTTTTCTCAGGAGAGCATGAGTTAGAATTAGTTGATCTGGCTTCAGTCCAACAGGGGAACGAGAATTGATTAATGACTATATCCGGAGGTTCTGGGACACTAGAAATAAATGCTTCTAAATCCATGTTGCAGACAAACAGCTAGAAGGGCTGGCTTTTAATGGGTTGCGATCCTACTTAAGAGAAAAATTAGATGGCACCTAGTTCTTCTCGATAGCACAGCTACACCAGCGGGTTTTGGCTTGTGAAAGATGATGTAAAGAGACATCAAAATCGACCAGCCATACTATACGTCTAGTGGATTGTCACACCCAATTTTGAAGGTAAACCGAATGCGAACCATGTACGTGTCAGGATCAGAAATTCACGTACACAGCGATTACATAAATGGCTCACCATAACACAATGCTTCGAATAACAATAAAGAGTAAGTAATAATATTAAAGACTAGAGTCATTTACATAATATAAATCAAAGTACACAGAATAGAAACGTAGCCAACATAAATAAACCCACCACAGGCAGCTGACTGAGGGAGGTCGCTAGCCTAATCCTCGAACTCGTCAAAGTCCTGGAACTCCTTGAGATCCGCCTTGACACCTTTTCTTCTTTACCTGAGCATAGGTTGTGCCAATGGCAACCTGGTGTTTTGTGAAAGCAAGGGTGAGTACACATCAACATACTCAGCAAATGTCTCGTTTGGCTGAGGTGGACTAGCTTTATGTGGAGTTAAGTTCAATTAGTTGCTTTTAGTTGGTCATGTATTTATCATTAATAGAAGCCAGGTTTTAGTAATAACCAACCCATGAACCATTTCCTCATCGAGGAAACATCATTATCATCATCGAACCAAAAACCATTAATAGAATCATTGCATCTCGAACCAATTGTATCTCTAATCAAAGAGGATCCCAAGGCCGCTCATAACCATGAGCATGACAGATATATCAGTTTCATTCCTCTACAGAGGTCACACACTTTACCCATGAGTCGTGATCCCTTTCTAGCCTAGGTTTGCAAGACTCGATCTTCACTACTGAGGTGAATGGCCAGGGATACACTATGTAGCCTTTACAAAGATTCCCCTGGTGTGTAGCTGCCTGTTAAGTTTTGCCAGTCGTACAAACACAGTACTCCTCCCTAAGGTGGATGACTAACAAAACCAAATCAAAGAAACCTCGGCACCTACCCTTAGCAGAGCAAGCACTATGCTTCGCCCCCATCGATGACCCTACGACGAAGCCAACTACACCCCCAAGTTCCTCCAATTAATTAGCTAAGGGTGTCCCATACCACCCTCATGGTTGCACTGTTTTCCAAGGTGGTCTCTCAACGAACAGGTCCTTACGGAGAGGTACTCGGAAAACAGCATGAGTCCCCTAAAATAACACAAGTTCATCATCATAATCAAGATATCATCAACATATCATAAATATTCTCATCATGTTCCTTGATTAAAGTAGAGCGCTAGCATAAAGCTAATCAAAATACCCCAAAAAGTAGTCAAGGACAAGGTAAATAGAAAGCTAGTCAATCCTGAGGTTTCAATTATGTAATGCGGGGGAATGAATTATCATGTGAATATGATATAAATAAGTCAGAGGACACTTTCCTTCACCAAACAGATGCCCAGGGTTTTCAACCTTGTAGAACTCGAAGAGGTTGATCACTTGGTCGCCAACGCTTGATCTTTGATTCCTCAAAGCTCGGAAATGGACCGCAATCTATTCGTGACATGCAGCGAATATGAACAGGCACAAACAAACATATATATATATATATATATATATATATGCATAAGAACATTACACCATACAAAGTAAAACAATATAAAACATGCAACACGGAATAAAGCTCGCTTCTACGGTCGCGTGAGGAAAAGAAACGCGATAGTCGGAGCTATGGTCAAGAAGTTATCGCATTTAAACTAAATAAGTATTAATTAGAATATTTAATTCGACATACTCATATTATTCGATATTTCTATAATGCTAACAGCTATCAAATAAATAAGTAATTTAATTAACTCGAGAGATTCTAAGCGATACGAATTTACGACGCGTGAAACAACACGACAATGTGCGAACATCGCTATATGGGATGGAGGGAGGGGAGAATAGGTGCTAGAGACTTATAAACGAGCAACGGGGTGGGCAGTTTTATTTTTTACTAGGCTTAACATTTATATATAAAACAAAATAACTCTCTATTATTTAGGAAAAAGAGAAGAGAAACAAGGAAAGGAGAGGGTAACATCTGAATTTGGTGGATATTAAAAAAGAAATTTTATACCCCAAATTTAGGGTGTTACATGGACCATGATAATTTGGATGACGAATCCATAGATATGTACTGTTGAACTTGTTTGGCCAACAAAGCCTAAATCTTCACTTTGTTCTTCTTTACAGCCGGTTCAAAAAAATCGGCAATAAGAAGTTAAATTTACTTTTAATGTTGCCAAGTGTGATAAAATATTTAAAGAACTAGTAAAAAATGGCAACATTAAAGGTACTCAAACTCGTCCCCCTTTAGATGAATTAAAGAGACGTGCTTACTGCAAGTGGCATAATTCTTTTTCTCATGCCATGATGATTGTAATATTTTTCGTTGACAGATACAATCGTCCATAAATGAGGGTCTGTTAAGTTTTCAGGAGATACAAGTGAACACACAACCATTTTCTGTCAATATAATAGAACTATCAAATAAAAAATTCATGGTTCGACCCAAAGTGGATGATAAGGACAAAGGAAAGGGCATCATCATTGGTGATCCTCGCACGACAAAGCTGTCACAAGGAGTGGTCGCTCAAAAGGCTCCGGGCAAGAAGACTAATAAGACCAAAGGTGCCAGGGGCAAGGGTGATCGGACAGCCGATCAAAGCTCAATGTCTCGTGCATCACGTGGACCTAGAATGCAGCTGGAGGTGGATTCTACAAATTTTACATACAAGCACACTACCCTAGGCATAATATCCAATGTGTTTGGTTCTTTATGAGATTTTTTTCTGAATTCTAAGAATTACAAAAACCAAACATGCTCTTATTCATCATAGATGAAAACCAAACATGCTCTTACACTTGCTAGTAGTGGAGCCACTTATATTGAGCAGCACAAGAGAGCATTCCAACAACTGTATGGACCTGCACTTAGTGCTTAGGCTATCTCCATCAGATCCCATATCCAATCCCCTATCTCATGTCCTATTTCAAACTTCACTTCGTAAACAGTACCAAAACAGTGTCATCTACAGTACACCCTTGTAGCTTCATATTTTTCTAAAACAGAGTTTATAAAATTGTATTAATTTAGCTAAAAACAAGTGTGCAGTTCTAAATGGACTATAAGACTTGTATGTTATGTATGCATGCTTGGTATGAACTCGAGACCTTTAAGATTCTCGGACAATGAAATCGTGTATATACACACGAGCGAGCTTACAATCACAACTTTTTAGAACACTCAATGATTGTCTGCAAAAGTAACAAAACAGAATAGAAATCAGTAGTCCACATGCACAAACCACACAACCTACATGAACTTTATCACTCAACAACTTAATAAACAAGACATATATGGTGGATTGCTTTTAAGTAAAACCGTTGCAACTTTTCAGGTACATTGACCTCAGATCTAAATGTGTTGGGGGTAGCTTGCCGATGCAAGAAATTTCTAGGCACTCAATGATCGTCTGCAAAAGAAACAGAATAGAAATTAGCAGTTCACATGCATAAACCACACAGCCTACATGAACTTTATCACTCAGCAACCCAAATGTAAACCACAAAAAACTAAATCTTCTGAATATCCTACAATGAGTGCATACCTAATGGGACTACCAAAGACTCCTATCAGTGAAAATGCATAGACATGCTGACAAAATGCATGGAGAAGCAGGGAGGGGGCGAAAAACTGAACCAAATGAATATCCTACAATGAAGTACATACCCAATGGAGGTTACCAAAGGCTCCTATCAGTGAAAAAATTCTTAGGTGCGCTGACAAAATGCATGGAGAAGCAGGGAGGAGGCAGTATGACATATAAATGGAACTAAATTTCAGCATTTAGCTTTAGTAATTTTGTAAAATAAGTTGAAAGCAGATAACACTTGTTGTTTGGCTAATGGACAAAGCAAACTAGAAAATCAGAAATCAGGTAAACAGTTTCAGATGCACATATGCCCTGCTCTACTCAATGAGTAAAATAAAGTGGATGGTGCAAAAATTAGGCAGCTAATGAATTCGACTGTGCAGGAATCAGGTAAACAGAAATCAGGCAACCAATGAATTCGATGAGCAAAATAACAAAATACCCGTCAGGTCAATTGCTTGCAACCACTCTTGCTTTGTTAGGATTCGCCTTAGTTGTGCATGGGACTGTGCAAAAAACAATGCTTGTTATAGGGACACGGAAATAAAGTGTCACACCTGAATTTAAGGGCAAACCTAGGCATGAATCAAATGTGTGCTAGGATCAAGTCTCATACATATGATGACTCATGGTACAGAAACGGATGTCACATCTTTACTATATAATAGGAATTCTATACAAATTAGCCAATTAATTACATCATATGAAGACAACGATCCTTGCAACCATAGTTGACTGGGAGACGATGGCCTAGACCTCTCATGAACTCATTGTGGCATCCTTCATGCTCCTTATCTTGTGGTATCTGTTCTTGACCTGGGGGTGAGTACAGTAAGGGTGAGCTCACATTTGTTCATCGCTCAACAAGTTGTGGATAATAATGTGCATGGGCTCACTTACGGTGGGGGCTCATGTAAAGTGTAAGGATTACCGAAGAAGATGGTTAAAGCTTAGCATTGCTTTTAAAGTTGGTCAAAGTTTTATTAGCAATTACTAAGTATAAGTAGATACCAACCCAATTAAATAAGAGAACACAATTAATAATAAATCCAATAGTGCAATGCATATGACAAATTAAGTTTGATATGCATATTTATATTTATATTCATATTCATATACTGAGATGGTGAAGCTACGTCCTTCATGACCTTCGTCTGAAGATCATTATATCCGAAAGGGAATAATGCTTCGAAGGACAAAGGTCTTTTACCATTAACAATTGTGTTGCCTTGTTCACTATACCACAACACCAAATTAGCGCCGGACAACTGTCGCTATAAATATACTATTATCGTTGAACTGTTAGTCGGCATATCTTGCCACAGATAATGAGTCGGTATAAATCTACAGTCCAACTGAGCATCAGTCACTATATGTATACGTGAATAGCGTCGCTTCGTTAGTCGGCAATTCGTACCAATAGTCTCGCACCGTGAGTCGGCATAAAAGCAGTGTGCAATTTGGGCACGCCGCGCCCGCGCAAAAACATAGAAGCAAACCCTACTCCAACCATTTTCCCCTTCCCCAAATCTTGAGCCCGCCAGCACACAAACGCGCCTCCCTAAATCAGCGACCGCGTGCCCCTGCCAGCGATCGTGCGCCCCCAGCCCAGATCCACGAGCACCTCGCCCAACTGCCCTGTCACCACCACGCCGCGCGCAGCCCCGCTCGGAGCTCGGTGATTTGGCTTGCTAGTTCCACCGCGCGCTCGGAGCTTGGTGATTATCGCCGCATACAGCCGCTGCTGGTTCCACCACGCTCGGAGCTCTGCGTCTCACGTGATGGCAGTGGTGCGGGCGGCGGCCTCCGACCCTCTGGTGAGAGTCCGGCCAACAATCTCTTTTGCTTCTCTGTTCTTGCCCATCTTTTATGTGTGCAAGCACTTGCTTTATCGCCTGGTACTCCCCAATACATCACCTGCACTGCTAAAGGAGATCTACTCAGTTAGCTCCTTTATTTGGTAATGAATCTCCTCCTACTACGTTGTTGCTTGGTGACAAATTTCAGGAATAAGCATAAAATTTGACTGTGTTATTTTGTTAGTAAAGAGAACTGGATAAGCATCACAATGGAGTGTTATTTTGTGTGTGCAGAACTATAGGATTATATGCCATTGGTTGTGCTTTCAGATTGTGCGGATTGTTTAGTAGATTTTGTATAAAACGAACTAGCTAAGGATGGGAGAGGTTTTTATTGGTGGTTCTTAAACTGAAGTCAATAAAAATGGTCTTTTATATTGGCGGTTTGTTGCAGCTCTCTATGTTCCAAGGGCTATTTTAAGTTGCTTCATTTGTAGAGATATAAAATCAAAATGGTTCACTAAAATAACTTTAGTTCTACCCATAAAGCTGTTCATAAAGACTTTAACTAGAACCATGCTGCAACAAAAGAAGAGAAATCAGACTTCTAGTAACTTAATTTATTTGTAGAGGTATAATATCTTGTGTCCTGTAGTGGCTTGATGATCACATACATTAGACTATCACACTTTCGAACTAGCATAGTTGTTCTTCATGTCATTTATTTGCCCTCAATGATGACCGAAATGTTCTATTCTAAATTTCTGGTACAATATACTATTGTTCTACAGTCTATGTAATTTGTAGATCACTTCTAGTAGCTCAATTTGCATAAAAAATATTAATCATGTTTGACATATATCTATATCAAAACTTCAAACTGGTTCTATTGTCCCCTTTTGCAGTACTAAACCAACTGTAAACACCTGCAAAGTATCTTCGCGTTTGATTGAAGTATCTTCAGAGCTCGCTTTGTGTATCGGTATAATTCTCTTTCCCTAGTTGTTCATCATTTTTCTGTAGTATAAATATTTACTTACTATTTTTGAGTCTGAGCATTTAATTAAATTGAAAATATTATGGTTATTTTTTCAATTTGTGGATGCATCCACATGAACAGAATTTTTTAGAGGGTGCAACTATTTGAGTTCTTATGATGTGCTTAATTTTTAGTTCATTCGAAAGCTAATTGATTTGTGGTACAAAGGATGGTGGATAAAACATGGATCAATGATGATGCTAGGTACAAATCCATTATAACACAAATATAAATGTGATATCTATAGCTTAAATATAATTTAACCTAAGAATGAAAATGATGATGCATGTAGGCACAACAAGACATATTTACAAGGTGTAAACAGCTTCTTGGCTTTTGCATTTAGAAATTCAGCTGTAGGGAACAAGATTTTATGCCCCTGTAGAAAGTGTGTTAACTCATTTTGGAAAGAGGCAAGTGAAATACGTGAGCACTTAATATGCGATGGGTTTCTAAAAGGGTACACCATATGGAACTTGCATGGGGAGACTAACTCTGTTGCGAATCATGGAAACTATGATACTAATGAGGTTATTGAAGAACCCAATGAAGATGATGACATATCTGATTTGCTTAGAGACTTAGCTGCTGGTTTAGATGAACGAGGAGAATTTGAGGATACAAGCTCTTTTGTTGACCCCTGTGAGGAGCTAGTTGCTATTCAAAAGTTGGTTGCAGAAAATAGCAAAGAGTTATATCCAAACTGCAAGAAATGTACGCAGCTACGTTTCCTTATTAGATTACTCCACATCAAACTCCTCGGAGGATGGACTGATAGATCTTTTAACTTACTACTTGATTTACTTAACGATGCACTCCCTGAGGGTTCAGCACTCTCGAAATTTTTTTATGAAGCTAAGAAAATGGTGAAAACAATAGGAATTGGGTATATAAGTATTCATTCATGCAAAAATGATTGCATTCTTTATTGGAAGGAGAATTTAGATCTGAATTCATGTCCAAAATGTCAGGTTTCATGATGGAAATCAATAAAGAAGAGTCTAGATGGGAAACATGTGTATAAGGTTCCAAAGAAGGTTCTTCGATACTTCCCAATAAAGAAAATGCTCCAAAGGTTATTTTTGACCTCCAAAATAGCAAATCTAACACGATGGCATGCTGAAGGTTGAAAAAAGATGGTTTACTTAGACATCCAGCAGATTCACCCCCGTGGAAGAACTTTGACAACAAACATCCAGAGTTTGCTGCAGATAGCCGTAATATTCGCCTTGCATTTGCAACTGATGGCTTTAATCCATTTAGGTCCATGAATGTCAGCTATAGTGTTTGGCCTGGTATTTGTATTCCGTACAACTTTTGTAATACTCAAAGTTGTATGCCAAGAATAATAGAGAGAGCTCCTCATTTTGTGTGTCTCATATGCATCATAAAAAGAGCACCTATGTAATTGAGAGTGACTAAATAAAACAATGATTCTAAAATAAAAGAAAGTGCACATGTTGGAGTTTATATGTTTGTGCATTAAATAAAATAATAATGTTAAAAGATAATAATATAAGAATTGCTAGAAGTAGAATTAAAACCCTAAATTTGAAAATTAGGGTTTGAATTAAGAGAAGGGAAGAACTAAGAAAAAATACTACATAAAATAAAATAAAAATTTGAATAAACAATCTTTCACACTTATGTTATTAAATTATACATTTCAAACTGATGACAAGTTATTCACAAAGTTTGAATTTAAACTTGAACTCAAATTAGATTTGAAAATGGAGAAAAGAAAATGGAAAAAGAAAAGAATAAAAAAAAACCTAGCCTAACTGGGCCTCGTACCCGAATTTGGCCCACACCAGGAATTTCCCCCGCCAGCCCATTGCCGCGCGCGCGGCCTAACTGACTGTCGCGTGGGGCCCGTGTGTCATGCACCGTGACCGCGTCCGAGTGCTCCAGTCGCTGATCGGGTGGGCTCGCTTCGTCAGCGCCTTCGCGCACGGCTCGCGTCCACGCTCCTTCTCACTGCAGTGTGGGTCCCGCCTGTCGGCGATCTTCCCCCAACAGAATCGCCGCGCATGGCGGGCGGGCGCTCGGATCCGCTCCGATCGGCGAGTCCGCGCTCGTGGTGATTGACCGAGGGCGCGGAACCTTCCACGCGCATAAAGGCGAACTCATCCCCCTCTCCTCCGCGCAGCATCCCGTCCGTCGCCACTGTCGTGCTAGCAGAGAGATTGTGGTGAGGTGTCGCCGCGGGTAATCACCACCAATAGCTCCGCTCGGGGGTGCACACGCGATCGTGTGGTGTCGTCCGTGCAGCCGGATCGCGTCAGGGCCGGCGTGAAGGAAGAAGGGCGGCCTCGGTGGCCGCAATTTCTCGCCGTTGCCGTAACTTCACCGAGCGTCGTGGGCAGCTCCGTCTTCAACTCCGCTGTCGGTAAGGACCACTGCCCTGTATGCGATTCGAGCTTCTCTACGTGTAGGACCGATTGGATTTAGGTTTGGGGATCGGAATGATGCGCAGCCGAACTCCGGCCATGGCGCCACCGCGTATGCACTCACGCGCCGCCGGCTGTGCGGCTGGATGAGGGAGATAGGCGATGGCCGTTGGATCGTGAATGTGCGGCCCAGATTAGCTGAGGCATAACCCTTCGCGCGTGTTAGATCGGGGCCCTAGATTTTTGATCGGGCGGACGCAGATCGATCTGGTCGTTTTAAATCCGAACCGGCCATCTGGGATCCGAGGGCTTAGGTTGAACGCGGATGTGTAACCCGCCAGGATCTAATCTGGTGCGTCCGTTTTGAATCGGACGGCCAGGGTCGTTGGATACCCCTTCGGCCGGGATGTTTTGCATAAGAGCCCTCCGGTTTTTAGGAAACTAACCCGCGGTCCACCTGTACAGCGCTCTGAGTCCTAGGATATTTTGTCGTCTAGCCCCTGCAGGTTCCTATAATTGAGGCCCGATCCAGAGAGTAATAGAAATCAGAAATTAATATCTGAAATTAATTTTTAGTGCATAAATAAATGTTAAAACTTGTTTAATTCATAGTAAATGCATATGAACTCCAAATTAGACCATTCCAGTTCCTAAATTTTCATAAAATTATTGTCTATCTATTTGTGCCACTGTTTTGGCATGAAAAGCACATTAGAATTATTTTAGTACTTAATCTTGTATTAGGCACATAAAACATTAGAAAATCCATAACTTAAGATCTATAACTCCAAATTTAATGATTCCAGTTCCTGTGATCTTATTTTAATGTCTAGTTTATTACTGTATATTTTATTTTGCATGTTTGATGTGATGTTAATTTGTGCTATACTATGTATGTATTGTGTTGATGCGAATAGACGAGCAAGCCACTGTGGAAACTGAGGTTCAGCAAGTAGAGACTGCTGAGCAGGAGCTCGTTGAAGGCAAGTTGTGCCCTTGATCACTTCTTTTACCCATTCATGTTCTTATTAATCATAATGATCTGCATAGGTAAATTTTGATGGGACCCAATAGGATACCCTAGATTTTGACTATCTTTATACCTTGCTTCACCACTGGTTTTACTACTAAAGTTTTGGGTAGTACATGCTATTGCTTTATGTGGATTTGGGTATAGAGATATTCATCACTCATTGTTATACTATTTATTGTTATCTGTTTTATTATTCCTTGTTCATGTTAAGATCATTATGTTAATGGGAACATGGAGAACCACCCGGGAAAACAGTGCTACCACAAGGGTTTAATGGGACGCCCTTGGCTGATTAACTAGGAAAGCTAGGGGAGGGCTACCTTACCCGAAAGGGGCAAGGGCAGTAGGGGAGAGGTTAGTGCAGGGGGTCCCTGGTTGATTTTGCTGCGATGGCGGTCAGCCAGGAACCCTGTACTGGATCTTCCTATAAACTGTAGCGGGTAGTCTGAAGCTAGTGGAACTTTGTAAAGGCCTCGTAGTGGTACCCTGCCTCGCTTCCTAGGTAGAGGTGTATGGAGTCTGATCAACTCTGTGGCAAATGGGTAACACGACTTGTGGGTAAAGATGCGCAACCTCTGCAGAGTGTAAAACTGGTATACTAGCCGTGCTCACGGTCAAGAGCGGCTCGGACACTCACATGATTAAATTATGGAACTTAAACTTAACCTGTCATTTCATTGCATTTGGGATTATTTTATTAATACTTTTACTTATTATTACTATGGTTTGGTATTTACTTACACTTAGTAATTGCTAATAAAATTTTGACCAACTTATAAAAGCAATGCTCAGCTTCAGCCTTTATTTCATTGATCAGCCTTACACTTCATGAACTCCCACCTTTGGTGAGTTCATGTCACATTATTCCCCACGACTTGTTGAGCTATGATCGTATGTGAGCTCACTCTTGCTGTCTCACACCCCCCCACAGGAGAAGAGCAGGTGGTTCAGGAGGAGCCGCCTAACACTGAGGAGTTCGATCTGATCTAGGTGGCATTTCTCAGTCGACATTGGCGCCGTCGATCCTTAGTTCGTTTTACATTTATCTTTATTTTGTAATAAGTCTTCCGCTATGTAATAAATACTCTGATGTTTTATGACATTTATCTCTATACACTCTGTTATTATATATGTTGTCTTCTTTGGCGCATGTATGAGATGCACCCGGCTTTGTTCCTTAAAACCGGGTGTTACAGAAGTGGTATCGGAGCAAATGTTGACTGTAGGACGAAACCTAGATAGAATGGACAAACCCTTACCTACTTATCTCATTCTGATTCATTCTACACTCACCTTACTCTGATTCTCTCTACACTTATCTTGATCCTGTCTCACCTTCCACTGTTCTACTCTGATCATTCTTATCTTATCTACTCTGAGACAAGATGGATTTCACACCTTGGAATCCCTACCCCTATGAAAATTTTAAGAGATAGGAAGCCTAAGACAAAATTAAAACTATTTTCTCTATTAAAAATGTTGGTTGATTGTTCTGATGATCAATGCCTGATTTGCTTCTTTGATTGATTGAAATAGTAGAGATGGACATCTTAGCATGTACCACTATAAGGTATTGTATTAGCTTTAGTAGGTGACACACTAATCTACTTAGCTAATAAATCCCCCAAAGAAACATGATTATACTTACTGCCTTGGCTACTATTTTCTTACCATATGTATCCAACTCAGATGGTCAATACCAGGCGGGGTGGTGGAATTGACTTGCCTCCTAACCAACACACTCGAAGACAACCTCAGCCACAACCTGCTGGGATGAATCCTCCACCAGGCGGAGTTGACCCACTGGTTGCTGCTCAGATGGCGGTGATGCAGCAGATGGCAGACACTATGGCTGATATGCGTGCCCAGATGCAGCAAGAACGCCAGGAGATGCGTCAAGAAAGAGAAGATATACGCCAGGAGCTGCGCCAGGAGAGAGATGAGATACGCCAAGAAAGGAGGGCGCAACAACAGCAGCTGCAACAACAACTTCAACAACAGCAGCAACAGCAGCAAGTGCCATTGCCTCCACCACCACCACCAGTCCCACCTCGTGATAAGCACCGGGAGTTTATGAGTCATAAGCCACCTACATTCGCCAGCTCACCTGATCCACTGGACGCGGATGATTGGTTGAAGTCAATTGAGAAGATGCTGAATATTGCACAATGCACTGACCGGGAGAAGGTTTTATATGCTTCTGGACGTCTGACAGGTCCTGCTGCTGACTGGTGGGATTCTTATACTGCTGCCCATGATGCTGCGGATGCTATTACTTGGGCAGAGTTCAGTACGCAGTTCAGGAACTACCATATTCCAGCTGGAATGATCAAGATCAAGAAGAAGGAGTTTCTGTCATTGAAGCAAGGCAATATGTCGGTCAGCGAGTACAGGGATAAATTCATTCAGTTGTCGAGATATGCTCCGGAGGAAGTTGCTGAGGATGAGAGAAAGCAGGAGCATTTTATTGAAGGACTTAATGGACCGCTGCAGTATGCTCTAGTGGCACACAGCTTTCCATCCTTTCAGAGGCTATTGGATAAGGCCCTTGCTATTGAACACAAGCGTGTTCAACTGGGTGATTTGAAGAGGAAGGCTATCTCGCAAGGACAGGGTAGCAGCAGTGTTCGTCCTCGCTACAGTTCACCACAGGGTACACCGACTCGACCCGGAGGACCACGCCCAGTTCAGCAATCACCACTGAGGACACCTACTCGACAGGCTACACCCACTGGCACCCCGACGAAGTTTGCAGGACAGAGTCCGGGCACTCAATGTTTCAAGTGTGGGAAGATTGGTCATTATGCAAATGTCTGCCCACAGAGGATTGCTACTACTCCAGCTCAGAACAAGCAACAGACCCCTGGCAAGGGATATTCTATAGCCAGGGTGAATCAAGTCAGCGTTGATGATACTCCTGAGGGTGGTGACCTCGTAATTGGTATGTTTTATGTTAATGCAATTCCTGCAACAATATTATTTGATTCTGGTGCTACACATTCATTCATGTCTGCTAGATATGCCAACACAAATGAAGTACCACTGCTAAATATGAGGAAACCCCTGATAGTAATTACACCTAAAGGGCCTGTTGAGGCGAATCAAATGACACGTAGATTGACATTAACCATTATGGGTAGAGATTTTGGAGCTACTGCTATAATATTAGAGTCAAGCAGTATAGATCTGATCCTTGGTATGTCATGGCTAAGGAAGGCAAAGGCCGTTATAGCATGTGGTAGAGGTACCATAGAGCTCACTACCACTAAAGGAGAAAGATTTCAAGTTAATATTGCAGTAACCTCCTCATCCATGCGTGCAATGTTCTTTATGCCTGAGGAGTTTGTTGGTGACAACATCCGGGTGGTTAGAGATTTTCCGGATGTCTTTCCAGAGGAGTTACCAGGGATGCCACCTGATAGAGAAGTTGAGTTTGTTATTGATCTTTTACCTGGAACTGCCCCTATTTCTAAACGGCCATATAGAATGTCCGTAGAGGAGTTGAAGGAACTAAAGAAGCAGTTGACGGAGTTACAAGAGGCTGGTTACATTCGTCCGAGTTCTTCACCTTGGGGAGCACCGGTGTTATTTGTGCAGAAGAAGGATGGATCGCAACGGATGTGTGTGGATTATAGATCTCTTAATGATGTTACGGTGAAGAACAAGTATCCGTTGCCCCGTATTGAGGATTTATTTGATCAGATGCGAGGTGCAAGAGTATTTTCGAAGATTGATCTCCGATCCGGTTACCATCAGATGAGGATTAGACCATCGGATATTCCCAAGACGGCTTTCTCGACTCGATATGGATTATATGAGTTTACTGTTATGTCGTTTGGATTAACCAATGCACCGGCTTATTTCATGAATTTGATGAACAAAGTGTTTATGGATTATTTGGACAGATTCGTCGTGGTGTTCATCGACGATATTCTTATCTATTCTAAGAATGAAAGTGATCATGAGCAACATCTGAGGTTGGTGCTACAGAAGTTACGAGATAATCAGCTCTACGCTAAGTTCAGTAAGTGCGAGTTTTGGATTGACAAGGTGCCATTCCTTGGTCATATTATTTCTAATGGAGGAATAGCAGTGGATCCTGCTAAAGTGAAGGAGATTATGGAATGGAGAGTGCCCACTACAGTTACGGAGATTCGGAGTTTCTTGGGACTCGCAGGATATTATCGGAGATTTATTGAAGGGTTTTCTAAGATTGCCAAGCCTATGACATCGCTTTTGGAGAAAGGAAAAGAATTTAAGTGGGATGAGAAATGTCAAGAGAGCTTTGATCAATTGAAGGAAAGATTGATGTCACCTCCAGTATTGATTATGCCAGATCTGCAGAAGGGATTTGACATTTACTGTGATGCATGTGGCTAAGGACTTGGATGTGTGCTTATGCAAGAAGGCCATGTGATTGCTTATGCATCTCGTCAGTTGCGGAAACATGAATTGAACTACCCCACTCATGACTTGGAATTGGCAGCAGTTGTGCATGCACTGAAGATTTGGAGACACTACATCATGGGAACTAAGTGCCAAGTATACACGGATCACAAGAGTTTGAAGTATATATTCACTCAGAAGGATCTCAATCTTAGGCAACGTCGTTGGTTGGAGCTCATCAAGGATTATGACTTGGAGATTCACTATCACCCGGGCAAGGCGAATTTGGTTGCAGATGCCTTGAGTCGGAAGGAGCATGTTCACTCCGCTTTCGTTGTCCAGCTACCTGATGATTTAGCAAAAGATTTTGAGAGACTCAATTTGGGAATTGTTACTCATACTGAAGGAGTCACCATTGAATTGGAACCTACCTTGGAGCAAGAGATTCGTAAAGGTCAGGTTGGTGATGCTAAGATTCAAGAGATTAAGGATCTTATTACTGAAGGAAGAGTTCCGGAATTCACGGAGGATGAGCAAGGTACTATATGGTTCAAAGATCGGATATGTGTTCCAGAGATTGATAGCCTCCGGGAGACTATATTAAAGGAAGCTCATGATTCTGATTACTCCATCCACCCTGGAAGCACTAAGATGTATCAAGATTTGAAGCGAAAGTATTGGTGGTATGGACTGAAAAGAGATGTGGCTGCTCATGTGGCTAAGTGTGATGTATGTCAAAGAGTTAAGGCTGAACATCAAAGACCCACTGGATTATTGCACCCATTGAAGATACCTGAGTGGAAATGGGAAGAAATTGGTATGGATTTTATTGTTGGACTACCTCGCACTCCAGCAGGATATGACTCTATTTGGGTAATTGTGGACAGATTGACAAAGGTGGCTCATTTTATACCTGTGAGGACTAATTATACGGGAGCCAAGCTAGCAGAATTGTATATGACTCGAATAGTTTGTCTACATGGAGTGCCTAAGAAGATCGTGTCTGATCGAGGATCACAGTTTACTTCTCGATTTTGGAAGAAGTTGCATGAGAGCTTGGATACAAAGTTGAATTTTAGTTCAGCATACCATCCCCAGACTGATGGACAGACAGAGAGGACTAACCAAGTGCTGGAAGATATGTTAAGAGCTTGTGCTCTCAAGCATGGTGGCAGTTGGGAGAAGAGCTTACCCTATGCTGAGTTTTCTTATAATAATAGCTACCAGGCCAGTTTGAAGATGTCACCATTTGAGGCTTTGTATGGCAGGAAATGCAGGACTCCCCTGTATTGGGATCAAACTGGAGAAAGACAGTTCTTTGGACCTGAACTTATACAAGAGGCAGAAGAACAAGTTCGAATGATAAGAGAAAATTTGAGAATTGCACAATCAAGGCAAAAGAGCTATGCTGATAATAGAAGGAGACTCCTGGAGTTTAAGGAGGGTGATCATGTCTACTTGAAGGTGTCACCACTTCGTGGTATGAGGAGATTTAAAGTTAAAGGAAAGTTATCCCCTCGCTTCATTGGACCCTTCTTAATCTTAAAGCGAGTGGGTGAAGTTGCATATCAACTGGAGTTACCCGATCATCTGTCAGATGTACATGATGTGTTTCATGTGTCTCAGCTGAAGAAGTGCCTCAGGGTACCTGAGGAGCAGCTACCACTGGAAGACCTTAGTGTTCAAGAGGATTTGACTTATGCTGAGTACCCTATCAAGATTCTGGACACTTTGACTCGAGTTACAAGAAACAAGGTGATAAAGATGTGCAAAGTTCAATGGAGTCACCATGGTGAAGATGAAGCAACTTGGGAAAGAGAAGAAGAGCTTCGCATAGATTTCCCCCATCTTTTCCCTAGATCTTCCTAAATCTCGAGGACGAGATTATTTTTAAGGGGGGTAGGATTTGTAATACTCAAAGTTGTATGCCAAGAATAATAGAGAGAGCTCCTCATTTTGTGTGTCTCATATGCATCATAAAAAGAGCACCTATGTAATTGAGAGTGACTAAATAAAACAATGATTCTAAAATAAAAGAAAGTGCACATGTTGGAGTTTATATGTTTGTGCATTAAATAAAATAATAATGTTAAAAGATAATAATATAAGAATTGCTAGAAGTAGAATTAAAACCCTAAATTTGAAAATTAGGGTTTGAATTAAGAGAAGGGAAGAACTAAGAAAAAATACTACATAAAATAAAATAAAAATTTGAATAAACAATCTTTCACACTTATGTTATTAAATTATACATTTCAAACTGATGACAAGTTATTCACAAAGTTTGAATTTAAACTTGAACTCAAATTAGATTTGAAAATGGAGAAAAGAAAATGGAAAAAGAAAAGAATAAAAAAAAACCTAGCCTAACTGGGCCTCGTACCCGAATTCGGCCCACACCAGGAATTTCCCCCGCCAGCCCATTGCCGCGCGCGCGGCCTAACTGACTGTCGCGTGGGGCCCGTGTGTCATGCACCGTGACCGCGTCCGAGTGCTCCAGTCGCTGATCGGGTGGGCTCGCTTCGTCAGCGCCTTCGCGCACGGCTTGCGTCCATGCTCCTTCTCACTGCAGTGTGGGTCCCGCCTGTCGGCGATCTTCCCCCAACAGAATCGCCGCGCATGGCGGGCGGGCGCTCGGATCCGCTCCGATCGGCGAGTCCGCGCTCGTGGTGATTGACCGAGGGCGCGGAACCTTCCACGCGCATAAAGGCGAACTCATCCCCCTCTCCTCCGCGCAGCATCCCGTCCGTCGCCACTGTCGTGCTAGCAGAGAGATTGTGGTGAGGTGTCGCCGCGGGTAATCACCACCAATAGCTCCGCTCGGGGGTGCACACGCGGTCGTGTGGTGTCGTCCGTGCAGCCGGATCGCGTCAGGGCCGGCGTGAAGGAAGAAGGGCGGCCTCGGTGGCCGCAATTTCTCGCCGTTGCCGTAACTTCACCGAGCGTCGTGGGCAGCTCTGTCTTCAACTCCGCTGTCGGTAAGGACCACTGCCCTGTATGCGATTCGAGCTTCTCTACGTGTAGGACCGATTGGATTTAGGTTTGGGGATCGGAATGATGCGCAGCCGAACTCCGGCCATGGCGCCACCGCGTATGCACTCACGCGCCGCCGGCTGTGCGGCTGGATGAGGGAGATAGGCGATGGCCGTTGGATCGTGAATGTGCGGCCCAGATTAGCTGAGGCATAACCCTTCGCGTGTGTTAGATTGGGGCCCTAGATTTTTGATCGGGCGGACGCAGATCGATCTGGTCGTTTTAAATCCGAACCGGCCATCTGGGATCCGAGGGCTTAGGTTGAACGCGGATGTGTAACCCGCCAGGATCTAATCTGGTGCGTCCGTTTTGAATCGGACGGCCAGGGTCGTTGGATACCCCTTCGGCCGGGATGTTTTGCATAAGAGCCCTCCGGTTTTTAGGAAACTAACCCGCGGTCCACCTGTACAGCGCTCTGAGTCCTAGGATATTTTGCCGTCTAGCCCCTGCAGGTTCCTATAATTGAGGCCCGATCCAGAGAGTAATAGAAATCAGAAATTAATATCTGAAATTAATTTTTAGTGCATAAATAAATGTTAAAACTTGTTTAATTCATAGTAAATGCATATGAACTCCAAATTAGACCATTCCAGTTCCTAAATTTTCATAAAATTATTGTCTATCTATTTGTGCCACTGTTTTGGCATGAAAAGCACATTAGAATTATTTTAGTACTTAATCTTGTATTAGGCACATAAAACATTAGAAAATCCATAACTTAAGATCTATAACTCCAAATTTAATGATTCCAGTTCCTGTGATCTTATTTTAATGTCTAGTTTATTACTGTATATTTTATTTTGCATGTTTGATGTGATGTTAATTTGTGCTATACTATGTATGTATTGTGTTGATGCGAATAGACGAGCAAGCCACTGTGGAAACTGAGGTTCAGCAAGTAGAGACTGCTGAGCAGGAGCTCGTTGAAGGCAAGTTGTGCCCTTGATCACTTCTTTTACCCATTCATGTTCTTATTAATCATAATGATCTGCATAGGTAAATTTTGATGGGACCCAATAGGATACCCTAGATTTTGACTATCTTTATACCTTGCTTCACCACTGGTTTTACTACTAAAGTTTTGGGTAGTACATGCTATTGCTTTATGTGGATTTGGGTATAGAGATATTCATCACTCATTGTTATACTATTTATTGTTATCTGTTTTATTATTCCTTGTTCATGTTAAGATCATTATGTTAATGGGAACATGGAGAACCACCCGGGAAAACAGTGCTACCACAAGGGTTTAATGGGACGCCCTTGGCTGATTAACTAGGAAAGCTAGGGGAGGGCTACCTTACCCGAAAGGGGCAAGGGCAGTAGGGGAGAGGTTAGTGCAGGGGGTCCCTGGTTGATTTTGCTGCGATGGCGGTCAGCCAGGAACCCTGTACTGGATCTTCCTATAAACTGTAGCGGGTAGTCTGAAGCTAGTGGAACTTTGTAAAGGCCTCGTAGTGGTACCCTGCCTCGCTTCCTAGGTAGAGGTGTATGGAGTCTGATCAACTCTGTGGCAAATGGGTAACACGACTTGTGGGTAAAGATGTGCAACCTTTGCAGAGTGTAAAACTGGTATACTAGCCGTGCTCACGGTCAAGAGCGGCTCGGACACTCACATGATTAAATTATGGAACTTAAACTTAACCTGTCATTTCATTGCATTTGGGATTATTTTATTAATACTTTTACTTATTATTACTATGGTTTGGTATTTACTTACACTTAGTAATTGCTAATAAAATTTTGACCAACTTATAAAAGCAATGCTCAGCTTCAGCCTTTATTTCATTGATCAGCCTTACACTTCATGAACTCCCACCTTTGGTGAGTTCATGTCACATTATTCCCCATGACTTGTTGAGCTATGATCGTATGTGAGCTCACTCTTGCTGTCTCACACCCCCCCACAGGAGAAGAGCAGGTGGTTCAGGAGGAGCCGCCTAACACTGAGGAGTTCGATCTGATCTAGGTGGCGTTTCTCAGTCGACATTGGCGCCGTCGATCCTTAGTTCGTTTTACATTTATCTTTATTTTGTAATAAGTCTTCCGCTATGTAATAAATACTCTGATGTTTTATGACATTTATCTCTATACACTCTGTTATTATATATGTTGTCTTCTTTGGCGCATGTATGAGATGCACCCGGCTTTGTTCCTTAAAACCGGGTGTTACAACTTTCCACCTTCAATGTGCATGAAGCAATCAAATTTCATCCTTTCTTTGTTGATTCCTGGTCGAAATGGACCTGGTAGTGACATGGATGTCTATTTTCAACCCCTTGTTGATGATCTGCTAGATATGTTTGTCAATGGAGCTAGAACTTATGATGCTTCAAAGGGTGAATTCTTCAAGTTGCAGGCTGCACTATTATGGACTATTACCGATTTCCCAGGTCTAGGATACACATCTGGATTTGTCACATCTGATGAAGCAGCATGTCCTGATTGCAACTACCACACTTGTTCACTTGACTTAGTAATGGCAGCAAGAATTGCTATATGGATCATCGTAGATTCTTGCTTGATGACCATCCATTTAGGTTTGACATTGATAGATTTGGTAAAACTGAGTTTAGGCCAGCACCTACTCCGCTTTCTGGAGAACAAATTTTAGAGTGCACTACAGATCTTAATCAAACTTTTGGCAAGGATCCATCTAGAAAGAAACCGGCAAACAAGAGACGCAAGATCCATCTAGTAAGTCGTTATTGCTAGGTTGTGGTATAGTGGTTCTTGATCTGTAGCATTTGAGAACAAGTGACCAACATTGGTGCCCACCTCCGGTAAACTCAATCGACCACCTTCAGCAAGCATTGACTTTCGTAATGCCGCCGAAGAAGACAACAGTGCCAGGGGCTGCCCTGCAGCCACTGGACACAAATCAGGAGACACAGCGAGAAGCTAGGAGCTAGAAGAGGAAGGCTACTAGAACAACACCTCAAGAGGAGGAGCTAGATCAGGAGATCAGAAATTTGGAGGCTATCCACCAATAGGTACAAAGGAAAAGGGAAAAGATGCTTCAGCTCGCTGACCTTCAGAAAAAGATCGACGAAGCTGTTGAAGAAATGTGTCACCTCACTCAGGATGACCAAGACTGAAGACCCCAACACAGGGAGCTTCGTCAAGACAGCTCAATCAATGACGATGAATGGTACGATGATTTTCACCATGGCAACTTTGCTTTTGATGATGTTTCTCCCTTGGCAGCAGAATTGCAGGCTACCCCATTGTAATACCCCAAAATGTATACGATGAGGATATAGTAAATCTCCTTATGTTGTGTGCCATATATTCATCATAACAAGAGCATACCTATAATTAAGAGTGATTAGTTAAGATAAAAGATACTAAAATGGAATATGCATCATGCTGAGGTTTTGCTTTGTGTGCATTTTGTGACAATATAGAAATAATGTAAAAAGAATTATGTTGGTACCCAAATTAGAATTTGAATTCTAAAGGAAACTCTATAATTTGAGAAGAGAAGGAAAATACTATAACATATAGAGAAAATAGAAATACAAATATAGAAACTAATTTAGACCACTGTTTGAATTTGCATATTTAAAACAAATGTGAAAACTCATAACAAATTTTGGAATTCAAATTATGAAATCAAGTGGAAAGGAAAAAGGAAAGGAGAACTCTATATTCACTATAAAGAAAATATACATAAGTGTGCCTTCTCATACTAGCATCATTGATTTGAATATTTAACCTAAATTAAAAATATGTGGTTCCAAGCAGAGATTTGAATTCAAATTGAATAATGGGAAATTGAAGAAAACAAAGGTAAAGAAATGAAAAAAAGAAAAGAAGAGAACTGTAGTCTGGTCGGGCCCAAAATTAAACTGCGGCCCAAAACCGCTCCTTTCTCACCTGTGCCGGCCTAGCTTGGTTTCCCTCCCGCTCAGCCCATGATGCTCACTGCCGATCATGTGTGCGGCTTACCAGTGGGCCCGCCTTGTCATCATCTTTCCTTGCTCTGTGCTCATCTCAACGGAATCCGCCGTTCTCGCGTGGTCAGCTCTCCCATCCTCCTCGCCACAGATTCCACGATCTCCTGGGCGTCCTCGCCTACTCTACCCATTGGGGCCCTGTTCACCACACCGTTGTGCCCTGTATGCCGCCCTAACCGGCTCACCGCAGCTATATAGCATGAGCCCCTTGTTCATCCATCCGCTGCTGGCTTCGCATCGCGCGACGGAGAACGGCGCCAGCCACACCTCTGCCGCTGTAGCGTTCCCCCGCCAAAGTTCCCTTCCTCATAGCTCGCTGCCGCCCCAGGACGTCGGACTCGTCCTCGCCTCCTATGCGCACTGACGGCGACATCTTCACCTGTGCTGGGACCTGCGCAGCACCGTGCCCGCGTTTCGTCGACTACCAGCCCTGCTCCCCATCGATGGTGAGTACCTTTTCTGCTGCGATGACAGTATCTGTTCCTTCTATGCATGGCCGCGATTTGGCTAGTACTCGGGCGCGCTTGGCATCGTGGCCGGGCTGTATGCCATGGTTGCCTCGGTCGCCCTGGGGCCTGGGCTGACTGGTGAGGAGAGAGGATTGGAGGAGGGAGGTTGAAGATGGACTGGGCGCCGTAGGATTGAGAATGGATGGTCCCGATTTGATCTTGCGTACTGGTTGACTGTAGGAGGGATGGGAACCGTTGGATCCAAATGAGTGGCCCAGATTAAAAGAACTCATACCGTTTCAACGTTTGCCACCGATCTACGATCCGATGGTAGGCAGTAGCTGGTAGCGTGGTCGATTTGCAGCTGTTGATTCCTGATCTGGTGGTAGCTGTTCATACCGGTTCATGCAAAACCTACATCTAATCAGAGCCCTCCATTTCTAATCGGGCGGCCCAGTTTCGCCCGTACCACTTCGCTGGCGCGTTTTTCTTTATGAGCCCCTCGATTATTCAAGATTCAACCCGCAGTCGAGGGAATAGTGTTATGAGTCTAGGGTTTATTTGTGCCGTGGCCCCTGCCTTCTCTGGTTATCTTGTGCCCAGTCCAGAAAATATAAAATTCAGTAAAAGTGATTAGGAAATGATTTTTAATGTGAAAATAAATGCTAGAATTTGTTTAACCCCTAGAAAATTCATATTAAGTCCAAATGAGTCCATTCCAATTTCTACAATTTTGTGATAATGTTGTTTAGCACCTATTGCCTCTGTTTTTACATGAAAACAGTAATAAAAATTTATTTCCTAATTAATATTATATCAAATACATAAAACCTTAGAAAAGTCATAACTCCTTCGTTTTAACTCCGATTTGATCCATTCAAGTTGCGTTAGTCTCGTAGAAACGCGTAGATCATTATTATGCAGTATATTCTTATGTTTTGTGTGATGTTAATTTTATCTATACCATGTTTGTTTGTATTGCTACGACTAGCGCGAGGACACGTGTCATCTAAAAGGCAAGTTGGTACCTGGAATCTCAAGTGCCAGGCAAGTTGTGCCCTTGATTCACTTTTGTTACCTAATAATATTCTTTATTATCACTATTCAATGCATAGGTTTAATTTTTATGGGACCCAATTGGTCACCCTAGTCTGTTTATCCATTTTTCCTTGTTTACCCCTGAATCATATGGGTAGTTATGCTATTGCTTTACATGGTTTTGGGTTAATATTTCATTATATCCATGTTCCAGTTATTTTATTATTCTATTTATGTTCATGTCAAGATCATTATATTATTGTTAGTTGGAACATGAAGCTTAACTTGAGAAACACGTGCCACCACAAGGGAGGAATGGGACCCCTTGGCTAACTAATTAGGAAAGCTAGTGGAAGATAAACTTACCCGAAAGGGGCAAGGGCAGTAGGGGAGTTGCATGCAAGGAGGTTCTCGGGTTGATTTTGCTGCGATGGCGGTCAGACGGGAGATTCTTGCAAGTGCTCTTCCCATAAACTGTAGCGGGTTTTCGGAAGCTAGTGGAACTTTGTAAAGGCCTCGTAGTGGATCCCTAGCCATTCACCTTGGTAGTGTCTAAGGGCCTAGCTAACCCTGGCGACATGGGAAACACGACTTGTGGGTAAAGGGTACAACCTCTGCAGAGTGTAAAACTGGTATACTAGCCGAGCTCACGGTCATGAGCAGCTCAGGACTCTCTGATGATTAAATTATGGAACTTAAATTCAATTTGTCATTTGCATTGCATGGGTTTATGATTAATTTTGTTCTATTACTTTATTTAAGGTTTGGTATTTACTTACATGTAGTAACTGCTAATAAAATTTTGACCAACTACTTAAAAGCAATGTTCAGCTTTAACCCCTATTGTTGATCAGCCTTACACATCACATGAACTCCCACCTTTGGTGAGTTCATGCCACATTATTCCCCACAACTTGTTGAGCGATGAACATGTGTGAGCTCACCCTCGCTGTCTCACACCCCCCACAGGTCAAGGACAGGTACCACAGGACGAGGCGCATGGTGGATGTTGCGCTGTGTTCGTGAGAGGTCTAGGTCGTCGTCTCCCAGTTGACTTGCGCCAAGGATGATCCTTAGTTCGTTTTATATTTATAATTTATTTTGTAAGTCTTCCGCTATGTAATAAATACTCTGATTATTGTGACATTTATCTCTATACACTCTATTATTATATATGTTGTCTTCTTTGGCGCATGTATGAGATACACCCGGCTTTGTTCCTTAAAGCCCGGGTGTGACAGAAGTGGTATCAGAGGAAATGTTGACTGTAGGACGAAACCTAGATAGAAATGAACAAAACCCTTACCTACTTACCTTACTCTGATTCATTCTACACTTATCTTATCTTGATCCTGTCTCACCTTCTGCTATCATACTCTGATTACTCTTATCTTTTCTACTCTAAGACACGATGGATTTCACACCTTGGAATCCTACAACTATGATCTTTTTAAGAGATAGGGAACCTAAGACAAAATTAAAACTATTTTCTCTATTAAAAAATGTTGGTTGATTGTTCTGATGATAACTGCTTGATTTGCTTCTTTGATTGATTGAAAGTTATAGTTGGGAATCTTAGCATGTACCACCATAGGGTAATGTATTAGCTTTAGTGGGTGACACACTAATCTACTTAGCTAATAAATCCCCCACAGTAACATTCCTCGTAATTACTCGCCTTGTCTACAATCCTTTCTTTCTTACCCTTTGTTTCTAACCCAGATGGGCTACCCCTATACTGTTAGAAGAGAGCAGTATAGACTTGATCCTTGGTATGTCATGGTTAAGAAAGGCAAAGGCAGTATATACACCGTGCTAAGGGAATCGTAGAACTCACCAGTTCCAATGGACAAAGATTTGAAGTTGAAGTTGCAATAACTACCACCATCTGACTAGCGGCATTCTTAGTAGATGAGAAGTTGGTTGGTGACAACATCCGCGCAGTTAGGGATTTTCCGGATGTCTTTCCAGAGGGGTTATTAGGGATGCCACCAGATATGGAAGTTGAGTTGGTCATTGATCTCTTACCTAGGACTGCTCCTATTTCTAAATGGCTATACAAGATGTCCGTAGAAGAATTAAAAAGACTTAAGAAGCAGTTAACGGAGTTACAGGAGGCTGGGTACATTCGTTTGAGTTCTTCACCTTGGGGAGCACCAGTACTGTTTGTACAGAAGAAGGATGGATCGCAAAGGATGTGTGTGGATTATAGGACCCTTAATGATGTCACTGTGAAGAACAAGTATCCATTACCCTGCATTGAAGATTTATTCATCAGATGAGAGGTGCAAGGGTATTTTCGAAGATTGATCTTCGATCGGGTTATCACCAAATGAAGATTAGGCCATCAGATATTCCTAAGACGAATTTCTCGACCCAATATGGTTTATATGAGTTCACTGTTATGTCATTTGGACTAACTATGCACCATCATATTTTATGGATCTGAAGAATAAGGTGTTCATGATTTGGACAGATTCGTCGTGGTTTTCATCGATGATGCTCTTATTTATTCCAAGAGTGATAGTGATCATGAGAAATATCTGAGATTGGTGCTGTAGAAGCAACGAGATAATCCACTCTACGCCAAGTACAGTAAATGTGAGTTTTAGATTGATGAGGTGTCATTCCTTGGACATATCATTTCTAATGGAGGGATATTAGTGGGTCCTGCTAAAGTCAAGGAGATAGTGGTGTGGAGTATACCCACTACAGTTACAGAGATTCAGAGTTTCTTGGGACTTGCAGGATATTATCGGAGATTCGGAGTTTCTTGGGACTTGCAGGATACTATCGGAGATTTATTGAAGAATTTTCTAAGATTGCTAAGTCCATGACAACGCTTCTGGAGAAGGGAAGAGAGTTTAAGTGGGATGAGAAGTGCCAAGATAGCTTTGATCAATTAAAGAAGAGATTATTGTCACCACCAGTGTTGGTTATGCCAGATCTATGGAAGAGATTTGACATTTATTGTGATGCATGTGGCCAAGGCTTGGGATGTGTGCTCATGCAAGAAGGACATGTGATTGCCTACGTGTCTCGTCAGTTGCGGAAACACGAGTTGAACTACCCCACTCATGACTTAGAACTGGTAGCCGTTGTGCATGCGCTTAAGATTTGGAGACATTATAATATTGGAATCAAGTGTCAAGTATACACGGATCATAAGAGTTTGAAGTATATATTCACTCAGAAGGATCTCAACCTTAGGCAACACCGTTGGATGGAGCTTATTAAGGATTATGATTTGGAAATTCACTAACACCCAGGCAAGGCAAATTTGGGTGCAGATGCCTTGAGTCGAAAGGAGCATGTTCATTCAGCTGTTATTGCCCAGCTACCTGATGAGATTGTTGAGGATTTCAGGAGACTTAACCTAGGGATAGTTGCTCACACTGAAGGAGTTACTATTGATGTGGAACCTACTTTGGAGCAAGAGATCTACAGAAGGATAGATTGGTGATGCTAAGATACAAGAGATTAGGGATCTGATTACTGAAGGTCGAGGTCCGGAATTCACGGAGGATGAGCAAGGCATCGTATGGTTCAAGGACAAGATGTGTGTTTCTGAGATTGATAATCTTCGAGAGACTATACTAAAGGAAGCCCATGACTCAGATTATTCTATTCATCCTAGGAGTACCAAGATGTATCAGGATTTGAAGCTGAAATACTGGTGGTATGGCTTGAAGTGAGATGTGGCTGCACATGTGGCTATGTGTGATATGTGTCAAAGAGTTAAGGCTGAACACTAGAGGCCAGCTGGATTATTGCCACCGTTTAAGATACCCAAGTGGAAGTAGGAAGAGATTGGTATGGATTTCATTACTAGATTGCCTCGCACCTAGAAAGGATACGATTCTATATGGGTTATTGTGGATAGACTGACCCAAAGTGGCTCATTTCATTCCGGTCAAGACTACTTATAAGGTATCTCAATTGGTAGAGTGATATATGGCTCGGATTGTGTCTCTACATGGTGTACCGAAGAAGATCGTTTCGGATAGAGGATCACAGTTTACCTCCAGATTTTGGAAAAGTTTTCATGAGAATATGGATACGAAGTTGAATTTTAGTTCGGCCTACCAACCTCAGACTGATGGACAAACTGAAAGGACTAATCAAGTATTGGAAGACATGTTGAGAGCTTGTGCCCTTCAGCATGGTAGTAGTTGGGACAAGAGTCTACCTTGTGCTAAGTCCTCATATAATAATAGTTACCAGGCCAGTCTGAAGATGTCACTATTCGAGACTCTATATGGCAAGAAATGCAGGATTCCTCTACATTGGATCAAACTAGAGGAAGACAGTTCTTTGGACCTGAACTTATTCAAGAGGCAGAAGAGCAAGTCTGTATAATCTGGGAGAACTTGAGGATAGCTCAGACCAGACAAAAGAGCTACGCTGATAACAGAAGAAGACCACTGTAATTTGAGGAAAGAAATCATGTGTACCTCAAGGTGTCACCACTTTGTGGAATGAGGAGATTCAAAGTTAAGGGCAAATTGTCCCCTCGCTTTATTGGACCATTCTGAGTTTTTAGGCAAGTTAGAGAGATGGCCTATCAACTCGAGCTACCTAATAATCTATCTGATGTGCACAATGTATTCCATGTATCTCAACTTAAGAAGTGTCTCCGTGTCCCTAAGGAACAGTTACCAATGGAAGAGCTCACTGTTCATGGTGATTTGACTTACATGGAGTATCCTGTCAAGATTCTGGATACATTGACTCGAGGTACAAGAAATAAGGTGATAAAGATGTGCAAAGTACAATGAAGTCACCATGGAGAAGATGAAGCTACTTGGGAGAGAGAAAAAGAGCTTCACATAGATTTTCCTCATCTTTTCCCTAGTCCTTCCTAAATCTCGAGGACAAGATTCTTTTTAAGGGGGGTAGGGTTTGTAATACCCAAAAATGTATACGATGAGGATATCGTAAATCTCCTTATGTTGTGTGCCATATATTCATCATAACAAGAGCATACCTATAATTAAGAGTGATTAGTTAAGATAAAAGATACTAAAATGGAATATGCATCATGCTGAGGTTTTGCTTTGTGTGCATTTTGTGACAATATAGAAATAATGTAAAAAGAATTATGTTGGTACCCAAATTGGAATTTGAATTCTAAAGGAAACTCTATAATTTGAGAAGAGAAGGAAAATACTATAACATATAGAGAAAATAGAAATACAAATAAAGAAACTAATTTAGACCACTGTTTGAATTTGCATATTTAAAACAAATGTGAAAACTCATAACAAATTTTGGAATTCAAATTATGAAATCAAGTGGAAAGGAAAAAGGAAAGGAGAACTCTATATTCACTATAAAGAAAATATACATAAGTGTGCCTTCTCATACTAGCATCATTGATTTGAATATTTAACCTAAATTAAAAATATGTGGTTCCAAGCAGAGATTTGAATTCAAATTGAATAATGGGAAATTGAAGAAAACAAAGGTAAAGAAATGAAAAAAAGAAAAGAAGAGAACTGTAGTCTGGTCGGGCCCAAAATTAAACTGCGGCCCAAAACCGCTCCTTTCTCACCTGTGCCGGCCTAGCTTGGCTTCCCTCCCGCTCAACCCGTGGTGCTCACTGCCGATCACGTGTGTGGCTTACCGGTGGTCCCGCCCTGTCATCATCTTTCCTTGCTCTGTGCTCATCTCAACGGAATCCGCCGTTCTCGCGTGGTCAGCTCTCCCGTCCTCCTCGCCACGGATTCCGTGATCCCCTAGGCGTCCTCGCCTACTCTACCCGTTGGGGCCTTGTTCACCATGCTGTTGTGCCATGTATGCCGCCCTAACCGGCTCACCGCAGCTATATAGCATGAGACCCATGTTCATCCATCTGCTGCTGGCTTCGCGTCGCTCGACGGCGAACGGCGCCAGCCACACCTCTGCCGCTGTAGCGTTCCCCCGCCAAAGTTCCCTTCCTCATAGCTCGCTACCGCCCCGGGATGCCAGACTCATCCTCGCCTCCTATGCGCGCTGACGGCGACATCTTCACCTACGCTGGGACCTGCACAGCACCGTGCCCGCGCTTCGTCGACGACCAGCCCTGCTCCCCATCGATGGTGAGTACCTTTTCTGCTGCGATGATGGTATCTGTTCCTTCTACGCGTGACCGCGATTTGGCTAGTACTCGGGCGCGCTTGGCATCGTGGCCGGGCTATACGCCATGGTTGCCTCGGTCACCCTGGGGCCTGGGCTGATCGACGAGGAGAGAGGATTGGAGGAGGGAGGTTGAAGATGGACTGGGCGCCGTAGGATTGAGAATGGATGGTCCCGATTTGATCTTGCGTACTTGTTGACTGTAGGAGGGATGGGAACTGTTGGATCCAAATGAGTGGCCCGGATTAAAAGAACTCATACCGTTTCAACGTTTGCCACCGATCTACGATCCGATGGCAGGCAGTAGCTGGTAGAGTGGTCGATTTGCGGCCGTTGATTCCTGATCTGGTGGTAGCTATTCATACCGGTTCATGCAAAACCTAGATCTAATCAGATCCCTCCATTTCTAATCGGGCGGCCCAGTTTCGCCCGTACCCCTTCGCTGGCGCGTTTTTCTTTATGAGCCCCTGGATTATTCAAGATTCAACCCGCAGTCCAGGAAATAGTGTTCTGAGTCTAGGGTTTATTTGCGCCGTGGCCCCTGCCTTCTCTGGTTATCTTGTGCCCAGTCCAGAAAAATATAAAATCAGTAAAAGTGATTAGGAAATGATTTTTAATGTGAAAATAAATGCTAGAATTTGTTTAACTCCTAGAAAATTCATATTAAGTCCAAATGAGTCCATTCCAATTTCTACAATTTTGTAATAATGTTGTTTTGCACCTATTGCCTCTGTTTTTACATGAAAACAATAATAAAAATTTATTTCCTAATTAATCTTATATCAAATACATAAAACCTTAGAAAAGTCATAACTCCTTCGTTTTAACTCCGATTTGATCCATTTAAGTTGCGTTAGTCTTGTAGAAACACGTAGATCATTATTATGCAGTATATTCTTATGTTTGGTGTGATGTTAATTTTATCTATGCCATGTTTGTTTGTATTGCTACGACTAGCGCGAGGACACGTGTCATCTAAAAGGCAAGTTGGTACCTGGAATCTCAAGTGCCAGGCAAGTTGTGCCCTTGATTCACTTTTGTTACCCAATAATATCCTTTATTATCACTATTCAATGCATAGGTTTAATTTTGATGGGACCCAATAGGTCACCCTAGTCTATTTATCCATTTTTCCTTGTTTACCCCTGAATCATATGGGTAGTTATGCTATTGCTTTACATGGTTTTGGGTTAATATTTCATTATATCCATGTTCCAGTTATTTTGTTATTCTATTTATGTTCATGTCAAGATCATTATATTATTGTTAATTGGAACATGGAGCTTAACTTGAGAAACACGTGCCACCACAAGGGAGGAATGGGACCCCTTGGCTAACTAATTAGGAAAGCTAGTGGAAGACTACCTTACCCGAAAGGGGCAAGGGCAGTAGGGGAGTTGCATGCAAGGAGGTTCTCGGGTTGATTTTGCTGTGATGGCGGTCAGACGGGAGATTCTTGCAAGTGCTCTTCCCATAAACTATAACGGGTTTTCGAAAGCTAGTGGAACTTTGTAAAGACATCATAGTGGATCCCTAGCCATTCACCTTGGTAGTGTCTAAGGGCCTAGCTAACCCTGGCGACATGGGAAACACGACTTGTGGGTAAAGGATACAACCTCTGCAGAGTGTAAAACTGGTATACTAGTCGAGCTCACGGTCATGAGCAGCTCAGGACTCTCTGATCATTAAATTATGGAACTTAAATTAAATTTGTCATTTGCATTGCATGGGTTTATGATTAATTTTGTTCTATTACTTTATTTAAGGTTTGGTATTTACTTACATGTAGTAACTGCTAATAAAATTTTGACCAACTACTTAAAAGCAATGCTCAGCTTTAACCCCTGTTGTTCTTCAGCCTTACACATCACATGAACTCCCACCTTTGGTGAGTTCATGCCACATTATTCCCCACAACTTGTTGAGCGATGAACATGTGTGAGCTCACCCTTGCTGTCTCACACCCCCTACAGGTCAAGGACAGGTACCATAGGACGAGGAGCATGGTGGATGTTGCGCTGTGTTCGTGAGAGCTCTAGGTCGTCGTCTCCCAGTTGACTTGCGCCAAGGATGATCCTTAGTTTGTTTTATATTTATAATTTATTTTGTAAGTCTTCCGCTATGTAATAAATACTATGATTTTTGTGACATTTATCTCTATACACTCTGTTATTATATATGTTGTCTTCTTTGGCGCATGTATGAGATACACCCGGCTTTGTCCCTTAAAGCCCGGGTGTGACACCTGTGGCCACAACCTTATAAGCCACCTCAGCTCCCCATGTATGATGGGCATTCAGATCTGAAGCACTTTTTGATGAACTACGAAGCAATCATATCCTCATATGGGGGAAACACTGCCATCATGCTGAAGTCCTTCGTCATGGCAGTCAAGAGTGTGGCTCAAACATGGTATTCTTCTCTTTGGCCGGTGACAATTATGTCATGGCAGAAGCTAAAAGACATGTTGGTCACTAGCTTCTAGGGTTTCCAAACAAAGCCAGTTATTGCCCAAGCTCTGTTCTAGTGCACACAGGACCAGGAAGAATACCTCCAGGCGTATGTCCAAAGGTTCCTGCAAGTGAAAGCCCAGGAGTGTAAGGAAAATAGACCCCGGGCCATTTAGCTTAATAGATTTTGGTGTTTGATGATAACATAACCTGTGGACTAATGTATTTCCCAAGCGTTTGTGTGTTGTAGTTCACAGGATGCGAAGTGGATTGGACTGAGGCTCTAAGGATGCAACACCTCAAAGAAGACATTATAAGACCCATATAATACATCACAAAGTCATATTGAAGACACTTTATACATGCTAAAAGTCCAACACATCAAGAAGTAGAAGTGAGATACAAAGATGCAAAACAAAAGTGAAGTTGACAAAGATGAGAGGAAGGGCTAACTGAATTGGAAGTGTTTCACAAAATTAAATCTAATCAAACTGACATGGCTTCAACTCTGAGATGTAGATAATTTTATAAGCTTTCCAAAAAGTCCAAGATCATCAAAATCGGAGTTCGGAGCTAAAAGTTATGCCCACAATACGAAGTCAGAATTGCTGAAAAAACTGCACCAACATATGGGATATCCAGTGCACACCGGACTGTCCGGTGTGCCAAATTTGCTCAAACTGATATGGCTTCAACTCTGAGATGTATAGAATTTCATAAGCTTTCCAAAAAGTACAAGATCATCGAAATCGGAGTTTGGAGCTAAAAGTTATGGCCAAAATACGACAAGAGGGAATGGGCTGTCCGGTGCACACCGGACCGTCCGGTGCGCCATCTTTGGAAGCTCCAACGGCTACTTTTAACGGCTAGTACACGTGGCATGTCCGGTGCACCACCGGACAGTCCGGTGCACCTGTTCGGTGTGCCGCGGAAAGCTATAGAACTGCTTTCCAACGGATATATTTGAGTTGGGGCTTATATATACTTCACCCAACCGGCCATTTGGAGGAGTGGGAGCCCAAGCAACATACCAAGGCATATAGTGCACATTTCCAAGAGCTCAAACACCCAAGTGCTTAATAGAATCACTCTGTGATTAGCGTAGGTGCTTTGCGAAGTGCTTAGGTTAGTTAGATCGCTTTAGCGCTTGCTCTAGGTGAACCCTAGTTAGTTGAGTGAGTTTTGTAAAACCACACAACCTCTCGGCTCTTGCGTGAGCCATTGTAATTGTACCGAGTGGGGCGAGAGTCTTGCGAGACCGTGACAACCGCGTTTGTGTCACGGTTGCCACCGTGTACCAGAGGGAACGAGGCCCGCAGCGTTTTCGGCCGGAAGCTCGATAGTGGAGATGGCGGGGAGCGTCCGAGAGGAGCCGGAAGCGGAGCACCACTTGCGTGTGGAGAAGGCCCACGGCTCTCTACGGAGTTACTCGACCGAGGTGCTTAGCCCTCGCGTGGGCTTCCCTGTAATATCTAAATTGTAAGGGAGAGTAAAAGGAGGAATTGTTTCCTTTGAATATGTGTGAATCTCCATTTATCATCACATGTGGCTACTCATGTCTAAAAATGAGTAAATCATTCATTACCAAGACACAAATAAATCATACATCATATTAGATTTTGTTTGTGCATTTTAAAACAATAATAATATGAATAAAAATAAAATAATAACGAGAAGAGGATTTGAGGAAAAAGGAGAAGAAAAGAAAGGATATGAAAATGTAAATAATATATATATAATTATATTTCTAAAGTTGATACTTCTAATATCCTAATATGATTTGAAGGTAATTTGGCACAATATTTGAATTTAAATCTGAATTGAAAATGGAAATTGGAAATAGAGAAAAGAGAGAAATAAAAGAAAACAGAAAATAAAAACAAAAGAAAAAGGGAAGGAAAGCTCAACTGGGCTCTAGACCCCATTTTCGGCCCACCAACACTTTACCTCTGCACGGCCCATGTCCCCGCCTCCTCTGCGCTCACGTACCCGACAGTGGGGACCCAATAGTCAGCTAGCAGCCACGCGTGTGAATCCGGCTGCATTTCTCTAGTGACCGACAGGCCGACCCCACATGTCATCCTCGCCGCCGCAGCAACAAACGCAGCGCCATACGCGGACCTTCACCTTGCGTCGCGCGTGCTGGGCCTACCTGCCTATCGCACCGACCTTGCACACGCTCGCTGCGTGGTGGGGCCCAGAGACCAGGTCCTCCGCGGACTTTGCGTGCCGGCAAAATAGAACAGCCAACGATGTCGCGTCCGCCGCGGCTAAATCGCACGCACTCCACGGTCCTCGCCATACCTGGGCTGTTTAACTGTGTGGCCTCCTTCTTTCGCACGCGACTGAGTCACCTCGTGCTAGGAGTTCCATTGCCATAAACAGAGCAGTGTGTGAAAGGGGGAATTGGGGGGAAGAAGGTGTCGCCGCTGCTGTTTTTCGCACGCCGCCGTGGGCTAGGCCTTTGACCGCGCCAACCAAGGTGAGACCTCCGCCATGTTTTCATCCTCCTCTGCACGTTGTATAGCGCTTAGACCTGGGACGAATTACGGGCTGGTTGCACGGGGATTTCTCACCGGAGTACACCGTGTGGCGGAGTCCGTTGCGGGCTGGGGGCAGCCCGCTACTCGCCGGGAAACCCGGTATGGGCACACAGAGCGTCTTCCCTGTTGTCTATTCTACGTAAAGCCGGACTCGGGGGAGAGTTTGGTCACCGGAGAATGGATTGGGCCATTCCCGGCCATGGAGCGCCACCGTGCCTTGTGCGAATGGGAGAGCCGGCGCGTGGGGACCGTCCGATCTCAAACCAATGCCTTGGATCTGAACAGAGAATACCGGTTTGGGATTCTTATTTGAACCATGGATCAACGATCGTGCGGCCAGGAGAGTGTGATGGGACCGTGTACCGTGAGTCGTTGATCTTGGATCCGGTGAACAGAATGGGTGCGGGTTATTAGCTGGCCCAGATCTAATCTGGTCCGTCCATTTCAGATCGGGCGGCCAGAATCTCACGATACCCCTTCGCGTGGCATATTATCTAAAGAGACCATGGGTTTTCTCGGATTAAACCCGCTGTCCACAACTGTTGTTCACTGAGTCTTAGGAATATTGCCCCGAGCCCCAGCGCTTTACAGAAAATGTGGCCTAGTCTAGAGAGTTATAAAATTAGGAAAATGAATTAGAAAATGAGTTTTTAATATAAAAACAATTCCTATAATTTGTATAATTCATAGAAAATGCGTATGAACTCCAAATTGGTGCATTCCAGTTCCTAAATTTTTGTAATATTATTGTCGGTGTTTCGGACCCGGGGGACCCTCAACCGGACCGACTAGTGAATTTTGTGCCGTGTACCCCTGTCCAGATGGGTTGATGCAAGATGGAACACAAGAGGGGGGATGAGACTTGTATTATCTTGCACCGAGGGTGCTTGCAGTAGGGGTTACAAGCTACGCGAGAGCGAGCGAGAGAGAGAGATAGAGAGAGAGAGAGAGTTCGACCTTGAGTTGTCTGAGTTAGCCTCCTCTGCGTATCTCCCACTCTGCCTGCCTCTGCCCCCCAGGAAGGCCCTGGACATCCCCTTTTATAGATACAAGGAGATGGTCCAGCTGTACAATGGGGGTATAGCAATGTGCTAACGTGTCCGGCGGAGTGGTGCTTGAGCCCTGTATGTAGCGTAGCTGGCGGTGCGGCATGGATCCTGCTGACGTTTCCTTGCTTCCGTAGAGAGCTTGTGGACTATTGACGTCATGGACGCATGCGAGGAGCCATCATTACCTGTTGCCGGAGTAATCTAGATGTGACTCCGGTCTTGTTCCTTTGTAGCCTGAGGCGGCTAGCTAGAAGTAGGGTAATGATGTATCCCCTGTAGCGTAGTCGATCCGAGGCCGAGGTCGTGCGAGGCGGCGACTCCTCCCGAGGCCGAAGCCGAGGCTGAGGTCAGGCACGGATGTGACTCCTCCCGAGGCTGAGGCCAGGGTCGGGCAAGGCGGAGACCCCTTCCCGAGGCCGAGGCGTCGGTCGAGACCTGGGGTCGGGTGAGGCAGAGACCTTCTCCGAGGCTGAGACTGAGGTCGAGACCTGGGATCGGGCAAGGTGGAGCTCCCTGTTGCGCCCGAGGCTAAACTCGGGAGAGGCCATGACTTACTGTTGTTAGTCTTACCCTGGTGGTTGGCACAGTAGCCGGAGTGGGGCGAACAATGCTGTTTTCCTTTCAGAACGGTCAGTGAAAGGGCGAAGTGACTGCGGTCACTTCGACCTTGCCAATTGAGGCGCGCGTGTCAGGATAAGGTGTCAGGCGATCCCCGCATTAAATGCGCACGCGATACGGTCGGTTGGTAAGGCAATTTGGCCGAGGTCGCTGCATGACAAAGTCTGCCCGAGCTTGGCTTCGGGCGAGCTGAGGGTGCGCCCACTACCTATGGAGGCCCTCGGGCGAGGCGTGAATCCGCCCAGGACTACTGTTCCCACCCGAGGCTGGGCTCGGATGAGATCGCGTCCCCTAGTAGATGAGGCCTTGACTTGAACCGTGCTTATCAGTCTTTGCGGTTTGTTCTGAAGGTGTTTTCCAGCCGTGTTAAGGAGTGTTGGGGGTACCCCTAATTACGGTACCCGACAGTAGCCCCCGAGCCTCAAAGGGAGTGTAGGCACTCGCTTGGAGGTTCTGCCGGATTTTTTGCCAGGAGACTAGCCCTTCTCGATGATGTTTTGTTCCGATGGGTGCGCGCGAGCGCACCTGTCGGGTGTAGCCCCCGAGGCCTTGGAGGAGTGGTTTGACTCCTCTGAGGTCTTAATTCTTTTTGTGATGCCTCAGTCGACCTTGTTGTTTCCTCATGCGGCCTGGCCGTAGCCCGGGTGCATGGTCAGCCTCCGAGTTTTCAAGCTGTTTTGTCGATGTGGTCGACAATTTGGCCGTAGCCTGATGCGAGAGCAGCCCCCGAGCCTCTGCACGGAGCGAGAGGACGATCAAGGACCGTCTCGACTTTTATTGTACGCCCCTTCGTCGCCTTTCCGCAAGGAGGAAGGGGGGAAGCGCCGTGTTACCCTCGGAGGGCACCGAACACGGTGTTTCTAGTGAGTTGCTATCGGGTGATCCGAGTGGACGCCCGAGGCCCATTCGATAAGGGTCGGCTAGTGGCCCAGAGGCACGCTCCAAAAGTACCTACAGGTGATTTGCTGGACCCGGACCCATTCGATAGGGTTCGAGGGCTCGGTGCCTCCCTCCGGTGGGATTCCATTACAAATCGTTCCCGCTGGTCTCGGAAATGTCCTAGGGTACCTCGGGAGCATAGCCCGAGCCTCGGCCATGTAACGGACGTACCCAAGGTCATCCCTGACTCTGCGTGCTCTGGGGCGGCTGTCGAACCCTTTCGAGGGGCCAGCCTTCGAACCCCTGATCAGTAAAGGGCTCGGAGCCCGAGTGCTCTGGGGCGGTTGCCGAACCCCGTAGGGCGCAACCTTCAAACCCCTTATCAGTAGGAGGGCTCGGGGCCCGTTTCCTTTGCTGAGAAGGATCCTTTTTCGAAATATCCCCTTTCCCGATCCCTGTGGCAAGAGAGAGAGAGGAAGAGAAAAAGGATATGAATTTAAATAATGTGGCGCACCTTTTTTGACATGGTCATCATGACGGAGGTGAAACGGCGCCCACTTCACCTGCCAGAGGTGTCGCTTGCCCTGCCAAGGAGTTAATGCGACGGGATGGGCGATTCGCGGGGCATCTGTTGCGCGTGCGTGAGACGTTCGAGGAACGGAACACGGGTGCGTCGTCTTTATGCCGTGGGAGAGGGCTCCCCTGCCGCTTCAGGAGAGGATGCGAGCCTGTAGGTGATTGGACCGCCGCTTCTGTCCGTCTGTTGCTGCAATTACTGCCAGTCCGCCTTTAGTCATATCAACTGTCACGCCTATCCTCGCGGCTGACTGACCCGTGATCGTTGCACTTAATTGGCACTGTTGGGTCACGCGCGGGGCTGCCTCGAGTCATTGCACGGGTTCTGTAGCCCCGAGAAGACGCGACATTGGCGCGAATGGCAGTGCGATTTCTTTGCACGCGGTAATCGGTGCGCCGGTTACATGACATGTGGGCCCGGGCTTCCATGCTGGACCGCCAGTTGCGACAAAGCTGAAAGGGTGTACAACCATGGTGCGGTTGCGCGCTTCTGGCGTGGCGGCCTGCCCTTTCGATCGCTGGATTCGGTGAGAATGAGGGAGCGCTTACCCGCGGGGCGTTTGCATGCTTCGTGTGCAGCGGTTCGCCATCTTCGCGTCGCGGGTCAGTTTGTATGACATGTGGGACCTAGCCCCCGTGTCGCAGGGCAAGAATCCTGGAGCACGTCGGGGGAGACTTTGCCCGTGATGTTTCAGGGCGTAAATGGGGAGATCTGCCTATAAAAAGGGACCGATCTCCTGGGCACTAACCATGCCTTGCTCCTCACGTCTTCATCGCTCCCCTCCGCCTTCCGGGCCTCCTGATGAGGTGTGCCGGTGTTTTCTGGCGACCGCACCGCCGGAGAGCTTGCGCCCATGGCAATGCCGGTGGTCTTGCCTTCTTGCTGCTGGAGGGGCACGACCTCGTGGGGGTTGGCGCTCGTTAGTCATCGCTCGGCTTTAAGGATTTTCATCATGCAGCCCGGCTGCATTCCCCCACCAATGGTCATCCAGAAGGATGACCACTAGCCTTGTGGTGGGGGAGGGCGAGCCGGGCTGTGGCCTCCCTGCCGCCCTCAGCTCCAAGGATGTTCATCATCTGTGCTGGGGAGGATGGTGCGCCGAGTCGGGTCCCGCCTTCGCGTGGGCAGCGGCCCGCTTCTTCCCTCAGTGATCGAAGGAGAAGGGCGTTCGCCGTCCGTGGCGCTGTCAACTGCCGCGTGTCTGGCTCCCTGGCCTAGGCGGCTCTGGCGCTGCTTCTAGTGCCGCCTCCTACCACTGGGGCGGAGCGTGGCTGCCCGTCCGTCGCACGGGTGTCGGTCGCACAACACGTCGTACGCCACGAGGGCGGTGTTCGTGTTTTGGGACAGTCTCGTCCTTGCTCCTATGGCGAGGACGGGAGTGAGGACCTGCCGGTGCACATTGGGGCGCCTGCCATTCGCCGGTGTGGTGTTGGCGCGTAGGTGGCCGCTGTCATCGGTGCTGAGGTGGTGGTCGCCATAGGTGAGGCTTCCCACCGCCGAGGTGGTTGCCTCTGCCGACGAGACCGTCAGTGCTACCTGCGGGCGGACCTCCGGCTCTTTCGCTTTAATGGCTTGTCCTCGCCCCTCGGACGGGGACAAGGGCCTTTTCACAGTAGCGTTTGCCCTGAGGCAATCATTGCTGCTGTCTAGCCGCCCGAGGCGGAGGTCATTGTCGCTGCTGGTGTAGTGGTCGCCGGCGAGCCGCTTGAAGCTCGTTATCTTGTAGCCCCTCCGGTGTGGAGGTAGTTCATTCTTGCGGGAATGGAGCTGGGTCCCGTTTGTAAGGGAATGTAAGAGCAAAATGTAATTGCTCCAAGTACCAGGATAACTGCTGCAGGTCGGGAAAGCCGCCGAGGGTGCTGCCGACGTCTACGTAGCATAGTTATCCCAGTACGTGTGTTTGGTTTGTTTTCTGTGGCTGCCGAGGCCTGAACATTTGGGTATTTGTGTGCAAAGCCGTGTTTCTTTCCTCTTATTTCGAGCATTAAGACCTGTTCGTCGGTAACAGAATCACTTATCCGAGCGTGAGTTACCTTTCGCGGAAGGTGACGAGTAAGGTATCTGTATCCCGGAGGCGTAGGAGTCCCTTGGCTCGGTCGGCCTTGCCGTTCATGGTTTCTCTTGTCGTTTTTAGGATCCGCCATCGATGCAGTCGAAAGGCACTAAAGTTGTTTTGGTAGAAAAACTTTTCCGAGGAAAGTTTTGGCGCAGAGGGGGGTTCCCCCTTTCTAGACCCCGAGGCGACCGCTCGGGCCGGGACCCTTGCGGAGGGCCTGGCCTTGGCCGTCGGGTCTGCTTGGTCCGCCCAAGCTAAGGCCTCGCAGCAGCGTGTTCGGGCTAAAGGTACATTTCGCCTGCTTTGCGACTTTAGTTTAGCTTCATCCTTCTCCTCGTGTTTGAAGAACATTGTCCGGCTGTCTGCAGGGTTCGAAACGGCTCTTAACGAGTCCGTCAAGAACTGCAAGGCGCTTGCCTAGGCGGTTGAGCAGAAGGAGGCCGACCGCGTGGCCATGTCCGAGGCTATCTCGGCCTTTTGCCGGGCCTTTGGCCTCGACGACGTCCCCTCGGGTAGCTCCCCCCAGAGTCACCTTTTGCCGGGCCATGTGCGTAGCAGACTCCGCGAGGCGCTGCACCACGGCGTTAGGCGGGCCTTCGCCGTCCTTGCCTCCCACTATGACGTGGATCTAGAGCAGGTCAGCGAGGGGTACTGCTTACCCGACGAAGAGGAGGCCGCCTTAGCCGAGGTCCAGAGGCTTAATGCGGCTGTCGAGGGCCCAAGCGCGGTGCTGGCTTCCTCCTTCGAGGTGGAGGTCCTTCCGCCCATGTCGCTGTCTGAGGCCGGGCCAGATTCTGCCGAGGGCGGAAACGACGCCGAGGGTGCTGCTCCTCCCCCTACCGATACCTGAGCCTGTAGGAACAGTTTGTTTAAATATGCGTATGTTTCTTGCGGCCGCTGAGGCCTAAACATTTTCAATGTTGGAGTTTAAAGCCGCGTTTCCTTTCCTCTTGTTTCGAGCATTAGGACTTGTTCGGTAGCAGAGTCACTTATCCGAGTGTGAGCTACCCTTCGTGGAAGGTGACGAGTGAGGTATCCGTATCCCAGAGGCGTAGGAGTCCCTCGGCTCGGTCGGCCTTGCCGTTCAGGGTCTCTCTCGCTTGTTTTTAGGATTCTGTTATCGATATAGTCGAAATGGTACGAAAGTCGTTTTCTACCTGAGCGTTAAGACTTGTTCGGTAGCAGAATCACTTATCCGAGCGTGAGCTGCCTTTCGCGGAAGGTGATGAGTGAGGTATCCATATCCCGGAGGCGTAGGAGTCCCTTGGCTCGGTCGGCCTTGCCATTCAAGGTCTCACTCGCTCGTTTTTGGGATTCCGCTATCGACATAGTCGAAACGCACGAAAGACGTTTTGGTAGAAAACTTTTCCGAGGAAAATTTTGACATAGAGGGGGTTCCCCCCTTCTAGCCCCCGAGGGAGAGTCGGTTTTTGCTGAGGCAAGGCCGATCCTCCCTTGACAGCTAGACTTTTTATTTGTACATGTAAAGGGACTGAGGTACATAAATGACTTGAAACATTTTAAGGGTAGAAGCGACGTAGCTGTTCGATGTTCCAAGCGTTGCTGTAGACCTTTCCTTGAACGTTGGCCAGCTTGTATGTCCCGGGCTTTAGAATTTTGGCGATGATGAACGACCCTTCCCAGGGAGGAGTAAGCTTGTGGCGCCCTCGGGCGTCTTGTCGTAGCCAAAGCACCAGATCTCCCACCTGGAAACCTCAGGGCCGAATCCTTCGGGCGTGGTAGCATCGCAGAGACTACTGATACCGCGCCGAATGTAGTAAGGCTACATCCCGAGCCTCTTCCAGCTGGTCCAGTGAATCTTCTCGGCTGGCCTGGTTGCCTCGGTCGTCGTAAGCCTTTGTCCTTGGGGAACCATATTCCAAGTCCGTGGGTAAGATGGCCTCGGCCCCATAGACTAGGAAAAACGGCGAGAAGCCCGTGGCCCGGCTCGACGTCGTCCTCAGACTCCAAACCATCGAGGGCAGTTCTTTTATCCACCGCTTGCCAAACTTGTTTAGGTCGTTGTAGATCCTCGGCTTTAGCCCCTGCAAAATCATGCCATTGGCACGCTCCACTTGCCCATTTGTCATTGGGTGAGCTACGGCGGCCCAGTCCACACGGATGTGGTGGTCTTCGTAGAAGTCTAGGAACTTTTTCCTAGTGAACTGCGTGCCATTGTTGGTGATGATAGAGTTTGGGATCCCAAAGCGGTGGATGATATTTGTAAAGAATGCAACCGCCTGCCCGGACCTGATGCTGGTCAAGGGTTGGACTTCGATCCACTTGGAGAATTTGTCGATGGCGACCAGCAGGTGCATGAAGCCCCCGGGTGCCTTCTGCAAGGGACCGACGAGGTCCAGACCCCACACAGCAAATGACCAAGTGATAGGTATCGTCTGGAGGGCCTGAGCCGGTAGGTGCGTATGTCTTGCGTAGAATTGACACCCTCGGCAGGAGCGTACAATCCTAGTGGCGTCGGCCACTGCGGTCGGCCAGTAGAAACCTTGTCGAAAAGCGTTTCCCACGAGGGTCTGAGGCGCCACATGGTGACCGCAAGCCCCCGAGTGTATTTCTTGCAACAGCTCTCGTCCTTGGGCGACGAATATGCATCGTTGGAGAATGCCCGAGGGGCTGCGGTGATACAGCTCCTTTTCATCACCTAGTAAAACGAACGACTTGGCGCGCTGAGCCAGTCGCCGAGCTTCGGCCTTGTCGAGGGGCAGCTCTCCTCGGTGGAGATATTCCAGGTACGAGGTCTGCCAGTTTAGGTTTGGCATAACCCCATCCTGCTCTCCCTCGACATGCAGGGCCTCACCCTCGGCAGCCAAGGGTACCTCGGGCTGGGCCGAGGTCTCCTCGGGTTCGGGCGCATCGTCGATTTTGACGGATGGCTGATATATATCCCTAGAGAAGACATTCGGGGGAACCATCGTTCGCCCCGAGGCTATTTTCGCCAGCTCATCCGCGGTCTCGTTGTACCGTCGAGCAACATGGTTGAGCTCCAGCCCATAGAACTTATCTTCCAAGCGCCGAACTTCATCGCAGTAAGCCTCCATTTTCCGATCGTGGCAGTGAGAGTTCTTCATGACTTGGTCAATAACGAGCTACGAGTCGCCATGAGCATCGAGGCGCCGAACCCCTAGCTCAACGGTGATGCGCAGTATATTAACCAAGGCCTCGTACTCGGCCACATTGTTTGACGCCACAAAATGGAGGCGCAGTACGTAATGCACATGTTGTCCGAGGGGTGAGATGAAGAGCAAGCCCGCGCCTGCTCCGGTTTTCATCAACGACCCGTCGAAGTACATGGTCCAAAGTTCGGCCTGGATTGGGGCCGTTGGCAACTGGGTGTCTGTCCATTCAGCTAGGAAGTCAGCCAAGACTTGGGATTTTATGGCCTTCCGAGGTGCAAATGAAAGTGTTTTGCCCATGAGTTCCACTGCCCATTTAGCTATCCTACCCGAGGCCTCTCGGCATTGGATGATCTCTCCCAGGGGGAAAGATGACACCACAGTAACTGGATGAGACTCGAAGTAGTGTCGCAGCTTCCACCGTGTCAGAATCACTACGTACAGCAGCTTCTGGATTTGCGGGTAGCGGATTTTGGTCTCGGATAGCACTTCGCTGATGAAGTAGATTGGCCTCAGGATGAGCAGTGCATGCCCTTCTTCTCGTCTCTCGACTACGACCGCAGCGTTGGCCACCTGAGTGGTTGCGGCGACATAAATCATGAGGGCTTCTTCCGCAGCGGGGGGCACCAAGATGGGCGCATTAGTAAGAAGTGCCTTTAAGTTTCTGAGGGCTTCCTCGGCCTCGGGAGTCCAAGTGAAGCGCTCGGCCTTCCTTAAGAGGCGGTACAAGGGCAATCCTTTTTCGCTGAGGCGCGAGATGAAGCGGCTCAGAGCCGCTAGGCATCCCATGACCCTTTGTACTCCTTTTAGATCTTTGATTGGTCCCATGTTGGTGATGGCCGCGATTTTCTCTGGGTTGGCCTCGATGCCTCGTTCGGAGACGATGAACCCTAGGAGCATGCCTCGGGGGACTCCGAAGACACACTTCTCAGGATTGAGTTTTACGCTCTTCGCTTTTAGGCACCTGAATGTTACGTCAAGGTCAGAGATGAGGTCGGAGGCTTTCCTTGTTTTGACGACGATGTCATCGACGTAAGCCTCGACCGTTCTGTCGATGTGCTCTTCGAACACGTGGTTCATGCACCTTTGGTATGTTGCACCTGCATTCCTCAAGCCAAATGGTATAGTAGTATAACAATACATGCCAAAAGGTGTGATAAAAGAAGTCGCGAGCTGGTCGGACTCTTTCATCTTGATTTGGTGATAACCTGAATAGGCGTCGAGGAAAGACAGGGTTTCGCACCCAGCAGTGGAGTCCACAATTTGATCGATGCGGGGCAGAGGGTAGGGAACCTTTGGACATGCTTTGTTTAACCCTGTGTAGTCTACGCACATCCTCCATTTCCCACCTTTTTTCTTTACAAGCACAGGGTTAGCCAACCATTTGGGATGGAATACCTCTTTGATGAACCCTGCAGCCATGAGCTTGTGGACCTCCTCGCCTATGGCTCTACGCTTTTCTTCATCAAAACGGCGTAGGTGCTGTTTCACGGGTCGGGCTCCGGCTCGGATGTCCAGTGAGTGCTCGACGATATCCCTCGGTATGCCCGGCATGTCCGAGGGACTCCACGCAAAAACTTCGGCGTTTGCGCGGAGAAAGTCGACGAGCACTGCTTCCTATTTGGGGTCGAGCTCGGAGCCGATCCTGACTTTCTTGCTGGCGTCGTTGCTGGGGTCGAGAGAGACAGATTTGACTGCTTCGGCTGACTCGAAGTTGCCGACGTGCCGCTTCGCGTCGGGCGCCTCTTTGGCGAGACAATCCAGGTCGGCGATGAGGGCTTCGGACTCGGCGAGGGCTTCGGCGTACTCCACGCATTCTACGTCGCACTCATAAGCATGACGGTACGTGGGTCCGACAGTGATGACTCCCTTGGGGCCAGGCATCTTGAGCTTGAGGTAAGTGTAGTTGGGGATGGCCATGAACTTGGCGTAGCACGGTCTTCCCAACACCGTGTGATAGGTTTCTTGGAACCCGACTACCTCAAAGGTGAGGGTTTCCTTTCGGAAGTTGGAGGGTGTTCCGAAGCAGACGGGCAAGTCAATCTGTCCAAGGGGCAGGATACGCTTTCCGGGTGCAATCCCGTGGAAGGGTGCTGCACCAGCCCGGATCTCGGACCGATCAACCCCCAAGAGCTCTAGGGTCTCGACGTAGATGATGTTGAGGCTGCTGCCTCCGTCCATGAGGACCTTGGAGAGCCTAACGTTGCTGATGATTGGGTCGACGACGAGCGGGTACCTTCCTAGGCTCGGCACGTAGTCGGGGTGGTTGCCTTGGTCGAAGGTGATGGGCTTGTCGGACCAGTCTAGGTAGACTGGTGTTGCTACCTTCACCGAGCAGATCTCCCGGTGCTCCTGCTTGCGGTGCCGAGTCGAGGCGTTCGCCACCTATCCGCCGTAGATCATGAAACAGTTGTGGACCTCTAGGAACTCTTCTTCCCCGTATCCTCCTTTCTTGTTGTCGCCGTGGTCCTTGCCGTCCTCCGCCGAGGGTCTAGCTTTATTGAAGTAATGTCGGAGCATGTCGCACTCTTCCAGGGTGTGCTTGACGGGACCCCTGTGATAGGGGCACGACTCCTTGAGCATTTTGCCGAACACGTTGGCCCCTCCAGGAGGCTTCCGAGGATTCCTGTGCTCGGCAGCAGCGACGAGATCCGCGTCAATGGCATCACGTTTTGCTTGCGCCTTCTTCCTGGTTTTCTTCTTCGTGCCACGCTGGGCAGACGCCTCGGGGTCGTCTTCCTTCTGCCTTCCCTGAGGCTGCTTGTCCTTCCGGAAGATGGCTTCGACCGCCTCCTGACCAGAGGCGAACTTGGTGGCTATGTCCATCAATTCGCTCACCTTGGTGGGAGTCTTGCGCCCTAGTCTGCTCACCAGGTCCCAGCAAGTGGTGCCGGTGAGGAAAGCCCCGATGACATCCGAGTCAGTGATGTTGGGCAACTCGACGCGCTGCTTTGAAAACCGCTGGATGTACTCTCGCAGGGATTCCCCTAGCTGCTGGCGGCAGCTTCGGAGATCCCATGAGTTCCCAGGGCGCACGTACGTACCTTGGAAATTTCCAGCGAAGGCCTTGACTAGGTCGTCCCAGCCGAAGATCTGCGCAGGGGGCAGATGCTCTAGCCAGGCCCGGGCACCGTCAGAGAGGAAAAGGGGAAGGTTGCGGATGATGAGGTTATCGTCGTCCGTCCCTCCCAACTGGCATGGCAGCCGGTAATCCACGAGCCACAACTCTGGCCTCGTCTCCCCCGAGTACTTGGTGATGGTAGTCGGGGCCCAGAACCGGGCCGGGAACGGCGCTCGTCATATGGCTCGGCTAAAGACCCGCGGGCCTGGTGGTTCGGGTGAGGGGCTCCGATCCTCCTCACTGTCGTAGCGTCCCCCGTGCCTGGGGTGGTAGCCTCGGCGCACCTTTTCCTCGAGGCAAGCTCGACGGTCGCGGCAGCGCTGATCGTCGCCGAGGCGATCCTTGGCTGTAGGTGTCACATCTCTTGAAGGCTCGGTGTGGACCGAGGCCTCGTGCGTGTGTCGGGAGGACGCTGCATGATGCTCCGAGGGGCACCCTCGCCTTTGGGAGGCAGAGCTCTCGGCTCATCGGGCTGCGGCATTTTCTAGGAGGTTCTTGAGTTCGCCCTGGATACGTCGCCCTTCGGTGGTGGATGGCTCCGGCATCGTTCGAAGCAATACCGCCACTGCAGCCAGGTTCTGGCCGGCCCCGTTGAAGGCCGGGGGTGGCATCGCCCTGGCATCGTTAATAATGCGGCGCTGGACGTCCCGGGCTCGATGACGCGCTCCTTCGACGAGCGCTCGGCCTGCCCATTCTTGCTCAAGGTTTTGCCGGAGCTGCACAAGTTGCCCCGTTTCCTCGTCGAGCTTGGCCTGCATCTCGCGGAGTTGCTCGAGCTGTGAGCCCTGACCCCCCGTGGGGACTTGGGCCACAGCTAGCTCCCGCGGGATCTCAACGCGAGACGCAGGCGCAAGGGCGCCGTCATTTCTGGGCATGCCGAGGTGGTTGTCTCCGTCGTGATCTTCCTGATCGATGTGGAAGCACTCGCGAGTTGGGACGCAACCCTCATTGTCGAGGCTGTGGCCATCATCAGAGCAGCCGGACAGGCAGTGGTCACATGCGGACATGAAGTCACGCATGACACCGGATCACGGAGTCCAGAGAAATCCCAACTGACGTCGGGTCATCCTCTTCCTCGGAACCCGCGGGTCTAGAGGTTGAGACAGCCGTTAGTCGGTTCCAAGTTGACCACATATGGTACCCCAGAAGGTCAGGATATGCCCTTACGAAAGCGCTCACCGAAGCGGGGTCGCTCGGTGGATCGAAGCTGAACCTAAAGGGAACAGGATGGAAAACTGAAGGTACCTGCTGGTTGGTAGACGGCGGTGAAGTCGCTTCGGGGATGGAATGCACCGTTATCTCAGGTACGAGGCTAACGCCCACCAAGTCCTTCGCGAGGGTGCTGGCATCATCAGTCCGCCTGGGGCTAGCATTTTGCTGGGAAGCGACACCTGTTGTTGTCTCAGGTGCGAGGATAACGCCCGACATGTCTCCCGCAGGGGTGCCGGCGTCGTCGACTCGCTCTGGTCCGACAGCCGTCGAGGTGCTGCCCCCAGCCTGGCCATGGTTGCCCCGTCTCCGTCTCCTCCAGCGAGGAGGGTGGCGGGGTTGACTCGGGTGTTCCTCTTCCGCCACGTGGAGACGTTGTCACCGAGTTCGTCTCCACCGGGCGAGCCGACGACCGTCGTTGTTGTCGTGCTGCGGGGGAAGGAGTACCATGTCGTAGCTGCTGTTGCGGGACATGAACTCGAGACTCCCGAAGCAGAGCACCGTCCCAGGCTGAAGAGATTGCTGAAGATTGCCCATCTGGAACTCAACGGGAAAGCATTGTCAACACGCAGCGGTCCCCTACCTGGCACGCCAACTGTCGGTGTTTTGGACCCGGGGGACCCTCAACCGGATCGACTAGTGAATTTTGTGTCGCGTGCCCCTGTCCAGATGGGTTGATGCAAGATGGAACACAAGAGGGGGGATGAGACTTGTATTATCTTGCACCGGGGGTGCTTGCAGTAGGGGTTACAAGCTGAGCAAGAGCGAGAGAGAGAAAGAGAGAGTTCGACCTTGAGTTGTCTGAGTTAGCCTCCTCCGCGTCTCTCCCACTCTGCCTGCCTCTGCCCCCCAGGAAGGCCCTGGACATCCCCTTTTATAGATACAAGAAGATGGTCCAGCTGTACAATGGGGGTGTAGCAATGTGCTAACGTGTCCGGCGGAGAGGTGCTTGAGCCCTGTATGTAGCATAGCTGGCGGTGCGGCATGGATCCTACTGATGTTTCCTTGCTTCCGTAGAGAGCTTGTGGACTATTGACGTCATGGACGCATGCGAGGAGCCATCATTACCTGTTGCCGGAGTAATCTAGATGTGACTCCGGTCTTGTTCCTTCGTAGCCTGAGGCGGCTTGCTAGAAGTAGGGTAATGATGTATCCCCTGTAGCGTAGTCAGTCTGAGGCCGAGGTCGTGCGAGGCGGCGACTCCTCCCGAGGCCGAGGCCGAGGTCGGGCGCGGATGTGACTCCTCCCGAAGTTGAGGCCCAGGTCGGGCGAGGCGGATACCCCTTCCCGAGGCCGATGCGTCGGTCGAGACCTAGGGTCGGGCGAGGCGGAGACCTTCTCTGAGGCCGAGACTGAGGTCGAGACCTGGGGTTAGGTGAGGCGGAGGTCCCTGTTGCGCCCGAGGCTGAACTCGGGAGAGGGTCCCTGTTAGTCTTAGCCGGAGCGGGGCGAACAGTGCTGTTTTCCTGTCAGAACGGTCAGTGAAAGGGCAAAGTGACTACGGTCACTTCGACCTTGCCGTCTGAGGCGCGCGTGTCAGGATAAGGTGTCAGGCGATCCCCGCATTAAATGCGCACGCGATACGGTCGGTTGGTAAGACGATTTGGCCGAGGACGCTGCACGACAAAGTCTACCCGAGCTTGGCTTCAGGCGAGCCGAGGGTGCGCCCACTACCTGTGGAGGCCCTCGGGCGAGGCGTGAATCCGCCCGAGACTACTGTTCCCGCCCGAGGCTGGGCTCGGATGAGATCGCGTCCCCTGGTAGACGAGGCCTTGACTTGAACCGTGCTTATCAGTCTTTGCGGTTTGTTCTAAAGATGTTTTCTAGTCGTGTTAAGGAGTGTTGGGGTACCCCTAATTACGGTACCCGACAATTATTGTCTAACCATTAGTGCCACTATTTTGACATGAAAGACACATTAAAATTTACCTAGCACTTAATCTTGTATTAAATACATAAAACCTTGGAAAGTTCATAACTTAAAATCTATAACTCCAAATTTAATGATTCCAGTTCCTATGATCTTATTTTAATGTCTAGATTATTACTGTGTATTTTATTTACATGCTTGGTGTGATGTTAATTTTTGCTATACTATGTATGTATTGTGTTGATGCGAGTAGTTGAGCAGGCTACAGAGGATTCTGGGGTTCAGCTGGTAGAGATTGCTGAGCAGGAGCTCGTGGAAGGCAAGTTGTGCCCTTGATCACTTCTTTTACCCATTCATGTTCTTATTAATCATAATGATCTGCATAGGTTAATTTTGATGGGACCTAATAGGTTAACCTAGATTTTGACTATCTTTATACCTTGTTTCACCCCTGGTTTTGCTACTAAGTTTCGGGTAGTACATGCTATTGCTTTATGTGGCTTTGGGTATAGAGATATTCATCACTCATTGTTATACTTTTTATCATATTTTGTTTATTATTTACTGTTCATGATAAGATCATTATGTTAATGGGAACATGGAGAACCACCCGGGAAAACAGTGCTACCACAAGGGTTTAATGGGACGCCCTTGGATGATTAACTAGGAAAGCTAGTGGATGACTACCTTACCCGAAAGGGGCAAATGCAGTAGGGGAGTGGTCAGTATAGGGAGGTCCTTGGGTTTATTTTGCTGCGATGGTGGTCAGGCGAGGGATTCCTGCACTAGAGCTTCCTATAAACTATAGTGGGTTTTCTGAAGCTAGTGGAACTTTGTAAAGGCCTCGTAGTGGTACCCTGCTTCGCTTCCTTGGTAGAGGTGTATGGGGTCTGATCAACTCTGTGTCAAATGGGTAACACAACTTGTGGGTAAAGATGTGCAACCTCTGTAGAGTGTAAAACCGGTATACTAGCCGTGCTCACGGTCATGAGCGGCTCGGACACTCACATGATTAATTTATGGAACTTAAACTTAATTTGTCATTTCATTGCATCTGGGATCATTTTATTATTACTTTTACTTATTATTACTATGGTTTGGTATTTACTTGCACTTAGTAACTGGTAATAAAATTTTGACCAACTTATAAAAGCAATGCTCAGCTTCAACCTTTATTTCATTGATCAGCCTTACACTTCATGAACTCCCACCTTTGGTGAGTTCATGCCATATTATTCCCCATAACTTGTTGAGTGATGAACATGTGTGAGCTCACTCTTGTTGTCTCACACCCCCATAGGAGAAGAACAGGTGGTCGAAGAGGAGCCGCCTAGCACTGAGGCTTTCGACTTGATCTAGGTGCCGTCTCCCAGTCAGCTTTCTGGCGCCAAGGATATATTTTAGTTCCTGCTATATTCATCCTTTATTTTATAAGACTTCCGCTATGTAATAAGTACTCTGATTTTATTGTGACATTTATCTCTATACACTCTGTTATTATATATGTTGTCTTCTTTGGCGCATGTATAAGATGCACCCGACTTTGTTCCTTAAAGCCCGGGTATGACAGAAGTGGTATCAGAGCAAATGTTGACTGTAGGATGAAACCTAGATAAAAATGGATAAACCCTTACCTACTTACCTTACTCTGATTCTTTCTGTACTTATCTTGATCCTATATCACCTTCTACTGTTCTACTCTGATCATTCTTACCTTTTCTACTCTGAGACAAGATGGATTTCACACCTTGGAATCCTACATTTATGACCTTCTTAGGAGATAGGAGGCCTAAGACAAAATTAAAACTATTTTTGTTATTTAAAAATGTTGTTTGATTGTTCTGATGATAAATGTCTGATTTGCTTCTTTGATTGATTGAAATATTATATATGGACATCTTAGTATGTACCACTATAAGGTAATGAATTAGCTATGGTAGATAAAACGTTAAACTGCTTAGCTAATAAATCCCCCAAAGTAACATGATTCGTAATTACTGCCTTGTCTACCATTCTCTTACCATATGTATCTAACTCAGATGGTCAATACCAGGTGGGGTGGTGGAATTGATTTGCCTCCTAATCGACACACTCGATGGATATATAGACAACCCCAGCCACAACCAGCAGAGATGAATCCTCCTAATCCTCCACCAGGCGGAGTTGACCCACTGATTGCAGCTCAGATGAGGATGATGCAACAAATGGCGGACACTATGGCAGATATGCGTGCTCAGATGCAGCAAGAACGCCAGGAGATGCGTCAGGAACGAGAAGAGATACACTAGGAGTTGCGCCAGGAGCGAGAAGAGATACGCCAGGAGAGAAGGGCGCAACAGCAGCTGCAACAGCAATTCCAGCAATAGCAACAACAACAACAAGTACCATTGCCTCCACCACCACCACCAGTTCCACCTCGTGATAAGCACCGGGAATTTATGAGCCATAAGTCGCTGACCTTCGCCAGTTCGCAAGATCCACTAGATGCAGATGATTGGTTGAAATCAATTGAGAAGATGCTCAACATCGCCCAATGCTCAGACCGTAAGAAAGTTCTTTATGCCTCTGGTCGTCTGATAGGTCCTGCTGCTGACTGGTGGGATTCTTATGTTGCTGCCCATGATGCTGCTGATACTATTACTTGGGCAGAGTTCAGTACACACTTTAGAAACTACAACATTCCAGCTGGATTGATGAAGATCAAGAAGAAGGAGTTTCTATCATTGAAGCAAGGCAACATGTCTGTTAGCGAGTACAGAGATAAATTCATTCAGTTGTCGAGATATGCTCCAGATGAGGTTGCTAAGGATGAGAGAAAGCAGGAGCATTTTATTGAAGGACTTAATGGACCCCTATAGTATGCACTGGTTGCACACACATTTCCATCATTTCAGAGGCTACTGGATAAGGCTCTTGCTATTGAACACAAGCGTGTTCAACTGGGAGACTTGAAGAGGAAGGCTATCTCACAGGGACAGGGTAGCAGTAGTGTTCGTCCTCGCTATGTTCCACCACAGGGTACACCGACTCGATCAGGAGGACCACGCCCAGCTCAGTATGCTCCACAGGGGTCTCCACGGACACCTCCTACTTGTCAGGCTACTCCCACTAGCACCCCGACGAGGTCTGTAGGACAGAAGACTGGCCCTACATGCTTCAAGTGCAGCCAGATTGGGCACAATGCTAATGCTTGTCCAATGGGGAATTCTGGTACACCAGCTAAGAACAAGCAACAAACTCCTGGCAAGGGATATTTTATAGCCAGGGTGAATCAAGTCAGCGTTGATGCTACTCCTGATGGTGCTGACATTGTACTTGGTATGTTTTACATTAATGCAATTCCTGCAACCATATTATTTGATTCTGGTGCTATACATTCATTCATGTCTACTCGATATGCCAACACAAATGAAATACCACTGCTAAATATGAGGAAACCAATGATAGTAATCACACCTAAAGGGCCTATTGAGGCAAATCAAATGACACGTAGATTGACATTAACAATCATGGGAAGAGGATTTGGAGCTACTGCTATAATATTAGAGGCAAGCAGTATAGATCTGATTCTTGGTATGTCATGGTTAAGAAAGGCAAAGGCCATTATAACATGTGGTAGGGGTACTATAGAGCTCACTAGCCCTAAAGGAGAAACATTTCAAGTTCAAATTGCAGTAACCACCTCTTCCAAACGGGCGGTATACTTTATAGCAGAGGAGTTTGTGGGTGACAACATCCGGGTGGTTAGATATTTTCCGGATGTCTTTACAGATGAGTTACCAGGGATGCCACCAGATCGGGAAGTTGAGTTTGTAATTGATCTTCTACCTAGAACTGCCCCTATTTCTAAACGGCCTTACAGGATGTCTGTAGAAGAGTTAAAGGAACTAAAGAAACAGTTAACTGAGTTACAGGAGGCAGGGTACATTCGTCCGAGTTCCTCATCTTGGGGAGCACCAGTACTGTTTGTACAGAAGAAGGATGGATCACAACAGATGTGTGGGGACTATAGATCACTTAATGATGTTACTGTGAAGAACAAGTACCCGTTACCCCGCATTTAGGATTTATTTGATCAGATGAGAGGTGCTAGGGTATTCTCGAAGATTGATCTTCGATCGGGTTACCATCAAATGAAGATTAGACCATCGGATATTCCTAAGACGACTTTCTCAACCCAATATGGGTTATATGAGTTCACTGTTATGTCGTTTGGATTAACTAATGCACCAGCTTATTTTATGAATTTGATGAATAAGGTGTTTATGGAGTATTTGGACAGATTCGTCATGGTGTTCATTGACGATATTCTTATCTATTCTAAGAGTGAAAGTGATCATGAAGAACATCTAAGGTTGGTGCTACAGAAGCTAAGAGATAATCAACTTTATGCCAAGTTTAGTAAGTGCGAGTTTTGGATTGACAAGGTGCCATTCCTGGGACATATTATTTCTAATGGAGGAATAGCAGTGGATCTTGCTAAAGTGAAGGAGATAATGGAATGGAGCGTGCCCACTACCGTCACTGAGATTCAGAGTTTCTTGGGGCTTGCAGGATATTATCGGAGATTTATTGAAGGGTTCTCTAAGATTGCCAAGCCTATGACCTCACTTCTGGAGAAAGGAAGAGAGTTCAAGTGGGATGAGAAATGCCAAGACAGCTTTGATCAATTGAAGAAGAGATTGATGGCACCACCAGTGTTGATCATGCCAGATCTACAGAAGGGATTTGACATTTATTGTGATGCATGTGGCCAAGGATTGGGATGTGTGCTCATGCAAGAGGGACATGTGATTGCCTATGCGTCCCGTCAGTTGCGGAAACATGAATTGAACTACCCCACTCATGACTTAGAGCTGGTAGCCGTTGTGCATGCGCTCAAGATTTGGAGACATTATGTTATGGGAACCAAGTGTCAAGTATACATGGATCATAAGAGTTTGAAGTATATATTCACTTAGAAGGATCTCAACCTTAGACAACGTCGTTGATTGGAGCTCATTAAGGATTATGATTTGGAGATTCATTATCACCCGGGCAAGGCGAATTTGGTTGCATATGCCTTGAGTCGGAAAGAGCATGTTCACTCCGCTATTGTTGTCCAGCTACCCGATGAATTAGCAAAAGATTTTGAGAGACTCAACCTAGGAATTGTTACACACACTGAACGAGTCACCATTGAATTGGAACCTACCTTGGAGCAAGAGATTCGTAAAGATCAGGTTGGTGATGCTAAAATTCAAGAGATTAAGGATCTGATTACGGAAGGTAGAGGTCTAGAATTCACGGAGGATGAGCAAGGCACTGTGTGGTTCAAGGATCGAATATGTGTTCCGGAGATTGATAGCCTTCGTGAGACTATATTGAAAGAAGCTCATGATTCTGATTATTCTATCCACCCTGGTAGCACTAAGATGTATCAGGATTTGAAGCAGAAGTATTGGTGGTATGGACTGAAGAGAGATGTTGCTGCACATGTGGCTAAGTGTGATGTGTGTCAAAGAGTCAAGGCCAAACATCAAAGACCAGCTGGACTATTGCACCCATTGAAGATACCCGAGTGGAAATGGGAAGAAATTGGTATAGATTTCATTGTTGGACTACCCCACACTCCAGCAGGATATGACTCTATTTGGGTAATTGTGGACAGACTGACAAAAGTGGCTCATTTCATACCTGTGAGGACTAATTACACGGGAGCCAAGCTAGCAGAATTGTATATGACTCGGATAGTTTGCCTACATGGAGTGCCTAAGAAGATCGTGTCTGATCGAGGATCACAATTTACTTCTCGGTTTTGGAAGAAATTGCATGAGAGCTTGGGTACAAAGTTGAATTTTAGCTCAGCCTACCATCCTCAAACTGATGGACAGACAGAGAGGACTAACCAGGTGCTGGAGGATATGTTAAGAGCTTGTGCTCTTAAGATGGTGGCAGTTGGGATAAGATCTTACCCTATGCTGAGTTTGCATATAATAATAACTATCATGCCAGTCTAAAGATGTCACCATTTGAGGCTCTATATGGCAGAAAATGCAGGACTCCACTATATTGGGACTAGACTGGAGAAAGACAGTTCTTTGGGCCTGAGCTTATTCAAGAGGCAGAAGAACAAGTTCGAATGATAAGAGAAAGTTTGAGAATTGCACAATCCAGGCTAAAGAGCTATGCTGATAATAGGAGAAGACTACTGGAGTTTAAGGAGGGTGATCACGTGTATTTGAAGGTGTCATCGATCCGGGGTATGAGGAGATTTAAAGTTAAAGGAAAGTTGTCCCCTCGTTTCATTGGACCTTTCTTGATCTTAAAGCGAGTGGGAGAAGTTGCATATCAACTAGAACTACCCGATCACCTGTCAGATGTACATGATGTATTCCATGTGTCCCAGCTAAAGAAGTGCCTCAAGGTACCTGAGGAGCAACTACCAATGGAAGACCTTAGTGTTCAAGATGACCTAACTTATGCTGAGTACCCTATCAAGATTCTGGACACCTTGACTCGAGTTACAAGAAATAAGGTGATAAATATGTGTAAAGTGCAATGGAGTCACCACGGAGAGGATGAAGCTACTTGGGAAAGAGAAGAAGAGCTTCGCATAGATTTTCCCTATCTTTTCCCTAGTCCTTCCTAAATCTCGAGGACGAGATTCTTTTTAAGGGGGGTAGGATTTGTAATATCCAAATTGTAAGGGAGAGTAAAAGGAGGAATTGTTTCCTTTGAATATGTGTGAATCTCCATTTATCATCACATGTGGCTACTCATGTCTAAAAATGAGTAAATCATTCATTACCAAGACACAAATAAATCATTGCATCATATTGGATTTTGTTTGTGCATTTTAAAACAATAATAATATGAATAAAAATAAAATAATAACGAGAAGAGGATTTGAGGAAAAAGGAGAAGAAAAGAAAGGATATGAAAATGTAAATAATATATATATAATTATATTTCTAAAGTTGATACTTCTAATATCCCAATATGATTTGAAGGTAATTTGGCACAATATTTGAATTTAAAACTGAATTGAAAATGGAAATTAGAAATAGAGAAAAGAGAGAAATAAAAGAAATCAGAAAATAAAAACAAAAGAAAAAGGGAAGGAAAGCTCAACTAGGCTCTAGACCCCATTTTCGGCCCACCAACACTTTACCTCTGCACGGCCCATGTCCCCGCCTCCACTGCGCTCACGTACCTGACAGTTGGGACCCACCTGTCAGCCAGCGGCCACGAGCGTGAATCCGACTGCATTTCTCTAGTGACCGACAGGCCGACCCACATGTCATCCCCGCCGCGGTAGCAACAAACACAGCGCCATACACGGACCTTCACCTTGCGTTGCGCGTGCTGGGCCTACCTGCCTATCGCACCGACCTCGCACACGCTTGCTGCGCAGTGGGGCCAGAGACCAGGTCCTCCGCGGACTTCGCGTGCCGGCAAAACAGAATGGCCGACGATGTCGCGTCCGCCACGACTAAATCGCACGCACTCCACGGTCCTCGCCATACCTGTGCTGTTTAAGTGTGCGGCCGCCTTCTTTCGCACGCGACCGAGTCGCCTCGTGCTAGGAGTTCCATTGCCATAAACAGAGCAGTGTGTGAGAGGGGGAATGGGGGGGGGGAGAAGGTGTCGCCGCCGCAGTTTTCCGCATGCCGCCGTGGGCTGGGCCTTTGACCGCGCCAACCAAGGTGAGACCTCCGCCATGTTTTCATCCTCCTCTGCACGTTGTATAGCGCCTAGACCTGGGACGAATTACGGGCTAGTTGCACAAGGATTTCTCACCAGAGTACACCGTGCGGCGGAGTCCGCTGCGGGCTGGGGGCAGCCCTCTACTCGCCGGGAAACCCGGTATGGGCACTCAGAGCGTCTTCCCTGTTGTCTATTCTATGTAAAGCCGGACTCGGGGGAGAGTTTGGTCACCGGAGAACGGATTGGGCCATTCCCGGCCATGGAGCGCCACCGTGTACTCTCTGTGCGCCGCCGTGCCTTGTGCGGATGGGGAAGCCGGCGCGTGGGGACCGTCCGATCTCAAACCAATGCTGTCGGTACCTTGAAACAGGGGTACCCCTTGTTACAAGGTAAAGACGTTGTGCCGGCGGCAAAATCTCTGGTTGCACGGTAAGCGGCTCACCGTCGGGCAACATCAGCCGCCTTGATGTCACCACGTGGCGAAGGGAAACGACGTGCCCCGGATACACGCAGTGGGTCCGGACCTGCTATGTGGAAAACACCGGACCCTGTGCATGATGGGCGGGCCTCCGAGGAAGATCTCAGACCCTTCTGAGTGGGGTCTGGACAGATCACCACCGGGTCCCGGGATTCTGAGGCAGGGAATACCCGGACCCTGCCCTAGAAGGGGTCCGGTGCTGGCACGTGTCCGGGGGTTGCACCGCGCTCAAGCAGAGACCCCACGCTGCCGTGTGGCTTGTGGCTCATGACATAAGCCAACAGGTGGAGTCTGACATTGGGCCACTAAAGTCGCGCAGTCTCTGCATTTATTGTAGAGGGGACGCGTTGCCTGCCAACAAGCCAACGAACGATGTGCCCTCTCGGCATTTAATGCGTCCAGTCCTCTCCGCTGGCAGGCGGCGTCAGACGGCGCACCTGTCTAATCTATCATCAAACAATGAGCCCATGCCATGCGGCTCCCTGTGCTCATTATCCCTTCCGCGCGAAGCTTCCCCTGCACGCCGAGGATACGCAGATCTCGGGTGTCAGGGCACTAGAAGATTGCCCTAGCAGCAAGCATTTGTGGCTCCAAGTGCTATATTCGTTATGTCCCTAGGCCCGCATGTCGGGGCTCAGTGCCTTTGTGCATGCCCCCTTCAGCTATAAAAGGGGAGGCATGCGGCGTTACAAGATAGATCCAATCTTAGGCTCACACAGACACTCATAAGCTCTCAAGCAATACATCACACAGTGGAGTAGGGTATTACGCTCCGGCGGCCCGAACCACTCTAAACCCTTGTGTGCTCTTGTGTGTTCATCCACCAGTCTCGTAACAAGAAAAACACTTAGGCCCCTCCTCTTCTTAGGATTTAGGGCGGGTGCAATCCGCCACCCGGCTAGAGAGATTTCCTCTCCGACAAATGCCTTGGATCTGAACATAGAATATCGATTCGAGATTCTTATTTGAACCATGGATCAACAATCGTGCGGCCAGGAGAGTGTGATGGGATCGTGTACCGTGAGCCGTTGATCTTGGATCCGGTGAACATAATGGGTGTGGGTTATTAGCTGGCCTAGATCTAATCTGGTCCGTCCATTTCAGATCGGGCGGCCAGAATCTCACGATACCCCTTCGTGTGGCATATTATCTAAACAGACCCTGGGTTTTCTTGGATTAAACCCGCTGTCCATAATTGTTGTTCACTTAGTCTTAGGAATATTGCCCCGAGCCCCTGCGCTTTACAGAAAATGTGGCCCAGTCCAGAGAGTTATAAAATTAGGAAAATGAATTAGAAAATGAGTTTTTAATATAAAAACAATTCCTATAATTTGTATAATTCATAGAAAATGTGTATGAACTCTAAATTGGTCCATTCCAGTTCCTAAATTTTTGTAATATTATTGTCTAACCATTAGTGCCACTATTTTGACATGAAAGACACATTAAATTTACCTAGCACTTAATCTTGTATTAAATACATAAAACCTTGGAAAGTTCATAACTTAAAATCTGTAACTCCAAATTTAATGATTCCAGTTCCTATGATCTTATTTTAATGTCTAGATTATTACTATGTATTTTATTTACATGCTTGGTGTGATGTTAATTTTTGCTATACTATGTATGTATTGTGTTGATGTGAGTAGACGAGCAAGCTACAGAGGATTCTGGGGTTCAGCTGGTAGAGATTGATGAGCAGGAGCTCGTGGAAGGCAAGTTGTGCCCTTGATCACTTCTTTTACCCATTCATGTTCTTATTAATCATAATGTGTCGGCGTTCCGAGACCGGGGGGTCCTCGAGCCGACGAGTGAGAGTGCCGCGTGCCCCAGCCCAGATGGGTCGAGCGCGTGGAGCGAGCGCAAAGGGGGGAACGGAGTGAGAGAGAGGTCGGTGGCCGGAGCCGGATCGCGAGGGAGTCGGAGAAATTCCCACGGCCTTCGTGTTCGTCCCGCGCCCAGGTCGGGTGCGCTTGCAGTAGGGGGTTACAAGCGTCCGCACGAGGTGAAGGGAGAGGGCGGCCCCGAGAGAGCGCCTGCCCCTGCCTTTCGTCCCCGCGAGGCCAACCTTTTTTAAGAAGGCCCTGGCCCTTCCTTTTATAGTCGTAAGGAGAGGGTCCAGGTGTACAAGACGGGGGTGTAGCAAGGTGCTACGTGTCTAGCGAGGGAGAGCTAGCGCCCTATGTACATGCCCAGGTGGCAGCCAGAGAGATCGTGGCACCCTGTTGGAGTGGCGTCGTGGCTGTTGGAGGAGTAACGGAGCCGGACAGGGGGACAGCTGTCGAGGTGGCTGGGTCCTTGCTGACGTTCTCCTGCTTTCGTAAGGGAGCTGGGAGCCGCCGTCGTCATGATCTAGCGGGGCGCCATCATGGCCTATCTGGCATAGCTGGCCAGATGGGACGCCGGTCTTGTTCTCTGCGACCCAAGTCGGCTCAGGGCAGGGTGATGATGACGCTTCCTGTTGACGTGGCGGTCTCGTATCCTAGGTCGGGCGTCGTGGAGGCTCCTCCGAGGCTGTGGCCGAGTCCGTCCTGCAAGACAGAGACAGAGTCCGAGCCCAGGTCGGGCGAGGCGGAGATTATTCGGCAGAGGCCGAGGCGGAGTCCGAGCCCTGGGTCGGGCGAGGCGGAGGTCGCCGTCTTCCGAGGCCTTAGCCTGAGTCCGAGCCCTGGGTCGGGCGGAGCGGAGTTCGCCGTCTTCCGAGGCCTTAGCCTGAGTCCGAGCCCTGGGTCGGGCGGAGCGGAGTTCGCCGTCTTCCGAGGCCTTAGCCTGAGTCCGAGCCCTGGGTCGGGCGGAGTCTCCTATGGCACCACTGGCGAAGTCTGGCCGCCCGTCGGTCTTACCTTTTGCGTTAAACGCCCTGGTGACTCGGTCGGTTGGTGCGGTGATTTAGTCAGGGTTTCTCCTTATCGGAGGCGGGGCCTAGGGCGAGCCGGGGATGCGCCTGCCGTGAAAGAGGAGACCTCAGGCGAGACGGAGTCATCTTAGGGTCGGCTGCCCTCGCCCGAGGCTAGGCTCGGGCGTGGCGTGGTCAAGTCACTCGTGTGGACTGATCCCTGACTTAATCAAACCCATCAGGCCTTTGCAGCTTTATGCTGATGGGGGTTACCAGCTGAGAATTAGGCGTCTTGAGGGTACCCCTAATTATGGTCCCCGACAGTAGCCCCCGAGCCTCGAAGAGAGTGTTAACACTCGCTTGGAGGCTTGCATCGCACTTTTTTGCAAGGGGACCAGCCTTTCTCGGAGGTACCTTGTTCCGGTGGGTGCGCGCGAGCGCACCCGCCGGGTGTAGCCCCCGAGGCCTCGGAGGAGTGGTTTCACTCCTTCGAGGTCTTAATGCCTTGCGTAATGCTTCGGCGTGACTAGCGGTTCCCTCATGCGAGCAGGGCGTAACCCAGGTGCACTGTCGGGGCCCAAGTTCTCGGGCTGGTATGTTGACGCTGTCAACGGTTCGGCCGGAGCCGGGTTTGCGAGAGCAGCCCCCGAGCCTTCGCACGGAGCGAGAGGACGATCAGGTTCAGACTCGACTTTTTCTATACGCCCCTACATCGCCTTTCCGCAAGGAGGAGGGGGGGAGTGCGCCATGTTACCCTCGATGGGCACCGAACATGGTGTCTCCGGTGAGCTGCGATCGGGTAATCCGAGTGGACGTCCGTGCCCCGTTCGTTAGGGGTCGGCTAGGGGCCCGGAGGCACGCCCAAAAGTACCTGCGGGTGATCTGCCGGACCCGGTCCCCTAGCGACGGGGTCCGAGGGCTCGTTGCCTCCCTCCGATGGGATTCCGTTACAGAGTCGTTCCCGCCGGTCTCGGAAATGTCCTAGGGTACCTCGGGAGCGCAGCCCGAGCCTCGGTTATGTATCGAACGTACCCCTGGTCATCCCTCGCTCGGCGTCTGAGGCGGCTGTGAACCCTTCGACAGGCCAGCCTTCGAACCCCTGATCAGTAGGGGGCACGGAGCCCTAGTAGCCTGAGGCGGTCATGGAACCTTTCGGGGGCCGACCTTCGAACCCCTGACCAGTAGTGGGTGTCGGGCCCACGCGATCTGAGGCGGCTGTTGAACCCTTCGGGGGGCCAGCCTTCGAACCCCTGATCAGTAGGGAGGCTCGGGGCCTAGTTCCTTCTCGGGGAAGGATCCCTTTGGGGTTATCCCCCTTCTCGGTCCCTGTTGCAAGAGATAGAGAAAGAAGGAAAAGGGAAAAAGGGATTCGAAATTGAACTTCGTGGCGTACCTTTCTCGGCGTGGCCGTTTTTGGCGGAGGCGAAGCGCCGCCAGCTGCCCCTGCCAGAAACGTCACCTATTTCGCCGTGGAGTTAATGCGCTGGGGTGAGTAGTTGGTGAGGTTGCCGTTGCGTGCGCGAGCCGTTCGAGGGACGGCTGTTTCGCTTCGCGTTTTTTGAACCGCGCGTCTGGTTCGGGCGATGCGTTGGAACCGTCTCGCCCTGGGTCCTTTATGTACCCCTGAGAGGGTCCTGTGACGATTCTCGACTCCACTTTTCGCCTTCTTCTCAGGTTTTTTGCAACCTGAGAGATCTAGCCAGGAAAAGGAAACCGCCTTCCCCTGTTCTTCACGCCGCCATTCCTTCTGCCTTGGCGATGGCCGACCGGGTGACCATCCTCTCGCCGCGCGACCCGTGGCCCTCCTCCACGGTGACGGCGGGTGACCTGGGGGACCTCGTCGACGAGGGTTTGCTCCGCCCCCTCACCGATAAGGAGCGGCCGGAATGGATCCCTCCCTCGGGCGAAGCTGCTCCGTCCCCTCCGCCGGGGTATGTCGTGAGCTTCATCTCCTTCCATGAGCGGGGGTTTGGAATGCCGTCGAGCCGCTTCATGCGGGCCATCCTGTTCCACTACGGGGTGGAACTACACAATCTTACCCCCAACTCCATCGCACAAGCCGCTATCTTTGTAGCGGTGTGCGAGGGGTATCTGGGGATCGCCCCCCATTGGGATTTGTGGACTCACCTCTTCTTTGCTGAGCTTTTTGCTTCGTCGACGGGGGAGAGGAAGGTCCGTGCGGCGGTGCGGGCCGGCGGCTGCACCCTTTTGCTGAGGCAGTCACGGGCGTTGCAGTATATCCCTGCCGTCCTTTCGTCCTCAAACAAGGGCTGGCAGCGCCGGTGGTTCTATCTCCGGAATGACGGAGAGTCGCTCCCGCCGTTCTCTCAGCGGGTCGTCACCGCCGCCCCCGACGCCTGGCGTCACGGGACTCCATACGAGAGGCAGAAGAAACTCGAACCTCTTCTCCAGGCTCTGAAGGTGTTGCGGGAGGAAGGGCTCACCGTCGCGGGAGTGGTTGCCGCCATCCACCGCCGGAGGGTGCTTCCCCTGGCGGAGCGGCGGTTGCCGCTTTGGGAGATGACCCAGGAGGCCGACTGGGAGGGGTCACGGATGTCCCCTGATCCTCTTCCCCACGACGCCCTCTATCGGCGGGTGTCGGTCGCGATGGGGAAGCCGGACCCCCATGCCCTCTCCCAGCCTCGAATGCGCCCCGACCAGGGGTGCGTCGCTCTGGTGAGTGCCCGTCCTTTCCTTCTTCATATACCGGGTCGCTCCCGATTCTGACTATCGATTTCCTTTCCCCCCCCCCTTTTAGGAGGTGGGGCGGCACAAACCCTCCCTGCCGCCGGTCCCGGAGGACGCGGTGGGTCGGGCGGCGAGGCGGGTCGCCGCGGAGGAGGAGAAGAAGAAGAAGGACGCGGAGAAGGCTCGGGCCCGCAGGCGGAGGCGGGCTCGAGACGCCCTGGAGAAACGCCGCCGTCAGCAGGAGAGGGAAGGGCTTCCCAGGGAGCCGTCGCCGGAGACGTCCGACGATGACGACGACGTCGATGATGAAGAGGAGGAGGACGACATGGCCGCACGTCTCGGCCTCAGCCCCGGCTTGGGATGTGGCCGGGGGTCGTCGAGCCAGCCCCCGAGCGGGCCTACATCGTCGGTCCCTGGTGCCGAGGTGCCGGATCCCCGACCTGAGGAGCAGGGGCAACCCGAGAGGGTTCTCGTCTCCCCGGCTGGGGGAGCTGACGTCACTCCAGGGAGCCGAGCCGAGGGGTCCGTTCCTCGGGAGCTGTTGCCCGCGCCGGCGGCATGCGGGAGCGGTCCTCAGGTTGTCATGGCGGTGCCTGGGCAGTCCGCCACCCGGGCCTCGGGGGTGTCCGAGGCGAGGGCGGCGCCGGGGCTGTTGGTGAAGCGGACCACGGCGGTGGTTCCAGGAAGCGGGAGCCAGGAGACCTCCCCCCAGACGCCGTGGATCATGATCCGGAGCGGGTAGGTACCTTGGAATCTTTCCGTCCCGGCGCTTCATCCATATGTACGGGCCGTAATCTTCCCTTACTCGTTTTCTTCAGCAAACGGAGCCATGGCCCCACCGACCTGGCGCCTCGGAAGGCCCTCAAGACGGCGTTTGTCCAGGCAGCTGGCGCCACCTCGGGCTCTCCCGCTCAGCCGACCCTTTCGCAGGGTGCCCCGCAGCGCGGGGCTCAGGCGTCGCGTATTTCGGGGGAGCAGGTCCCCGAGGTGGGCTCCTCTGCTGAGGTGGCCACCGTGACCGGGGAGGCGGCCAGCGCCGATGCGGTCACGAGCTCGCCAGCCATGTTGGCCATGCCGGTGTCTGCCGCTACCGCAACCGGCACCGTTCCGGTCGGAGAGCGCCCAGTCGGCGCCGACGTCGGGACGGCCGCGGCGTCGGCGCCCGAGGCCTCGGAAGAGGTGGGCGCGGATGCGCAGCGTTCCCAGGCGGGCGGCAGCCTTGTCGTTGTGGGGCGGAGCCCCGAGGCCCGGGGCCAGTTGCTCCGATTCCGGACCCGCGAGGCTTCGGACCCCATCTTCGTTCTTGACGACGAAGAGGAGGACCAGTCCTGGGACGAGCTCCGCAAGCGTGCTGAGGCGACAGTGGGGTTGCTCCGATCGTCGCTGGAGGTTCTCTGCGGGGACGTCCCCAAAATCCTTCAGGTAATGGTTTCAGACATACCTTCTTGCTTCCGCGAACGAGGCGTTCGTCGTGAAATCTTGTTTTCCTTTCCAGGACCTGACGGACCGGAGCGCCGCCAAGTCATCGTTCATTCGCCGCGAGGCCGTCGTCTGGGGCTCACTGCGGTCCCTGAGGACTTCGCTCGCCGGGGCTACCGTGCGCCTCTCTCAGCAAGACGCTAAGATAGCGGACCTCCAGTTGCTTTGTGCTGACCTGAAGGCCGAGGCGGCGGCAGCGCGCACGGAGCTTGCCTAGGTTGCCGAGGAGCGGGACCAAACTCGGGGCCGAGCTGCCGAAGCTGAGAGCCGGGCCCAGATCCTTGCGGCCGATCTGGTCGCAGCCCAAGTCGCAGCCTCGGAGCAGCACGTTCGAGCCAGAGGTATGGCTCGACCGTCCTCGGTTCTCAATCCTGTCCGTTTCTTCCGCTTGGGTTTGAGATCTTTCTTCTGGTTGTTCGCAGAGCTCGAGTCTGCCCTCGATGAGTCTGCCAAGGCTCTTGCCGAGGCGCTCGACGGGGCTGCTGAGCAAAGGGAGGCCGATCTTGCGGCTATGTCCGAGGCCGTCTCGGAGGTCTATCGGAAACTCGGTCCCGGCGACGTCCCTTCAGGGAGCTCTCCCCAAAGCCGTCTTCAAGCCCTTGGCGATTACGTGCGTGGCAAAGTCCGCGGGGCGCTGCACCACGGCGTCAGGCGGGCCTTCGCCGTGCTTGCTTCCCACTACGTCGTGGACTTGGAGCGGGTCAGTGAGGGGTACTGTCTGCCTGACGAGGACGAGGCAGCCCTGGCGGAGATTCAGCGGCTCGACGCGGTCGCTGCGGGTCCGAGCGCGTCGCTGGCGACCGTCTTCGAAGCGGAGATCCTTCCTCCTGCGCCGCCACCGGAAGCGGAGGTGGGCTTTACCGACGGTGGGGGCGGAGTTGAGGGCGCGGCTCCTGCCCGAGGCGACGCCTGATTTTAGTTGGGACAATTTCTGATGGGTGTGTGATTTGCCGTGGCCACTGGGGCCTGAACATTTTACTCCTTCTTTCGTGAAGTCGTGCTTCTTTTCGTTTCGATTTTAGCGCCTGGCCCGTAGTGTCGACAACAGGGTGATTTCCTGAGCTGGGTTCTTTTTCGCGGCAGGCGACGAGCGAGGCGTCCCTAGCCCGGAAGCATAGGTGCTCCCCAGCTCAGTCGGTCTCGCCACTCTACTCGTACCCCAACTCGCTCCTCAGGACTCTGTTTCTGGCGCATCCGGGAGAACGCGGAAAATCCTTCTTGGCCGAAAAAAGAGCTTTTCTGACGCGGAGCGGTACGTTCGAACCCGATGAGAGGGGTTCCCCCCTTTTTTAGCCCCCGAGGGAGGGTCGGGCTCTGTCGGGGCGAGGCCGACCCTTCCTTGATAATTGATTCGTATGTATGAGTGGGGGAAGGGCGCAGCCCCCGGGTGTCGTTCGCGCAGAGGCCGTTTGGCGAGTCGGGCTCCTGCCTAGATATGCGGCGAGTGCTGGGTGACATCCCCGGCATGGCGGGCACGCCCGAGGGACCCTATGCAAACACGTCAATGTTTGCGCGAGGGAAGCCGCCAAGCACTGCTTCCTATCTAGGGCCGAGCCCAGAGCCGATCCGGACACGCCTGGAGGCGTCGCCACTGTGGTCGAGAAGGACGGCCTTAACCGTCTCCGCTGGCTCGAAGTTGCCGGCATGCCGCTTCCCATCCGGCACCTCTCGGGAGAGGCTTTCCGGGTCGGCAATGAGGGCCTCGGACTCGGCGAGGGCCTCGGCGTACTCCACGCACTCCACATCGCACTCGAATGCGTGTTTGTACGTGGGGCCGACGGTGATGACCCCGTTGGGGCCCGGCATCTTGAGCTTCAGGTAGGTGTAGTTGGGGATGGCCATGAACTTCGCGTAGCATGGCCTTCCCAACACCGCGTGGTAGGTCCCTCGGAACCCGACCACCTCGAACGTCAAAGTCTCCCTTCGGAAGTTGGAGGGTGTTCCGAAGCAGACAGGGAGGTCGAGCTGTCCGAGGGGCTGGACACGCTTCCCGGGAATGATCCCGTGGAAGGGCGCAGCGCCTGCTCGGACGGACGACAAGTCGACGCGCAGGAGCTTGAGAGTCTCGGCATAGATGATGTTGAGGCAGCTGCCCCCATCCATCAGGACCTTGGTGAGCCTGACGTCGCCAATGACAGGATCGACGACGAGCGGGTACTTCCCCGGGCTCGACACGTGGTCGGGGTGGTCGTCCTGGTCGAAGGTGATGGGCTTGTCGGACCAGTCTAGGTAGACTGGCGCCGCCACCTTCACCGAGCAGACCTCCCGACGCTCTTGCTTACGATGCCGAGCCGAGGCATTCGCCACATGCCCTCCGTAGATCATGAAGCAGTCGCGGACCTCGGGGAACTCTCCTGGTTGGTGATCCTCCCTTTTTTCGTCGTCGTGAGCCTTGCCACCCTCGGCGGGTGGCCCGGCCCGATGGAAGTAACGCCGAAGCATGACGCATTCTTCGAGGGTGTGTTTGACGGGCCCCTGATGGTAGGGGCACGTCTCCTTGAGTGCCTTGTCGAAGAGGTTTGCACCTCCGGGGGGTTTCCGAGGGTTCTTGCGCTCGGCGGCGGCGACAAGGTCAGCATCGGGAACGTCGCGTTTCGCTTGCGACTTCCTCCTGCCTTTCTTCTTGGCGCCGCGCGGAGCAGACGCCTCGGGAACATCTTCCGACGGGCGGCCCTGGGGCTGCTTGTCCTTTCGGAAGATGGCCTCTACCGCCTCCTGGCCGGAGGCGAACTTGGTAGCGATGTCCATCAGCTCGCTCGCCCTGGTGGGGGTCTTGCGACCCAACTTGCTCACCAGGTCGCGGCAGGTGGTGCCGGCGAGGAACGCGCCGATGACATCGGAGTCGGTGATGTTGGGCAGCTCGGTGCGCTGCTTCGAGAACCGCCGGATGTAGTCCCGAAGGGACTCTCCCGGCAATTGCCGACAGCTTCGGAGGTCCCAGGAATTCCCGGGGCGCACGTACGTGCCCTGGAAGTTCCCGGCGAAGGCCTGGACCAGGTCCTCCCAGTTGGAAATCTGCCCCGGGGGCAGGTGCTCCAACCAGGCGCGAGCGGTGTCGGAGAGAAATAGGGGGAGGTTTCGGATGATGAGGTTGTCATCGTCCGTCCCACCCAGCTGGCAGGCCAGGCGGTAGTCTGCAAGCCACAATTCCGGTCTCGTCTCCCCCGAGTACTTCGTGATAGTAGTCGGGGGTCGGAATCGGGGCGGAAACGGCACCCGCCGAATGGCTCGGCTAAAGACCTGCGGACCGGGTGGTTCGGGCGAGGGACTTCGATCCTCCCCGCTGTCATAACGTCCCCCACGCCTGGGGTGGTAGCCTCGGCGCACCCTTTCGTCGAGGCGTGCCCGACGGTCACGATGAGGGTGCTCCTCGCCGAGGTGGCCCGGGGCCGCAGGCGCGGTGTTGCGCGTGCGCCCGGTGAAGACCGAGGCTTCCCGCGTGAGTCGGGAAGTCGCGGCACGAGGGTCCGGGGTGTATCCCCGCCTTCGAGAGGCAGAGCTCTCTGCCCGCCGGGCCGCAGCGCCTTCCAGGAGATGCCTGAGTTCTCCCTGGATCCGCCGTCCCTCGGTGGTTGATGACTCCGGCATCGCGCGGAGGAGCATTGCTGCAGCGACCAGGTCCTGGCCAGTCCCGCCGGATGCGGGTGGCGGTTTGTCCCTGGCATCGTTGGCGATGCGGTGCTGGAGACCTTGGGGCAAGTGACGTATTCCTCCGGCCGGAGGTTGGCTCGCCCATACCTGCCCGATGTTCTGACGGATTGCCTCGAGCGCTCCTGCTCCTTCATCGAACCCGGCCTGCGCCCCGCGGACTTGCTCGAGCTGTGGGTCGTGACCTCCCGCCGAAGCGGGGACCACAGCTAGCTCCCGCGGGATGTCAGCGCGAGGCGCTGGCCTAGGGGGATCACCATCCTCCGGCATGCCGAGACAGCCGCCTCCGGAGGGATCCCCTAGCTCGATGTGGAAACATTCGCGACTCAGGCCGCAGTCCTTGTCGCCAAGGCTGCGGCTGCCGTCGGAACAGTCGGAGAGGCAGTAGTCACATGCGGTCATGAAGTCCCGCATGGCACTAGGGTTGCCAGATCCGGAGAAATCCCAGCAGATGCTGGGGTCGTCGTCTTCCTCGGACCCAGAGGGTCCGTAGGTCGAGACACCCGTCAATCGGTCCCAAGGCGACCGCACAGGAAACCCCAGAGAGGTTGCACTCGCCTCAATGTGAGCGCCCGCCAAAGCGAGATCGCCAGGCGGGCTGAGGCCGAGTCGAAATAACGAAAGATGGGTAGCAGTCGATACCTTTTTGTCGACGAGGAGCGATGAAGTCGCGTCGGGGGCTGACCGCGTCGTCGTCTTGGGTCCGAGGGTGACGTCCTGCAGGCCTTCCGTGAGCGTGCTGGCGTCGTCCACTTGCTCGGAGTCGACGTGATGCGGGGGGATGGCGCTCGCGTCTGCCTTGAACGCGAGGGCGACGCTTGGCGTGTCCTCCGTCGAGGCGCCGGGGACGTCGATTTGCTCGACAGCCGTCGGAGCGCGACCTCCCGCTCGGCCCCGGTTGCCCTGCCTCCTCCTCCTCCGGTGGCGAGGGAGAGGATGGGGCGAGCTCGAAAGTTGTCCTTCCCCTACGCGGGAAAGACGTCGTCGATTCCACCGCCAGCGGGCGGGCTGTCCGCCATCAATGTCGCCGTCGCGCGGCGGTGGAAGGAGTATCATGTCGTAGTCGCCGTCGAGCGAGATGAACTCGAGGTTCCCGAAACGGAGCACCGTCCCGGGTTGAAGAGGTTGTTGGAGACTGCCCATCTGGAGCTTGACGGGAAATCGGACGTCAACACGCAGCGTGCCCCTACCTGGCGCGCCAACTGTCGGCGTTCCGAGACCGGGGGGTCCTCGAGCCGACGAGTGAGAGTGCCGCGTGCCCCAGCCCAGATGGGTCGAGCGCGTGGAGCGAGCGCAAAGGGGGGAACGGAGTGAGAGAGAGGTCGGTGGCCGGAGCCGGATCGCGAAGGAGTCGGAGAAATTCCCACGGCCTTCGTGTTCGTCCCGCGCCCAGGTCGGGTGCGCTTGCAGTAGGGGGTTACAAGCGTCCGCACGAGGTGAAGGGAGAGGGCGGCCCCGAGAGAGCGCCTGCCCCTGCCTTTCGTCCCCGCGAGGCCAACCTTTTTTAAGAAGGCCCTGGCCCTTCCTTTTATAGTCGTAAGGAGAGGGTCCAGGTGTACAAGACGGGGGTGTAGCAAGGTGCTACGTGTCTAGCGAGGGAGAGCTAGCGCCCTATGTACATGCCCAGGTGGCAGCCAGAGAGATCGTGGCACCCTGTTGGAGTGGCGTCGTGGCTGTTGGAGGAGTAACGGAGCCGGACGGGGGGACAGCTGTCGAGGTGGCTGGGTCCTTGCTGACGTTCTCCTGCTTTCGTAAGGGAGCTGGGAGCCGCCGTCGTCATGATCTAGCGGGGCGCCATCATGGCCTATCTGGCATAGCTGGCCAGATGGGACGCCGGTCTTGTTCTCTGCGACCCAAGTCGGCTCAGGGCAGGGTGATGATGACGCTTCCTGTTGACGTGGCGGTCTCGTATCCTAGGTCGGGCGTCGTGGAGGCTCCTCCGAGGCTGTGGCCGAGTCCGTCCTGCAAGACAGAGACAGAGTCCGAGCCCAGGTCGGGCGAGGCGGAGATTATTCGGCAGAGGCCGAGGCGGAGTCCGAGCCCTGGGTCGGGCGAGGCGGAGGTCGCCGTCTTCCGAGGCCTTAGCCTGAGTCCGAGCCCTGGGTCGGGCAGAGCGGAGTTCGCCGTCTTCCGAGGCCTTAGCCTGAGTCCGAGCCCTGGGTCGGGCGGAGCGGAGTTCGCCGTCTTCCGAGGCCTTAGCCTGAGTCCGAGCCCTGGGTCGGGCGGAGCGGAATTCGCCGTCTTCCGAGGCCTTAGCCTGAGTCCGAGCCCTGGGTCGGGCGGAGTCTCCTATGGCACCACTGGCGAAGTCTGGCCGCCCGTCGGTCTTACCTTTTGCGTTAAACGCCCTGGTGACTCGGTCGGTTGGTGCGGTGATTTAGTCAGGGTTTCTCCTTATCGGAGGCGGGGCCTAGGGCGAGCCGGGGATGCGCCTGCCGTGAAAGAGGAGACCTCAGGCGAGACGGAGTCATCTTAGGGTCGGCTGCCCTCGCCCGAGGCTAGGCTCGGGCGTGGCGTGGTCAAGTCACTCGTGTGGACTGATCCCTGACTTAATCAAACCCATCAGGCCTTTGCAGCTTTATGCTGATGGGGGTTACCAGCTGAGAATTAGGCGTCTTGAGGGTACCCCTAATTATGGTCCCCGACATAATGATCTGCATAGGTTAATTTTGATGGGACCTAATAGGTTACCCTAGATTTTGACTATCTTTATACTTTGTTTCACCACTGGTTTTGCTACTAAGTTTTTGGGTAGTATATGCTATTGCTTTATGTGGCTTTGGGTATAGAGATATTCATCACTCATTGTTATGCTTTTTATCATATTCTGTTTATTATTTACTGTTCATGATAAGATCATTATGTTAATGGGAACATTGAGAACCACCCGGGAAAACAGTGCTACCACAAGGGTTTAATGGGATGCCCTTGGCTGATTAACTAGGAAAGCTAGTGGATGACTACCTTACCCGAAAGGGGCAAGGGTAGTAGGGGAGTGGTCAGTGTAGGGAGGTCCTTGGGTTGATTTTGCTGCGATGGCGGTCAGGCGAGGGATTCCTGCACTGGAGCTTCCTATAAACTGTAGCGGGTTTTCTGAAGCTAGTGGAACTTTGTAAAGGCCTCATAGTGGTACCCTGCCTCGCTTCCTTGGTAGAGGTGTATGGGGTCTGATCAACTCCGTGGCAAATGGGTAACATGACTTGTGGGTAAAGATGTGCAACCTCTGCAGAGTGTAAAACTGGTATACTAGCCGTGCTCACGGTCATGAGCGACTCATACACTCACATGATTAATTTATGGAACTTAAACTTAATTTGTCATTTCATTGCATCTGGGATTATTTTATTATTACTTTTACTTATTATTACTATGGTTTGGTATTTACTTGCACTTAGTAAACACTAATAAAATTTTGACCAACTTATAAAAGCAATGCTCAGCTTCAACCTTTATTTCATTGATCAGCCTTACACTTCATGAACTCCCACCTTTGGTGAGTTCATGCCATATTATTCCCCACAACTTGTTGAGCGATGAACATGTGTGAGCTCACTCTTGCTGTCTCACACCCCCCACAGGAGAAGAACAAGTGGTCGAAGAGGAGCCGCCTAGCACTGAGGCTTTCGACTTGATTTAGGTGCCATCTCCCAGTCAACTTTCTGGCGCCAAGGATATATTTTAGTTCCTGCTATATTCATCCTTTATTTTGTAAGACTTCCGCTATGTAATAAGTACTCTGATTTTATTGTGACATTTATCTCTATACACTCTGTTATTATATATGTTGTCTTCTTTGGCGCATGTATGAGATGCACCTGGCTTTGTTCCTTAAAGCCCGGGTGTGACATTCCCTTTGCATAAGGGCACCAACGAGGATTAGTCGGGACCTTGCGCAGTTCCGGATACCTCGGTAAAAATACCGGCGTCATCCACGAGAGTTTGCATTCTCTATCTTGCTCTTTAAGCTTCCGCATTTATATTAAGCATTTAAGTTTCAATCTTGTATTCATACTTATATAGTGTAGATTGAAACTTAGCCATTGCGGTAGAGATAGCAACACTTAGACAAAACCTAGTTTGCACTCTCTAGTTTGATTATTTGCATAGGTTTTGCTCTAGGGATTTATTTGTGGCCTAGTTTAGTGAAAGTTTTAGAAGTCCTAATTCACCCCCCCTCTTAGGCGTCACCCATTTCCTACAAGTGGTATCAAAGCCTGGTTTGGCTCATTTGAAACGCTTTAGCTTCACCACTAAAAGAGCCAACGCTTTTTAAAGGAAGGGATGGATACCCATAGGCCACCACACTTCGATGGCACTAACTTCCCATATTATAGTGCTAGAATGGCTTGTTACCTAGAGGCCGTTGATCTAGGTGTTTGGAGAGTCACTCGTGACGGGATGAAACCACCCAAAAATCCCGAGAAACCCACCACGAGTGAGGAAAAAGAAATTCATTTAAATGCTAGAGCCAAAAATTGCTTGTATGAATCTCTTAGCATGGATATTTTTAATCAAGTTTTTACATTGAAAACTGCTAATGAGATTTGGCTAAAATTGCATGAGCTCCATGATAGCACATCCAATGTCCATGAGCAAAAACATTGCCTAGTCTTAAATGAGTATAATTCTTTTGCTATGAAAGATAATGAGCTTGTTAGAGATATGTATTCTCGTTTGAATTTAATAATCAATGAGCTCAATTCCATTAGCATTAATAAGCTAGGTGATGTGGACATTGTGAGGAAGATTATCTCCCTGCTGCCACAACAAAGATATGGGAGCATCATCACTATTCTTCACAATATGGAGGACTTGAGTTCAATGACCCCGACCATTGTGATTGGGAAAATCATGGCCTTTGAGATGTCGCGAAAAATGTGTCAAGGAGAGGAGCCAACTTCCTCAAGGCCATATGCTTTTGCATGTGATGAAAGGAAGGGTAAAAAGAAGGCTTCCACTCCAAGTTCCTCAAGTGAAGAAGAGGAGGAAGAAGAAAGTGATGATGAAGAAGATAATCAACCATCAACATCATCCTCCGAGGACGAAGAAACAATCCGACGCGTTGGAAAGGTAATGGGGATGATCCACAAGATTAATCTAATGGGTGTGCCCCTGCAGGTAGAGGATCTTCTCTTTAACATTGACAGGAAAAAGCAAAGAAAGAGAGGATGCTTCGCATGCGGGGAGAAGGGCCACTTCAGGGACAGCTGTCCAACTATGGTCGAACCCAAAAAGGGGAGGAGCAAAGGCATGGCGCTAACAAGTGTCAAAACTTGGGACGATTCTTCAAGCAAATACAAACCTCCAAGGACACGTAGCCACCGATCCTCATCACGGTCATCACACAAGTGCCTTATGGCAAGAGGTAAAATAAGTATTCCATCATCTAGTGATGAAAGTAGTAGTGATGATGGTGAGGGAAAGCCCTTCGTAGATGAGCTTGCGGAAGCCATAAAATTTTTTCAGGATGTTTGCACTAAGCAAAAGGCTCAACTTAAAACTTTGAAAAATAAGTTGATTAGCTCCCAAAATGATTATAAAGGTTTGCTAGAAAAATTTGAAGCATTTGCAAATTTTAATTGTGAGCTATCAACTAAAATTGAGCAACTAGAGTCTAGTGCTACATCCACAGTTACCGATGATGGCCCTATTAAAAAGAATGAAAAACTTAAGGCTAAGTTAGCTAGCTCCCAAGATGATATTGAAAATTTGCTAGGGAAAATGAAAATTCTTAGCATACACAATAATGAGCTAACTACTAAGCTAGAAAACATTGGTCGCACCCCAGAGGCATTTTTATTTGAAATTCCTGAAATTATTAAGAAAGATGCTTCTACTTCTTGCTTTGATTTACTTGATGATTCTAACCCCTGCAACCAAGTTCTTGTTGAGAATATTGTTGTAGAAACATGTTTGGATAAGGTTGCAAAGGAAAATGAGGAATTAAGGCAAGAAGTGGCTCGCCTTGGCAAGGCTTTGTACGACAAGAAAGGCAAAGCCAAACAAATCCGACCTCCACAGGATAACACCACTGCGGGAGTGAACAAGCCTATGGAGGGCGAAACTATGATTTGTAGGTTATGCCATAAGGAAGGCCATAAGTCTTTCCAATGCAAGGCGATGACCGGGGATAAGCAAAGGAAAAAGCTCAAGCAAAAGCCAACAAGTAAAATCTCCAACACCTACATCAAAAAGGTGGATAAAAAGACCGCTACACCATATCTGATCAAGAAGAAAAACAATGGAAAGATGATAGCAATCAAGGCAAACAAGCAAGCCAACAAAGGAAAGGAGGCCAAACGCATCTGGGTGCCAAAAGAAATAATTTCAACCATAAAAAGCACCAAGAAAGTTTGGATCCCGAAAGGGAAGTGAGTAGTCTGAAGGACAACAGGAATTTGGAGACTTGGCAAAGTTGGGATGTATATCATGGGATACATCATATTGGATCAAGTTCATTGCCAAGTGGGTTAGTGTATATTTTGGACCCAAATTTCCCACCCATGACTAAGGTAACTAGATTTATTGTATTCCTTATTTCTAGATATGTGTATCTATTTTCTTGTATCTAGTTTTACCTTTCATGCCTAGTATTTCATTTGGTACTTACTTTAGATTAACAATGCATGCATACTAGGTAAATCACATGGTAGGATTGCTCGTTCTCATTTCATATTCTTAAGCAAACCTACATGGTTTAAAAAGTTTTAATTAAGCATGGCACATAGCTTATTTAACATTCCTAAGTAAATGACACTAATGCTTCAAAAACTTATATCCTTCAATTGGTATCATTTAACTTATATGTGCCAAAGCTCGGATTATGGATAATCTGCCCCACTTGATATCAAATCAAAGTGCATGTCTCCTACAAGTATTCAAAACTTGTATGCACACTTTCTGGGGGAGATTACTCTATAATCTAAGTCTTTGAGACTAATACCTGTTTTCAAGTCTACTTCATGTAGTAGTCTCATTGTAAGGAAAATGAAGTCCCCGGAGAAAGACAACAAGCTTCCACTGCAAATCTACAAGAATTCTTATGTCTACAAGTCTGCCATTAGTCTTCAATTGGTTCGCAATTGACTTTAAATTGGTATCTTTGAGACTACACTTAGTAACATTTACATGTCTTCTCCATTATTTGATTAGACTATATTTCATATCTTATACTTCCCATGTTGCTATAAATGCATATATTGTTAACTCATATTTTGTTACCTATGCATAAGGGAAATTAGTCTATTCAAATCATGACTTGCACCTCCATTTCTCACATGCTTTTTCCTAAGTAGAAGATCTCTGTCAGGGGGAGTATTTCTTCGTCTCTACAGGGGGAGAAAATTCTTTCTAAAGGAGAACACTCATTTAGGGGGAGTATCAATTTGGTGTTTCAATTGGTATTATTTTATAAATCCTTTTTGAGGGCAAGTCTTATTTGCTTCCTACATGTTTTAATGTCTTCCTTTTCGGTGGTTGATGCTAAAGGGGAAGAAGTTGTAGGGACCAAAGCAATGAAAATGCTATCAAACACCAAACACCACCAAATTAAAATTTTGATCCTTCAAGTGGTTTTGGCACTTTGGTCTAAAATAGGAAGTAAGTGAATTATGGAGTTAGGGGGAGCTTAAGTCCATAATATCACACTATGGGGACAAACATGCATCCTAGCAAGTAGATTGCATATTTTCACTCAAATGTTCATTATATTTGCTTGCTTTGGATGTGTTGTCATCAATCACCAAAAAGGGGGAGATTGTAAGGAAAATGGACCCCGGGCCATTTAGCTTAATAGATTTTGGTGTTTGATGATCAACATAACCTGTGGACTAATGTATTTCCCAAGTGTTTGTGTGTTGTAGTTCATAGGATGCGAAGTGGATTGGACTGAGGCTCTAAGGATGCAACACCTCAAATAAGACATTATAAGACCCATATAATACATTACAAAGTCATATTGAAGACACTTTATACATGCTAAGAGTCCAACACATCAAGAAGTAGAAGTGAGATACAAAGATGCAAAACAAAAGTGAAGTTGACAAAGTTGAGAGGAAGGGTTGACTGAATTGGAAGTGTTTCACAAAATCAAATCTACTCAAACTGACATTGCTTCAACTCTGAGATGTAGATAATTTTATAAGCTTTCCAAAAAGTCCAAGATCATCAAAATCGGAGTTCGGAGCTAAAAGTTATGCCCACAATACGAAGTCAGAATTGCTGAAAAAACTGCACCAGCATATGGGATGTCCAGTGCATATCAGACTGTCCGGTGTGCCAAATTTGCTCAAACTGATATGGCTTCAACTCTGGGATGTAGATAATTTCATAAGATTTACAAAAAGTACAAGATCATCGAAATCGGAGTTTGGAGCTAAAAGTTATGGCCAAAATACGACAAGAGGGCATGGGCTGTCCGGTGCACACCGGACCGTCCGGTGCGCCATGTCCGGTGCGCCATCTTCGGAAGCTCCAACGGCTACTTTTAATGGCTAGTTGAAAGGGAAATGTGCCCTTGGGCCATTTCTAAGTATTTTGGTGATTTAGTGCCCAACACAGGTGCCTAATTGTAAAATGGTGGACAAAGTACAAATCAAGGATAAAGGTATGTTTCTCAGACTTAGTACATTGTTTTATGGACTAATGTATTGTGTCTAAGTGTTGGAAACAGAAAAAATCGAGTTGAAGAAGAGATGGCTCGAGCAGCCAAAGTCTGCCCAGTCTGGGTGCACCGGACTGTCCGGTGGTGCACCGGACAGTGTCCGGTGCGCCAGGCTGGCTTGGGCAAAGTGGCTGCTCTCGGGACTTCGACGGTGGTGTACGGCTAAAATTCACTGGACCGTCCGGTGTGCACCAGACTGTCCGGTGGGCCGCTCACAGGCGAACTCGTCGCTCTCGGGAAACCATCAACGGCGTACGGCTAAAATTCACCGGACTGTCCGGTGTGCACCGGACTGTCCGGTGAGCGGCCAACGGTCGGCCGCGCAATCTGCGCGGGACACGTGGCCGAGCCAACGGCTAGAAGATGGCACCGGACTGTCCGGTGTGCACCGGACATGTCAAGTGCACCAACGGCTCCCCAGCTGCCAACGGTCGACTGCGCTGTTTATGGAAAGAAATCGGGCACCGGACATGTCCGGTGTGCACTGGACTGTCCGGTGCGCCAGTTGACAGAAGGCAAGATCAGCCTTCCAAGATTGCTCTCAACGGCTCCTAGCTGCCTTGGGGCTATAAAAGGGACCCCTAGGCGCATGGAGGAGAATACCAAGCATCCTTTGAGCATCATTGATCACTCACACTTCATTCTCGCACACTTGTTCGACATTTTAGTGATTTGAGCTCCGTTCTAGTGTGCTAGTCTCTTGAGCTCAAGTCTGGGTTTTGCGTGTGCGTATTCGCTGTGATCTTTGTGTCGTGTGTGAGTTGCTAATCCCTCCCTTGCTCTGTGATTCTTCGTGAACATCTTGTGTAAGGGCGAGAGGCTCCAAGCTGCGGAGATTCCTCGCAATCGGGATTAAGAGAAGCAAAGCAATACCGTGGTATTCAAGTTGGTCTTTGGACCACTTGAGAGGGGTTGATTGCAACCCTCGTCCGTTGGGACGCCACAACGTGGAGTAGGCAAGCGTTGGTCTTGGCCGAACCACGGGATAACCACTGTGCCATCTCTGTGATTGATATCTCTTGGTTATTGTGTTGTGTTGAGATCCTTCTCTAGCCACTTGGCATATTACTGTGCTAACAAGTAACCAAGTTTTGTGGCTTAAGTTTTTGAAGTGTTACAGGATCACCTATTCACCCCCCCCCTCTAGGTGCTCTCAATTGGTATCAGAGCCGTTCTCTTCAAGAAAGGGACTAACCGCCTGAAGAGATGGATCCTAAAGGCAAGGGGATGGTGATCAACGACAAGGAGAAGGAGTCCTTCGTCAACGAGCCCAATGATGACAGGCCCACCGACTCAGGCTCGGGCCACAAAAGAAAAGACGGGAGGAAGAAGAAGACAAGGCGCATCAAGGAAATTGTCTACTACGACAGCGACGAATCTTCCTCCTCCCAAAAGGACGACGACGACTACGATAGACAAAAGACGGTTAACTCAAACTTTTCTTTCGATTATTCGCGCATCCCGCATAGTTCAAATGCTCAATTGCTCCCCATTCCACTTGGCAAGCCCCCTCACTTTGATGGAGAGGATTACGGATTTTGGAGCCACAAAATGCGTACTCACCTGTTTTCTCTCCATCCAAGCATTTGGGAGATTGTGGAAAGTGGAATGAAATTTGATAGCTCGGATAGCCCTGTGTTTATTAATGAACAGATTCATAAAAATGCACAAGCTACTACTGTGTTGCTAGCCTCTTTGTGCAGGGACGAGTATCACAAGGTGAGCGGCTTGGACAATGCCAAGCAGATCTGGGACACCCTCAAGATCTCTCATGAGGGAAACGACGTCACCTTGCTCACCAAAATGGAGTTGGTGGAGGGCGAGCTTGGACGGTTCGTGATGATAAGGGGCGAGGAGCCGACACAAACATACAACCGGCTCAAGACCCTTATCAACAAAATAAGGAGCTACGGGAGCACGCGATGGACGGACCACGACGTCGTCCGCCTAATGCTAAGGTCATTTACCGTTCTTGATCCTCATTTGGTGAACAATATACGTGAAAATCCCAGGTACACCAAGATGTCGCCCGAAGAAGTTCTTAGGAAGTTCGTAAGCGGGCGAATGATGATCAAGGAGGCAAGATACGTGGACGACGCGTTGAACGGTCCTAGTCATGAGCCTCAACCCATTGCTCTCAAGGCAACAAGGAGCAAGGAGGCGCTACCAAGCAAGGTGGCACAAGTTGAGGCGGCCGGACTCAATAATAAGGAGATGGCCCTCATCATTAAGCGCTTCAAGACGGCGCTTAAAGGTCGCAAGGGGCAGCCAAGAAAGACCAAAGCCAAGGGGAAGCGCTCATGCTTCAAATGCGGTAAGCTTGGTCATTTTATTGCTAACTGTCCCAACAATGATAGTGATCAGGACCAAGGGAACAAGAGGGAGAAAAAGAAGCATTACAAGAAGGCCAAGGGCAAAGCACATATCGGAAAGGAGTGGGATTCGGATTGTTCCTCCTCCGACTCTGACAATGAAGGACTCGCCGCCACCGCCTTCAACAAGTCATCCCTCTTCCCCAACGAGCGTCACACTTGCCTCATGGCAAGAGAGAAGAAAGTAAGCACTCATACTAGTACTTATGCTTCTTCGAGTGAAGATGAGTCTAGTGATGATGATGAGATAGATTACTCATGCTTATTCAAGGGATTAGATAGAACCAAGGTAGACAAAATTAATGAATTAATTGATGCCTTGAATGACAAGAATATGCTTTTAGAAAAACAAGAAGATTTGTTGTATGAAGAACATGATAAATTTGTAGAAGCACAGAAATCTCTTGCTCTAGAAATTAAGAGGAATGAAATGCTCTCTAGTGAATTATCTTCTTGTCATGAAACTATTGCTAAGTTAAAAAGTTTTAATGATGATTTAAATGCTAAACTAGAAGTAGCTAGTAAATCTAATTCTTGTGTATAAATTGTTGAAACTTGTAATAGGTGTAAAGATTTTGACATTGATGCTTGTAGTGATCATTTAGTTTCAATTTCCAAATTAAATGATGAATTAGCTAGTCTTAATGCCCAACTTAAGACTAGCAAGAATGAATTTGACAAGCTAAAATTTGCAAGGGATGCCTACACGATTGGTAGACACCCCTCAATTAAGGATGGACTTGGCTACAAGAGGGAAGCCAAGAACTTGACAAGCCATAAGGCTCCCATCTCCACCAAGGAGAAAGGGAAGGCCCCTATGGCTAGTAGTGTGCAAAAGAACCATGCCTTTATGTACTATGATAGAAGACAACCTAGAAATGCTTATAGGAGTTGTAATGTATATAATGCCTTTGATTCTCATGCCATGGTTGCTTCTAGTTCTTCTTATGTGCATGATAGAAATGTTGGTAGGAGAAATGTTATTCATAATATGCCTAGGATAAATGTCGTTAATGTTCCTAGGAAAGTTAATGAACCTTCTATAATATATCATGCTTTAAATGCTTCTTTTGCTATTTGTAGAAAGGATAGGAAGATAGTTGCTAGAAAATTAGGGGCAAGATGCAAGGGACACAAAACTTGCATTTGGGTCCCTAAGGATATTTGTGCTAACCTTGCAGGACCCAACATGAGTTGGGTACCTAAGACCCAAGCCTAAATTTGCCTTGCAGGTTTATGCATCCGGGGGTTCAAGCTGGATTATTGACAGCGGATGCACAAACCATATGACGGGGGAGAAGAAGATGTTCACCTCCTACGTCAAGAATAAAGATTCCCAAGATTCAATAATATTCGGTGATGGGAATCAAGGCAAGGTAAAAGGGTTAGGTAAAATTGCAATCTCAAATGAGCACTCTATCTCTAATGTGTTTTTAGTAGAGTCTCTTGGATATAATTTGCTATCTGTTAGTCAATTATGCAATATGGGATATAACTGTTTGTTTACAAATGTAGATGTGTCTGTCTTTAGAAGATGTGATGGTTCACTAGCTTTTAAGGGTGTACTAGACGGCAAGCTTTACTTAGTTGATTTTGCAAAAGAAGAGGCCGGTCTAGATGCATGCTTAATGGCTAAGACTTGCATGGGCTGACTGTGGCATCGCCGCTTAGCACATGTGGGGATGAAGAATCTCCACAAGCTTCTAAAGGGAGAACACGTGATAGGTCTAACCAATGTTCATTTCGAAAAAGATAGACCTTGTGCAGCTTGTCAAGCAGGGAAACAAGTGGGAGGCTCTCATCACACCAAAAATGTGATGACAACATCAAGACCCCTGGAGCTACTACATATGGACCTCTTCGGACCCGTCGCCTATCTGAGCATAGGAGGAAGTAAGTATGGTCTAGTTATCGTTGATGACTTTTCCCGCTTCACTTGGGTGTTCTTTTTGCAGGATAAGTCTGAAACCCAAGGGACCCTCAAGCGCTTCCTAAGGAGAGCTCAAAATGAGTTTGAGCTCAAGGTGAAGAAGATAAGGAGCGACAACGGGTCCGAATTCAAGAACCTTCAAGTGGAGGAGTTTCTTGAGGAGGAAGGGATCAAGCACGAGTTCTCCGCTCCCTACACACCTCAGCAAAATGGTGTGGTAGAGAGGAAGAACAGGACGCTCATAGATATGGCGAGGACTATGCTTGGAGAATTCAAGACCCCCGAGTGCTTTTGGTCGGAAGCCGTGAACACGACTTGCCATGCCATCAACATGGTCTACCTTCACCGCCTCCTCAAGAAGACGTCGTATGATCTGCTAACCGGTAACAAACCTAATGTATCGTATTTTCGTGTTTTTGGGAGTAAATGCTACATTCTAGTGAAGAAGGGTAGGAATTCCAAATTTGCTCCCAAAGCCGTAGAAGGGTTTTTATTAGGTTATGATTCAAATACAAAGGCGTATAGGGTCTTCAACAAATCATCGGGTTTGGTTGAAGTCTCTAGCGACGTTGTATTTGATGAGACTAATGGCTCTCCAAGAGAGCAAGTTGTTGATCTTGATGATGTAGATGACGAAGACGTTCCAACGGCCGCGATACGCACCATGGCGATTGGAGATGTACGGCCTCAGGAACATTTGGAGCAAGATCAACCGTCTTCCTCAACTATGGTGCATCCCCCAACCCAAGATGACGAACAGGTACCTCAAGTGGAGGCACATGATCAAGGGGGAGCACAGGATGTTCAAGAGGAAGAAGCACCTCAGGCACCTCCAACCCAAGTTCGAGCGACGATTCAAAGGGATCATCCCGTCGACCAGATATTGGGTGATATTAGCAAGGGAGTAACTACTCGCTCAAGATTAGTTAATTTTTGTGAGCATTACTCTTTTGTCTCTTCTATTGAGCCTTTCAGGGTAGAAGAGGCCTTGCTAGATCCGGACTGGGTGTTGGCCATGCAGGAGGAACTCAACAACTTCAAGCGCAACGAAGTTTGGACACTGGTGCCTCGTCCCAAGCAAAATGTTGTGGGAACCAAGTGGGTGTTCCGCAACAAACAGGACGAGCACGGGGTGGTGACGAGGAACAAGGCTCGACTTGTGGCAAAAGGTTATGCCCAAGTCGTAGGTTTGGACTTTGAGGAGACTTTTGCTCCTGTGGCTAGGCTAGAATCAATTCGTATCTTGCTAGCATATGCCACTCACCATTCTTTCAGGTTGTACCAAATGGATGTGAAGAGCGCTTTCCTCAACGGGCCGATCAAGGAGGAGGTGTACGTGGAGCAGCCCCCTGGCTTCGAGGATGAACAGTACCCCGACCACGTGTGTAAGCTCTCTAAGGCGCTCTATGGACTTAAGCAAGCCCCAAGAGCATGGTATGAATGCCTTAGAGACTTTTTAATTGCTAATGCTTTCAAGGTTGGGAAAGCCGATCCAACTCTTTTTACTAAGACTTGCGATGGTGATCTTTTTGTGTGCCAAATTTATGTCGACGACATAATATTTGGTTCTACTAACCAAAAGTCTTGTGAAGAGTTTAGCAGGGTGATGACGCAGAAATTCGAGATGTCGATGATGGGCGAGTTGACCTACTTCCCTGGGTTCCAAGTGAAGCAACTCAAGGACGGCACCTTCATCTCCCAAACGAGGTACACACAAGATTTGCTAAAGAGGTTTGGGATGAAGGACGCCAAGCCCGCAAAGACGCCAATGGGAACCGACGGACACACCGACCTCAACAAAGGAGGTGAGTCCGTTGATCAAAAAGCATACCGGTCCATGATAGGTTCTTTGCTTTATTTATGTGCTAGTAGACCGGATATTATGCTTAGCGTATGCATGTGTGCTAGATTTCAATCCGATCCGAAGGAGTGTCACTTAGTGGCTGTGAAGCGAATTCTTCGATATTTAGTCGCTACGCCTTGCTTCGGGATCTGGTATCCAAAGGGGTCTAACTTTGACTTGATTGGGTACTCAGATTCCGACTATGCTGGATGTAAGGTCGATAGGAAGAGTACATCGGGGACGTGCCAATTCTTAGGAAGGTCCCTGGTGTCATGGAACTCTAAGAAACAAACCTCTGTTGCCCTATCCACCGCTGAGGCCGAGTACGTTGCCGTAGGACAGTGTTGCGCGCAACTACTTTGGATGAGGCAAACCCTCAGGGACTTTGGCTACAATCTGAGCAAAGTCCCACTCCTATGTGATAATAACAGTGCTATTCGAATAGCGGAAAATCCTGTTGAGCACAGCCGCACAAAGCACATTGACATCCGGCATCACTTTTTGAGAGACCACCAGCAAAAGGGAGATATCGAAGTGTTTCATGTTAGCACCGAGAACCAGCTAGCCGATATCTTTACCAAGCCTCTAAATGAGAAGACCTTTTGCAGGCTGCGTAGTGAGCTCAATATCTTAGATTCGCGAAACTTGGATTGAAATGTAGCATACATGTGTTTATGCCTTTGATCATGTTCATTCTGCATTTTGTTGCTTATTGTGGTGCTCAAGTTGTACAAACACTCCCTGGACCTCACAAGTCCTGTTTGCAAGTAATGCACACATTTAGGGGGAGCTGTGCTACAACTTGACCCTTTGAGACTAACCATGTATTTGAGTTTCGTTGTTTTAGTCTCCAAGGAAAATTGAAAGGGAAAAGGTGGACTTGGACCATGCAAGACTTCCACTGCACTCCGATGAAAAGAGTAACTTTTCCAAGTTCATCTTCATACTCTTATTGCCTTTGTGTTCTTATTTGAAGATTTTGGTGAGGCAATGGGGTTAAAGGGCCAAGATTGATCCCGTTTTGGTGCTTGATGCCAAAGGGGGAGAAAATAAAGGCTAAAGCAATAAATGGATCAGCTACCACTTGAGAAATTTTGAAATAGTAGATTAGAGCTTTTGGTTTGTCAAAACTCTTTTATTGTCTCTTATGTCAAAAGTTGGCCTCTTGTGGGGAGAAGTGTTGATTATGGGAAAAAGGGGGAGTTTTTGAAATCCTTGATCAAATTTCTTTGGAAAACCTCTCTTTATGTCTCTACAAGTGGTCGTGATTTAGAGATAGGAATTTGAGTTTGATTTGCAAAACAAACCAAGTGGTGGTATAGAGTGATCCATATATGTCAAAATTGAATCAAAATAATTTGAGTTCTTGTTTGAAGTGATTTTGTACTTGTTCTACTTGCTTTATGTGTGTTGGCATAAATCACCAAAAAGGGGGAGATTGAAAGGGAAATGTGCCCTTGGGCCATTTCTAAGTATTTTGGTGATTTAGTGCCCAACACAGGTGCCTAATTGTAAAATGGTGGACAAAGTACAAATCAAGGATAAAGGTATGTTTCTCAGACTTAGTACATTGTTTTATGGACTAATGTATTGTGTCTAAGTGCTGGAAACAGAAAAAATCGAGTTGAAGAAGAGATGGCTCGAGCAGCCAAAGTTTGCCCAGTCTGGGTGCACCGGACTGTCCGGTGGTGCACCGGACAGTGTCCGGTGCGCCAGGCTGGCTTGGGCAAAGTGGCTGCTCTCGGGACTTCGACGGCGGTGTACGGCTAAAATTCACTGGACCGTCCGGTGTGCACCGGACTGTCCGGTGGGCCGCTCACAGGCGAACTTGTCGCTCTCGGGAAACCATCAACGGCGTACGGCTAAAATTCACCGGACTGTCCGGTGAGCGGCCAACGGTCGGCCGCGCAATCTGCGCGGGACACATGGCCGAGCCAACGGCTAGAAGATGGCACCGGACTGTCCGGTGTGCACCGGACATGTTAAGTGCACCAACGGCTCCCCGGCTGCCAACGGTCGACTACGCTGTTTATGGAAAGAAATCGGGCACCGGACATGTCCGGTGTGCACCGGACTGTCCGGTGCGCCAGTCGACAGAAGGCAAGATCAGCCTTCCAAGATTGCTCTCAATGGCTCCTAGCTGCCTTGGGGCTATAAAAGGGACCCCTAGGCGCATGGAGGAGAATACCAAGCATCCTTTGAGCATCATTGATCACTCACACTTCATTCTCGCACACTTGTTCGACATTTTAGTGATTTGAGCTCCGTTCTAGTGTGCTAGTCTCTTGAGCTCAAGTCTGGGTTTTGCGTGTGCGTATTCGCTGTGATCTTTGTGTCGTGTGTGAGTTGCTAATCCCTCCCTTGCTCTGTGATTCTTCGTGAACATCTTGTGTAAGGGCAAGAGGCTCCAAGCTGTGGAGATTCCTCGCAATCGGGATTAAGAGAAGCAAAGCAACACCGTGGTATTCAAGTTGGTCTTTGGACCACTTGAGAGGGGTTGATTGCAACCCTCGTCCGTTGGGACGCCACAACGTGGAGTAGGCAAGCGTTGGTCTTGGCCGAACCACGGGATAACCACTGTGCCATCTCTGTGATTGATATCTCTTGGTTATTGTGTTGTGTTGAGATCCTTCTCTAGCCACTTGGCATATTACTGTGCTAACAAGTAACCAAGTTTTGTGGCTTAAGTTTTTGAAGTGTTACAGGATCACCTATTCACCCCCCCCCCTCTAGGTGCTCTCACTAGTACACGTGGCATGTCCAGTGCACCACCGGACAGTCCGGTGCACCTGTCCGGTGTACCGCAGAAAGCTGCAGAACTGCTTTCCAACGGATATTTTTGAGTTGGGGCCTATATATACTTCACCCAACCGACCATTTGGAGGCGTGGGAGCCCAAGCAACATACCAAGGCATATAGTGCACATTTTCAAGAGCTCAAACACCCAAGTGCTTAATAAAATCACTCGGTGATTAGCATAGGTGCTTTGCGAAATGCTTAGGTTAGTTAGATCGCTTTAGCGCTTGCTCTAGGTGAACCCTAGTTAGTTGAGTGAGTTTTGTAAAACCACACAACCTCTCGGCTCTTGCGTGAGCCGTTGTAATTGTACCGAGTGGGACGAGAGTCTTGTGAGACCATGACAACCGCATTTGTGTCACGGCTGCCACCGTATACCGGAGGGAACGAGGCCCACGGCGTTTTCGGCCGGAAGCTTGATAGTGGAGACGGTGGGGAGCGTTCGAGAGGAGCCGGAAGCAGAGCACCACTTGCTTGTGGAGAAGGCCTGCAGCTCTCTACGGAGTTACTTGACCAAGGTGCTTGGCCCTCGCGTGGGCTTCCCTTTGCGTAGGGGCACCAACGAGGATTAGTCGGGACCATGCGCGGTTTCGGATACCTCGGTAAAAATACCGGCATCATCCACAAGAGTTTGCATTCTCTACCTTGCTCTTTAAGCTTCCGCATTTATATTAAGCATTTAAGTTTCAATCTTGTATTCATACTTATGTAGTGTAGATTGAAACTTAGCCATTGCGGAAGAGATAGCAACACTTAGACAAAACCTAGTTTGCACTCTCTAGTTTGATTATTTGCATAGGTTTTGCTCTAGGGATTTATTTGTGGCCTAGTTTAGTGAAAGTTTTAGAAGTCCTAATTCACCCCCCTCTTAGGCGTCACCCATTTCCTACAAGGAGCCTACAGTGCCCAATGAGATTGTCATTGAGGCCATGATCAAGGGGCTTAGACCAGGACCAACGACGCAATATTTTGCAAGGAAGCCGCCACAAACTTTGGAGAAGCTTCTCCAGAAAATGGATGAGTACATCAGAGCCGACAATGACTTTCGACAAAGAAGGGAAGAAGCCTACAGATACTCTGAGATGGCCAGGGGCTTCGGAGGAAGATTCCACCATAGGCATGTTAGGTCAATCCATAATGCCAATTCAAGGACGACAGGGGAAACCATACTCAAAGGCAGCAACATAGCTCTCAGTCGTCAGGACCACAAAAAAGCTCTTTCAGACCACCGGCTCCAAGAGGTAGAGGGGGGAGAAGCTTCAAAAGAAGATATAGAGATCAGCCCAGGAAAATGTTTTGTCTGTTCTGCGGTGAAGATAAGGGGCATACCACAAGGACGTGCCAAGTTACGATTCAGAAGCAGAAAGAAATTGCCGAAGCTAAAGCATGGCAGAATCAGTCGAAGCATGTTCTACATACCGCTTTGTGCTACTCTCCCTACGTCCCGGAGTATGTAGGCAATCAACAGCGTACGACCTCTGTCGCTTCGGCAAGCCATTCTCAAGCTTCTTGGGTCCAGTTGCCACCACCACCACCGTTAGCACCTGCCTTGGTTCGCAGTCAACAGCCAGAAGGGCATCACCACGCTCAGCAACAGCGTGACCTTCAGGAGGAGTCCGAAGCTCACACAGTCAATAGCACTGTGCCTGAGTCGAAGCACATCTATTAAAGGTGCCACGGTGATTCGATTAAAGAATATCCTAACCTGGTGTATCTTTGTTTTTCCGCCATTTTATTTTCTTGCATGAAAAACAATTCACGAAGGATTAATCTCTAATCTGATGTAATAATACTGTGGACACACCATCGAGTGTGGAGTGCATCCCCTTAACAATACTTCCAAAGCTACAAAGTCGTTCCTAAGGGAGCGCAGAGTAAGTTCTGAAGCTCAAAAGTCGTTCCTAAGGGAGCGCAGAGTAAGTTCCAAAGCTCAAAAGTCGTTCCTAAGGGAATGCAGAGCTAAGATGCCACCGAAATAAAAGGTGAAGAAGCTCCAAAGTCGTTCCTAAAGGGATGCAGAGCTTAAATGCCACCGAAATAAAAGGTGAAGAAGCTCCAAAGTCGTTCCTAAGGAGATGCAGAGCTTAGCTCCAAAGTCGTTCCTAAGGGGAGGCAGAGCTAAAATGCCACCTAAGTAAAAGGTGAAGAGACTCCAAAGTCGTTTCTAGGGGGATGTAGAGTCTGGGTGTGTTCCCGTGTGGGTGTGTGTCTTCAGCATAGGCATCATGCTACATCATATCATCGCATCATTTCACATAAAATTACATCATACATCATATTGCATCGGCAACAAAGTTGAGGGGGGAAGAAATGCTCCTCAAAATATTTGACGAATTATGGGACAATGTGCTGAAGCACAAAGTACACCTTCGATAGATATAATTGTACACAACAGGAAAACTTTCGTTAGCAATGCTATTATACAACAGTCATGGAAATTTTTCTTCACAAAACATGAAAAGAAGGGAAGGTGTTTTTTCGCTGAAGGCTCAAAACGGTATGTACACAAATTTCATGCATCGCAAAGAAATATGTTACATTAATATACATACAAATGTTCGATGTTTGACTCGTATACAAATATTGCATTTTTAGTACACAAGAATTAAGTCTTCTTTCAATATCTTTTCGACAGCTTCATTTAGGAGTGTGTTGACTGCTTCGTCAACAGCTTCGTTGGCGATCCTTATCGTTTCTAATGCTTCCTTCATGGCCGGATCGACCTCGGGATTATACGGCTCAGGCGGCGGTGAAAGTTCAGTTGTAGTAAAGAACAAGTTGTTAATCCGAAGCTAAAAATAAAGACCGAAGCTAAATCTCACTAAAAGTACCTATATGCCTCGCGCGCTCAGCAGCCTCTTCAGCTCGCTTAGCCTCTTCTTGGGTGTCGTGAGATTCTTTCTCGTTTTTTCTAATAGCCTCATCAGTCATCTCACGCCCACCCTTCATCCACACATCAGAGTAGAATTTACCACCTAAGGTAGAGGCTTCTGCCGAAGGGTTCTTAATATCTTCCACCGAGAAATCAAATCTCGGCCTAGCTACAGCCTGAACGTGCTTACAATCGGCCTTCTCCAAAATTGCAGCGACCCCTCGGGCACCAGCAAACGCACAAAAGTCTCCTCGATCGCTTAAGATTTCCTCAAAGGCTTCGACTTCTTCGCTGATCCATCGCACGACACCATCAGGGTCACCGCGGATGAATTTCTGCTCTGAAGAGTACGCTCCCACTTTTGCAAAACTGTCTTTCAGTTTCTTTGCACATTCCAAGGATTGTTCATAACATTTCTCTTTGGATTCACGAAGCTCCTCCACATTCTTTTGCAATCTTAAATTTGTCCATTCACTTATTTCTTGCTTCGCCTTTGCAACTTCAAAATCTTCATTCATTTCGACAAGTTTTTTCTTTAAGTCTTCAACTTTGGCTTTGTGGGCTTCGGATTATGCATTAAGTTTCCCTTCGCTGCTCTTCAGCCTATCCACTACGGAAAGTAGTATTTTATCCTTTTCAAAGGCTTCGTTCCTTAGCGTAATGACTTCCGACCGAAGGTTCCTAAGGGCTATTTGACAAATTTCATCTTCTACGAGTTTTTGTGCCCTTAAAGCCTTACTCAGGATTAAGCCCTACAAAAAATGAAGGATTAGCACACAATAATAAGAAAAGATACAAAAAATATTCTGTTTATAAAATATTCTCACCTTTAGACTGTTATAGGCAAGGCTGTCCGCAAGTTGATCCTTCGACGTTGCAGACAGGCCGAACTCAAGCTTCAGATATCCTATACTCTCTGCCATCTCCCTCAGACAGATATCTCTTTATTATCCGAAAGGCAATATAAAAAGTCCTCTTCATCAGCACCGTTATATACCAAGGATCCTAGGGGATACTTCAAATCCTTGGCATAATGCATAGCTTCGACAATCTGCTCTTCCGACAGTTTTTTCCCTGCCGCATGACACACTATAAATTCCAATCCCTCAGTAGAAGCTTCAGCAGCAGTGAATTTAGACTCTTTGCTAGTTTCCGTAGCATCTAAAGGTCTTGCTTCGATATTCTTTTCAACAACCTCCGTAGGCTCCGTTTCTGCAGGAACTGAGGGTCCAGCTTTAGTTCCAACCTGACTCGTGTCGGCTTCGGCAGTTTCCTTCGTATTCTTTTCACTCATGTTAAGTACTTCTGCAGAAGCAGGAGTCAGTACCTTTGTCGATTCCATGACAGCGTCTAATATGTTGGCCATTCTTCTCCTTTTTGGAGTTACTGCAGGAATTTCTGACACCTTCGGCAGCTCCGTCTCTTGCGACGGGCTCAGAATTGTCGGTTGCTTTGCCGATTTCTTTGATTCTGGCTCTTCGGCCGTTTTTGCTCTAGCTTCGGTAGGACGCTTTGGCACTTCGGTTGTCTCGGTTTTTTGTTGCTCCGTTATTATCTTCGGCTTAGACACTTTGGCCAACTTTCCCTTGGATTCAGCAAGAGCGGGGAAGTCTGACCCAGAAGTAGAAGACCCTTCAGCAGGTTTTGGCACTTCAGCCGTCTTAGTGCGCTTGGGGCGATGCGTTAAAACTTTAACTTTTTTCGGCTTTGGCGTGCTAGCGATCGCCGAAGCAGTAGATTTTCTCTTTTTTCCTTGCCTTCGTGAAGGATAGCAATAATCCGGGTATACGAAGCCAATAACGTTAAAAACTCTATTCAATCTTTTCTTGCCCCGCCTTCGAAGGCCACTGTCATGGCATCGTCTTTGGCCCTTGTGTAGGCACCAAGCAACTCGTCGCTGGTTGCCTTAATACAATCTAGCCAGTCATCGTTCGACTCATCAAATTGCTTTCTGTACCTGAAGGTGTACTTCAGGTAAACTAAGCCGCCTTGACCGGATCAGGCAGCAGCCTCCTTCGGCATCTCTCAGCCACTTCCAAGGGGTCACACTCTATACGCAATATGCTCCTGCACTAGGTCCCTTGTGCCAATATAAGTGCATACTGTCACACCCAGATTTAAGGAACAAAGCCGGGTGCATCTCATACATGCGCCAAGAAGACAACATATATAATAACAGAGTGTATAGAGATAAATGTCACCATATAATCAGAGTACTTATTACATAGCAGAAGTCTTACAAAATAAAAGATAAATATAATAGGATCTAAAATCCATCCTTGGTGCCAGGAAGTCAACTGGGAGACGATGACCTAGACTTCTCACGAACACAGCGCAACATCCACCATGCGCCTCAGCCAGTGGTACCTGTTCTTGACCTGTGGGGGATGTGAGACAGCAAGAGTGAGCTCACACATGTTCATCGCTCAACAAGTTGTGGGGAATAATGTGACATGAACTCAACCAAGGTGGGAGCTCATGAAGTGTAAGGCTTACCAAAGAGAATGGTTAAAGCTGAGCATTGCTTTTAAAGTTGGTCAAAATTTTATTAGCAATTACTAGATGTAAGTAAATACCAAACCATAATAACAATAATAGAACAAAATTAATAATAATCCCATGCAAATGCAAATGACAAATTGAGTTTAGGTTCCATAAATTAATCATGCGAGAGTCCTGAGCTGCTCTTGACCGTGAGCTCGGCTAGTATACCAGTTTTACACTCTGCAGAGGTTGTACCCTTTACCCATAAGTCGTGTTTCCCATGTCGCCAGGGTTAGCTAGATCCTTAGACACTATCGAGATGAATGGCTAGGGATCCACTATGATGCTTTTACAAAGTTTCACTAGCTTCCGAAAACCCGCTACAGTTTATGGGAAGAGCACTTGCAAGGATCCCTCGTCTGACCGCCATCGCAGCAAAATCAACCCGAGAACCTCCTTGCATGCAACTCCCCTACTGCCCTTGCCCCTTTCAGTGTAATACTCAAAATTTTTAAAAAAAGGAATATATAGGGGTCTCCTTATTATATGTGTCTTATCTGCATCATAAAAAGAGCATACATAAAGTTAAGGGTGATTAATTAAAATAAATAACACTAAAATAAAAGGAAGTGCATCTTGTTGGAGTTTTATATGTTTGTGCATTAAATAAAATAATTTAAATTAGGGTTTTGAAAATAAGGAGAGAAACGATATGAAAATATAAATAATATAATTATATTTCTAAAATTGGCACTTTTAATTTCACAATATACTTTGAGTACAATTTGGCACAAGATTTAAATTTAAATTTGAAGTTAAAGTGGAATTTGGGAATAAATAAAAGAAAAAGAAAATAGAAAGAAAAAGGGAAAAGAGAAACTGCACTTGGGCCCTAAACTCCAAACCGGCCCACAATTACTTCCCCACCGCTCGGCCCATTCTGCCATCTCCCCACGCGTGCCGCTCGCTCTGACACGCGGGGCCGTCGCGCCAGCCTCTCCGCGCACACTGTGTAATCTGCGCCGACACCTGGGGCCCACTGGCCAGCCGCTCCTCCGCGTCCGCGCCGCGACTGGGTCTGCACTGCACCGTGGGACCGACTTGTCATGCGCTGTGCTCCTCTTCCTCCGTCCGGCTTCCGTCTCATTTACATGTGGGGCCCAGAAACTAGGTCACTATCCTTCCCACTCCACACGCATGTCGGGCGAGCTTCAACCGCCGCGTGGAGCTAACTCCGCGAGAAGCGGGCACCATCCTCCTCCCGTTTCCGATCCAGGGTGGATTTAAGGCGGCCGCGTGCGTCCTTATCCCAACCCTTTGACCCTCGCCGCCACCTTCACCAGTTCTGCGCGCCGCGTGCCATTGTTGTCGGAGACCGGGGGGAGAAAAGCGAGGCTAGCAGCCATAGCAACGGGTCAGCGCCACCTTCATCGTGTAATCAGGTAAGAAAACCCTCCCATATGTTCGAATCGACCTCAATTACACACCGGGAAGTCGGAATTAGGGCATAGGAACGCGGCTCGGCGGCGAATTACGTCTGGCGGGGTTAATGCAGCCGTGAATCAGAGCTCCGCCGTGGGCAGGGGACTGGGCACATCATTTCGAGAATGTGGGTCAGCCTTGTGATTCGTAGTAGTCATGTGCTCATGGAGACCGAGTCGGGTGCGTGAATCGGGTGGGGGTTCACCATGAGGCGTGTTGCCGGACTTCTCCGTCGCCTTTGGTGCGCGTAGCCGTGTTCCAGGGGGCAGATGTTGAAGAAGAGCCGCCGTCCATTGATCCTTGAATGGGCGGCCATGATTAGATATAGGGTCACAGTAGTGAGAACCGTAGGATCTAGATCCTGTGGTCATCGTGGCGTACCGTTTCATAATAGGTTAAATCTAATCCTATGCGCTGGAATCAGATCGAACAGCTAGGAATCGTTAATACCCCTTCGCAACGGCAGTTACACTAAAGAGCCCCTCTGTTTATTTAAAAACAACCTGCGGTCCATATTCCTGTACCATGTGTCTCTGTTTTCTTAGCACTGAGGCCCCTGACCTTTTGTGGAATTGAGGCCCAGTCCAGAATGTTATAAAATCAGAGAATATTAATTAAAATGGGTTTATAATATGAAAATAAAGGCTAGAACTTACTTAATTCATATAAAATGCATACTTAGTCCAAATTAATCCATTCCAATTTCTATAATTTTATAATATTATTGTTTATCATCTAGAGTCTCTGTTTTGGCATGAACACAGAAAGAAAATTTATTTCTCATGAAATTCCATTTCAAGCACATTAAACCTTTGGAAATTCATAATTCAAAATCTATAACTCCAAAATTAATGATTCCTATTCCTAGGTTCTTATTTTAATGTGTAGATTTTTATTGTGTATTTTATTCACATGTTTGGTGCAATGCTAATTTTTTCTATACTATGTATGTATTGTGTTGATGCGAGTAGACGAGCAAGCCACTGTGGATTCTGAGGTTCAGCAAGTAGAAGTAGCTGAGCAGGAGCTCATTGAAGGCAAGTTGTGCCCTTGATCACTTACTTTTTCCCAGCCATGTTCTTATTAATTATAATGATCTGCATAGGTTAATTTTGATGGGATCTACTAGGCTACCCCAGTTTTGGTTATCGTTATACCTTGTTTACCACTGAAATATTTTTGGGTAGTACCTGCTATTGCTTTATGTGGATTTGGGTATGGAGATACACTATTCATGATTACTCTTTTATTACCTTTTTATTATTATTGTTAATGTTAAGATCATTATGTTAATGGGAACATGGAGCGACCACCTGGGAAAACAGTGCTACCACAAGGGTTTAATGGGACGCCCTTGGCTGATTAACTAGGAAAGCTAGTGGATGACTTTCTTACCCGAAAGGGGCAAGGGCAGTAGGGGAGTGGTCAGCGTAGGGAGGTCCTTGGGTTGATTTTGCTGTGACGGCGGTCAGGCGAGGGATTCCTACACTAGAGCTTCCTATAAACTGTAGCGAGATTTCTGAAGCTAGTGGAACTTTATAAAGGCCTCGTAGTGTTATCCTGCCTCGCCTCCTCGGTAGAGGTGTATGGGATTGGTTGTCTCTTGGAAGATGGGTAACATAACTTGTGGGTAAAGATGCGCAACCTCTACAGAGTGTAAAACTGGTATACCAGCCGTGCTCACGGTCATGAGCAGCTCGGACCCTCACATGATTAATCTATGGAATTAAAACTCAATTTGACATTTGCATCACATTTGAGATTATTTTATTATTACTTTTCGTTATTATTATTAAGGTTTGGTATTTACTTTCACTTAGTAATTGCTAATAAAATTTTGACCAACTTATAAAAGCAATGCTCAGCTTCAGCCCTTACTTTGTTGATCAGCCTTACACTTCACATGAAATCCCACCTTTGGTGAGTTCATACACATTATTTCCCACGACTTGTTGAGCTATGAACGTATGTGAGCTCACTCTTGCTGTCTCACACCCTCCCACAGGAGAAGAACAAGTGGTTGAAGAGGAGCCGCCTAACACTGAGGCATTCGACTTGATCTAGGTGGCGTCTCCCAGTCAGCTTTGTGGCGCCAGGGAATAATATTTAGTTCGCTTTACTTTATCATTTATTTTTGTAAGACTTCCGCTATGTAATAAGTACATTCATGATATTTATGACATTTATCTCTATGCACTCTGTTATTATGTGTGTTGTTCTTCCTTGGTGCACATATGAGATGCACCCGGATTTGTTCATTAAATCCGGGTGTGACATTCGGGTAAGTGAGAGCACCTAGAGGGGGGTGAATAGGTGATCCTGTAAAACTTCAAAAACTTATAGCCACAAAAACTTGGTTAATTGTTAGCACAATAATTGCCAAGTGGCTAAAGAGGAATCCTCAACAAAACACAATAACCAACAAGGATCAATCACAGAGATGGCACGGTGGTTATCCCGTGGTTCGGCCAAGACCAACGCTTGCCTACTCCACGTTGTGGCGTCCCAACGGACGAGGGTTGCAATCAACCCCTCTCAAGCGGTCCAAAGACCTACTTGAATACCACGGTGTTTTGTTTGCTTTTTCTCAATCCCGTTTGCGAGGAATCTCCACAACTTGGAGCCTCTCGCCCTTACACTTGAAATTCACAAAGAACACGGAGCAAGGGAGGGATTAGCAACACACACAAGACACAAGAATCAGAGTATCAACACGCACACAAATCGCAACAAGAGCTCGCAACACGACTCAATGAGTTCACAACTCCACAAGAGCTCTATATGCTATCACAATGAAACGAATGCGCAAAAACTATGTCTTGGTGCTTAGAAATGTTGTAGGAATGCTTGGTGTACTCCTCCATGCGCCTAGGGGTCCCTTTTATAGCCCCAAGGCAGCTAGGAGCCGTTGAGCACAAATTTGGAAAGCCATTCTTGCCTTCTGTCATCGGGGGCACCGGACAGTCCGGTGCACACCGGACACTGTCCGGTGCCCGATTTCCTTCCTTAAATAGCGAAGCCGACCGTTGGCAGCCTGAGAGCCGTTGGCGCACCGGACATGTCCGGTGCACACCGGACAGTCTGGTACCGTCTTCTAGCCGTTGGCTCGGCCACGTGTCCCGCGCAGATTGCGCGGCCGACCGTTGGCCCGGTCGACCGTTGGCTCACCGGACAGTTCGGTGCACACCGGACAGTCCGGTGAATTTTAGCCGTACGTCGCCGGTGAATTCCCGAGAGTAGCCACTTCGCTCGAGCCAGCCTGGCGCACCGGACACTGTCCGGTGCACCACCGGACAGTCCGGTGCTTGCAGACTCAGCAGATTCTTGGCTGCTCGAGCCAAGACATTTCCAATTGGATTTTTCCTGTTTCCAGCACTTAGACACAATACATTAGTCCATAAAACAATGTACTAAGTCTGAGAAACATACCTTAATTCTTGATTTGTACTTTGTCCACCTTTTTACACTTAGGCACTTGTGTTGGACACTAAATCACCAAAATACTTAGAAATGGCCCAAGGGCACATTTCCCTTTCAATCTCCCCCTTTTTGGTGATTTATGCCAACACAACATAAAGCAAGTAGAACAAGTACAAAATCAAATCAAATAAGAACTCAAAATTGTTTTGATTCAATTTTGACATATATGGATCACTCTATGCCACCACTTGGTTTGTTTTTGCAAATCAAACTCAAATTTCTATCTCTAAGTCAAACACACATGTTAAGACATAAAGAGAGTCATTCTAAGAGAAATTGATTTAAGATTTCAAAAACTCCCCCTTTTCCCATAATCAATACTTCTCCCCACAAGAAGCCAACTTTTGACAAGAGAGACAACAAAAGAGTTTTGACAAACCAAAAGCTCTATTCTACTATTTTCAAAATCTCTCAAGTGGTAGCTGATCCATTTATCGCTTTGGCCTTTATTTTCTCCCCCTTTGGCATCAAGCACCAAAACAGGATCAATCTTGGCCCTTTAACCCCATTGCCTGACCAAAATCTTCAACTAAGAGCAAATAGGCAATAAGAGTATAACGATGAACTTGGAAGAGTTACTCTTTTCATCGGAGTGCAGTGGAAGTCTCGCATGGTCCAAGTCCACCTTTTCCCTTTCAATTTTCCTTGGAGACTAAAATAACCAAACTCAAGTACATGGTTAGCCACAAAGGGTCAAGTTGTAGCACAGCTCCCCCTAAATATGTGCATCACTTGCAAACAGGACTTGTGAGGTCCAGGGAGTGTTTGTACAACTTGAGCACCACAATAAGCAACAATATGCAGAATGAACATAATCAAAAGCATAAACACATGTATGCTACATTTCAATCCAAGTTCCGCGAATCTAAGATATTGAGCTCACTACGCAGCCTGCAAAAGGTCTTCTCATCTAGAGGCTTGGTAAAGATATCGGCTAGCTGGTTCTCGGTGCTAACATGAAACACTTCGATATCCCTCTTTTGCTGGTGGTCTCTCAAAAAGTGATGCCGGATGTCAATGTGCTTTGTGCGGCTGTGCTCAACAGGATTTTCCGCTATTCGAATAGCACTCTCATTATCACATAGGAGTGGGACTTTGCTCAGATTGTAGCCAAAGTCCCTGAGGGTTTGCCTCATCCAAAGTAGTTGCGCGCAACACTGTCCTGCGGCAACGTACTCGGCCTCAGCGGTGGATAGGGCAACGGAGGTTTGTTTCTTAGAGTTCCATGACACCAGGGACCTTCCTAAGAATTGGCACGTCCCCGATGTACTCTTCCTATCGACCTTACATCCAGCATAGTCGGAATCTGAGTACCCAATCAAGTCAAAGTTAGACCCCTTTGGATACCAGATCCCGAAGCAAGGCGTAGCGACTAAATATCGAAGAATTCGCTTCACAGCCACAAAGTGACACTCCTTCGGATCGGATTGAAATCTAGCACACATGCATACGCTAAGCATAATATCCGGTCTACTAGCACATAAATAAAGCAAAGAACCTATCATGGACCGGTATGCTTTTTGATCAACGGACTTACCTCCTTTGTTGAGGTCGATGTGTCCGTCGGTTCCCATCGGCGTCTTTGCGGGCTTGGCGTCCTTCATCCCAAACCTCTTTAGCAAATCTTGTGTGTACTTCGTTTGGGAGATGAAGGTGCCGTCCTTGAGTTGCTTCACTTGGAACCCAAGGAAGTAGGTCAACTCACCCATCATCGACATCTCGAATTTCTGCGTCATCACCCTGCTAAACTCTTCACAAGACTTTTGGTTAGTAGAACCAAATATTATGTCGTCGACATAAATTTGGCACACAAAAAGATCACCATCGCAAGTCTTAGTAAAAAGAGTTGGATCGGCTTTCCCAACCTTGAAAGCATTAGCAATTAAAAAGTCTCTAAGGCATTCATACCATGCTCTTGGGGCTTGCTTAAGTCCATAGAGCGCCTTAGAGAGCTTACACACGTGGTCGGGGTACCATTCATCCTCGAAGCCAGGGGGCTGCTCCACGTACACCTCCTCCTTGATCGGCCCGTTGAGGAAAGCGCTCTTCACATCCATTTGGTACAACCTGAAAGAATGGTGAGCGGCATATGCTAGCAAGATACGAATTGATTCTAGCCTAGCCACAGGAGCAAAAGTCTCCTCAAAGTCCAAACCTGCGACTTGGGCATAACCTTTTGCCACAAGTCGAGCCTTGTTCCTCGTCACCACCCCGTGCTCGTCCTGTTTGTTGCGGAACACCCACTTGGTTCCCACAACATTTTGCTTGGGACGAGGCACCAGTGTCCAAACTTCGTTGCGCTTGAAGTTGTTGAGTTCCTCCTGCATGGCCAACACCCAGTCCGGATCTAGCAAGGCCTCTTCTACCCTGAAAGGCTCAATAGAAGAGACAAAAGAGTAATGCTCACAAAAATTAACTAATCTTGAGCGAGTAGTTACTCCCTTGCCAATATCACCCAATATCTGGTCGACGGGATGATCCCTTTGAATCGTCGCTCGAACTTGGGTTGGAGGTGCCTGAGGTGCTTCTTCCTCTTGAACATCCTGTGCTCCCCCTTGATCATGTGCCTCCACTTGAGGTACCTGTTCGTCATCTTGGGTTGGGGGATGCACCATAGTTGAGGAAGACGGTTGATCTTGCTCCAAATGTTCCTGAGGCCGTACATCTCCAATCGCCATGGTGCGTATAGCGGCCGTTGGAACGTCTTCGTCATCTACATCATCAAGATCAACAACTTGCTCTCTTGGAGAGCCATTAGTCTCATCAAATACAACGTCGCTAGAGACTTCAACCAAACCCGATGATTTGTTGAAGACCCTATACGCCTTTGTATTTGAATCATAACCTAATAAAAACCCTTCTACGGCTTTGGGAGCAAATTTGGAATTCCTACCCTTCTTCACTAGAATGTAGCATTTACTCCCAAAAACACGAAAATACGATACATTAGGTTTGTTACCGGTTAGCAGATCATACAACGTCTTCTTGAGGAGGCGGTGAAGGTAGACCATGTTGATGGCATGGCAAGCCGTGTTCACGGCTTCCGACCAAAAGCACTCGGGGGTCTTGAATTCTCCAAGCATAGTCCTCGCCATATCTATGAGCGTCCTGTTCTTCCTCTCTACCACACCATTTTGCTGAGGTGTGTAGGGAGCGGAGAACTCGTGCTTGATCCCCTCCTCCTCAAGAAACTCCTCCACTTGAAGGTTCTTGAATTCGGACCCGTTGTCGCTCCTTATCTTCTTCACCTTGAGCTCAAACTCATTTTGAGCTCTCCTTAGGAAGCGCTTGAGGGTCCCTTGGGTTTCAGACTTATCCTGCAAAAAGAACACCCAAGTGAAGCGGGAAAAGTCATCAACGATAACTAGACCATACTTACTTCCTCCTATGCTCAGATAGGCGACGGGTCCGAAGAGGTCCATATGTAGCAGCTCCAGGGGTCTTGATGTTGTCATCACATTTTTGGTGTGATGAGAGCCTCCCACCTGTTTCCCTGCTTGACAAGCTGCACAAGGTCTATCTTTTTCGAAATGAACATTGGTTAGACCTATCACGTGTTCTCCCTTTAGAAGCTTGTGGAGGTTCTTCATCCCCACATGTGCTAAGCGGCGATGCTACAGCCAGCCCATGCAAGTCTTAGCCATTAAGCATGCATCTAGACCGGCCTCTTCTTTTGCAAAATCAACTAAGTAAAGCTTGCCGTCTAGTACACCCTTAAAAGCTAGTGAACCATCACATCTTCTAAAGACAGACACATCTACATTTGTAAACAAACAGTTATATCCCATATTGCATAATTGACTAACAGATAGCAAATTATATCCAAGAGACTCTACTAAAAACACATTAGAGATAGAGTGCTCATTTGAGATTGCAATTTTACCTAACCCTTTTACCTTGCCTTGATTCCCATCACCGAATATTATTGAATCTTGGGAATCTTTATTCTTGACGTAGGAGGTGAACATCTTCTTCTCCCCCGTCATATGGTTTGTGCATCCGCTGTCAATAATCCAGCTTGAACCCCCGGATGCATAAACCTGCAAGGCAAATTTAGGCTTGGGTCTTAGGTACCCAACTCATGTTGGGTCCTGCAAGGTTAGCACAAATATCCTTAGGGACCCAAATGCAAGTTTTGTCTCCCTTGCATCTTGCCCCTAATTTTCTAGCAACTATCTTCCTATCCTTTCTACAAATAGCAAAAGAAGCATTTAAAGCATGATATATTGTAGAAGGTTCATTAACTTTCCTAGGAACATTAACGATATTTCTCCTAGGCATATTATGAATAACATTTCTCCTACCAACATTTCTATCATGCACATAAGAAGAACTAGAAGCAACCATGGCATGAGAATCAAAGGCATTATATACATTACAACTCCTATAAGCATTTCTAGGTTGTCTTCTATCATAGTACATAAAGGCATGGTTCTTTTACACACTACTAGCCATAGGGGCCTTCCCTTTCTCCTTGGCGGAGATGGGAGCCTTATGGCTTGTCAAGTTCTTGGCTTCCCTCTTGTAGCCAAGTCCATCCTTAATTGAGGGGTGTCTACCAATCGTGTAGGCATCCCTTGCAAATTTTAGCTTGTCAAATTCATTCTTGCTAGTCTTAAGTTGGGCATTAAGACTAGCTAATTCATCATTTAATTTGGAAATTGAAACTAAATGATCACTACAAGCATCAATGTCAAAATCTTTACACCTATTACAAGTTTCAACAATTTCTACACAAGAATTAGATTTACTAGCTACTTCTAGTTTAGCATTTAAATCATCATTAAAACTTTTTAACTTAGCAATAGTTTCATGACAAGAAGATAATTCACTAGAGAGCATTTCATTCCTCTTAATTTCTAGAGCAAGAGATTTCTGTGCTTCTACAAATTTATCATGTTCTTCATACAACAAATCCTCTTGTTTTTCTAAAAGCATATTCTTGTCATTCAAGGCATCAATTAATTCATTAATTTTGTCTACCTTGGTTCTATCTAATCCCTTGAATAAGCATGAGTAATCTATCTCATCATCATCACTAGACTCATCTTCACTCGAAGAAGCATAAGTACTAGTATGAGTGCTTACTTTCTTCTCTCTTGCCATGAGGCAAGTGTGACGCTCGTTGGGGAAGAGGGATGACTTGTTGAAGGCGGTGGCGGCGAGTCCTTCATTGTCAGAGTCGGAGGAGGAACAATCCGAATCCCACTCCTTTCCGATATGTGCCTCGCCCTTGGCCTTCTTGTAATGCTTCTTTTTCTCCCTCTTGTTCCCTTGGTCCTGATCACTATCATTGTCGGGACAGTTAGCAATAAAATGACCAAGCTTACCGCATTTGAAGCATGAGTGCTTCCCCTTGGCTTTGGTCTTGCTTGGCTGCCCCTTGCGACCTTTAAGCGCCGTCTTGAAGCGCTTAATGATGAGGGCCATCTCCTCATCATTGAGTCCGGCCGCCTCAACTTGCGCCACCTTGCTTGGTAGCGCCTCCTTGCTCCTTGTTGCCTTGAGAGCAATGGGTTGAGGCTCATGACTAGGACCGTTCAACACGTCGTCCACGTATCTTGCCTCCTTGATCATCATTCGCCCGCTTACGAACTTCCCAAGAACTTCTTCGGGCGACATCTTGGTGTACCTGGGATTTTCACGTATATTGTTCACCAAATGAGGATCAAGAACGGTAAATGACCTTAGCATTAGGCGGACGACGTCGTGGTCCGTCCATCGCGTGCTCCCGTAGCTCCTTATTTTGTTGATAATGGTCTTGAGCCGGTTGTATGTTTGTGTCGGCTCCTCGCCCCTTATCATCGCGAACCGTCCAAGCTCGCCCTCCACCAACTCCATTTTGGTGAGCAAGGTGACGTCGTTTCCCTCATGAGAGATCTTGAGGGTGTCCTAGATCTGCTTGGCATTGTCCAAGCCGCTCACCTTGTGATACTCGTCCCTGCACAAAGAGGCTAGCAACACAGTAGTAGCTTGTGCATTTTTATGAATCTGTTCATTAATAAACACAGGGCTATCCGAGCTATCAAATTTCATTCCACTTTCCACAATCTCCCAAATGCTTGGATGGAGAGAAAACAGGTGAGTACGCATTTTGTGGCTCCAAAATCCGTAATCCTCTCCATCAAAGTGAGGGGGCTTGCCAAGTGGAATGGGGAGCAATTGAGCATTTGAACTATGCGGGATGCGTGAATAATCGAAAGAAAAGTTTGAGTTAACCGTCTTTCTTCTATCGTAGTCGTCGTCGTCCTTTTGGGAGGAGGAAGATTCGTCGCTGTCGTAGTAGACAATTTCCTTGATGCGCCTTGTCTTCTTCTTCCTCCCCTCTTTTCTTTTGTGGCCCGAGCCTGAGTCGGTGGGCCTGTCATCATTGGGCTCGTTGACGAAGGACTCCTCCTTGTCGTTGATCACCATCCCCTTGCCCTTAGGATCCATCTCTTCGGGCTATTAGTCCCTTTCTTGAAGAGAACGGCTTTGATACCAATTGAGAGCACCTAGAGGGGGGGTGAATAGGTGATCCTGTAAAACTTCAAAAACTTATAGCCACAAAAACTTGGTTAATTGTTAGCACAATAATTGCCAAGTGGCTAAAGAGGAATCCTCAACAAAACACAATAACCAACAAGGATCAATCACAGAGATGGCACGGTGGTTATCCCGTGGTTCGGCCAAGACCAACGCTTGCCTACTCCACGTTGTGGCGTCCCAACGGACGAGGGTTGCAATCAACCCCTCTCAAGCGGTCCAAAGACCTACTTGAATACCACGGTGTTTTGTTTGCTTTTTCTCAATCCCGTTTGCGAGGAATCTCCACAACTTGGAGCCTCTCGCCCTTACACTTGAAATTCACAAAGAACACGGAGCAAGGGAGGGATTAGCAACACACACAAGACACAAGAATCAGAGTATCAACACGCACACAAATCGCAACAAGAGCTCGCAACACGACTCAATGAGTTCACAACTCCACAAGAGCTCTATATGCTATCACAATGAAACGAATGCGCAAAAACTATGTCTTGGTGCTTAGAAATGTTGTAGGAATGCTTGGTGTACTCCTCCATGCGCCTAGGGGTCCCTTTTATAGCCCCAAGGCAGCTAGGAGCCGTTGAGCACAAATTTGGAAAGCCATTCTTGCCTTCTGTCATCGGGGGCACCGGACAGTCCGGTGCACACCGGACACTGTCCGGTGCCCGATTTCCTTCCTTAAATAGCGAAGCCGACCGTTGGCAGCCTGAGAGCCGTTGGCGCACCGGACATGTCCGGTGCACACCGGACAGTCTGGTGCCGTCTTCTAGCCGTTGGCTCGGCCACGTGTCCCGCGCAGATTGCGCGGCCGACCGTTGGCCCGGCCGACCGTTGGCTCACCGGACAGTTCGGTGCACACCGGACAGTCCGGTGAATTTTAGCCGTACGTCGCCGGTGAATTCCCGAGAGTAGCCACTTCGCTCGAGCCAGCCTGGCGCACCGGACACTGTCCGGTGCACCACCGGACAGTCCGGTGCTTGCAGACTCAGCAGATTCTTGGCTGCTCGAGCCAAGACATTTCCAATTGGATTTTTCCTGTTTCCAGCACTTAGACACAATACATTAGTCCATAAAACAATGTACTAAGTCTGAGAAACATACCTTAATTCTTGATTTGTACTTTGTCCACCTTTTTACACTTAGGCACTTGTGTTGGACACTAAATCACCAAAATACTTAGAAATGGCCCAAGGGCACATTTCCCTTTCAGTAAGGTAGTCTTCCACTAGCTTTCCTAATTAGTTAGCTAAGAGGTCCCATTCCTCCCTTGTGGTGGCACGTGTTTCTCAAGTTAAGCTCCATGTTCCAATTAACAATAATATAATGATCTTGACATGAACATAAATAGAATAACAAAACAATTGGAACATGGATATAATGGAACATTATCCCAAAATCATGTAAAGCAATAGCAAAACTACCCAAGTGATTCAGGGATAACAAGGTAAAATGGATAAACAGACTAGGGTGACCTATTGGGTCCCATAAAAATTAAACCTATGCATGAATAATGATAATAAAGAATATTATTAGGTAACAAAAGTGAATCAAGGGCACAACTTGTCTGGCACTTGAGATTCCAGTTACTAGGGTGATTCTTCAGATCCTCGTGACCTCACTACTAGTCGTAGCAATACAAACAGACATGATATAGATAAAATTAACATCACACCAAACATAAGAACAAACTGAATAATAATGATCTACACGTTGCTACGAGATCGTGGGATTGAGATCTAGTAAAATCAGAGTCAAGGTTATTAAGTTATGATTTTCTGAAGTTATTTAATGCCTAGAATAGAGTTATTCATGTGGATAATTTTAAATCAAGATTCATGGTTAGACAAAGATACCAGGTGATAAACAATATTTAAACAAAATAAATGCCACTGGAATGAATCAATTTGGAGTTATATATTTTAAGTTATGAATTTCTGAAGGTTTTATGTGTTTTGTACAAGATTAAATAGGATATAAATTTTATTGTAACATTCATGTCAAAACAGTGGTACTAATTGATAAACAATAATCTTACAAAATTATAGGAACTGAAATGGGTTAATTTGGACAAGATATGAATTAAATATGATTTATACAAGTTTTATAATTATTTTTATACTCAAAATCAATTTCTAACTCTATTTTCCCTATTTTATTTAATTCTTGGACTACGCCTCAATTTCTATAAAAGACAAGGGCTTCTGCATATAATTTTCTAAGACTCAGAATACTACGCAGTGGACAGCGGGTTGTTTTCTTAAAAGTCGGTGTCTCTTTTACAAAATCAGCTCAGCGAAGGGGTAAGTTCTAATCTGGACCGTCCGATCAACGATGTGTGGCGCAGATAAGATATAACCCAAACAAAACGGTAAGCGCTATTAGCCACGGGATCTGAGATCCACGGCCACGATTTAATGAAGCTAGATCTAGTCTGAGCCGAGGGATGGCAAATCTACGGTGCCTGTTGATCACGTGAACGGGTAAGGGAATACCTAATCTCGGCCGCCCGCGTCCGATCCGATGGCCAGGGTTTCCCAGAGCAAAGCAGTATGAAGAGATTTAATCTAGATCGCACGCCTAGAATCTAGCGGTCATCGTGGAGCGCCCATTTTCTCCCCCATCCCCGACCGGCGGCGACCCATTCACGGTGGCGCCCTTCGCCGTGCACCCCGTCCGACGACCACCGGGCCCTAAATCCTATACCAACCCGTGCTACGCGCAGAGGAAGACGAGGTGACTTGAGAGGAAGGCTTCTTACCGTGAGTTAAAGCTTGATTGCGGCCGGCCACGAATAGGGCCAAGTCACGGCGGAGGAAAGGCGATGGCGAGAAATCGCCGCCAATGGGCCAGCGAATCCGACCCAAAAGTCGGCCCTACACGTGCGGTGAGGACCACAGATGCACCCAGAATAGTCCTCCACGATTGAGAGGCTGACTGGGGATGTGTCGACAGCGGCGGCGCAGATTTGCTTTGCCCCGACGAGCACCCATACGTGCGGGCGATTCTCCCCAGCCATCCGCCTTAGTCTGGAAGCCATCGTGCCCGCATCCCTTGGCGGGGTATCGCTCTCACTCTCGGTCTCTCTTTGGCGATTGCTTGGTGGGGGCGCATGGCTTCGTCCGAGGTGGCCGACGGGTATCGTGTGGTTGGGAGGGGGTCAGCCGCGAGGGGGAGAGGTCTATGCAGCAGGGCGTGTGTCCGTGGCGACCTTCACGGGTCGTTAGCGAAGATGCCGGTCCACAGCTGAGGAGCTGGTAACGAACGCCCGCGTGCTTTCTGGAGGAACGGTTGCGCCGTCGCACATCTGAGAAGAGGAACAGGGACTCACGATGACTGGCGCACTGGTCCCTACATGTTAGTCCGTTGGTGTCTATGCGTGCAGGCGGTGTCTGACTGGCGGGTTCCACCAGGCAGTGCCAAGGCGCGTGGCATCCCAATGGGTCAGGGTGGGCCGACGTGTGCGATAAGAGTTGGGCTTGCGTGAGGTAGCTGGCCCACCTAAGGTATTTCCCTTTTTTTCTTTTCTTTTACCCCTATTTGAATTTTCCCTTTTCATTTGAATATCCAAATTTGAATTTGCATATGAGTTTCACCCTTGAGTCAGGTGTCACATTAAAATAATAGTATAGAAATAATATTTTATTTATTTATTTTGTATTATTTTTAATCACATAAAATTTTCTTTCTTTCCTTTTCTAGGGTTTCTTTTAGATTGTCCAATTCTACTTTGGACTTTATTCCAATTCTTGTAACATCATTTTATTTTGTCATAAAATGCACACGAAATAAAATCCAGCATGATGCACAATTTAATAGTATATCTTTTTATTAATTATTTGTTTTTGAATATGGTGTTCACATGTGATGATGCCTAAAGGTCAAACTCACATAAGGAGAAATTGTTTCTCTATTTATATTATTTCTAACAAATTACAAATTGGGTATTACACATACGGTGTTAAAGGCTATCTAACATGCTTGAATATCATTTCCAAGGGCAGTGGCTGGCCTCCTAATGCTGAAGCGAGACCAGATAGGGCGTTGAATGATCCCCTTTATATCTTCTCTTTCAATCAAGTTGTTTTTCACATAAAACCACTCTTGCATCCAGGCTCCTGGCCACCTCTTCCGAAATGTTGGGACTGGATAGCTCACATCGGAGCGAGGCACGAAGCTGTAGCAACCATAATTATTATGATATTGTTCTTTACCAGTGGCCTTCGTCTCATAGGACAGCTCATGAATGTTGCAAAAGCATTTTGCATTTGGCTCTAACCCCTGGCTCCTCGTGGCCCAAATAAAAAATTCCATTCTGATGATAGCCTCGGGGGTAATCTGATGAAGGTAAATTTCAAAAGTCTTCAAAACTTCAACCAAAAATTTATCCAAGGGGAACTGAAGCCCTGCTTTCATGAAGCTTCTGCAGACAACTACTTCGTCAGCTTCGGGCACAGGGGTATTGTTGTCTCCCCTAGCCCTCACAATAGAAATATCATGGAAATATCTACCTTTTATTGCATTAATCTGGCTTTGTTTAATGGTTGATTTCCCGAAGACAGTATGGCTTGGTCGCCATGGACAGTCTTCGGCATCTTCGTTCTCACTCTCTGCATCAAAGCTATCATCATCACTGGAACTCTCAGATATCCCAGCTAGGGATGAAAACGGTCGGAAACGGTATTTATTCGGTAATCAGTTTTTAGTCGTTTTTCTTTGATTGCGAATAAATAGGATGTAGAATCTATAATACAAATTTATATTCTTGTTTTTAACATTCATCTTCTAAAGATTCATAAGAGGTAAACCTCAAATTCATCATATATTTTCTCAAATAATAGATATAAACTTCGGTATGGATTCGGAAACAAATTCGGTAATTTTTCAACTTTTTGCGTTGTAGGGAGCAAATAATGCATAAAACAATTTATGTAATATTTTATTCGTATTTGTACTAATGTGCTTGAAAACATAAGAAAAGATCAATATCAAATTTTATACATATCTATTTTAAAATATTAAATTTGTCCTAACAGTTTGAATTACCACTTTCATACCTAATCCCAGCTAATGTTTCATGTGCAATCTTTTCTGCGTTGGTTCTTTCCATAGCTTCGTAAAATTCGGACAGGGCTGGGTCAACAACCTTCTTCTCACCAGCCATCAGATTTTGTTGAAATGACGAAGCTTAAAATTCAATCAAAATTCAGCAGAGAAGGAAAACCTAAATGACGAACACAAAGCACGCAACTGAGATGGCACAAGGAAATACTCTCAGTGTGAGCTCCTATTTATATGCCTAACGCCTCACGATTTGGCGGGTCCTACATGTCAGTGTCTTTCGCTATTCTAGCGAAGGGAAGGTGTTTTTCGGACCTTCGGCTAAAAGCCTTCGTTCACGTCACAGTTTAAATTTGTTACGAAGAAACAAATTAACACTGCGAGGGGCTACTGTTGGGGGCCTTCCTCTTCTAAAGGTCCTAAAAAATGTGACTAACCATTTGTTTTCAGTTTGAAATAGACTATAACAGGAAGCTTCAGCTTTTGGATGAAAGTTCTCTCATGATAAAGGCGTGTGATATGAATATACAACCCATATACAACCCGAAGGTGACATGAATGGACGCCGAAGCTTTGGCTCAAGGAGCTTCGGCTCGGATGGAAGACGAAACCGACCTAAGGGGAAAAGACTGTTTAGTCCTTGATCACTCGCATTATGATTGTATGTAAATGTCGGAGACATAAATGTAATTATGTCCGGGTTGCGTCCCGCGCCTATAAATAGATGAACAGTAACACCGTACTGTTCACGCTGGATTGTAATCTCTCTCTCGCGTCATCTTTGCATTTCCACCTTCTGGCGAACCGAAGGTACGTTTGTATTATAAATATCATTAATGTTGATTCTTATATGTGGATATGAATATAAATAAATTGTGAGGATCTGATCATTGTCTTTCATTCTTTAGTGTTCTCTTACACTTTTATTCATATTTATATTTATATTCATATTCATATACTGAGATGATGAAGCTACGTCCTTCATGGCCTTCGTCTGAAGATCATTATATTCGAAAGGGAATAATGCTTCGAAGGACGAAGGTCTTTTACCATTAACAATTGTGTTGCCTTGTTCTTGATCTATAGCATTTGAGAACAAGTGACCAACATGTTGTATCTTCATATCGCACACGCCTTTACCATGAGAAAACCTTCATCCCAAAGTCAAAGCCTCCTGTAACAGTCTATGTCATACTGAAAACATATGGTTAGTCACGTTTTTAGGACCTTCGGAAGAGAAAAGCCCTCAACACTGAGCAAGTGTTGGTAAAAGTGTAGTGTAAGTCTTATCAAGTAAAATTATTGAAGCTGAGCATAACTTTTAACTTTGTTGGTCAAAATTTTATTAGCAATTAATAAGTATAAGTAAATATCATCCCAAGTAAATGAGAGATCACAATGTTGGAACTTGCTCGCCTGAGCGAGTTGATCCAACTGGGGAGTAAAAATGGTGTAAACGGGGCTACAACTCGAGATGGCAATAGCTCTGTTAACCTAGCCCCTCAAGGGCACTGTTCGGGGGTATTTATAGGTGCCTGAGTGCCCAGCGTCAAGGATTAAGGACGCATGTGCCCTCAGGAGCTTAGGTTCTCCCGGAATATTCCCATTAAAGCAGGGTTACAGACTGTAATAATGGAAAAACCTTTACAATTTAGGCCCGTAATGCGCAAAAACAGCGCAGGGCACGTTATGACGGGCCGGATTGTATGTGGGCTCTCACGCTGGGCGACCCCGCGGGACGGAGCGGCCTCGCCATGGGTCTTCGTCCTTTAGTCGCGTCGGACGAAGGGTGCAGTCCATCAGTCGTCGTCTCCGTTGGTGCAGCGAGACTGGCGAAGACATCGAGCGGAGGGTAGCATCTACGCCTTCGCCCCAACACACAACTAATAATTCCTAGAATGCAATGCATGACATGTTAAATTTAATTCCATAATTTACTCATGTGAGAGGCCCGAGCCGCTCATGACCGTCAGCACGACTGATATACCAGTTTTACACACTGTAGATGTTGTGCACATTTTCCCACAAGTCGTGTTACCCATTTGCCAAGGGATCATGACTTCTCATTCATCTCTACCGAGAAGACGAGGCATGGTACCACTATGAGGCCTTTCCAAAGTTCTAGTAGTATGAGAAAGTCCGCCATGGTTTCAGGCAAAAGGAAGCATAGGCTTTTTTCCACGGTCTGTAACCCCATCGTTATAATTACAGCCAGCACACTCCCCGCTTGCCCCTTTCGGGAAAGGATTCTCACACACTAGGTTTTCTAACTAATTTTCTAAGGGCGTCCCATTCCACCCTTATGGTAGCACTATTGTCTCGGGTTGGCACTCCATGTTTTAATTAAACACAGTAATCTTATCATGCACAATAATAATAAGGCAACAATAGTAGTAAAGCATGATCATAATTCATGTAGAGCATTAATCCCAAAACCAGGTAGAGCAATAGCAAGACTACCTAATAATTCATTTGTATGCAAGGTATAGGGTAAACAAACTGGGTAACCTATTAGGTCCCATCAATTTAACCTAACTATGCAACGATGATTAACAGAATCATAAATATTATTAGGTCAAACAATGTGATCAAGGACACAACTTGCCTTTTTGATGCAACTCTAGGTACTTCTCAAAGTTGGGCTTCAGATTCCTCATAACCTTGCTTCTGCTCATAGCAATACATACAAATAAACAAATAATGAATACGAATAACATTACACCAAACATGGAAACAAACAACGTAATAATGTTTTATGTGTCGCTACGAGTTCGTAGGTTCAAGAACCACTAACATCGGAGTTAAAGCGTAGTAGTTATGAATTTTCTAAAATTTCTGGATTTATTTTTGTACTTAGAAATCAATTTCAGATTTAACTTCTTGATTTTTAGACAATGGTGGATGGTGGTCATTATATCTAACAAGTGCAGGGGCTATTTTATGAACATATGGACCCTTCGGTAATGATCTTCATATAGAAGTGCACTGCAGGTTAATTTTTCTACAACCTAGGGTCTCCTAAAGAAAATTGCCATCACCGCCAACATGGATCGCTCCCTGGCCATGGATCTGATGACCAACGGTCATGATTAGACCCATCTAAACGCCGAACCTGTATGTTTTCATGGCCACATGATCCGAGATCTATGACTAGGTTTTAATTCGCGAAAGGGTACGGTTATAATCTAATTAGAGCCCTCCATTTTAGATCAATGGTCCTAAACCCATCTCTCTCCTCTCCCTCCCCCTGGCCAGCCCAGGATAACGCCATTGATCCCGCATGGCGGCATTCATGCAGGAGATCGATGCACCAGGGCCCTACCGAGCAGAATCAAGCGCCAAATGACTATACACACAGGACATCATGGCAAAATAGATTATGGGTTCTTACCGAGAATCTAGGTAGCCACATCGCTATCTACGACGAGCAGCAACTCGACGACGTTCTTGAAGATCGGCGAGCGATTTCGCCTGCCCCAATGCACCTCAACCCATGACCTCCGATGCTACGTGACGCATGGGCAAAAGAAAACCTACAGAGAAAAGCCCTTACCGCGAATCCAGTGGCACTATGCCCCGTCCATGGCGAAGGCGGATCCACGGTGACTACATAGACTTTGGCGTGAAACATTCGGGTCCTCCAGCCTCTCCTCTCACCTAGCGAAGGTACGACCTCCATCTACGTGATCTGGTGAAGCTTCCTGGTCCACGCCTGAGGTCCCTTCAAGGACGCATCGGAGTTCTCACCACGGCGGCTCTTGCTCTCTTCCTGGTTTGATTGTCGTGGTAGCGTGCTCAAACCTAGACCTCAAACTTAGGCCGGGCCGAGCCGGCACGGCACGAGCCTATCGTGCGTTGGGCCTTAAGTCTTCGGGCCAACACGGCCTTTAATATTTTTGGGCCGGGCCGTGCTGGGCCAAACACTTAAAAGCTAAGCCCGGCACGACACTAAAGCACGTCGTGCTTGTCTTGGGCCAGGTCGGCCCAGGCACGACCCACAATCAAACAAGTCATTTTGAAGAGAACAACAGATATATAAAACGAAGCCTAATATAATTTTGCTATCATGTTTTTACTAGCCTTTTCGCTGTCGGGCCGGCCCGAGTACGGCACAGTCACTCGTGCCGGCCCAGACAGCATGATGGGCTAAATATCAAAGCCCAGTCCAACTCTGTATTCCCGTGCTGGCACGGTCCAATATATTTCGTGTTGGGCCGTGCTTTGAGCCCGTTTTCTTGGGCCGTGCCTGGACAGCCAAAACAGTCCGACCTAAACATTCAGGTACTCAAACCCCTCGATGGACTCGGTTAATGGGATAAGGGAATCTGGGTCTACATATATACTCCTAGAACTAGGGCTCCGGGTTGTTCGAAGTTTACTGCTGTCAGGATTTACGGCCAAGTGATCGGACTCGCGGAGTTCGTTACGATGGCGAAGAGGAAGAACTAACAGCGCGGTCCCATAGCTCAATCCCACAATGCACTGCTGACGAAGGTGTCCCACATGGCGGTGGAATAAGGAAACACAGGCGCACGACATTGGCTGGCCCATGGGCTCCACAAGGCAGTGACTAACATGCCGCGTGCGTGAGTAATGAAAGCTTAAGGTGTGGTCCCCGCCGGTCAGTGAAAATGAGACAGCGGTGCGGTTGTGTACTACTGGTGAGTGGGCCTGCCAAGTCAGCGACTGGCACGAGCTCATGGGCGTGGGGTCAATCTGACAAGCGGGGCCCGTCTGTCAGCGTAAGCACCCGTAGTTGGGTTGGGCTGAGGGATGAACGGTGAGAGTGGGCCGAGATAGGAGGTTCAGCCCACGACGCAGGAATTATTTTCCCTTTTTATTTTCTGTTTCCTATTTTCAACTTTCAATTTTCAAATTCGAATTCAAATTTTGTTTTAGATTTCAAATTCAATTAAATGCACAAAAAAAACTCCAACATGAATTCAAAATATAATTTGATATATTTATTTATTTATTATCCTATTTAAGCAAATGTTTTAAATATGCAATGCATTCACACAAAAATAGAAAATAGGTATTTTAAGAAAAATAATTTTTAGTGCATAAAATTCTTTAGAGAGTTCTTATAAGTATATATATTTCAGCAAAGGAATAAATAAAATCATATAGAGGTACTTTATTAAATCCTTATTAGAAACCATATTTGTTTTAGGAATGTAACTTTAAACGTAAGAAAATTCTGCGAAAGGGCCTCTAGCCTAGTGGTTAAGGACTTCCAAGTAGCACCTCCAACTCCTGGGTTCGATTCCCCTCGGGTGCGAATTTTCAAGCTTGGTTAAAAAATTCCCTCGCTGTGCCCCATCCGCTCTCAGGTTACGATGTCCTGGGCCGTTACAGAGTGGACAGTTGACGCCGGCCCGTTAGTGATGGGGGCCAGGGTTCGGGGATTTTCTTGGCCGAGATCATTATTTAGGTCTCTTCTTAATATAATACCGGGAGGGCAGTATTTCCCTCCCCGGCCGAGCTTTTTAGCATAAGAAAATTCTTATTAAAAGGTATTTTAATTCAAACCCCTTGGAGAATTTTACTATATTCGCAAAATAGGATTTTGGATGTTACAATACTACACATGAGGAAGGAGATGTTAATTTGCAAGGTCAAACAGTGCCTATGTGGGACCCTTTAGGTATTTAGGATCAATGTTACATAGAGACAAGAATATTGATGAAGAGCAAGCATTTGGCATCTATCAGCCAATTCGTTTGGCTTTAATCTGTACCGACTTCTACTACTTCTACAGTGTTTTGTCTATGGATTGGCGCTACAGCAGTTCAAACAACTGGCTTAAATCCAAAGCAAACAACCTCTATATGACAAGAGGGTACCACAAAAGCTAAAAGACAAATTTATAAGGATCTGACTTGTTATGTTGTATGTGAAAAATATTGACCCACAAAAAGATGACATATTCAGCAAGTGTTGCCAAAGTATGTATGTTGTGTTGGATTTTTTTGCCATACAATAAGGGATCGGGTTCGAAATGATGATATATGTGATACGCTTGTCCAACATTAGTTGAGGTGGTTTAGACATTTCCAACAAAAACCTCTAGAGGCGCTAATGCATAGTAGGATCCTAAGAAGTGATAGCAGTGAGAAGAGAATGAAGAAGAACAAAGTTTAGATAGCATCAATTAAAGAAAAGTTTGTCCAACATCAGTTGAGATGATTTATATTGATGTTTACGACCTGACTGTGCACCACGAGTTTCTCCATGTGATGCTTTTGAGCAGGATGGCGTCGTTGACTGCGACTTGATGGTACATGCAGGAGCACGTCAGATCACACGAAGGTTTATACAGGTTCGAACCGCTAGAATGCGTAACACCCTACTTCCTGTTGAGGTTGTGTATTGCGATTTTCACTGGTGTACACGGAATACAGGTGAGCTGAATATGGTGGAGGATGAGTTCTCTTGCCGATCTAGTAGTGTGTGATTGCTACAGGAAGGCTAATGAGCTATGAGGTGGTGCTGGTATGTGACGAGTTGAGATGTTTTTTGTAGGGATACTATAAGTTAATCACGCGAGAGTCCTGAGTCACTCGTGACCATAAGCATGGATGATATACCAGTTTTACACACTGCACAAGTTGCACATCTTTACCCACAAGATGTGTTTCCTGTTTAGCCAGGGTTTGCAAGCCCCTTAGACACTCCGAAGGTGAATGGCTAGGGATCCACTGTGAGGCCTTTACAAAGTTCCACTAGATGAGAGAACGCACTACGGATTACAGGCCGAAAGTAATATAGGAATCCCTCGTCCGAAAATCTTTACAGACAGTCCGACCCGAGGACCTCCCTATACTTGCACTCCACCCCGCTTATCCTCTTTGGAAAAGGATTAACTCACACTAGCTTTCTTAATTAGTCAGCCAAGGGTGCCCCATTCCACCCTTGTGGTAGCACAAGTTAAGCTCCATGTTCCAATTAACACAATAGTCTTATCATCAACAATAATAGTGAGACATGATCATAGTTCAGTATAACATTAATTCTAAAACCAGATAGAGCAATAGCAAGTCTACACAATAGTTCATTTGCTTGCAAGGTGTGGGATAAATAGAACTAGGGTAACCTATTAGGTCCCATCAAATTAACCTAAGCATGTCACAGTGATTAACAGAAACATTACTAGGTAAAGAAGAGTGATTAAGGGCACAACTTGCCTTTTTTGTGCAACTCAAGGTACTTCACCAAGTTGGTCTCCAGATTTCTCGTCACCTCGCTTCTATGCGTAGCAATACATAAAATCAAGCAAATAATGGGTATGATAACACTAGACCAAAGCATATGAACAAACTGCATAAGAACATTCTACACGCTGCTACGAGATCGTAGGTTCAAGACTCACTAAAATCGGAGTTATGGTTGAAAAGATATAGTTTTCTGAAGTCTTAGGGGCTTAAACAATAAAACTATATTCTATGTTGATTAACATAAACCATGTGAGAAAAGTTTACAAAGACATAGTTAATTTAACTTTAATCTAAGTTATAACTTGATTATAAATTATATTTTAGTCAAGTTATAAATGGACCAAATTAAAATGCTACATTAACTTAGACTAGTGATAATGTCGTGCGTTGCTACGATTTCTATATATTACATAAGTAGACTTTGTTTAAACTCATAGTTGTTTAAAGGTGTTCCAATCTGAGAGGTCTCAGGTCTCTATCCAACATATCAATTGTCCATAAAAATAACTACAATGATACTACCTTCATTCTTTTTTATTTGACGTCGAACAGTTCAAACTTGCACTAACAAACATCAAATATAAAAAAATCGAAGGGAGTAATGTATAGTAACAGATGAACCTACCTTCTTTGAAATAGTTGGTGGGTGATATGTGACATCAACAGTTTTATCAAGTCCAATAAGTGCACGTTTAGTGGCACCAAAACCTTTTTAGCCATTTTCTACAAAATTAATAAGCCCATCTTCCAAAACATGATAATTTTAGTTTAGACTTTCCAAAGTACAATTAGCACAGCTTGCTATGGCACATGCACAGGGAGCTCCACCCACGAAAAGTGTCCATGGGCCACTAAAATACATGCTTTAGTCTTCCCAGCCACAATATACAGTTGCAACCGAACTACATCAAATGGCAGGGTCTCAAGAGAAGCTGAGTTGCATTTCCAACCATTCTTGTTTGAAATCCAATAGCAATCAGTGGTAAAGTGGTAATTACAAATCTAAAACGTCAAACCCCAATAAGAAACAACAGGTCATCATTGCCAACCATCAAACCTTGCTGACATCTCAAGGCCCAGGCTTATTGTCTTACTTATCATTAGACATTGCGTCATCAAGGGCTGCACAAACAAACTGTCATGGATGTGTAATAAAAATTGTGGAAGAGGCAAAAAGATACTTTTGTATAATTGACCACTTCTCCATGCACTACATGAATCGGTGAGCAATAAAAGGATTTTACAGTGCAATGGCTACCTTGTTTGCTCCCATTACAACAGCATGCAAAGAATTCTTCTAATGGACGTTTAGGAACAAGAATAAGCTTCCCCCACGAATGCTAGCAGCCAGCTTCAAAGTAATAAGAGAGTGATCAGGCGCAATAGAGGGAAAGAAACATGTCATGATTCTACCAAGAGCTACTCTATTTCATCAGCATTCGACAAGCATATGGAAATCTGACCTGAAAAAAGCAAGACCTATCGATACCAACCACAACTGCCAACTTAGCCTTACTGTTGAGGCAAACTTGCCAAGGAAATCAACGATAAGAGCGAAAGAGCCTAAACATATACAAAAACAAAAGAACATGAGAACAGTACACCTAAATCAATTTATCTTAGCTAAGAAAGGAAACCAATTCTAGATATTCTACCTAGAGTACAACTGCTATGGCTATGATGCCAATAAACAGATGGTTCCCTAAAATGCCCTTGAATATATTCAGCTCATCTAGTTCACTCAAATCGAATTCGTTGAACACCTAAGACAAAAATACACGTCAGACCATTACTGTATTTGTTGTATAAAGCTCTAGAGTCACATTAGACAAAAGGCATAAACTTCTTTTCTAAGCAAAAGCTAAAGCCTATGACCTGACAGAGAACAAATGTGTTGAATATGAAGGTATTTTTCACTTTATCTGGATGTATTGGATCATCATTTTTCAGCTGTAGTAGGATTATTCCCTTGAAGTTGAGAGTGAGAACTGAAACTTGAAACAAAGCCTGAACAAAGAACAAACGTTTAGTAGGAAGATCTATAATATGAAATATAGAATAAAGCAGCATATATATATCATACCATGATAATCAAGTTTCTCCACATGATATTTGTAATCAATGGCTCCCTAAAAAGGTGATGACAAAACAATTAGCAATGCTAACACATATATTTTTGACACTTCAATAACAATATACAGAGGTAAGCACTAACATAAATTTGATGCGGGAATGGTCTAGCAACTAAAATTATCAAGAATCTTATGTTTACAATCTAATGCAAAATACTTCATCTGATCACAAAAATGTAGGTCCATTTAAGTTTGTCGTAAGTCAATATCACCAATAATTAAAATTTCAAATAGATTGGCAACATAAGACTGATGCTAGCAGATTCGTTATAAAAATATTTTTGTTTTCTATTTGGAATTTATAAGTATTGTTGATTATTGTATTAGAGACCATGTCAATGTCTAATGGATTTGTGTAAGAGAAAGTAGTGTGCCCGTGCGTCATTACTTTCTTCCCTTATCACATGATTGAAATTATTAAGTTTAGCAAAGTCATCAGTGTACACCATCTTGATGTTATCCACACAAGCACTAAGACAACACTCTGATATAAACCGAATGACCATTTTGAACATGAAGGAATACATGCAGATATGTAAACCAGGAAAGATAGCAGACCTGCAAGCTCCCCGGTCAAATCTACTGTGTGGCACGCAAAGAAGTCATCAAATACCTTTGGTTCCACCCTACAGAAGGAAGGTCGGTCTACCATCACTATACATCAGCTAGAATGGCACCACCTGAAATTTGCGTTGCACAAAGTTTATCGTACAACATCATTATTGAGCCGTTAATAAGCAGCATTATCCACCACCTCTACACGCCCAATGCCATCAGTGAGTACCTATACAAGCAAAAGGGGGGAGGTGCTGAACCGTAGCCCCAGTTTTAGCCACTCGTCGCAGACGCAAGAGAGAGACGAAGCCTTAGAACTTCAAGCACCAAAGAAACCTGAGAAATCACAAAATACACAATCATGTTTCAACATGTCTACAGACCCCCACGAACCATATAGGATTGGATCACTTGATAGGGAATTATCACAAAATACACAAGCATGTTTCAATAGGTCTACGCCCTAAACAATATCACAATTACACATTCATATAACAAGAAACAATAGTAACAAGAAAAAACCTGCTAATCCAAAAGTATGCACACAACAGGTATGTTGTGTGGAAGCCAGGGGAGCAGAAGTGGCGGGGGACAACAGTGTATTTAGAAGGAGGTGGAGTGGGGACTGTGAACTGCTCCTGAAGGTTGTAATTGGTTGGAAGTGCTGCTTTCAAAAACACCGCTGCCGCAGGAGCAAACAATATGGTCCACCTTAGCGGCTTAGCCTTGTAGCGAGCCTCGCTGATAGACTTGATGAGCCGCCACGGACGTCAGGGGGAGGTGGGTGGACGAGGTTGACAACAGGTTTGTAGGTGGCGAGGTCGCTGTGGGCACGGTGGTCACGGTCATTGGCATCGATGAGCGCGTCAGCGAAGGCCTAGACGGCGATGAGGTCGGAGGGGTTCATTGGAGTCGGTGAGGAGCGATGCGGCAGTCGAGGTCGAAGGGGTCCTTGGAGTTAGTGAGGTTGACGAGGAGCGATGCAGCGGCGACTGTGAGGCTGACATTGTCGTGGGTGAGGAGGGAGGCGAGACCAATGGGGACGAGGTAAGGGAAAGGAGAGCTCGAGGCGAGGGCATATTTGTTGCAGTTGACACGATGAGAGGAGCGAGGTAGGCAGGTTGTTGTAGATGATGCGGGGTCGCGGGATGTTTGTTGTAGATTACGCGAGGAGAGGAGCGACGCGGACAGGGAGTTAGTTATGACGTACGACCGTGAAATACGCACACACGTATGTATAGGCCATCAACATGGTTGGGAACGAATCAAGTGTCAGGCTCGGTTGATAAGTATCAAGGGAGGCAAACTCGGCGAGTGCCACCGGTGAGTTGCGCAACGGTCGCCCAATTCGTTCGAGTGAGCGGCCAGATGGATAAACATTACACAGTTTGCAGTTGGCTTGGACTGCGAGCTCGATGGATAAACATGTCGCAACTATGCAATTGGTTTGGACTGTGGGTTAGGATAGAAAGAATTATAAGGATTTTTTGTAAAAAGATGATGCAGGATGACCGTTGAAACTGATGCTTTAAGTATAGTATAGATATAGATTAGGGGACTTACTTCAATAAACATAGGTTAGACAAGTTAGCTAGTCACTTTTGAAAACATGGTATATGATAAAATAATGTTGTTAATGCGTAGGGAATTTAATTACGAAGCTATCGCAACAGGAACTGTTCAAATCGGAGTTAAAACGAGAGGATTTTACAATTTTCTGGAATTATTCTTTACATTAAAAATAAATTCTGATTTTATTTCCTAATTCCTCGGACAACGACTCATATTTTACAAAAGTCAAGGGTCACATATACAAAAATTATGATTGATTTGTTATACTCTTTCTATTAGTTGTGACCGTGGGTTAATTCTTTCTATACTCGAGGGCTCTTTAGCATAACTATCATGACGACTTTAGCATAATTCTTTCTATATCCGCGGCGGCTTCACGACGTGGTGGATGCTCCAGCGAGCAATTCCATTCCACCAAGGGGCTTCACGTGCGATTACGGGCCCCTTTGGTAGGGCTTTTTTTCAGCTTCGGCTCTGGCTCATGCAAAAGTTGTGCCAAACACCTCTTTTTCAAATGGCTTCACCAGTGAAGTGCTTTTCCAAAATGAACTAGAGGGCATGAGCTAAAAAAAGTGGCTCACCCGGCTTCAGCTCACGTCATTTTTGCACAATAGCCCTCCCACCAGTCCAAATTATTTTTTTGGTCCTGCCTTCAATCCCTAGCCACGTACAGGAGAGATCGACTAGTATCGGTCTTTCTCCCACAAAGGCGCCGCCAGCAACCAGCGCTGGCCCCCTGCTGCGTGTCCCCCCCTCCCGTCCAGCTCGCCGGAGCAGCTCCCCGCCGGCCCCCATCGTGCAGTCCGCCACCAGCCCTCCGTCTAGGTCGCCGTCACGCCAGCCGCCGTGGAGGGTGCCGCCACCTCCGTGAAGAACGCCGCCACATCCGTGAAGGGCGCCGCCAGGTACTGCTCCCTCCCTCCATTTTGCCGCAATCCACCCTCAAGACATCGCCATCCCTTGGTGTCCAGATCTCTCTCCCTGCAGCTGACCATCATTCTCCTCCCTGTAGGTCGCCATGAATCCGCTACGTCGCCAGCTGTTGCCGCCGTCTGACCGAGGCCAACCATCCAATGCCGGAGTAGGTCGTGGTTCCACTGGTGCTGTGGGCGAGGGTGTGGTACCAACAAGTGTCGGGTCTTTGGATGCGAATTGGGCTACTCACGTCGACACATCAGCTGTACAAGACGATGGGTGGCTTGTCGGCATTCTTGGCACTGCCACAGACATCCTTCAATCACCTTCCGCTGAGATGCACCGAGCACCGTCTCCCGCTGATGTGCGACGTCCTCCTACTGGTGATGTGCGACGCCCTTCTCCTAGTACTGAAACTCGACGCCCTTCTCATACTGCAACCTCTATGGACACTGATGTGGAAATTACTGATGCTAGGTGATTATTTGATTCCGAATCCTTTATTACTCATTGTTATGCTTGCTGCAACTTGAATTGTTATGCATTGTTTGTCCACATTGGCGTGTACAGTACGACGACATGGGGTGACGAATATACTAGGATAGTTTGTGAGATTTTTGCAGATGAAGTGATCAAAGGAAATCGGTCAAATACACATTTGAATAAAGCTGGATATCAGAATGTGATACAAAAATTCAAGGATAGGACTGGTATTGTGTACAATAGAAAACAGTTTAAAAACAAATGGGATCGACTAAAACTTGATTATGGCATTTGGAAGCAATTGACTCGGCAAACAGGATTAGGATGGGATGCTAATGGAAATATTGACATGCCTGAGGATTGGTGGAAAAGAATGGCAAAAGTGAGTATTCATTTCAGTTTTGAAGTTATTTTTCAAGTAATTCAGGTAATATTCACATGCTAATTGAATGTTTTTTATTTGTCCTTCAGGCTATTAAAGGATCACTACGGTTCAGGCTTAGAGGCCTTCAAAATGAGGACAAATTGGCAATTATGTTTGAAGACCTTCGCAATACCGGTGATGACCATTGGAGTGCCGGTAGTGGTGTTCCTCCATCCCAGTCGAACATATCTATGGACAATTCGCATGTTGAAGTGGATGGAACTGAAGGGGATGAACATGTCAATGAAGATGAAAGTGAGGCTGAAGAGGTAACACCGACCAGTAATAAAGGAAAGAGAAAGATGGCTAGCGGCTCCAAGGAAAAGAAGAAGAAAATGGTAAGAGCAAACTGGGTTGCTGAAGGTTTTGATCAAATTCTCGAAATGACCAAGAGAACTACGGAGTCATGTGAGTCTATTGTTAGGAGAGAGGATACATCAGGTTGTTCAATCAAGGAAGTTATGACTTTGGTTAAAGAGTGTGGAGCAACTATTGGTACAAAGGAGCATTTCATAGTGTCGGCGTTTCGAGACCGGGGGGTCCCTAAGCCGACGAGTGAATGTCGCCGCGTGCCCCAGCCCAGATGGGTCGACGCGAGGCCGAGCGCGAAGGGGGGAAGTGAGGTGGCCGGAGATGGGCGTGAGAGAGGTGGAAATCCCGCGGCCTTCGTGTTCGTCCCGCGCCCAGGTCGGGTGCGCTTGCAGTAGGGGGTTACAAGCGTCCACGCGGGAGAGGGAAGCGAGCGGCCCCAAGAGAGCGCCTGTCCCGTCCTCGTCCCCGCACGGCCAACCTTCTCTAAGAGGGCCCTGGTCCTTCCTTTTATAGGCGTAAGGAGAGGATCCAGGTGTACAATGGGGGTGTAGCAGAGTGCTACGTGTCTAGCGGGGGAGAGCTAGCGCCCTAAGTACATGCCGATGTGGCAGCCGGAGAGATTTTGGCACCCAGCTGGTGTGATGTCGTGGCCGTCGGAGGAGCGACGGAGCCTTGCGGAGAGACAGCTGTCGGAGCGGTTGAGTCCTTGCTGACGTCCTCCTGCTTCCGTAAGAGAGCTGAGAGCCGTCGTCGTCACAGAGCATGCGGGGCGCCATCATTGCCTATCTGGCGGAGCTAGCCAGATGGGACACCGGTCTTGTCCTCTGCGGTCCGAGTCGGCTTGGGGTAGGGTGATGATGGCGCTTCCTGTTGACGTGGCTGGCCTATGCCCTAGGTTGGGCGACGTGGAGGCTCCTCCAAAGCCGAGGTCGAGTCTGTCTTCCATGGCCGAGGCCGAGCCCGAGCCCCTGGGTCGGGCGAGGCGGAGGTCGTTCGGCAGAGGCCAGGGCAGAGTCTGAGCCCTGGGGTCAGGCAAAGCGGAGTTCGTCGTCTTCCGGGACTTAGCCCGAGTCCGAGCCCTGGGTCGGGCGGAGCGGAGTTTGCCGTCTTCCGGGACTTAGCCCGAGTCCGAGCCCTGGGTCGGGCGGAGCGGAGTTCGCCGTCTTTCGGGACTTAGCCCGAGTCCGAGCCCTGGGTCGGGCGGAGCGGAGTTCGCCGTCTTCCGGGACTTAGCCCGAGTCCGAGCCCTGGGTCGGGCGGAGCGGAGTTCGCCGTCTTCCGGGGCTTAGCCCGAGTCCGAGCCCTGGGTCGGGCGGAGCGGAGTTCGCCGTCTTCCGGGGCTTAGCCCGAGTCCGAACCCTAGGTCGGGCGGAGTGGAGTTCGCCGTCTTCCGGGGCTTAGCCCGAGTCCGAGCCCTGGGTCGGGCGGAGCTTCCTATGGTGCCTTTGGCAGGGCCTGACTGCCTGTCAGTCTCACTCTGTCAAGCGGCACTGCGGTCGAAGTGGCGCAGGCGGCGCTGTCCTTCTGTCAGGCCAGTCAGTGGAGCGGTGAAGTGACGGCGGTCACTTCGGCTCTGCCAGGGGGCGCGCGTCAGGACAAAGGTGTCAGGTCACCTTTGCATTAAATGCTCCTGCGACTTGGTCGGTCGGTGCGGCGATTTAGTCAGGGTTGCTTCTTAGCGAAGGCAGGGCCTCGGGCGAGCCGGAAATATGTCCGCCGTTGGAGGGGGGCCTCGGGCGAGACGGAAATCCTCCGGGGTCGGCTGCCCTTGTCCGAGGCTAGGCTCGGGCGAGGCGTGATCGAGTCGCTCGAATGGACTGATCCCTGACTTAATCGCACCCATCAGGCCTTAGCAGCTTTATGCTGATGGGGGTTACCAGCTGAGAATTAGGAGTCTTGAGGGTACCCCTAATTATGGTCCCCGACACATAGCTACTGTCTTGTTCACCAAGAGAGCAGAAAGAGAGATGTTCATGACCATTGACACACCAGAAGAAAGGTTTTATTGGTTGACAAGTAAGCACGAGTGGATGACAAGAAATGATGTGCCAAGGAGGATCTAGGATCACCTTTATATTGTTGTTTGCTTTGTTTAATTCAGATTGGAACCATTTTGTTTAGTTATATTGGAACTGTAATTCATATTTGCATTAGTACTTGTACCTGTTACAATATTTTTATTAATGAATCTGTCTTATCTATGTTGCGCAGAGTTGATATGAATATGAATGATGATATTAATATGTCTGATGATATGCATATGTCTGATGATATGGCTGCTGATATAAGTGACAGTGACTCTGATGATGAAAACATTGTTGCACAGGTTGTCCCAATTATAAGGTCTGTACAAACCAGTCTTTTATGTGCTGCTCTTCTCGCATCTGATTACTACTTCAAGTATCATGAGAAAAATGGATCTAGAATTGCTGGACAAAGTGGATATGGTTGGGTAATGGATACTTTGGAAACACCAGGAGGTAGTCATCACATGTTTCGAATGAATGCTTCACTCTTTCATAGTTTGCATGATTTGCTTGTTAGTTCATATGGACTTAAATCATCTATTCACATGAGTTCTATGGAATCATTGGCCATATTTCTTGTTACATGTGGACATGGGTGGTCCAATAGTGCTTTGTGTAACATCTTGAGACATTCGGGTGAGACAATTAGCAGAAAATTTCATGAGGTTTTGCATTGTGTGGTGGCCATGTGCAAAGCATATATAAGACCTATTGATCCTAATTTCTCAACAACACATAGTAGGATTACTGATGATGATAGAATGATGCCACATTTCAAAGATTGTATTGGTGCACTTGATGGATCTCATATTATGGCAACACCTCCACCCGAAGATCTCATTAGGTACATTGGAAGAAGTGGTAAAGCAACTCAAAATGTTCTTGCTGTAGTTGATTTTGATATGAGATTCATATATGCTTCAGTAGGGCAGCCTGGGTCTATGCATGACACCAATGTGCTTTTCCATGCATTGAAGAATGATAGCGATAATTTTCCCCACCCTCCGGTAGGAAAATATTATTGTGTTGATGCGGGATATCCAAATCGTCCTGGATATTTGGCACCATACAAAGGTCAAAGGTACCATATACCGGATTGGAGGAGGGGGCCAGCTCCTAATGGTGAGCAAGAACATTTTAACCATTTGCATTCGAGTATTCGCAATGTGGTGGAGCGTGCATTTGGAGTTTGGAAAATGAAGTGGAGGATACTTTTGAAAATGCCTACCTACAAGATGGAAGTGCAAAAGATGATTGGTGCAGCTACAATGTGTCTTCATAACTTTATTCGAGAGAATCATGCTTTAGATAAAGATTTCAGTAAGTGTGATCGGAATCCAGATTATATCCCTACTATTCCAGAGAGATACGCAAGATTTCAGCCTTCTCAAAATGCTTCGGATACATCAACTACTCAATCCAATAATAGGACTATGGATAGATTTCGAGATGATATTGCTAAGGCAATATTTCTTTCAAGATCATCGGGAGCATAGATGTACTTTGTTTTGTAATCGAATATTTATTCTCGAATTTGAGTTTATAATGTTTGCTTGTGTCTTCTATAATGATATTTCAGCTATACATATAAAAGTATCTATAAAAAGTAAACTATACAAGGGTCTTTCTGAAAACAACCTATAAGCCGTTTTGCCAAATGATTTTTCAGAATGGCTTTGGCTCATCTAAAGAAGTGGCTTCACCTCGTGAGCCAGAGCCAAAGCCGTTTTTGAAGAAGCCAGAGCACTGCCAAAGGAGCCCTACAACTTTCGACGACCTTCACGGGCCCTAGAGAAGCCCCACGATGACTTGCCCCAGGTGAACCGGCTGCTCCTTTTTCTTTCGTCCCGGCGACGAGCTTTCTTGGCTCTCTAGTCCTCAGAGGCAGTGGCGGAGACACGCATGGGGCCACTAGGGCTCGGGCCCTACTCTTGGGCCGAAAAATTGCTAGAGTCCAAATATATTCTAAAGAAATAAGAAAATTCGTATAATTCGTTTATGGTCACATGTGCCATTATTTATGCATTTGTATGATTTAAGATTTTTTAGCTGATAAAATATTTGTTAGTGTTATATCGGGTCCTGGCTCCGCCACTTCTCGGAGGTGCACCCTGCGCCTACTCTATCTTGGCTACCTCTAATCTGATGCTATGGTCAAGGGGGTGCGATTTCCCGGGTATATAAACATCGGTTGGTTAGGATCTCTAGCCGAGAACTCCGCATCCCAGGCGAGCACGTGACATGCTTGGTTGAAGACCTGAGGGGATGATAGAGCTGACGCTCTGGTCCCACATGTCAGCGAAACCATGTTTGTACGCTAAAATATGAAAAGTGTCAGGGTCCACCAATCGGCGCGTGTTTCAGCCGGGCCGGCAATGCGAGGAATCACGGGTCGATTATAAAGGAAGTGGGCCGGTTGATCGCGGTGAAGTAGTGGACCGAGCTGGTCTGAAGATAGGCTTTCTCCCTTTTTTTGCTTTTCTTATTCCTTTTCTATTTCCAGCTTCTAGTTATATATTTCCAATTCAAGTTTGTATTTCAAAATTCAAAATTGGTTTGGATGCAACAACCCAAAAACGTATCCAACATGAAATGAAAGGATACACTTTTTATATTTAAGTTTATATTAGTTTATCTTATCCATGTTTCAGAACATATAATAAAGAGTGACTCATTCATTTTAGGGAAGTAACATTTTTAAATGTATGTTCAATTAAAAATTAATTAAAAATGTATTTGTTTTAGGATAAATAAATAATTTTGAATGTGAGGTCTTATCAATAACTTTAATTCTCCAGAGTATGTTGGTGTATAGTTTAACCAAACAAAAAAAATCATTTAGGTGATAACCTCTTTTATTGAATAATTATATCCATAAGTTTAGTTAATATAGGAATCCAAACCTTTTTATTAGAAAATACTTTTACTTCAAAAGTGAGAAGTCCATATCAAGGAAATTTTTAATTCGAAATCTTTTGGAGAAAGATTTACAACTCTCAAAATAGCATTTTGGGTGTGGGGAGGGAGGCGGAGAGGGGGTTTCGTGGAAAGGGGCAAGGGGCGCGTCACTCGTGGAAAGGGGACACAGGTTGATTTGTACAACTTTAGAGAGGTATTTGTAAAAAAATGACACAAGACGACCGTCAAAACTAGCGTTTTAATATAGTAGAGATAGATATTATTTCATCCAATATGTACCAGAATTTACATATTTGTTGCCATGCATGTTTTATACACTAGGTAGAGAATTATACTAGAGTGGAGAAAACTTGAGCGCCTAGATCTGATTCCCAACCAGAAAAATATAGATAAATTTTAGTTAAAAAAAAGAGCTAAATCAGTATACTGATCTACCTCTCCTACAATCAGTTGCTATCTACCTCTCCTACAATAATGTACACTACTCTTCCACCATCTTGTGGACCTCAGTCTTGTTATCATGATAAGTGGAAAGGGCCTAGACCCTCTGTAATGGCATATTTGAGCTTCTTTCTCATTATCTCCTGCGATCAAAACAGATATCAAAGGTAAATAGGTGTCAGTTTTACATCTTCACAAAAATAAAAACAGATTAACAAACAGGTATGTGGTACCTTCGAGGAGTAAGGAGGGAGCTTGATAAAGTGCCGGCAGGTATTGACGCTTGGCAATTCGTCGTCTACATTGCCATCGCATTGCTGTCGGGCAAGATGCATGGCAGATAAGCAACAGAATAGGTCTGTGCCCTAGTGGTATGTATAATTTGCTATGCTAACAAACAAACCTTGCGTACGACAGTGAGCTTGGGATCAAGCGAAGCTAGGCCGCCAAGTGGGAGATGAGGGGCTCCAGTGCTGAATTGTGTGAAAGCCCGCTGCTCCTCTCTTCCAAACTCTCGCAATATCTCCAGAAACTGCAAGTTGTTACAGTTTTGAGATCTTAATTGGTTGGTGTAGAGTTCAAGGAATATCAAGTCTGATAGGCATACTACTTACAATAATAACCGGTTGACTGCTCATATCGTAGCCATGCTCAAACTCAATGTGATCCTCAAGGTTCTTTAACTGCAAAACATAAACACAATTAGAACAATTTAAGGATCATGTTTGCACAAGACTTGGGGAGTACAGAAAGACACGTACATCCCAAGCATCCTGTTCACCACATAGTATGCGTTCCATTTCCTCTTCTGTAAACATTTTGAGGGCCTTGAGATAAAAAACCTGCAAGTTGTAGAACCTAAATTTGTATTTGTTCTTTGCATAGCAGAGAAAAAACTCATTTAGCTCTATTCCATTATATGACAAACAGACCTCATTAATTCCAGACTTGAAAGCTTCGATCTGCTTGGCAATCCCACTCTTCAGTGTGGCATAAACGACCAAAGATACATATTCATCTAAACTGTCAAGTGTTACCATCTTCTCTGAGCCTCCAGGAACAAGTTCATATTCAGGATTTCCAGGAAGAGTGAAGTCAAGGCACAAATCCTCCAGTTTCACGTTTTTATAGGACAAGTCAGCCGTAGGGTTAGATTCCTCTGAAGAGGTTTCCAAAAAATTCTTCCTGCTAACAAGTGCTTGAAACTCAATTACTGTCCGGCCCAGCTCAGGATCAAATGATAGGATGTCATACATATCGAGTTCCTAAAACCAAAAATACAATAATTAGAACAAGAGAGAAGGAATTCAGAATGAGAAGGGTCATCATAGAAGGGGGAAAGAATTACCTACCTGCTCAAGCATGATTTTGTAAAATGCTTTAGAAAGTGGAATATCCAGAATCCTTCCATCCAGAACCGCTCTCACTACAAGATTCCCTAGAAGTTTGAATTTTTGTAGCATATTAGTAAAATCAATTCCTTGTGATGAAGTGCCTGATGGTGGCCACGGCTTTGGAAATAGTCCAAAAGGAGCATGAACGAATCCATGTTCACCGCTGTCTCCTCTCCACATTCCGAGCCCAGCTCTTTGAAGTTCATGACTAACTGTAGAGTAGAATTCAAATGTTGGACCTCGCCCAGTCCCAATCTCTCCTTCGAACTCCACCTCAATGGTTCGTCTATTGCTTGGACCATGATTGGTCATCACTGATACAGCACCTTCAATGATAGCACTTCGGGCTACCCTGTACTTTTTAGTTTGTGGAGGACACCTAACCTGGTCCAACTGATTATGAATCTGTTCTGGATAACGGTTAATCTGGTCTGGAAAGAATGAGCGATGTGCAGTCAGGCAGAAGTACTTCCACCGTGTGTCGAAGGACAACAGGAATGGGCAGTTCTCGACCAGATAGACACACCACGAGGGTATGAGGCCATCATCGAACAAGACATCTTGCATTTGCACCTCTAGCTTATTTATGAGAAGACTACTGAGGAACTGATGTCGTGGTACTGGACATATTGCCACTTCAATATCATTGATATCTTCTTGAATACCTTCAGCAAATTTGTTTATCTGTTCATCCATCAAGAGTTGATATGAAAAACGGTTCACCCCTTCAAGAACTTTCAGCATGAATAAGAGATTGTATGACAGGTCAGACACATCCAGATTGCCAGGAAGTTTGCCATTAAGTATGGCAGTGAAAAAAGGGTCCTTTAACCATGCACGTTGAAGGATTTCATGCACGTGGGATAACCGAGTATAGTAGGAACTCTGAGACGAGATCTCCTTATTGCTTTTGATTCTTTTCCTATAGGTTATGCTGTGTTCTTCAACCCAGAAAGATGGGTCGATCCATAAATCAGATTGTCCCTTGTACATCAGAAGGAGAATCGATTCAAAAAATGTAACAGATGGTTGGAGTGTCACGCCATTGTAGAAGAATTCCAGTCTTGATGATTTGTTCCCATCATCTAGAAAAGATATGCAGGTGTCACTTTATTTAGGTTCCTATCTTATTATAATCAACAATCAAGCAAGACTAACGTAATAAGGAAAGCACGAGGGAATGAGACATGAAAGCACGAGAAGAGGATGCGTACCATTTTTATCTTGATTGGAATTCTGCAATGATGGGAAACAAGAGGGAATTGTTAAATACTGTTAATAATGAAAGTTTGCAATACTGAAAATAAAAGGCAAAACATGCAAGAGATTTATCCTGAATGGATATGATTTGCATATAAACTGCATTGATATGATAATAATAATTTCAAGAGAAACTTAGAAGGAAATAATCCAAGTCCAAGAGAATTATCGTATTTTTTGCATTAACATTGAGGAAATTATATTTTGAGCAACTGTGTGTACCTCGGATGCAGGTTCCTGATCAGTTCTTCTAAAGATCTCAGGAAATAGAATTGGTTCGGTGCTCTCTGGTGTTGAGAAAAGGTCGACACTAAGAACACCATTGTAGTCGTACAATTCTCTCTCCTTCTGCGACCTCCGGAATTTTAATAGCAATGATGTTGGTTTCTTGGCCTCAGGATATCTCAGCGGAATCATCATGTCCTCACGTGACATCTGTTCATAAGATAGCAGTACCGGAAAACTGCCATAGCACATGTGCAAAGTGTCTAGCAGCTTCTCCACCAAAATCCCAAGTGGATTTGCTGAACTTTCATTGAAGGGGGTGAGAGCCAAATTAGCAAATTTATGCAACCGACTATGCACCACACTAAGCTGCTCAAGTACAGGTCCATCATTAAGGTCTGCATTGCAGTATGCCCCGTTTGAGAGATAAACTGACAAACATTTGATAGACCCACTCTGCACAAACTCAAAATTAGAAGTAACTGGCAATTCATCTGACAATAATCTCCTTGAAAGATCAGACAACTGCTTGCAGCTATCAGGATTTTCAGCAAGGTGTGTCGAGGAATATAAATTCAACCTAGCAAAAAAGTCCCTGACACTTTTGAGAGTAAATCCAAACCTATTTGGAGATTTGTTACTCCCTTTTACCGATAAGAAGTTTTTCTTTATCTCTTTTGCTAGTTCCGTAACAGAATTATTCGCAATGCTGCATGCCTCAACAGTCGAAGAAGTTTCCATGTAAAAGCAAAGGCAAAATTCTTTCATGTTGTTGTTTCTTTCTGATTGGTGACTGATATACTCAATTGCATGCTTTACACCCTCCTTGGTAAAGCTCTCCAAGAAAAAGTGCTGATCTTTTTTTGCAAGGATCCTTGAAATTTTGAGTGTTTCAAATAAGACGTGTTGGTTTTTCTGGGCCAACAAACAATTAAATAAGCTGATACAAAGCAAAAAATAAACATGAGCATTATGCATGGTGACAAGGCAGAAAATTCCAAATCTCAAATTCTTGCTAAAAGGAAAAAAAATGTAGAAATTTTACCTAGAGAGATTTACAGTCTTCTGTAACTCCACTAGGAAATTAGGTGTGCATAATTTAACAAAGCTGCCAATGACAACAACACAGCTGTAGCAAATTGATGATAGTGCAGCAGATTTTGCAACCTACATTGGACAAAAGAAGTGCACATGTCAAGGAAAATTATGTACTTCTGCAAGCATCCAGAGGTCCTCCCGTAGCGGTCCTGAAAAGATACCTCGTACCTGTACTATAAGGGCAAAGATGCTAGCAAGCTGGGTCATGTATCTACGTTGACGGATGATGATTTTTTTCTTTGCAGTGACTAATTTAAGATGTTGACCAGAAGTTTCAAGAGGTGGCATAAGCTGGTAAATGAGCTCCAGGAGCATCTCGACCTGCAGTTGGGAATATAATAATGTCAACAGTCAAGAGATTCACCAACATATTTGCAGGTGTTTCATAACATGCATATAGATGGCATCCATATCTGGTATCTTGTGATATCACTACTGATGGCTTGAATGTAAAAGATCTTCCCTTTGTGCACTCTCCAAAAGTAAATGCAACTATACTCCAATTTACTTTTTTTAATAAATATGTGACACATGATGCTACATTATCGCGTGAAACTTGGCACGTTACGGGGTAGTTAAGGCACCTCAACTGCAAGTGCATGACCACAAAATTACACTAAGTAATACAAAGAGAAGAAGTAGAGTACCTTATCACTATCGTGGTGCACGTAGCTGTAATAACTTATCATCTGCTCGAGCAATACACAAAAATTTAATTCAAAGAGAGACTTCACAGCCTTTGCGGAGAAAGAAGCAAGACCTCTAAACAGCCCCAGAATGCCCTGCCAGACATGTTCCATTGAGTCCTCAGGTTCCAAGAAAGCTAAAAGATAGCAACGAAATCAAGGAAGGATGATGAGACATACCTTTAAGGTGGCATCACTGAGGCTCTTCCACCCCTCATTATACATCAAGGTCAATGTTGCCTTGACCACATTCGTTTCACAGATGAGCTTACTCATGTATTTATCATTTTCATAAGCACCAACAGCAACCGATACCAAGCACGAAACAACAGATTCAAGAATCTAGCATCCACAAGGATCAACAACACATGAATGTATTTTGTCACACACACACACACTTTTCATCATATATAATCATACTTACCATTGTATCAGAATTCTGCAGGAGGTTGCACAGTGCAGGCACAACCTCCATGGCCTTAGGCGCATTCACTTCATCATAATCACTGAAGATGTTCAGGAGGATCTCGAACGCCACTTTCTGTAGGCATTTGTACAAACAGTTGGTGAGCACAGAACATATGAAGCAAGAGAACGAACAGTGCAGAAGCACATCAAGCCACAGAACACTCGCTCACGTGTCATTACCTGCTTGCTCGTCGAAAAGAAGTCGAAGAACTGCAGCACAGCAGCTGCCACTCCCCGGCTGAGGCACTCGTGAGGGCATTCCAAAGATATGGCGTTCAGAGCCCGCAAACACTACCGAAGCGAAAGGAAAGAGAGATGTCTGTTTAGCAGCAACTTGCGGAAATAAGATCCGGAAGGGAAGGTAGAAGGCAGCAACGTACACGAGTAACCTAAATCAAGAGAGCGTTACAGTATTACGATCAAGGCAAGCAGACAGGGTTTTTAATCGGTATAGGGAGAGCGCAGTGTGCTGTATCAGCAGGCAATAATTAACCAACCTCCTCGGCGAGTTCGACGCAGTCGGCGGCGAGGAGCCTGTCGCAGAGCGCCTCGACGGCGCCGTGGCGCGCGAAGTGCGAAGCCCACCGGGGCGCGGTGTCGCAGGCCTCGGCGATGGCGCGCGCGGCGAGCAGCGGCACGTCATCGCCCTGGGAGCCGGAGCCGCCGGCGAGGAGGGCCGGCAGGCGCGTGGCGAGGCCCGCGTGCGGGGTGGCCAGGATGGAGGCCGAGCCAGACACGGCGAGCACTTCGCAGAGCGCGGCGAGCGCGGCTGCCGCCTCCCCCGCGTCCGCGGCCTCGTCGGCGATCGTCGCCATCGCGTACTGCAGCATCGCGCCGCTCGCGTACATGTCCATGGCGAGACGCGCGCTCGCTCCCGCGCTCGTCGGTGGTCGGTCGGGACTGCGCTAGTAGCGGCGGCACGGCAAGCAGGTCGCAGGTGCCCGCCGGTGGCGGCGGCTGGGGGGCGTGGCCGATCGGGCGGTGGGCGTGGGGTCGTTGCGATCGTTGGTTCGCAGGTGCTCAAGCTCAACGGCTTCCGCGTGCGCCGCGGACTCGTGCCGTTGGTTTTGGTTGATAGTGCGGCGAGGGCGAGGGCGAAGGCTTATATATCGCGCCGGACCCGGACTCCGATGCGGCGCTGTGCATGCACGTGGGATCCAGGAGAGTACAGTCACGTCACGGCCCAACTGCCTTCGAGGTTTAAGGGATTAAGGAGAAAATTTCTAAACTACCCTTAAAAGAGTATTTTGGGATACTCTTCATTTTCTTTCTCTAATTGACTAATCTTTTTAATTCCATAGAGAACATAAAATAATGAGACAGTCCAAATAAACCAAATATTACATAAATAAAGTTTTTTGGTAGCATCTATGCACCAGTAAATATAACACTAGTGTTGAGTCAAAAATAATTGATAGTCCATAGTTCAAATAATGCATAAAAATCAATCACGGTTCTAAATATTGGTAGGCCACATAAACCAGATATAGCAGCAATGTTGTGCTGAAACCGAAACAGAGCACATAGTTGATACAATAGAGCCACATGTTCAAAATCTTGCCATTGAATCAGTCCATGCATACACCATATTCTTGTGCTTGTGCTTAAAGATTAGATCACTGTATTTTCCAACAGTAAGACAAAAAATTAATTAGTTAAAGGAAATTTTTGAAACACCAAGACAACATATCTATAATCTTAGATGTACTTAACCTTCTCAAGCATGTACAGGCCCTTGATAGAGAGCTTCTTCTGCCTTTTTGATCTTGGACGAAGAGCGGCTGGTTGTTCATCTTGACCTACAAAAGATATATAGATATAAAAACAAAATACATTGTTGAAACTATTATTTGCATGTGCACTGTCGATTTCACTTGCTTACCAGGACCATTATATTCGTTAGGGGATTTAAAATATATCCTAGAATTTAAAAGAATCATCTCTTCTTCATTCAATCCTCCTGACTCCTCTAAAACGAACCCACTTGGTTTGTTAGGGGATTCAGGCTCATCATTTTCATCAAGTGTCGACAATTATTCACTCCTAGAACTGCACAACCATTCCATAATCAGGTTGCCTTCATCATACATAGCCTCTTCTCCTCCAAATAACCTAGCTTGCTTTCTGAAGAAAGTATATTGATTAATTACAGCTGAAGCCTTTGAAGATGAGCTTGAAAGTTTCTTTATGGCCATTGTCACATCATGTTGGAAATTTGGTTGTCTTGCCATTTTGGAAGTATATAGCGCTTTAGGGTTAAGGCAGCAGCTAGGAAAATAAAAAGGCAACAACAACATCAATAACTATCATGTTTTATTAGCTAGAAAAATTGAAGGGCAACAATAATTGGTTAAGGGTAGCAACTAGGAAAATAAAAGGACATCAATAACTATCAGTAAAAGGGCAGCAACAACATCAACAATAATTGAAGTTTTATGCTTTACCACATACCTGCAAGCATAAGAGTATCATTGAGCATATAGTCAAGTCTTCTATTGATTACTTGCATTAATCTATCACACATATTTTTGTTGATAGGATCATCACCCAAATTGGCTCGTATTTTAGCCATAACACTCATCATTTTTGGAAGAAAAGAAGATATAGACACACTCTTCTATTGATCAGCTAAACAAAGTACAAAGTAGATTGGTGACACAGCTTTCAAAAACCTTTTCCATGTCAGTCCACCATTTATTTTTTGTCAAACAATCATATGTGAAGTCATGATCTTCTTCACCAGCCCACTTACAGTTCTCCCAATCAACTGATGCCATCCACAACTTAAATTTATCTTTTCTGTCCAAAAAAAACTCTGAAGGAAAATAAAAACAGTACCAAACCTAGTTGCGTTCCACTGAACTAGCTCTCCACCAATTTTATCTCGCATCATAGCATGTAACATACAATAAAAACAACAATAAATTATGAAAGGCAGCAATGGATATGAATTATGACAAAACAACAATGAAATATGACAAAACAGAATTGAACTATCACCTATTATGATTATAGAAGAATCTACAAATTCTCTTTGCATTATCCACTACTTCTGCAACATCAGGAAATTGTCCTATATCCTTCAACATTAAATTTATGGTATGTGCAGCACATGGCTGCCAAGTAATATGTGGATATTTTGTTGTGAAGTCTTGACATACCTTTTTATAGTTTGAGCCATTATCAGTGATGATCTGAACAACATGCTTGATCCCAATATCAACAACCACATCAGATATAACTCCATAGATATAATCAGAATTTTGAATTAGACCGGTTGCATTTATTGACTTATGGAAGAACATGCACCCATTGCAAAAGATCATAAAATTAATAATGGACATCATGGTAGGACCTATACAATCAAGACATAGAAAACAAAAGTAAGGTCATTATGAATACCAACATAAAGTAAGGTCAACTAATTGAACAAGTGTTTACCTATCCATGAATCACACATGACTGTAACTCCACAATCCTTCCAATACTCTTTGAATTTAGCCATGTGAGCCTCTAGTTTGCATAATTCGTATCCAATAATGGACCATCTATTTCTCTCCCACATGGAAATGGTATTCCATCACCAAGTTGTTGAGCTAACTTAAGGGCTGAACGGAAGTATGGGCAGTTTGCCTTCCTTCCAGGAATGTCATTAGCATGGAACCATTCTGCCAATGCTATCCCTAGCTTCTCTTTGTGACCCCTCTCTAGCATAACATCTATACGTGGTTGCACTTGTGTCCTACTGCGTGCCAAGTCAATGTCAAAAGGACCTCTGGAGGTATCTTGTGTATCCTCGTAGTACCTTGAGAGCCTACTTTGCTTCCATGTAGAACAACTTGCAGCTCCACTTGCACTAGCAATTGACTTATCAAAAGGTGAACAACTATCATGTTCCAATGTGGAAAAGAATCCCTCAATGAATTTCTCATTGCCACATCAATTTGTGCTTCTTCATCAAGAGAAATTCTTGCACTTTGATAACCATGTCTTGTTGCAGTAACCTCCTTTTCAACAAACAGACGAAGCTTCTTACCACGTGCCCTCCTAATTCTCCCATCTATTACTTTTTGAGACATTAGGTCCTTCACATGATTTGTCACTTTACGACATGCCTCCACACTCCCAGGTATGTGGACTAGATGCTCTTTTAATCGAGACCCGCGCCTTTTTTGGTGGTAAAACAATAAAAGCACTTAAAGCCAGCCCCATGAGGTCTAGGATATGGTTCACCATGGCTCCAAGTCATATCAATTGGTCCATTTAGCTTCACTGGTTTCCCTACATTACCAAACACTATTTTAGCAAATACATTACCAATAGCATTCTACATAAATTTCTAACAAGTAGTATCTCACAAATGGTCACAAATATGTGCAATAGATAGAAATCCATCTGATCATAAATTTGTACGGAAATCCAGTAGTATTCCACAGAAATGTGTAACAATTAGTATCTCACACTAGTCATAAATATGTGCATTGGATTGAAATCCACGTCCTACTGTTGATCCAGCATTGAATCCAAATTTATTTATAGCAAGACATGTATATATTAAACATTAAAAGCAATTACCAAGTCGATCAAGCACCAATCAGCACCACTAGAAGATATGTTAGCATCAGCCATGGTCTTTCCTTTCTCTGAGTGAGTAGCACCACAGCGCTCAGTAGGATGGTCAACCACATGCACTTCATCTTCACTGTATGAGTCCTACAACATCGCAGGAATAGTGCCAGTGCCTCCACCCAACTCGTCGTTGTCCAGCGCTTGCTGCTAGCCTCCCTTGCACAGCAGACGGTAGAACATATCACCAAGTGAAATGCAACAAGTTATACAAGAAATGCAGTAGTGTTGTACCTATCTTGTGGAGAGACGCCACATGAAGAACTAGTGCAGGCGTACAACAGGCCATCAACACATTTGCACAAGGAGGAGCGGAACGTGAAGAACAACCTCACTTATATCTATGTCTTGAAGAACAACCATGGGAGAAGCTAGGGAGAAAATCTGATGCTAGTGGTTGCGGCGGAGTGGTTCACACGGTTGCACTGGAGACCGTCATAGGAGGAGCTGCACGTGAAGAACTGCCATGGGAGAAGCTAGGTAGAAAATCTAAACCACGGCGGCTAGCCGGTGAAGAAGCAGGTGACGGGCTGACGACTGTAGATGTTTTAGGGTTCCATATTTATAAACGATTAGTGTTTTGGGCCTTTTATTTACAGCCCAAATACATACAAACTGAATTGGGCCGGCTGAATTCAAAACAGATGAAAAATTTGAGCGGTAAGGAAAAAACCAAGCCCTGTCGATAAACACGATTTTCGGTTTTCTCGAAAATTTCTCGCCTAGAAAATTTTCCATGGGTAGGTATGGCAACCGACAATTCTGGTCGACGAATAGCTCTCCATTCTTATTCCTGCAATGAAAAAATGTTTACGAGTGATGTTTCTTCCTCATTCTCGTTTCCCACAAAAATAAATCCATGACATGGATCCTCATCCCCGTTTACATTATAATTAGGGCATACATCTTTTGTTGTTACTGTAAAACATTGTCACTTATGCACATGTAGGAAATTATTACGCATACATCAAAATGAACATATTTGTTCAACGAGTGATCTCTTGACAATGCAATTAATTATTTTTATCATTAACTATTACAGGAAACATCGTCACGTACAAGTGCGGGGACATAGGATGGGGAATGCTTCCCCATTTTTGTCCCCAGTTACACGTTGGGGGAGATTTTTTCCTCATTTACATCCCTATGGGGATAGAAACTTTCCTATCCCCATCCACTAAAGACTTGTTTGGATACTCCCGTATTCACCTCAATCCATATGCATTGAGGTGGATGTTGGTCACCTATTAGGATTCCTTTGGAGAACCAGAACAGGACAACACAATTAAAGGTATTAGACCTTCATCCTTCAAATCTATCCCATGAGAGTTAGATTGAAGGAAGATCTTTAGAAACTTAAAAGAAGCAAGATATATAAAGATACTTAAGACAATTCATCATTGATACACTCCTTTTATCATCCCTTCTGATTACAAGTAATTATAATTATATCTTCGAAGGTTGTGACAACACTTTGAAGGTGACAAGGCAGCATATCTCTAGAGGCAGAGCAATTTCGTCCTGTAGTGTCTCCTTTGTGTATGGCACTGTACCTCTACTTTTTCTTCCGAAGTCTTGGTGTGCATGTTGGAAAATCCTTTCTTTATTTTCTTGCCATTTGCTTCGAGCTCTGCAATATGCTTCGCCTACGCACTTAAGGTGAATCTTCTTCTATTCCCCTTTCAATATGCATTAATGAGCTTCGGCAAGCATAAATTGGTTGCTCTTGAAAAAAAATCACAAGATGGTTAAGACTAGATGATTTTGAGGATCTTCGGCAAGGCTTACCCCCAACAGTAGCCCCTCGCGGGATTAGTTCATTTTTCCATAATGTGCTCAGACCGCAAAATAGATGAATGCCTTGTGCCGAAGGTCCAAAAATCATCTCCCTCGAGCACATTATTGAAAATGAGATCAACAAACACGTGCTTGGACAGCTGGCATCAAGGCGGGACCTACAACTATGGTCTATATGACAACGAGCAGAGGTGGGTGAGTCCTTGAGTTATGCGCTTTTTTACCTGTATAACTCGATCGGCCCCAGCTGGGTCGCACAACATATACTGCTAGCACCAACCTGTTGACATTAAATTCTCTGCCTTTGAAGCTCATATGCCTTTCCTGCGTTGAGTGAGCTTTGAAAACTCGAGACTTGGATAACCTTCACATGGTGAGGATTAGGACAATTGCTAAGGTAAACATACCAATGTCGTTCGAAGCATTGCAGAGAGACGAGGAAGTCGCTGATATCGAAGTCATGCAAGGGTATGCAAGTGTTCCCATTTTAGAGGATTTGAAAAAAGATAGAAACTTGACGAAGAAGGGGGAGACTGATAAAGCAGTCGAAGAAGGGGAGGATTTAGAGGATAATGTCTCTGCTACTGGGGATGATGTTGCCGGGGAAGAAGAGTATGACCTTCATCCATCCAAGCCTAGTTATACTGACATGGTGCAATATCTCATAAAGCCCAACGTGTAAAAGGTTTTGAAAAGGCTTGGATATATTGATGCTAAAAATTTAATCTGTTTTGTCAGGGAAGGAAGTTTTCCTAAGCTAAAAGTCATGGTGTATAAGAGCTTCTTCTGGGCAGGCCTTTTGGCTTCTGAGAACACCTAGAGCTAGAGGGGGGGTTGAATAGGTGATCCTACGAACATAACTCTAAACAACATAAACTTGGTTTATAATATGTGTTAGTGAGAACTAAAACCAATTTAGGATGAGAAGAGAAAGGAAAAGGAGAACTCTTCACTTCATTGCTCCTTTAGGATGAGTATTAAACTTAGGAGCAATATTGCAAGTGAGTAGAGAACTCAAGAAGACAATAATCGCAATAAATAAAATGGACAAAAGACACAACGATTTTTATAGTGGTTCGGTCAATGCCTACTCCACGTTGTGGCGACCTCTTTTAGTCAAGGGTTACACTCAACCCCTCTCAAGTGATCCAAAGATCAAACTTGAGTGTCATAGTTGTCTTCCTTATATCAATATCACGTTGTGAGGAATCTCCATAAATTGGAGTTTCTCACGCCTCACACAAATTATTACAATCAAATCTGGAGTAAGGAGAGAGGTAGAGACACACACAAGTGCACAACACAGCAACAACACGCACACAAGTAAAAGAGAGAGCGCACAAATCAAAACGACAGAGTCACAACTCAAAAACGCGCTCAAATATCTCTCTAACAAATCAATAGCGTGGTCACAGAGGTTCGGAGTTGTGGTGTGCTCAAAGTATGCTTGGGTTACAACTCCATGTGTCTAGGGGGTCCTTTTATAGCCCCAAGGGACCAAGGAGCCATTGGAGCTTCATTTGTAAGCTCCCAACCTTCCCCGTCTGCGGGTGCACCAGACTATACGGTGGCGCACTGTAACACCCTGAATTTGGGGTGTAAAATTTCTTTTTCTAATATCCACCAAATTCAGGTGTTACCCTCTCTTTTCCTTGCTTTTCTTTTTTTAATAACTAGGTGAGTGCCCGTGCGTTGCAACGGGATCATATAATACCAATATATATATATATATATATATATATATATATATATATATCACGGAATGACAGGTTAACTTTGCAGCCTTAATAATTAGTAGAGATTTTACTTATGAAATTACACGGAGCCTAAAAGAGTAAAAATTGTTGAAATTATATGGAGAAGGGGGTCACATATGGACGATGTGCACATAAAGGTGATTAGAGATGAAGCGGGACGCCTCGCACGACGCGTATGGACACAGAGGAAAGCGACGACATGACACCGCGCAACGTGATGATGAGGAACTTGAGCAGGGAGGAGGTCTGGACCTTGAAGACGACTAGGAGGGATGTGTGCAGGGAGCGGAGGTAGAGGTCGACACGACACATGGAGTTGGCTTGAAGTCTATCACCACTTCATCCTCCACCTCCAGGAGAATCACTCCCTCCTCCTGCAAGAATCACCCGCTCCACCTCATATCTATAAATAATTTAAGGAAATGACTGGACTGAATCAAACGAAGAGAAACAAAAGATAAGAGAGATTTTCGCTCACTAGACAAGGATACCAACAACACTCATGAAGTGTTTCCCCCTAAGTAATAGGTCAGTCGTATGATACTAGATAGTTACAACAACCTGAAAATCATTGATAAGTCATATGTATATACAACAGATCTTGGTAACAAACCACATGCTCCCATGAATTCAACTTGTGTTGCTTAACTTAAAAGGGTTGTAGGTGCTCAGTTCTGGCTCTGCTAGACCCATAAACCAGAAACTGTTTCTTAGGATTTTTGATCTTTAGATGACAGGAAACAAAACAAAAAAGTTACTGGGTGGACATTAACAGAACCTTCTCAAATGTGGCATCAGATCGTGTAATAAGTCGGATAGAATTCTCCTCATTCTCCGGGGGCATAGTTTTTAAATGGTAAATCTTGCCAGTCACACAGGATCCGGCCATCTTCTAACACATTTGTACATTAGAACATCATCAAGAACCTGAATTCAACAAAAAAAAATCGGAATGGAAGCGGATAAAGGCATCTGTGGCTACACTGCCCCAAAAGAAAGTTATTTGTATTACTGTGTAACACAATGTCAGGTAAGAGCAGGAGAACAATAAAAGCATGGTACTATGTTCTCACTCGATTAAAATTATAGTTTTTCTAAAAAAAATGCATAATATATCCACAGATGCATACATGACACTACTCTACTGGTATTTGCTGTATTACACACAGCCATGCAGTTAAACACATTGGTTCAACAGAGTTGCATAAGAAAAGAGTTACCTCATCAAAGAGTTTATATGCAAGTTGTGCTCTCCTTACATCAATGGGCTTGTATGCAAGTTCTAGAGACAAAACAATTATGACATCATCAACAATATAGCAACTTATGGAGTTAAAATAAGATCTATCGCCTAAAATATGAAACATTCAGTAAATGTGGAGGTGAAAGAACATTTGAGACACTTAGGAAAAGTAACATTACCAAGAGTGAGAAACCAGGGCAAAGCATGCTCCTTCTATATAAAGTAGATAAAGATATGCCATGTCTCCATGTACTGCACAACTATGAACATAAACATTAGATAACAGTAGACCCATATGGTCAAAAGTTAAAGCATATCAGAATAGAGACCCTAAACCCTAAACCTGTATAGCAAGACCCAGTTCCCTCCCTGGGCAAGAACTGGGAGAGAGGCATAAAGAATCCTTTGCATCAGTTCTGACAAAAGAACAGATGGTTCTGACATAGTTGGCAAACTACCAAAGGAAGCAACTTCCTTTGGTTCCTGGTGCTCCAGTACAGGTGCATCTGGTTCAGTATGAATTACTGCCTCCCTGTCAATTTTAGGCTCTACAGTTGTTTGTTTGAAACCACTAATCCTTGCCGCCTTGTTAATGATTTTTCCGATGGAATGCTTCCCCCTACTTAACAGACCCTTTCTTCCCTTGCTTCTCTTCCCCATGGGTGTTAAAGTAGGGTAACCCATGTCCCCATTACCAAAATTACCAAAATTTTCAGAAATGAACTCTAATAAAAGATAGGAACTTAAAACAGAAATAGTCATACCACGTAGCACAATTTCAGTTAGATTAACAAACCCTTTTAGTTACCTTGATTCCGCTTTGTTTTGAAGAACTAAAAGCAGATGAACAACCTACACTTGAATGAACGGAGTATATGTTTCTAAACACTAATTGAAAGCATGACTGCCCGAATTAAAAACAGAACCCTTTTTTAATTGAAAGCATAATAGTTTGTTCCTTTACGCATAAAGCAGAACTGTATGAAGTGCTTGTTTTTCAGTCATAAATTTACATGAATTTCCTAAAATTGAGTACATTTGTTCAGGAATGAACTGAAAATAGAAAAAGGCATACAATCTACCACATGGTCAGTTTGTTCAGTTTACAACATTCATGTTTTATGGTTATTGGAAAAGAGGTGGTCTGTTCTGTCTGCGTAAGGGAACTATTCTATTTTTATTTAGGGTTTAGTAAACTGAACAAACTAACTCAATTTTAGGAATGGTATGGGACTACTGCTGTATAAGACAAACATTTTGTCTGTTTGCAGACCACCTCTTTTCCAATAACTAGAAAACAGTACTCCTGTTAAAGAGTTTTATCGTACCACATGTTGAAGTACATTTATATCCTATTTCAGTCACAATTTTACTAATCAGTTTGGTTATTGGATTATGAGTGGTAGTAACAAACTAAACATATTTTCACACACATCGTTTGTCTATTGTGTACATGTATAGTTTTGCACACATTTTATCTTGGTTCGCTGTGTGTCTAAAACAGTGGTAAAATTATTCACCACAACCAGTTCGGAAACTACCATGACATGAATGTTGAAGTAAATCAAATGCACGAAGCTCTTAAGAAAAATATTTAAATGCAACAAATGTACTGTGAGTTGCAAACATACCCAAGCTATGCAAGAGGGACAACAGCAAGCAGTTACACAATAGTGAGATCAAGTTTCCACTCGCCGACCAGGAAGCTGAAGACCACGTTCAAGGCTTGAAGTTTCTGACCGATCTGTTTCATGTGTTATTCGTTAAAATTATGGGAAGGTGACAAGAATTAGATACTGTTCTAAACAGTCATTTGTTTAATAGTATACCGTCAATGGATACAGGGGGAATATTAAATACCTCACGAGCAACATTGTCTAGTAACTCAAACATCAACTTATGAACAACAAACATTATCGAGCATGAGTCATTCAGGTATGCAACACAAACAACTTATCAAGTATGTGACACTAAAAACAAACATTAGCATGCGATGAATTTTGAAACCTAGTAAAAGAAAAGAAAGGAAGCTTACACACACAAAAGAGTAACTAAGAGATTCATAACAAAATAACATGTGTCAGTAACAAATAATAACTAAAATAGTACGGACTTAACTGCTGAGTAATATGGTCAAATGAACAATATGGCTAAGCTAGCAATGATCATGTCATGAGAAATATGACATCCATACATAGACCATGGAGGCACCAAATCAAATAAAAAATGTTGACAAATGACAACATATGAACCTGCGACCTTCCTCGGTAGCATGCTATAACTGTTTGACAAGATAGCCGCGCTTCACCATGCTTATATTCAAGGCGTGTTGATCCAGGTTAACTACTTGACAATAGCAATAAAGTTGTCGTCATTTTTATCTAGCGTCTATGTAGCTGTAGATATCAATCTAAAAATAAGGTATATAATTGTCTTCTATCTTTTGCTCATTTTTTCTTTCCGTTGGTCCCTTAGTGTTGATGTTAGTCTCTAGGTTTTCATTGTGTGAAGTAAAATTTTAATGATAAACCATGCCTCAAAAAGGAAAGCTGGCTATGGAGAGAATTTTCTCTAGAAACTACAACCAAATTTCTAAATCATTCTGGTTAAGGGATGTGTAAAACCACAAAAACTGAAACCATAAAGAGATATCTCTCTAGAAAACTAATCTCTTGAATATAGAAAGCTTAAATTGTGTCATGTAAAAAGATTCCATGAGTGTATGCAGGCACAACTAATTATTTGAAGCTAACACAACCAATAGAAAGCAAGCTATGAATTTTTTATGAATAGCTGATTCAGAACATTTTGACTGAGCAAGCTCTTCGGAAGAGCCAACCTCTTATTATATCCAACCTAAATCATGAAAAAGCTGAATTACTGACTGCCGAAGACCTCAAGGGGACAACAAAGATTGAACAGCTATGTTTGCAAGTTATTTGAATGTGCATCTGTCCAGGTTGTGCATTTGTTGATGTACCTCCAACTGATAGCTCATCTGCAACTGTTGAGGAAATTAGCTAGCCGAATTTGAATAATGGTTCTCATGGAGATGCATCTGCTATACCAATTTGAAGAATTGATATGGGCTCTTAGGCTCTCTAAGTTAGACAGTGGATACATATCAACATTATTCCTCAAAAGGATGGGCTCCCAACAAGCTTGTGCGAAGGGGCAGTTAATGAAAAGGTGCACTACAATTTCCTCAGTCAAAGCGTAGGGACGACATGTTCATATTCGAAACAGTGTGACAATGCTTTTCAATGGATAGTAGCAGGGAATGGTGAACCAGAAGAATGTAGAGGAATACCACAATATTTGTGAACATTAGTCTGATAGAATACTGAAACAAATATTGTAGTATACCGTTTTCATGAAAATCGATGCACAGATTTCAGTTGAGATACAATTACCCTAATTATCAAGTGATTCAAAAATATGTCCAGTGTACTTTTATTCATACAAAATAAGAAAACATAAAACTTACATTGTCACCATGAAAACCATGCATATCCATCTCATCAAATCTATCGTGGACCCAGGCTTGCTCGTCTTTAGGACTCCACAACCCTCTAGTGTTCACCATTCTTCTACATGAGCAATACTGAAACATTAGAATGGTGTTTTTGGATCTGGTTAATATAAAGAACATCAGATTTCCGCTAATAGTCTGATAATTTTCATGTGCCACAACAAAAGGAGAGAGTAAAAGAAAAGGAACAAAGGCACCATCAAAGCATCTGCCCTAAGAAATATGTCGACCTGAATAGCTTGCAGCATGCACATAGTTAATTAAAAGCATAATAGGATATGCAGTTGGTGGAGAGTCTCTAGCAGCAGACATAAGGGCGCTCAACTGAGGGAGCTGGAGGTGTTGCTGAGACCTTTGCTGACTTAGGGGGCTGATGTCGATCTCCAATTGCACTGTGGTTCATTGCCGACGCACTTGGATTCTGCAGGCCAACAACCTGTATTTGTCTCATTACACAATTCTTTCACAAGCAGAAATTTACACGTAGTACCTGATATGAGCTCTTAATGTTGATTCCTGTGTAAATCTTCGGCCACATTCTGGGTACTGGCACACATGCTAGTTATTTGCAGAATGTGTTTTCATGTGTGCCTTTAAATTAAAATCACACATATTTTTTATTCTATTTTTGCTACAGGTTTCACAAAAGTATGGACTTATCTAAGTAATTACCACAAATTCGACTGTTTTCCTTAAGCCTGCTAGGTTCTGATGTATAGATTATATTATGCGTTCAAAACGAATCGAGACAGAGTAATTACCTGCTCAGCTGCTCTTCGCTCCAGATGAGTTGTTAAAGGGTCATAGGCCATCCCTTTGAAAACAAAGACAAATAGAAATTCATTAGGTCTTTCAATCAATAGCGTCCAATTTTAAAGAAATTTTCATGATATACATGGAGATACGACAAGGTAAGCTCATATCATTTTCGGAATACAATGGTATTAAACACCACATGTATTATGCAAAATGAACCTAATTTGGACTCTTAAAAATGTACAAACTGACATGTCATGTGAATTCTCAAACAAAAAGTAAACTACATTTCAACACTACACTGCAGCGTGCAAATGTGCAATAGCAGAGTTGAACATTTCATCAAACATCATGGTTGCGCTGAGCAATCAAAAAACAATGTGTAACTAGTTATTGAACCTCACTGCTACTTTTCCACACACGCGGGAACCGAGGAGAACAGAGATCAGGGTGCTCATTCTATGGATCACCAAGAACCATGTCGAGCATCTACAAAAACATGAATTACTTATGGGCTAAAGAGTCTTTGGCTAGAATGGTTGCATCGGGTTTTTTGGCTTACATCACACACTATATTACTTAAGTGGATTTGAATTACTGATGTTAATTTAGGCTCTAGCTTGTTGATCTTGTGTGTCATAGCATTGTTTTTTATTTGTTAGCTCAGTTTACTTTCTGCATTGACTATAGCTTTGGCTCTGTTTTGTGATTTATGAAGCCAGGAATAAGTATCTTAGGGCAGTTTAGACACAAGGGTCAATAATCAATGGACTTAAAACAAAGGTCAAACTGAGATGATTCATACCCCATTTTGAACTCCTTCAAGCCCATGTGTTTTGCTGCAAGGAATAAACATCAAACTCAATGCATTCAAAAATTTGTCAACAAAGGTCAAAGGCAACAGAAAAAGAAAGGCTCAAAGAGCATACTGATAGATCTTTTCTACTGGATCTTTTTCTTCTGTTGTCCATACATATGTTTTATGTACAAAACCAATAAAAATGCATTCATATGATCCTAACATGAAGAAGTCTGAATCAAATAAACCATGTGACTATACAATCATTTTTTCTTTCTGAAAGCATTTGAACTACCAGTTAGTGTGAACATACTGGAAATCTCTCTCCTCAAAGAGTCGAAGTACTGGGGGGTCTCCACCTAACGATAAACTGGTCCTTATAATAATATATAGTTAGGTACCCGTGTGTTGCATGGTCATACAAATATATTCGACAAAACGTTTGTGCACAATGATTAAAAAAACGAACCCACATATATTATCGACCTTAATATCTCACAAATTGTCGTCTCACTGATTGAGAAGAAAACTTAGAGCCAATAAATCTATTCGAACAAACATGTAATAAATCTATTGGTTCTTAAAGCCAATAAATCTATTGGTTCTTAAAGCCAATAAATCTATTGGTTCTTAAAGCCAATAAACTATTTCATACTCCGTTAACAAATAATAAATCAGTAGTAGAGACCTAAAAATAGTACAACAAACATGCTACATACCTAAATATGTTTATGAGCAGAATTCCAACAAAGATGATAAACACATGCAACCAAACTTTGATTAGATTCCATGTTAATGGTTCTATTGGAACAACATCGAACAGGAATAGTGTAGAAACTATAGTCACTGATACAATGATCTACAATAACTGAACACGGAAAAGATGCTTTAAGGCATGCACACAACTGTGTTGCATGAGAAATGGACAGAGGGGGGGGGAAGGAATGGCGGAGATCTAGGGGGTGGACGCGGACCTCGGTGGCGGACATGGCACCGAGGACTGGGAACGGCGGACGTGGCGAGCATCACGAACGCAGGGCGAAGAGTGGGATGGACGGTGGCAGTTACGCAGGGGTGGGCGGGGGCATGGCGAGCATCGTGGTTGCCAGGCAGGGAGATGGGGCGGCGAGCATCGCAGACGGTGGCTGTTGCGTGGGGAGGTGGCAGATTTGGTGAAGCCGGGCGGATCGGGGACTATGGGGGATGAAGAGGAGGCGTCGGCGTACTGGAAGCTGGGAGCATTGGGAGGTTAGGGATGGGATGCGACCGTGCAGGCGGGGGCGGGTTGAGGGGTCATGCAGGCGCGATAGGATTGGGCAGGAGGGGCCCGCTAGCAGTGAGGGAGAGGCAGAACGGCAGAACGACAAAACATGGGAGAGGCAGACTACTCTTACTGTCTTAATAGGTAGTAATAGATATCTATGGATTGCTCTCTAAAGTACATGTATATCTAAATGCCTGTAATTTATACCAAGGTTCGGTTTTAGTTTTTTCGTTTCTAGTATCAGTTTTTTAGTGGAAAATTGAATCGTCGATGAGCAGGGAGCTTATGCTTCTATAGTGGTAATGCTCGTGAGTTGCAACAGTTTTTATATACAACATTATTGTTGAAGTGGTTCTTTTTTGAAGTGTCATGAATGAATTCACTCCTATTGTCGAATTATGCTTAGGCAATTGACGGCAACCTTAAACTTGATTGTGTAGCTCATAGAAAGGGGCAAAAAGAATAGAAAAAGGGTAGAAATTGTACCTTGATATATGGTAATATACTAATCTGAGGACTACATAAGTGCTTTGTAACACCCGGTTTTAAAGGACAAAGTCGGGTGCATCTCATACATGCGCCAAGAAGACAACATATATAATAACAGAGTGTATAGAGATAAATGTCACAATACATCAGAGTATTTATTACAAAGCGGAAGACTTATTACAAAATAAAAGAATAAATATAAAACAAACTAAGGATCGTTGGCGCCAATGTCAACTGAGAAACGCCACCTAGATCAAGTCGAATGCCTCAGTGTTAGGCGGCTCCTCTTCGACCACCTGTTCTTCTCCTGTGGGGGGGTGTGAGACAGCAAGAGTGAGCTCATATACGTTCATAGCTCAACAAGTCGTGGGGAATAATATGGCATGAACTCACCAAAGGTGGGAGTTCATGTAGTGTAAGGCTGATCAATGAAATAAAGGCTGAAGTTGAGCATTGCTTTTATAAGTTGGTCAAAATTTTATTAGCAATTACTAAGTGTAAGTAAATACCAAACCTTAATATTAATAAGGAAAAGTAATAGTAAAATAATCCCAAATGCGATGCAAATGTCAAATTGAATTTAAGTTCCATAATTAATCATGTGAGGGTCCGAGCCGCTCATGACCGTGAGCACGACTAGTATACTAGTTTTACACTCTGCAGAGGTTGCACATCTTTACCCACAAGTCATGTTACCCATCTGCCAAGAGACGGCCAATCCCATACACCTCTACCGAGGAGGCGAGGCAGGGTAACACTACGAGGCCTTTACAAAGTTCCACTAGCTTCAGAAATCCCGCTACAGTTTATAGGAAGCTCTAGTGCAGGAATCCCTCGCCTGACTGCCATCGCAGCAAAATCAACCCAAGGACCTCCCTACACTGACCACTCCCCTACTGCCCTTGCCCCTTTCGGGTAAGGAAGACCTCCACTAGCTTTCCTAGTTAATCAGCCAAGGGCGTTCCATTAAACCCTTGTGGTAGCACTGTTTTCCCGGGTGGTCGCTCCATGTTCCCATTAATTTAATGATCTTAACATGAACAGTAATAATAACAAGATAATAAAAGAGTAATCATGAATGTTGTATCTCCATACCCAATCCACATAAAGCAATAGCAAGCACTACCCAAAAATATTTCAGTGGTGAACAAGGTATGAAGATAACCAAAACTGGGGTAACATAAAGGGTCCCATCAAAATTAACCTATGCAGATCATTAAAATTAATAAGAACATGGCTGGGAAAAGTAAGTGATCAAGGGCACAACTTGCCTTCAACGAGCTCCTGCTCAGCTACTTCTACTTGTTGAACCTCAGATTCCACAGTGGCTTGCTCGTCTATTCGCATCAACACAATACATACATAGTATAGCAAAAATCAACATCACACCAAACATGTAAATAAAATATACAGTAAAAATCTACACATTAAAATGAAATCATAGGAACTGGAATCACTAAATTTGGAGTTATAGAATTCAAGTTATGAATTTCCTAAGGTTTAATGTGATTAAAATAGGATTAGATGAGAAATTAATTTTCTAACTGTTTTCATGTCAAAACAGAGATACTAAATGATAGAGAATAATATTACAAAATTTTAGGAATTGGAATGACTCAATTTGGAGCTAAAATGAATTTTCTATGGAATAAACAAGTTTCTAGAATTGTTTTGTATTGAAAATGAATTTCTAATATTATTTCTCTGTTTTTAAACATCTCTGGACTGGGCCTCATTTTTCAGAAAGTTCAGGGGCTAGCGCGTAAGTTTTCCCGAGACTCAGAACACAGTGAACGCAGACGGCGGGTTGAATCTCAATAAACCCAGGGGTTCTTTAATAAATTGCCGAGGCCGAAGGGGTATTACCGATTCCTAGCCGTCCGATCTGATTCCGGCGCACAGGATTAGATTTAACTTATTATGAAACGGTATGCCACAATGACCACAGGATCTAGATCCTACGGTTTAGATCTAATGAACGCTGGAGCCACTTCCCGCCACTGGATATTCATCCGACGGTCGTTATATGCCCTGGCCGAAGCGTTATTCGGTTTTCTAATCCCGACCGTCCAACAGAGAATCGACGGCCGAGATCGCGCGCACCAATCTACAGCGAGCACGGCGGCGGTGGCGCACTGCTCACGGCGGATCGCTCGCCGGTGGCACGCAATCCGGCTAATCACTGCCCCAAACCTAAAATTGGACCGTTCTACACGACGAGACCGACATGGTGAAGGTAGGAGTGGAGTTCTCACCGGCGTTCCTGGATCGCGTAGACGTGACCACGGTGCGTGGCAGAACTGAGGCGGGGGTGAAGCTCCGGTGACGAATTCGCCGGTGTAGATCACCCCCCAACCCGATGCCGGTGCACGCACACCCTCCCTGGGTCCCGGCGACGCTATCCGACCGAAATCCCGGGGCGGGGCGCGATCACAGTAGGGGTCTCACCGTTGGCGGCCACGAAAATTGGTCTGGCGGAGGCGTGGATTCGACGGCGACGAAATCCCGGGACCCCCGGTCACCACCGCACCTGAGGACAGCTGCGCCCTCACCCGAGAAGGTCCTAGGGAGCTTTAGCACACGCGGCCGAGTACAATCCCGCAGCACCCCGGTGTCAATCGGAAACGGCGGCGATGGATGGCTCTGGCGGCTCCTTACAGTGCGGATGGGAAGAAGCGAAAGGCACGAGGAGTGGGGAGGTCGCGGCTGGGCTCCTTATACCGAGATGGGTGGAAACAATCAACCGGCCAACTGCCCCCGAATTTCTCGGCGGCCGGTGAGCTTGTGAGCGAGTCGCGCGGAGGAGAAGATCTATAGGGTGATTCCTTACGTGTGGGACCCATATGACAGTGGCGAGAGCGTAGGCGTATGTGCGTGCGGTGGAGCTTGGTCCCTGGGTCCCCACCTGTCGGCGCACGATGGCCACAGTTGGGCCGCGTGGGCGGTTTCTTCAGGTGGGCCGAAATGAGCTCCGCAGCACAGGTAAGGTTGTTTTCTCTTTTTCTTTTATTTTCTGTTTTATTTCATTTTTGTTTTCAATTTCAAATTCTGAATTTTGAATCCTTTTAGGAGTTTCACCTTTGGGTAAAATTTACACATTCAAGTCTAATTATAGAGGTATTATATTTTATTATATGTATGTGTTTTATTCTCTTTTTCACTCATATAATATTTTTTTCTTCTTCTCTTATTTTCTAAATTCTTGAATTCCTTTTAGAGTTCAAATTCTACTTTAAGCTTTGATATACTTCTTGTCATTTTATGTTGTCACAAGATGCACAAAATAAAATCCCAACATGATGCATGTATTATTTTTAGGTGTCTTTTGTCATTTAGTTATTTGTTATATGTGATGTGCTCATGAAATGATAAACTTGGATGACACACATATGTATAAAGGAATATAATTTTCTTTATACTCTTATTACAAAGTGGATATTACAAATCCTACCCCCCTTAAAAATAATCTCGTCCTTGAGATTTAGGAGGAACGAGGAAAAAGATGGGGAAAATCTATGCGAAGCTCTTCTTCTCTTTCCCAAGTTGCTTCATCTTCACCGTGGTGGCTCCATTGCACTTTGCACATCTTTATAACCTTATTCCTCGTGACTCGAGTCAAAGTATACAAAATCTTGATGGGGTACTCAGTATAAGTTAGATCCTCTTGAACACTAAGGTCCTCCATTGGTAATTGTTCCTCAGGTACCCTGAGACATTTCTTCAGCTGAGATACATGGAATACATCATGAACATCCGCGAGATGATCCGGTAACTCCAATTGGTATGCCACTTCTCCCACTCGCTTTAAGATTAAGAAGGGTCCAATAAAGCGAGGGGACAACTTTCCCTTGACTTTAAATCTTCTCATACCCCTGAGTGGTGACACCTTTAAATAGACATAATCTCCCTCCTTAAACTCAAGCAGTCTCCTCCGGGTATCAGCATAGCTTTTCTGCCTGGATTGTGCAGTTCTCAAATTCTCCCTTATTTGCTGAACTTGTTCTTCTGCTTCCTGTATAATCTCAGGCCCAAACAACTGCCTTTCACCAGTTTGATCCCAATACAATGGAGTCCTGCACTTTCTGCCATACAAAGCCTCAAACGGTGACATCTTCAAACTGGCCTGATAGCTATTATTATAAGAGAACTCTGCATACGGCAAACTCTTATCCTAACTTCCACCATGTTTAAGAGCACAAGATCTTAACATATCTTCAAGCACTTGGTTGGTCCTCTCTGTCTGCCCATCAGTCTGTGGATGGTAAGCCGAACTAAAATTCAATCTCGTATCCAAGGACTCGTGTAACTTCTTCCAATACCGAGAGGTAAACTGTGATCCCCGGTCTGATACAATCTTCTTTGGCACACCATGCAGGCAGACAATCCGTGTCATGTACAACTCTGCCAACTTAGCTCCTGAATATGTGGTCTTCACTGGAATAAAGTGGGCCACTTTAGTTAGCCTGTCCACAATCACCCATATCGAATCATATCCAGCAGACGTGCGGGGTAATCCAACAATGAAGTCCATGCCAATTTCTTCCCATTTCCACTCAGGTATCTTCAGTGGATGCAGTAGTCCGGCTGGCCTCTGGTGTTCAGCCTTAACTCTTTGGCACACATCACACATAGCCACATGTGCAGCCACATCTCTCTTTAGTCCATACCACCAATACTTTTGCTTCAAATCTTGATACATCTTAGTGCTACCAGGGTGGATAGAATAAACTGAGTCATGTGCTTCCTTCAATATAGTTTCCCGAAGACTATCAATATCGGGAACACAGATCCGATTCTTGAACCATATCGTGCCTTGCTCATCCTCTGTGAATTCCGGGCCTCTACCTTCTGTTATCAGATCCTTGATCTCTTGGATTTTAGCATCACCAACCTGACCTTTACGAATTTCTTGCTCCAAGGTAGGTTCCAATTCAATAGTAACTCCTTCCGTATGTGTAACAATTCCCAGGTTGAGCCTCTCAAAATCTTTGGCTAATTCATCGGGTAGCTGGACAACGAAAGTGGAGTGAACATGCTCCTTCTGACTCAAGGCATCTGCAACCAAATTTGCCTTGCCTGGGTGATAGTGAATCTCCAACTCATAATCCTTAATGAGCTCCAACCAACGGTGTTGCCTAAGGTTGAGATCCTTTTGAGTGAATATATACTTCAAACTCTTATGATCCGTATATACTTGGCACTTAGTTCCCATAATGTAGTGTCTCCAAATCTTAAGTGCATGCACAACTGCTGCCAGCTCCAAGTCATGAGTGGGGTAGTTCAATTCATGTTTCCGCAACTGACGAGATGCATAGGCGATCACATGACCTTCTTGCATAAGCACACATCCAAGTCCCTGGCCACATGCATCACAGTAAATGTCAAATCCCTTCTGCAGATCTGGCATAATCAATACTGGTGGCGACATCAACCTCTCCTTCAATTGATCAAAGCTCTCTTGGCATTTCTCATCCCACTTGAATTCTCTCCCTTTCTCCAAAAGCGAGGTCATAGGCTTGGCAATCTTAGAGAACCCTTCAATAAATCTCCGATAATATCCTGCGAGTCCCAAGAAACTCCGAATCTCCGTAACTGTAGTGGGCACTCTCCACTCCATTATCTCCTTCACTTTAGCAGGATCCACTGCTATTCCTCCATTAGAAATAATATGACCAAGGAATGGCACCTTGTCAATCCAAAACTCGCACTTGCTGAACTTAGCGTAGAGTTGATTATCTCGCAGCTTTTGTAGCACCAACCTTAGATGTTGTTCATGATCACTTTCATTCCTAGAATAGATCAGAATATCGTCGATAAACACCACGACGAATCTGTCCAAATACTCCATAAACACTTTGTTCATCAAATTCATGAAATAAGCCAGTGCATTGGTTAATCCAAATGACATAACAGTAAACTCATATAATCCATATCGGGTTGAGAAAGTCGTCTTTGGAATATCTGATGATCTAATCTTCATCTGATGGTATCCCGATCGGAGATCAATCTTCGAGAATACCCTGGCTCCTCTCATCTGATCAAATAAATCCTCAATACGGGGTAATGGGTACTTGTTCTTCACCGTGACATCATTAAGTGATCTATAGTCCACGCACATTCGTTGCGATCCATCCTTCTTCTGTACGAATAACACCGGTGCTCCCCAAGGTGAGGAACTCGGACGAATATACCCCGCCTCCTGTAACTCAGTTAACTGCTTCTTAAGTTCCTTCAACTCTTCTACAGCCATCCTGTATGGTCGCTTAGAAATAGGGGCAGTTCCAGGTAAAAGATCAATCACAAACTCAACTTCCCTATCTGGTGGCATCCCTGGTAACTCCTCTGGAAAGACATCCGGAAAATCTCTAACCACCCGGATGTTGTCACCAACAAACTCCTCAGGTATAAAGAATATTGCACGCATGGATGAGGTGGTTACTGCAATATTAACTTGAAATGTTTCTCCTTTAGGACTAGTGAGCTCTATAGTATCTCTACCACATGCTATAATGGCTTTTGCCTTCCTTAACCATGACATACCAAGAATCAGATCTATACTGCTGGCATCTAATATTATAGCAGTAGCTCCAAATTCTCTTCCCATAATTGATAATGTCAATCTACGTGTCATTTGATTCGCCTCAATAGGCCCTTTAGGTGTGATTACTATCATTGGTTTTCTCATATTTAGCAGGGGTATCTCATTAGTGTTGGCATATCGAGCAGACATGAATGAATGTGTAGCACCAGAATCAAATAATATTGTTGCAGGAAGGGCATTAATGTAAAACATACCGAGTACGATGTCGCCACCATCAGGAGTATCATCAACGCTGACTTGATTCACCCTAGCTATAGAATATCCCTTGCCAGGAGTCTGTTGCTTGTTCTTAGCTAGTGTACCAGAATTTCCCATAGGACAAGCATTAGCATAGTGCCCAATCTGACTGCACTTGAAGCATGTAGGGCCGATCTTCTGTCATGTAGGCCTCGTCGGGGTGCCCGTGGGAGTGGCCTGACGAGTAGGTGTCCGTGGAGAGCCCTGTGGAGCATACTGAACTGGGCGTGGTCCTCCTGGTCGAGTCGGTGTACCCTGTGGTGAAACGTAGCGGGGACGAACACTGCTGCTACCCTGTCCCTGCGAGATAGCCTTCCTCTTCAGATCTCCCAGTTGAACACGCTTGTGTTCAATAGCAAGAGCATTATCCAGTAGCCTCTGAAATGAGGGAAATGTGTGTGCAACCAGTGCATACTGTAAGGGTCCATTAAGTCCTTCAATAAAATGCTCCTGCTTTCTTTCATCCTCAGCAACTTCCTCTGGAGCATATCTCGACAGCTGAATAAATTTGTCTCTATACTCGCTGACCGACATATTGCCTTGCTTCAATGACAGAAACTCCTTCTTCTTGATCTTTATCATACCGGCTGTAATATGGTAGTTCCTGAACTGTGTACTGAACTCTGCCCAAGTAATAGTATCAGCAGCATCATGGGCAACAGTATAAGAATCCCACCAGTCAGCAGCAGGACCTGTCAGACGACCTGAGGCATAAAGAACTTTCTCCCAGTCTGAGCATTGGGCGATGTTGAGCATCTTCTCAATTGACTTCAACCAATCATCTGCATCAAGTGGATCTGGCGAACTGGCGAAGGTCAGTGGCTTATGACTCATAAACTCCCAGTGCTTATCACGAGGTGGAACTGGTGATGGTGGAGGAGGCAATGGCACTTGTTGCTGTTGCTGCTGTTGTTGAAGTTGTTGTTGCAGCTGCTGTTGTTGCGCCCTTCTCTCCTGGCGTATCTCCTCTCTCTCCTGGCGCAACTCCTGGCATATATCTTCTCTTTCCTGACGCATCTCCTGGCGTTCTTGCTGCATCTGGGCACGCATATCAGCCATAGTGTCCGCCATTTGCTGCATCACCGCCATCTGAGCTGCAATCAGTGGATCAACTCTGCCTGGTGGAGGATTAGGAGGATTCATCCCTGCTAGCTGTGGCTGAGGTTGTCTATATATCCTTCGAGTGTGTCGATTAGGAGGCAAATCAGTTCCACCACCCCTCCTGGTATTGACCATCTGAGTTAGATACATATGGTAAGAGAGAGTAGTAGGCAAGGCAGTAATTACGAATCACGTTACTTTGGGGGATTTATTAGCTAAGCAGTTTAATGTTTTTACCTACCATAGCTAATTTATTACCTTATGCTGGCACATGCTAAGATGTCCATATATAATATTTCAATCAATCAAAGAAGCAAATCAGGCATTGATCATCAGAACAATCAACCAACATTTTTAATAGAGAAAATAGTTGTAATTTTGTCTTAGGCTTCCTATCTCTTAAAAATGTCATAAGGGTAGGGATTCTAAGGTGTGAAATCCATCTTGTCTAAGAGTATAAAAGGTAAGAATGATCAGAGTAGAACAGTAGAAGGTGAGACAGGATCAAGATAAGTGTAGAAAGAATCAGAGTAAGGTAAGTATAGAATGAATCAGAATAAGGTAAGTAGGTGAGGGCTTTGTCCATTTCTATCTAGGTTTCGTCCTACAGTCAACATTTCCTCTGATACCACTTCTGTAACACCCGATTTTAAAGGACAAAGCCGGGTGCATCTCATACATGCGCCAAGAAGACAACATATATAATAACAGAGTGTATAGAGATAAATGTCACGATACATCAGAGTATTTATTACAAAGCGGAAGACTTATTACAAAATAAAAGAATAAATATAAAACGAACTAAGGATCGTTGGCGCCAATGTCAACTGAGAAACGCCACCTAGATCAAGTCGAATGCCTCAGTGTTAGGCGGCTCCTCTTCGACCACCTGTTCTTCTCCTGTGGGGGGTGTGAGACAGCAAGAGTGAGCTCACATACGTTCATAGCTCAACAAGTCGTGGGGAATAATGTGGCATGTACTCACCAAAGGTGGGAGTTCATATAGTGTAAGGCTGATCAATGAAATAAAGGTTGAAGCTGAGCATTGCTTTTATAAGTTGGTCAAAATTTTATTAGCAATTACTAAGTGTAAGTAAATACCAAACCTTAATATTAATAAGGAAAAGTAATAGTAAAATAATCCCAAATGCGATGCAAATGTCAAATTGAATTTAAGTTCCATAATTAATCATGTGAGGGTCCGAGCCGCTCATGACCGTGAGCACGGCTAGTATACTAGTTTTACACTCTGCAGAGGTTGCGCATTTTTACCCACAAGTCATGTTACCCATCTGCCAAGAGACGGCCAATCCCATACACCTCTACCGAGGAGGCGAGGCAGGGTAACACTATGAGGCCTTTACAAAGTTCCACTAGCTTCAGAAATCCCGCTACAGCTCATAGGAAGCTCCAGTGCAGGAATCCCTCGCCTGACCGCCATCGCAGCAAAATCAACCCAAGGACCTCCCTACACTGACCACTCCCCTACTGCCCTTGCCCCTTTCGGGTAAGGAAGACCACCACTAGCTTTCCTAGTTAATCAGCCAAGGGCGTCCCATTAAACCCTTGTGGTAGCACTGTTTTCCCGGGTGGTCGCTCCATGTTCCCATTAATTTAATGATCTTAACATGAACAATAATAATAACAAGATAATAAAAGAGTAATCATGAATGTTGTATCTCCATACCCAATCCACATAAAGCAATAGCAAGCACTACCCAAAAATATTTCAGTGGTGAACAAGGTATGAAGATAACCAAAACTGGGGTAACATAAAGGGTCCCATCAAAATTAACCTATGCAGATCATTAAAATTAATAAGAACATGGCTGGGAAAAGTAAGTGATCAAGGGCACAACTTGCCTTCAACGAGCTCCTGCTCAGCTACTTCTACTTGTTGAACCTCAGATTCCACAGTGGCTTGCTCGTCTATTCGCATCAACACAATACATACATAGTATAGCAAAAATCAACATCACACCAAACATGTAAATAAAATATACAGTAAAAATCTACACATTAAAATGAAATCATAGGAACTGGAATCACTAAATTTGGAGTTATAGAATTCAAGTTATGAATTTCCTAAGGTTTAATGTGATTAAAATAGGATTAGATGAGAAATTAATTTTCTAACTGTTTTCATGTCAAAACAGAGATACTAAATGATAGAGAATAATATTACAAAATTTTAGGAATTGGAATGACTCAATTTGGAGCTAAAATGAATTTTCTATGGAATAAACAAGTTTCTAGAATTGTTTTTGTATTGAAAATGAATTTCTAATATTATTTCTTTGTTTTTAAACATCTCTGGACTGGGCCTCATTTTTCAGAAAGTTCAGGGGCTAGCGCGTAAGTTTTCCCGAGACTCAGAACATAGTGAACGCGGACGGCGGGTTGAATCTCAATAAACCTAGGGGTTCTTTAATAAAAAGCCGAGGCCGAAGGGGTATTACCGATTCCTAGCCGTCCGATCTGATTCCGGCGCACAGGATTAGATTTAACTTATTATGAAACGGTACGCCACGATGACCACAGGATCTAGATCCTACGGTTTAGATCTAATGAACGCTGGAGCCACTTCCCGCCACTGGATATTCATCCGACGGTCGTTATATGCCCTGGCCGAAGCGTTATTCGGTTTTCTAATCCCGACCGTCCAACAGAGAATCGACGGCCGAGATCGCGCGCACCAATCTACAGTGAGCACGGCGGCGGTGGCGCACTGCTCACGGCGGATCGCTCGCCGGCGGCACGCAATCCGGCTAATCACTGCCCCAAACCTAAAATTGGACCGTTCTACACGACGAGACCGACATGGTGAAGGTAGGAGTGGAGTTCTCACCGGCGTTCCTGGATCGCGTAGACGTGACCACGGTGCGTGGCGGAACTGAGGCGGGGGTGAAGCTCCGGTGACGAATTCGCCGGTGTAGATCGCCCCCCAACCCGATGCCGGTGCACGCACACCCTCCCTGGGTCCCGGCGTCGCTATCCGACCGAAATCCCGGGGCGGGGCGCGATCACAGTAGGGGTCTCACCGTTGGCGGCCGCGAAAATTGGTCTGGCGGAGGCGTGGATTCGACGGCGACGAAATCCCGGGACCCCCGGTCACCACCGCACCTGAGGACAGCTGCGCCCTCACCCGAGAAGGTCCTGGGGAGCTTTAGCACACGCGGCCGAGTACAATCCCGCAGCACCCCGGTGTCAATCGAAAACGGCGGCGATGGATGGCTCTGGTGGCTCCTTACGGTGCGGATGGGAAGAAGCGAAAGGCACGAGGAGTGGGGAGGTCGCGGCTGGGTTCCTTATACCGAGATGGGCGGAGGCAATCAACCGGCCAACTGCCCCCGAATTTCTCGGCGGCCGGTGAGCTTGTGAGCGAGTCGCGCGGAGGAGAAGATCTACAGGGTGATTCCTTACGTGTGGGACCCATATGACAGTGGCGAGAGCGTAGGCGTATGTGCGCGCGGTGGAGCTTGGTCCCTGGGTCCCCACCTGTCGGCGCACGATGGCCACAGTTGGGCCGCGTGGGCGGTTTCTTCAGGTGGGCCGAAATGAGCTCCGCAGCCCAGGTAAGGTTGTTTTCTCTTTTTCTTTTATTTTCTGTTTTATTTCATTTTTGTTTTCAATTTCAAATTCTGAATTTTGAATCCTTTTAGGAGTTTCACCTTTGGGTAAAATTTACACATTCAAGTCTAATTATAGAGGTATTATATTTTATTATATGTATGTGTTTTATTCTCTTTTTCACTCATATAATATTTTTTCTTCTTCTCTTCTTTTCTAAATTCTTGAATTCCTTTTAGAGTTCAAATTCTACTTTAAGCTTTGATATACTTCTTGTCATTTTATGTTGTCACAAGATGCACAAAATAAAATCCCAACATGATGCATGTATTATTTTTAGGTGTCTTTTGTCATTTAGTTATTTGTTATATGTGATGTGCTCATGAAATAATAAACTTGGATGACACACATATGTATAAAGGAATATAATTTTCTTTATACTCTTATTACAAAGTGGATATTACATGCTTGTAGCTAGAAAATTAAACATATATAATTAGGGTCTGTCCTGCAATAATATCTTGCCAGTGTACTGTATTATCTAGTGTCGTACAAGTAGGATTCATGTCCTTAGAAACTAATATTTTTTCCTTTGAATTCAGCACGATGAATGCATTATAGGACTATGACAAGGCTGATTAGAGAGGAAGGGAACTACACGCTGATTTCAAAATGATCTCAAGGGCACTTACCAGAAAAGGAAATGCTCTTATCAAACTTGCTAGATCATCAAGAGACTATGATGCTGCCATTGAGATTTTCTAAAAGGCGTTAACTGAGCACCGGAATCAGATACACTGAAAAACAAGAGCAAAGAAGGAGCTGGAGCAACAAGAGTACTATGACCCAAGAATTAATTGTTGATGAGTACTATGTCGGAGGCGGCGTGCTAAAAACTGCAACAACGACATCACTTGTCAGCAGGGAGTAGAGAATCAAGAACTGAAGCGAGGCAATAAGTAAAGTAATCAGGTTGTTGCTGTGATGAGAATTGAGAAGGCTGATTTTCACTGTATGTCAATTAACTGGTTTTTATGGTGGGGAAATCTAAAGATGGTATTCTCCTTACTTTGTTTCCTATAAACTATTACCACCTGCTTCATACACAAAGAAATGTGCTAAGACATTCTTTTAGTGGAGTTGTGATGCAACAGAAAACTAATATATTGTATCAATGGTTCTCTTGGTTGATGGGCTATTTCAGTTTTTTCTATGTTGTGCATACATTTGAAGAAAAACAGGATCAGCCTCATACAAAAATGGGACTTTTTGGTTCACTTTCAATCAAGGTTGCGCATATGCTAAAACTATCATAAGCACTCATATAGCTTGCAGCTAGTTGCCATCTGCACTACTATACAAAAATGCAAGGAACCTATTGCGAGTTTATATTATTGAAGCAGGATTTCTCCAAATCTATATAGATCACTAAATTGTGGCTTGATATAACTCATATAACTCTGAATCTTCAGAGACAAATCAAATGTATAGTTGTACGACCTGTATCTCTTGCCACCGCGCTCATCGCCCTTCCTGCACCGGAGGCACCAGGGCACCCCACACAGGGCTAGCTGCTGCTCCTCCCCAAGGGCACCGACAGCATGCCCAGCCTCTATAGCTCCGGTAGTGGCAAGGTCACCAACAACGACGGTAGCAGCGTGCCGTGTTAGGGGATCCCGTCAAAGCTTAAGAGAAGGTTGAGGAGAGGCGCGGTGCATGAAAGAATGGACCCTAGACATTGCGGCGCTGTAGGGGGCTGGGGGAGGGCGGTAATTTTTGAGGGGAGGGAGGGAGAGAAGGGGGATGGACTCCTAGTGGCAGCCCAGCACCGGCACCGACGACAGATTTTTAAAGTGTGTGGGGGGCGATCAGGAAAGGCACGCACCTGGGGCTCATCGGCCAGATTGTAGGAGGCGAAGTCGATGAGGTAGATAGGCCTAGGCCAGGACGAACGACAAGCACGGTGGTGAGGTCGTAGACTCGTAGCTGGCCTCCCCTAGGCTTTGCGCCACAGCTCGTCACGGCTGAGGCTGCCCACCTCGGCGCCGCACACGAACATGATGACATGATGTGCTGCCGGAGGGGCATGGAACTCCATCGCATCGCAGAAAGCGGGCGACAGGGAGGAAAGCCTAGGGTTTGGGGTGGTTGTGGGCTACAACCCATCGGTGGGAGAGAGGAGCAGCGACCATTGGGGGTGCGTGAGTCGTGCGCGACATCGGGGGAGGCGTGGACATGGACGGTGTAGATTGCCTAGAGGCAGAACATGGGATGGACGGTGTAGATCACCTGGAGGCAGAACATGAGATGGCAGGCTACCATTGCTGCCTTAATAAGTAGTAGAGGTGAAATGTTATTTTGTTAGCGTAAGCCTATTCAATTGAACCCTAGAGAAGCTTTGCATACTGCATTTCATGCTGAAGCATAGTTTTGTTTGCTATCGCATTTAATTTTATTTAAATTATATTAGGCTGGATCTAATATATATATATATATATATATATATATATATATATATATATATATAATGTCTACTATTCCTATATATACAAAAAGAAGAGAAATAAAAAAAGGAGAAAAGAAATAAAAAAGGGAACGACCGTTCGGCCCATCTCCCTGAACCACCACGCTCTCATCTCCCCTCCCTCTCATTCTTACAGGTGGGCCCCATGCGTCATATCCTCCACTTCTCCTTCTATCTCCACTGTGATCCCCTTTCCTGCTCACGTCGTTGGCGGTTCCAAGTTTCCCCGACGAGCACGTCCTCTCTCTCTGTGCGTCTGACCATCCCAGGACTATCTCCCACGCCTGTCTTCCTCTCCCCTCGGCACTACAGCGGTCGTCCGGCTCGATTGCCTGACACGGTGGCGCGGCCAGATCCGCGGCCGGCGTAGCTGCCTGGCGCGGCGGCGCAACATGATCCTCGGCCGGCTTGGCTGCCTAGCGCGGCGGCACGGCATGATCCGCGGCCAGCTCAGCTGTCCGGCGTGGCAGCCTTGGCTCGGCGGCCCACCGCCTACCGACGCAGTGGCGCGGTGGCTCGACGCGGCAGCCTTCACAGCTCGCCGTACGTCGGAGTATGGCCATCGACCCCGACCGAAGGCTCGTCGCGCCGCGTTCGTCCTGCACTCAGATCTCCGCAAAGCCGCCATTCCATGTCGAGTTGAGGAGTCATCTGTCTTCCCTTCTCTCCTCTCTATCGCCATGGTCGTTGCGTTGTTTCCCGGTGCCATGGCAGACAACTTGCTTCTCTTGAGCCTGCCTCCTATGTTGCGCTGCGCCCGTCGAGTCACTCACTGCGCACCTGCCATCGTCGTCCTCGAACGACGTCCGTCCTCCTGATTGCATGCTAGCACAGGTGTGCGCCCGCTCCGCGCGGTTGTTCTCTCGATGTGGCCGTGAACACCCGCGCGTCACGCGTCTGCTGCTGGTCGCGCTCTAGTGAGTTGCCACAACGTTGGCTAGCGCCACAGGCCCATGCCACATGCACATGTCCGCGTGTGCCGCCATGTGTAGCACGTGCGTGCCGTCGTGCTCATGAAGAAGAAAACCGTCCGCTCGAGGCTTCGGTCCAACCTTGTTCGCGTTGAAGAGAAACTGTCGTAGCGAGCATCTAGGAAAATAAAGGAACACACGATCAACATAAAATGAGAACTTCCTATAGGCCCCACCTGCATGCGTCCGCCCCTGCATGCCAATTTCCCATGATTCCCTGCGTGTGACATGATCTCCACTAATTCCTGCATGCATCCAAAACCAACCAATGGAAACACCTCATAATGGATCTCAGATCTTCTGCGCATACTCCTTGCGCGACCCTTCGTGTGGCCGGCCTCGAACCAATAAGATCGTGTCATGTTACAAAAAATCTGTGAGTTATTATTTATTTAATATCTTTTATGTTCCAGCCGATTTAGCTTTATATTAAAGTCGTGTGCATGTTAAAAATGATATTTTATTATGACACATGTTTTCGTTAATTATTGGTTTCTCTGATGGTTATTAAAACAACATTTTAATTAAAACTAAATTATAGTTTTAATCTCTGTTTTATAAATATGTATATATAAATTAATATGCTAACTCAACTGTTTTTGAATTAATATTTATTTAGTATAAACGCGATGTCGGTGAGTGGTTCTCATGTGTCGTGTGCGCTGTTCGCACGCGTCGTCGTTTGCGCGTGTTACTGTACCCGTGTATCGTGTCGCACACGTTATTTTTGCACGTCGCGCATCTTGTCACGTGTCGTTAATTTCGCCCCGCTTAGAATCTCTCGTGTTAATTAAATTACTTAACTAACATCTGTTAGTGTAGCATATTAATCGAAACTAAATAGTAGTTATAATTAATATGATTATGTCGATTAATACTTATTTAGTGTAAATACAATAACTACTCGACCGTAGCCCCGACCATCGTGTTTCTTTTTCCTCGCGTGACCACAGTAACGCGCTCTATTTTGTTCTGCATGTTTTATTATGTTTTTATTTGAATGGTGTAATATTCTTATGTATATATATATGTTTGTTTGTGCCTGTTTGTATTCGCTATGCGTCGCAAATAGATCACGATTCGTTTCCGAGCTTCGAGGAATCGACGGTCAAGTTTCAGCGACCAAGTGGTCAGGTTCTTCGAGTTCTACAAAGTTGAAGACCCTGAGCATCTGTTTGGTGAAGGCAAGTGTCCTCTGTCCTATTATGTCCCATTTACTTTATAATTCATCAACCTGCATACCATGATCAACCTAAGGATTGACTAGTATTCTGTTTTCCTGTCCTTGTTTACCCTTTGGGAATTGATTATCATGATTAGTTGTATGCTAGCACTTTACTTTAATCAATGAACATGATGAGATACAATGATGATACTATGATTTTATTCTGGATATGATGATATACTTGTGGCATTTTAGGAGACTCGAGTGGTTTCTCGAGTGCCTCTCCATAAGGACCTGTTCGTTGGATGACCACCCGAGAAAACAGTGCAACCATGAGGGTGGTATGGGACGCCCTTAGCTAATTAATTAGAGGAACTGAGGTGTAGTTCGCTTTGCCGTCGTGCCGTTAATGGGGCTCAGTGTATGTGGCTCGCTCTGCCGAGGGTGGATTGCCCCTTGGGGAGGAGTGCGGTACATTTAGGAAACCTAACGGGCGGCTACAGCCTCAGGGAATCTTTGTAAAGGCTTCGTAGTGAATCCTTGGCCATTCACCTCGGGAGTGAATAAGGGTCTTGCAAGCCCGGGCTAGAGAGGGAATCACGGCTCGTGCTCACGGTTATGAGCGTCCAAGGGAGCTCCATTGATTAGAGACATATTGAATCAGGGCTACTTCGTTTACAGATGATGATGAGGATAATGCTGGTTTCTATTGTGATTATGATTATGATTATGGTTTCTGGTATTCTTTCCTTCTGGAAAGGTTACTTTTGGGTTAACAACTTGGGTTAATGTTAAAACCTTGCTCTCTACTAGTAATAATTACCTGATCAACTAAAAGCAACTGCTTGACCTTAAAACCACATAAAGCTAGTCAACTACAGCCAAACGGGACATTCGCTGAGTATGTTGATGTGTACTCACCCTTGCTTTCACAAAACACCAGGTTGCCTTTGGTGCAATCTATGCTCAGGTAAAGAAGAAGGCGTCGAGGCGGATCTTCAGGAGTTCTAGGACTTCGACGAGTTCGAGGATTAGGCTAGCAACCTCCCCCAGTCAGCTGCTTGTGGTGGGTTTATTTACGTTGGCTACGTTTCTATTCTGTGTACTTTGATTCAAATTATGTAAATGACTCTAGTCTTTAATATTATTACTTACTCTTTATTGTAATTCGAAGCATTGTGTTATGATGAGTCATTTATGTAATCACTGTGTACGTGAATTTCTGATCCTGGCACGTACAAGGTTCGCATTCGGTTTACCTTCCAAAATCGCGTGTGACACACACCAAACTCTACATAGTGCAACGATCAATAGATCCTTCATTGGTCACTTTCAGTTTCAGGTAGGCATCGGACTGTCCGGTGGGTGGCACCGGACTAACCGGTGCGCCATCTCATCGTTGGCTACGGGTAACATGGCAGATAGCCGTTGGCTGTCTTCACACCGGACCGTCCGACGCTCTGCGCGGACTATCTGGTGATTTTTAGCTGAGGAAGCCTAGCCAAGCCCAAGAGTGTCCTATTCGGTCGGACAGTCACTAGACTATCTGGTGGGTGGCACCGGACTGTCTGGTGCTGCCCAGTCCAGCCCTGCTTGTTTCTTTTTGTTCCAACTTTCGTTTGCTCCTTTTGGCTCGGCTTCATATGGTCCCTAACACTTAGTCATAATAAATGTTATGAGAAGGAAGATGTCAACTATCCATAATAAATTCGAAGATATATTTCAAATGCCTAAGAATTCAGAAGACGACATGGACATTTTAATACAAAATTTGGAGTCACTATCATTGCTATTTCAGTCCGCATCTCACACCAGACAAGAGGAGCAAGAAAGTTTTATTGGGATGTCCATTCCAGAAATTCTACAGGTCCATCCACCAAATGACATTCGTTCAAAAGGGAAGTGTAGAAGATTACTAGGCTATGTTGATAAAAACAAAAGGAAGCAAGGTTCGAGTCCACGCAAATGCACATCATGCAAAGATGTTGGACATGATAGGCACAATTGCCTGAAGAAATATGCAACCATACCATGGCTTCTAGTTTTTATGTAATCTTTTTAAGTCATTCATAGATTCATTGTTGGCTTTGGAGACTTGATTTGAATTCTCTATTTCTAGAGACATGATGTCAAATCCAGTATGCAACCAGATTTTTTTCTTAATTCAGTTATTTCTGTCATGATGTTTCAGGGCCATGCAATCATTTGGTTATTTCAAATAGATTACAATCTGAGAACTGAATCAGGTTTACACTTTGCAATCAGATTACAATATGACAACAAGGATTGTAAAAATTGCGCACTTGATCACTAACTGTTGTTTCGGTACATCTCCTGCTTTTGCCCTTTATGTCTCCACAACAACATTTAGTGACAATGTTAGGCTTCAAAGCAACTTCTGTCAATACAGGATCATGGCCACACAAGGGATTTTGCTGCAAATTAACTTTTGTGAATATATGATGAGCATTTTTCTCGACACAACAAAAGCACACCAATTATAGATATTTTTCTCAATCATTTATGAATCATTTGTGCCAAACAACAATGTTACTTCTGAATACATTTACAACACTACAAGTAGCCTTCCATTCAATAAGAGAAGGAAACAAAAATTCTGTACAACACATGATACTGGAAAAGATTACTAAAAATGCCCAAGTATAGCCTTCAAATCTATCAATACCCGATATAGTTTCCAACTCTATTCCTTGTTCCTCTGCTGCTCCAAGTTTCTGGTGCATGGTTGAAAAATGAAAAATGAATGTGCCATTGCCCCCCTTCAGAACTCAGACCACATGCTTATATCCAATAACCTTCTTCTCCCTCTGTTGCTTGTTTGTCCCTTGCTCCCATCCTACAGGATACATAAAGTTCATTGTTAAGACTAGATGAGCTTCGGCAAGCATAAATTGGTTGCTCTTGAAAAAAAATCACAAGATGGTTAAGACTAGATGATTTTGAGGACCTTCGGCAAGGCTTACCCCCAATAGTAGCCCCTCGTGGGATTAGTTCATTTTTTCCATAACGTGATGAATGCCTTATGTCGAAGGTCCGAAAACATCTCCCTCGAGCACATTATTGAAAATGAGATCAACAAACACGTGCTTGGACAGCTGGCGTCAAGGTGGGACTGTGTCAGAACCTCCCAAGTCATTAGGCCCATCTATAGTTGTCCTTGTCCATCGGACCTCAGACAACCCTGCAGGTGCACCTGATCACTTGACAAGTTCAGTATCTATATTCTTTACCTTGCCCAAGAGCGTTTCACCTGTCATGCAGATATTACAATACATCGGAGGAACGAGAATGTGGAAGCAGTTACAATAACTTACTTTATATTAAAGTATAGAAAGAGTAGTATTATTACAGACCAGAGCAAAAATATAAGAGTGCTGGAGTAATATTATTACATAACTTGGGAGGCAAAAACTTCTCTTGATTAACAGTAAAAAGTTTTTAGAGGAGGACACTTCCTCCTGAGGCTTCAGTCTTGATTTTCTTCTTTAGGCACCACCTTGGAACAAAAACAACAGAAATTGCTACTTCTTCACCTAAAACAACATGGGACAAAGCCCTGAGTACGAAGTGTACTTTCGCAAGTCTTACCCGTCAAACTAAAAGACTCTCAAGGATATGCTGGCCTTTTGGAATCAAGGTATGGCTTATCAATAATCAAGACTCTCTTTGCAGAAATGCTTACTAATAGTGGATCCTTAAAAGTCCAGTTTTATTAGCAAGTTAAGTCATCACCTGAGAGCTAGAGTTCTTTCTACCCTAGTTCAAGCACTTGACCTATACTAGCCAATTTCTTATCAACCCTTCTTGTTCACTGGATTGCTACGTGTAAGTTAGTGACCAAGTCTTCATGTCCGAGAAGTAATGGCGATCCGAATCGATTAATACTCAGCTGAGGATCTCCAATCACACGACATATGTAGCACTTAACCCTTGCATATGTCAACTCGCCACCGAGGTTCTTAAGACCAGATCAGGTTCACGCCAACCGAGAGCACAGATACGCCACCGTCCAGCCTCTTTCCACGGAGGGTACACGCTACTCTCGCCATCTCTCCACTCCCATTGCGTGTTATCTTATTCTGGTATTAGTCTGCCCGAGGCAAAGCTTACCCATGACGAGGCATGTGACCAGTTAAAGGGTCCTCGGTCAGCAGGCCCACATCGAGATGGTCCTTAATCGACTTAGACAGAGACACTACACTGAGACTCTCTTCTCGTGCAAGTCACCCGCCCGGTCTCAGCTTTATCATTTCAACCCAAAGTTTGGTACCTGGCAGAGGTACATCTTTTCTGATGTTGAATCCATCACGGCCATGATGGATCCACCATCAAGTTTTATTTTGAAAACATCCCACCCACTTGAAGCATCATCTTTTGTCAAAGCAAAACATTTTTTTCTAGAGCAAAGCTAAGCATAAGAAAAACCTTTTTGTAAAACAGGGGATCTAGGAAAGGTAATCAAATTTTCAAGGAAGGAAATGCAACAACTTGTTTAGCACACAACTCCTATCACATAATGCATCAAGCAAGTGAGAAAGATTTTAAAATAGCAAGGAGGTGGCAAATGCACCGGGGCTTGCCTTGTGTGATAGGTGAATCAGGCTCTGCTCCACAGATGTCAAAGTAAAAGCAGTTCCCAGCCTGGGGTTCTTCAAGTGGTGGTGGTGTAGTCCTTGCTTCTTCAACTTCTATCTCTTCTTCGTTTTCTATATATAGCCATATATAATCATGAATGCTCATGTAATGCTCATGAAAATGCAAAGATAATAAAAGTATATTATCTTAGGTCTTGAATATAATTTTCCTTCACGGATCTCCGGGAAACTAGGGTTTTTGGAGTCTATAGTGAAGTTCATAAGGGAGGAGACTAGGGTTTTGGGTTCTAGATACCAAACATGGTCCAAATCATACTAAACTTTATCCAAGGCTTCTAAATAACATTTAAAGCTTATATAAAAAGTTTGGTGATTTTTGAAATTATTAATTAATTTCTAAAATTCCAGGGGTATGGGTTTTGGCTATTTTAATTACTCCATAATTCCTTATTTGGAATAAAAATCCTAAAACTATTTTTATTAAATACTATAGAAAATCAGGAGCCTAGCAAAATTGGTCTGGTATTTTTAGCATTTTTCTATAATTTTCCAGGAATTCTCTAACTCTGGTAGAAAAGGAAAAAGAAAAAGGTTCTACAGTGTTGGGCAGAAACCGGCCTAATCTGGTCCATGCCCAGGCAAAGTCACGCGCGCCCGCGCCCGCGCTGCCGGTCTTGCGAAAAGGCCCTTGACGTTTTAAATAACTTGAACAGCATCCAACGGACTACTCCCTGTGTCACTGACACCTTACAAAAACCCCCTTCTAGTTCTGTTTCTTCTCTAACTCGACCCCTTGGCCACGACGCGCTCACCGTCGACCACCCAACTGCTCGGACCGGCCAAGACTGATGGCAACTGCCCAAAATAACTATGGGGCGAGTATTACCGACCCGAGGCGACCCTAAAACAGGTTCTAATTGGATTAATCCGGCCCTAGATTTGCCTGCCCACGATGACGGCGATCACCGAGACCCAATCCAGGTGTTCCCGACGAGTGGATGCCTCCAAGGTCAGTTAGTTGAGTCAACAAGCATCACAAGCATTCAAGGATGCTAAAACATGAACACGGAGGGTGGGTGTGGATCTGGGAGCAGCTAGTCGCGATGAGGTGATCCACGGCGGCGCAGTCGACCAATTTGGGGAAAACCCAAATTCAGCGGCTGTAGTGCCTAATCGAGGGCAGGGATGGATGCTTTGGCTTGGTGATAACATATCGAAGTAGACCATGCCATCAATTTATAAGAGCGCTAAGCGGTGGTGTCCAATTTTGAAAGGGGAGACCGGCGGCCGAGAGGAAAGGTGAGTCACCGGCGTAAACTATCGTGGCGTTCTCCGGGGTAATGTCTCCGGCGACAAACTGACCTCCTATGGATATCTACTGCGACATGGTAGACCTTCTAAGCATGTAGCGTGGCTACAATCGACGGTGAACCCCGACGAGGACACCTCTGTCCAATGCGCGGCAAGTATCACGGTGAACAGTCCGGCGATAAGTCTCTATCCTTTTCCCGAGTTTAGATCTTTCCTTATCCATGGTTATCCGTAAGTCATGGCGCACAAATCGTGACGATCGTCGTCAATCACGGTGAAGGGTCACCGGCGGCGAGATGCTCTGTATCAGAGATATTTCTGTTATTGTACCATTGGAATTTCTGTTTGAAGCGCCTGACAGAGCAAAAGGAAGCGTCAAGATCTTTAATTTTTATGTGAGCACTTGCTAATCTTCTTGTAACAGATTTGTAGCTCTACAAACCAGCAACAATTCTGCTATTGTGACCTGGCTCATTTTCTCACTCCTTTGAACAAGAATCAAGTTCCAAGTTGATCATTTCTCACTGCTAATAAAAATTCAGGTCATAAGGTGACTGACAGCAATACTTTTGGCCCCTTTAACTCCAATTTTTATACAGCATTAGTGCTTAGTTACTTAATCAAATTTGTTCTCCTATGATAACTCTATAAGTTTGATGTGTTGACCCTAGGCAAATTCCTCATAAATTGAAAGATACAGGGTTCTAAAGTTGGTCCAAATGCACTGATTTTCAGACTTAACCATATGATCACTAGAGTGGCCTTTTTGCATTTAGGCCCAAATCTCATGACTTCTTTTGCAAATCTTCAAATATGTGAACCATATGACTTAAGGTACCCTAATTCCATGGTTTTTGCACTTAGGTCCAAAAGTGGGCAATATTTGCATATAACCCCTAGGGTTTCTATTTGGGGTTTTCAGGGGTCTATTTAGGGTTTCTGGCACTTCTAGGGTTTGGGTGCCACTTGAGTCCATTAATGGGGATACCTTAAGATTTTTTTCTTATGAGTTTTGAAGTTTTCTCTTATTTAGGCTGTGTTTACACTTCTAAGCCCAGTTTAGGGTTAAGTACCCTACTCTAGGGTTTCACCCATGACCAGTCACATCAATACAACTTGTTTGAAATTTTTGCCTAGTGAATGCATTCTAAATGTAACAATAACATGATATGCTAATGCTCATGATGTTATGCTCAAGTTTTAGTGACAGTAACACCAGGGGTGTTACAGGGACCCTACAACTGCGGTCTATAGGACAACGAGGAGAGGTGGGTGAGTCCTTGAGTTATGCACTTTTTTACCTATATAACTCGATCGACCCCAGCTAGGTCGCACAACATATACTGCTAGCACCAACCTGTTGACATTAAATTCTCTGCTTATGAAGCTCATTTGCCTATCCTACGTCGAGTGAGCTTTGAAAACTTGAGACTTGGATAACCTTCGCATGGTGAGGATTAGGAGAATTGCTAAGGTAAAGATACCAATGTCGTTAGAAGCAATGCAGAGAGACGAGGAAGTCACCGATATCGAAGTCATGCAAGGGTATGCAAGTGTTCCCATTTTAGAGGATTTGAAAAAGATAGAAACTATGACGAAGAAGGGGGAGACTGATAAAGCAGTCGAAGAAGGGGAGGATTTAGAGGATAATGTATCTGCTACTGAGGATGATGTTGCCGGGGAAGAAGAGTATGACCTTCATCCATCCAAGCCTAGTTATATTGACATGGTGCAATATCTCATAAAGGCCAACGAGTAAAAGGTTTTGAAAAGAATTGGATATATTGATGCTGCAAATTTAATCTGTTTTGTCAGGGAAGGAAGTTTTCCTAAGCTGAAAGTCATGGTGTATAAGAGCTTCTTCTGGGCAGGCCTTTTGGCTTCTGAGAACACCTAGAGCTAGAGGGGGGGGGGGGTTGAATAGGTGACCCTGCGAACATAACTCTAAACAACACAAACTTGGTTTATAATATGTGTTAGTGAGAACTAAAACCAATTTAGGATGAGAAGAGAAAGGAAAAGGAGAACTCTTCACTTCATTGCTCCTTTAGGATGAGTATTAAACTTAGGAGCAATATTGCAAGTGAGTAGAGAACTCAAGAAGACAGTAATCACAATAAATAAAATGGACAAAAGACACAACGATTTTTACCATGGTTCGTGAGAGCACCTAGAGGGGGGGTGAATAGGTGATCTTGTAAAATCAAATACTAAATAGCCACAAAACTTAGTTATGAAAGAGTTAGTGTGACTAAGTAGCTTTGAAGCGAGTTCTTGAAAATAAAACAATCACAGAGAAAGCAACACAAGAGACGCGATTTTTATCCCGTGGTTCGACCAAGTAACACTTGCCTACTTTCACATTGTGGCGTCCCAATGGACGAGGGTTGCACTCAACCCCTTTCAAGTGATCCAATGATCAACTTGAATACCACGGCTTTCTTCCTTAGTTTTCTTCTCGTTTGCGAGGAATCTCCACAAGTTGGAGCCTCTCGCTCTTACAATATTGATCACAAAGAGGCACAGAGTAAGGTTGGGAAGAGCAACACACACAAGACTCAAAATCACAGCACAACCACGCACACAAGTCACGACTTGAGCTCGAAACACAACACACGGAATTTGCAACTCAAATGGAGCTCAAATCACTAACACAGAGAATCAAATGCATGGAGTTGGAGTCTTGGAGTCTTAGGATGCTTAGTGAATGCTTGGGTTTCTCCTCCATGCGCCTAGGGACCCCTTTTATAGCCCCAAGGCAGCTAGGAGCCGCTGGAGACAATCTTGGAAAGCAATTCCTGTCTTCTGTCGAGTGGCGCACCAGATAGTCCGGTGCGCCACCGGACAGCTACTGTAGCCTGTCCGATTGTCACACCCGGGTTTTAGGGGCACCAAGACCCAGGCGCGAACATAATCACCAGGTGTGCTGGGAACAAGTCTCACACATATGATGAATCATGGCACATGATCGAATGTCACATCTTTACTATATAATCGGAGTTCTATACAAAATAAATAAATATTTACATTATGAGGAGACAACGGTCCAGCAACCCAAAGTTGACTGGGAGACGACGGCCTAGACCTCTCACGAACTCGTCACGGCATCCTCCAAGCGCCTCATCCTGCGGTACCTGTTCTTGACCTGTGGGGGGTGTGAGACAGCAAGAGTGAGCTCACATACGTTCATAGCTCAACAAGTTGTGGGGAATAATGTGCATGAACTCGCCAAAGGTGGGAGCTCACGTGAAGTGTAGGCTTACCAAAGAGGATGGCTGAAGCTGAGCATTGCTTTTAAAGTTGGTCAAAATTTTATTAGCAGTTACTAAGTATAAGTAAATACCAACCCAATTAAGTAGTAGAACAAAAGTAATAACAACACCTGCGATGCAATGCATATGACAAATTGAATTTAGTTGCATCAATTAATCATGTGAGTGTCCGAGCTGCTCATGACCGTGAGCACGACTAGTATACCAGTTTTACACTCTGTAGAGGTTGCGCATCTTTACCCACAAGTCATGTTACCCATCTGCCAAGAGACGGCCAATACCATATACCTCTACCGAGGAGGCGAGGTAGGGTAACACTACGAGGCCTTTACAAAGTTCCACTAGCTTCAGAAAACCCGCTACAGTTTATAGGAAGCTCCAATGCAGGAATCCCTCGTCTGACCGCCATCGCAGCAAAGTCAACCCGAGGACCTCCCTACACTGACCACTCCCCTACTGCCCTTGCCTCTTTCTATAAGGTCCAAAATGTGTATAAGAAAAAAATAGTAATAATAAAATAAATAAATAAATAAATAAATAAAGTAGTAAAATTCAGAAATCTCACTTGCGTACTGAAAATCGAGGACTGAATTTTTATAACCAAAGAAGTAATAGAAAAGTTTTCTACTCAACTGAATGATTATGCATATCATGATGCACCATAAGCATTTATTTACATGAATGTTTAATGTTGAAGTAACTTCTACTTCTTATTCCACCTTCAAAATACTATTTTTCTAAAAATAAAGAAAACAACATGAGTGTGTCTCATATTTCACACATGCATCAAGCAAATAAATTAATCAAAATAAATATACATCTATTGCATCATAGTTTATTTTGAGTATGTTTTAAAGAATGGAATTCCTAAACTTTATCTTGGATTTGAATTTTAAATTAGTAGAAAAAAGGGGAATAGAAAATAGAGAATAAGAAAGGGAATTTCAATGAAATTATTGAGTCCATAAATAAATGACAAGGAAAATAACAAATAGAGGTTATATTCACATTAGTTTTAATTTTGACACTTGGAAGATTTGAAATTCAAAATAGGAGTTAAATTCAAATCTTTGAAATGTGGAATTGTAACTAGTAAACAAAGTAAAAATAAAAGAAAATGAAGCTCAAGTGTACCTGGGCCGAAATTCCCTTGTCTCGGCCCAATACTTCACGCACCAGCCAGCCCAGATAACCCCATTGCGCCGACTACTGGGCCCCTACGCGCAGCCTCTCCAGCCGCTCACCTGTGATGCATCACTGACGTACGGACCCCAGCTCGTCAGTCCTCATCTCTCTGGCGCGTGGGCCCACCATGTCAGGCGCATCTTGCTCCTCCGTTCATCTCGTTCACGGACTGGTAACAAAAACGCGCGTGACCGGGTCACCGAATCCCTCCTATCTCCTCGGCCACGTCCCATGTATGCGAAGCAAGGACGCCGCCTCGGGGTCATCCAGCAATTACGCCTGCGCGCACGTTGAGGAAGCCTGGCATGCAGCGAGAGTTGGGGGAGGAGATCCGCCATTGGCGGGCACGCAGTCATGGTCGCCCCGGCCTCCATAAAAGCAAGTGGGTTTTCTCCCTGGTATCGCGCTGAATAGGTTGACGGCGGCTGCTAAGTACTGAGAACCACCAAGTCGCAGAGAGAAATCGAGAGATGAGGGAGGTGCTGTGGGCCGCCGCTGTCGCAGGAACAGGTGGGAGATTACCACCACGGCCGTTCACTGTGCGCGACGCCGGTCCAGACGCGGGGATTGGTCGGGGCATCTACGCTGCTCCTCCGCCTAGCCCAGATCGTCGTGCGCGACGAGCCTTGCCTTGCCGCAACCCTGTCGTGGATCAAGCCTCTGTGCTTCGAGCTCTAGTGAGACCCTCTGCCCTTGTTTTATTTTTGTCTAATTACCACGTAGCACTAGTTTCTTAAGGAGTTGGCGCGCGGTAGTGGTGGATGGCCAATCACCGGCATAGCCGTCGCCCTAGGGGCAAGGCGTGGTTCTTATGCGGTCGGCAATGGCGCCGCCGGGGGTGGCTTCGCCGGGACTTTTGGGTTGTGTGCGCGGCGCCGATGCAGTCTACAATCAACCAGAAGCGCCAGAATTTGTCGCCGGTGGTGGGGTTTCTGTTGGATTAATGTGAACTTGGCCCAAATTAATATTCAATAATAGTCAATGCTAATGGCCCACTTTAATGCTATGGTGTACTAATTATTTAGTACCATATTGGAAGTTCAAAGGACAAATCAATCAATTTAAATAGGTGGACCATTGGTGTATCTATTGAGAAGTTGAGAAAAGGATGAAGGACTGCCACGCGCGCGCGCGCCGCCGCCGCCGCCGTCGGGCCGTGGCTCGTGGTAGATCGGACCTTGGTCCGAATATTCCTCTCAAACGGTTGCACATTTTGCCTGGAGTGATGACCGTCAGTTACTGTCGTCAGTTTCCAGTGGCTAGTAACGGACGTCAGTTTCCAGTGGCTAGTAACGGACGTCAGTTTCCAGTTCTAATGCGCGACCGTTTCTGTCCGTTGCTCTTCTCCCTCCTTCTGACCGCCTATAAGAATGGAGAGGGAGGGCTCGTCCAAGAACGCGAATCATCTCACACGAATTGCAAACAACACATTCCCGTCCCATCTTCTGCGAGCATAGAGCGAGTGGGAGAGCAGGCCTCCGAAATCACCGACCGCAGAGATACACTTGCACGGGTGTGCGAGCGATCAGATTTTTGGGGAGCGTCTTCGCGACTGCTCGACGCGTACTGTTGTTCTTCTTCCCGGCGACCGTTCGAGGGACTGCACAGCGTACACCTTCCTGCACCGACTTCGTACGACTACATCGAACAAACACACGAGATGACTCGTGTGAATGGAGCCACTGATGCCTTGAGCATCGGTCCCTCCGCTGGGTACACTCTATTCTTCGTATTTGTGCATGTTTTATTCCTGTTTACTGCTTATGCGAGTAGTTATACACACATGCACATATATGTCATCACATATATCGCACTGTTCTTCTGGATTAAATTAAAACTAAAAATGCCTAACTTTCTAACAATCCAAAAATCTGATATTAGGCATTTTTCTGTTAGTGGTTTTGCTGCTGCGTTAAAACCAAGTGAACCTTTTGATGGGACGTTTTACAAGAGATGGCGTAGTAAGATGATACTTTGGTTGACCGCAATGAACTGCTATCACGCCGCACAGGGGAAACCCGAACAGTTCACTCCTGAAGAGGAGAGAATGTTCGACGTTGCCGATAACCTGTTTCGAGGCGCCGTGATTGGCGCTCTTGCCAACAAGTATGTTGATTCTTATCTAACGTGCACATCTGCAAAAGAGTTATGGGATGCATTAGATGAGAAGTTTGGTGTTTCTGATGCTGGTAGCGAGCTGTACATCATGGAGCAGCTGTTTGACTATAAGATGGTGGAAAACCGTCCTGTAGTTGAACAGGCTCATGAAATACAGGCACTGGCTAAAGAACTCGAACAATTCCCATGTGTCTTGCCTGACAAGTTCGTGGCCGGCGGTATTATCGCTAAACTACCACCTTCTTGGACGGATTTTGCTACCACTCTAAAACATAAGAGACAAGAGTTTAGCGTGGCTGAGCTTATTGGTTCTCTTGATGTTGAGGAGAGGGCGAGAGCAAAAGACACTCGTGGAAAAGGAGTTGAGACTTCTAGTGCCAATATGGTACAAAAGAAGAACTCCAATGCATCACATAATAATAAAAAGAAGAACAAGCAACAGAATGCCACGAAGCCCAAGCAGGCAGCCTCGTTCAAAAAGAAGAACAAAGGAGCTGGTTGCTTTGTTTGCGGGAGTACTGATCATTGGGCAAGCGCTTGTCCAGACCGCAAATTTAAGCAAGAGAAAAAACCAGCTCAAGAGAAGAAAACAGTAAACATGGTTGTTAGCGAGACTGCAGAAGGAACATCGGGGTATGGTAATCTTTTACCTACTGTTCTTTCAGTGTGTCAATCCCCTGAGTGGTGGGCTGATACCGGTGCTAATATTCATGTGTGTGCTGATATTTCTTTATTTTCTTCTTATCAGTGCAAAGGGACTGGAGCCTTGCTGATGGGGAACGGATCACATGCGCGTGTTCTTGGTGTTGGTACAGTCATTCTGAAGTTTACTTCGGGAAAGACGGTGCTATTGAAGAACGTGCAGCATGTCCCCTCCATCAAAAAGAATCTAGTTAGTGGCTCTCAATTGTGCCGAGATGGCAACAAAATTGTCTTTGAGTCTAATAAATGTATACTGTCTAAGTATGGAACGTTTGTTGGAAAAGGCTATGACAGCGGAGGCTTGTTCCGCTTATCTTTGCATGATGCGTGTAATAAGTCTGTGAACAATGTTGTTTCGAATGAGTCGTATATTTGGCATTCACGACTTTGTCATATCAATTTTGGTTGTGTCTCGCGGTTAGCAGATTTAAATTTAATCCCGAAATTTGATTTAGTCAAAGGTTATAAGTGCCAGGTGTGCGTGCAATCTAAGCAACCTCGCAAGCCTCACAAGGCTGCGGAGGCGAGGAATTTGGCACCACTAGACTTAATACATTCCGATTTATGTGAGATGAACGGAATATTGACTAAAGGAGGCAAGCGATATTTTATTACTTTTATCGATGACTCTACTAGATTTTGTTATGTGTATCTCTTAAAATCAAAAGATGAAGCTTTGCATTATTTTAAGACCTACAAAGCTGAAGTTGAAAATCAACTCGAGAGGAAAATTAAACGGTTAAGATCTGATCGTGGTGGAGAATATTTTTCGGGTGATTTTTCTGATTTTTGTGTGGAACATGGTATTATTCATGAGAGGACACCGCCATACTCACCACAATCCAATGGGGTTGCTGAAAGAAAGAACCGTACTCTAACTGATTTGGTTAACGCCATGTTAGAGACTTCAGGGCTATCTAAGGAATGGTGGGGTGAGGCGATCTTGACGGCGTGTCATGTCCTGAATAAAGTTCCCACAAAGAACAAAGAAATCACACCATTCGAGGAATGGGAAAAGAAGAAATTAAATATCTCCTATTTGCGCACCTGGGGTTGTTTGGCTAAAGTGAATGTGCCAATTAACAAGAAGCGCAAATTAGGACCGAAAACTGTTGATTGTGTTTTCCTTGGGTATGCTTTCCACAGCATTGGATATAGGTTTTTAATTATAAACTCTGGAGTACCGGACATGTTGGTTGGTACAATTATGGAGTCCAGAGATGCTACGTTTTTTGAGGACGAGTTTCCCATGAAAGCTACACATGATACGTCTAATGATGAACCAACGATACCCCATGAGCATTTTATTCCGGTAGAACACACTGAGGAATCCCATATACATAATCATGTGGAAAATGACAATGTATCAACTCGAAAGAGTAAGAGACCAAGGATTGCAAAGTCCTTTGGTGATGATTACATTGTATATCTTGTGGATGACACACCAAGTACCATTGAAGAGGCATATTCCTCTCCTGATGCTGACTTTTGGAAGGAAGCAATAAGGAGTGAGATGGATTCTATTATGTCTAATGCAACTTGGGAGGTAGTTGAGCGTCCTTATGGGTGTAAGCCCATTGGAAGTAAATGGGTGTTCAAGGAAAAACTTAGGCCTGATGGTACTATTGAAAGGTACAAGGCGAGGCTTGTAATTAAAGGCTATTCACAGAAGGAAGGTGAGGATTTCTTTGATACTTATTCACCTGTGGCTCGATTGACCACAATTCGTGTGCTACTTTCTTTGGCTGCCTCTCATGGTCTACTCGTCCATCAAATGGATGTTAAGACAGCATTCCTAAATGGAGAGCTAGATGAGGAAATTTACATGGAGCAGCCAGCTGGGTTTGTAGCAAACGGTCAAGAAGGCATGGTGTGTAAATTATTGAAATCGTTATATGGCCTAAAACAAGTACCTAAGCAATGGCATGAAAAGTTCGATAGAACTTTGACATCTGCCGGTTTTGTTGTGAACGAAGCAGACAAGTGTGTATACTATCGGTATGGTGGGGGCGTGGGAGTAATTTTATGCCTATATGTTGATGACATTCTAATCTTGGGGACGAGTCTTGATGTGATTAAAGAGACAAAAGACTTTCTGTCTAATAATTTTGAAATGAAAGATTTGGGAGAAGCTGATGTTATTCTTAACATTAAGTTACTGAGAGAAGGCATTGGTGGGATCACACTTGTGCAATCCCATTATGTGGAAAAGGTTTTGAGTCGCTTTGGTTTTAGCGAATGTGAACCTGCTCCAACGCCTTATGATCCTAGTAAGCTATTAAAGAAAAATCGAAGGATAGCTAGGGATCAATTGAGATATTCCCAAATAATTGGTTCACTCATGTACTTAGCTAGCGCTACGAGGCCTGACATCTCATTTGCTGTGAGCAAACTTAGTCGATTTGTTTCAAATCCGGGAGATGATCACTGGCGTGCTCTTGAGAGAGTTTTGCGCTATCTAAAGGGTACTATGAGTTTAGGCATCCATTATACCGGGTACCCAACAGTACTGGAGGGTTATTGTGATGCAAACTGGATATCTGATGCTGATGAGATATATGCCACAAGTGGATATGTGTTTTCACTTGGAGGTGGTGCTGTTTCATGGAAGTCTTGCAAGCAGACCATCTTAACGAGGTCGACTATGGAAGCAGAACTCACAGCATTAGATACCGCTTCAGTTGAGGCTGAGTGGCTTCGTGAACTCCTTATGGATTTACCGGTGGTTGAAAAACCTGTGCCGGCTATTTCTATGAACTGTGATAATCAGACTGTGATAATTAAGATAAACAGTTCTAAGGATAATATGAAGTCGACAAGGCACATAAAGAGGCGTTTGAAATCTGTCAGGAAATTGAGAAACTCCGGAGTAATAGCGTTGGATTATGTCCATACGTCTAAAAATCTGGCAGATCAATTTACTAAGGGGCTATCACGTAGTGTGATAGATAGTGCATCAAGTGAGATGGGCATGAGACCCACCTAAAGTTTATCATAGTGGTAACCTGTTCTATGTGATCGGAGATCCCGTGAATTAGAATGGTGAAACAAGCTAGTGGTAGACTGAGAGGAAAGACCCTTAATAAGGCTCATTTCAGATGCATATCTTTCCTTACTGTAAGGTAGGTTGGTGTTTACACCTTAATATGTTCCAAGTGGCTTTGTGAAGCAAAGATGTTGTCCTACAGAACATCTTTAGAGGAACATACCTATATGGGTTAACTGCTAGTCACAGTTTATGAGATCTGGGTGGTTTCTAGATACCCATGAAAGGCTATGGAGTTTGACTTATATGCTCCAACCAGAGGGGATGCGTTCAGCAATCTAGTACTGGTAAAGAGTTTAGATGAAACTCATTCCACGCAAAACTGCCAATTCAAGGCCTAGTCCATTGTGCAGTTGTGGTCAAGTGTAGTCTAAGTTCTAGGTGGATGTTCAACTTAACAGTCTCCATCGAAACACCAGTATATCAAACGTTTGAGGTGATGAGAGCTTTTTAGTGCGACTTAGCATTTGGTGGGGATTGTTGGATTAATGTGGGCTTGGCCCAAATTAATATTCAATAATAGTCAATGCTAATGGCCCACTTTAATGCTATGGTGTACTAATTATTTAGTACCATATTGGAAGTTCAAAGGACAAATCAATCAACTTAAATAGGTGGACCATTGGTGCATCTATTGAGAAGTTGAGAAAAGGATGAAGGACTGCCACACGCGCGCGCGCGCCGCCGCCGCCGCCGCCGGGCCGGGCCGTGGCCGTGGCCGTGGCTCGTGGCTCGTGGTAGATCGGACCTTGGTCCGAATATTCCTCTCAAACGGTTGCGCATTTTGCCTGGAGTGATGACCGTCATGATAACCGTCAGTTACTGTCGTCAGTTTCCAGTGGCTAGTAACGGACGTCAGTTTCCAGTGGCTAGTAACGGACGTCAGTTTCCAGTGGCTAGTAACGGACGTCAGTTTCCAGTTCTAATACGCGACCGTTTCTGTCCGTTGCTCTTCTCCCTCCTTCTGACCGCCTATAAGAATGGAGAGGGAGGGCTCGTCCAAGAACGCGAATCATCTCACACGAATTGCAAACAACACATTCCCGTCCCATCTTCTGTGAGCACAGAGCGAGTGGGAGAGCAGGCCTCCGAAATCATCGACCGCAGAGATACACTTGCACGGGTGTGCGGGCGATCAGATTTTTGGGGAGCGTCTTCGCGACTGCTCGACGCGTACTGCTGTTCTTCTTCCCGGCGACCGTTCGAGGGACTGCACAGCGTACACCTTCCTGCACCGACTTCGTACGACTACATCGAACAAACACACGAGATGACTCGTGTGAATGGAGCCACTGATGCCTTGAGCATCGGTCCCTCCGCTGGGTACACTCTATTCTTCGTATTTGTGCATGTTTTATTCCTGTTTACTGCTTATGCGAGTAGTTATACACACATGCACATATATGTCATCACATATATCGCACTGTTCTTCTGGATTAAATTAAAACTAAAAATGCCTAACTTTCTAACAGTTTCACCGTGAACCTGCCGTGCTGCGTGGACAGCTTCACCCAGCCCCCCAGCCATCGGTAATGCCCCTTGGATCGATTTGAAACCTCCTTTGCATTATTTGGCACCTAGTTACGCTTCGAATCGAGTCCGGATGCGCCACGTAATCGGTCTCCGGTGTGGGCACCGCCGTCCCGGGCGCGCACTCCACCGTGCTCAGCGGTCGAGCGGGGAAGAAAACCCCATGGTCGTCCGATTAGCTTTGGGCGGCTTGGATGCGATCGGTGGCACCCCTCCCCGTTTTTAGTTGTTTGAGATCTCAGCCATCCATTTAAAAACCAAGGGCTCCCGATGGGTATAGGTGTGTGAGAGTTTGAACCGCTGATATGTAATCCGACGGGTCACTGAGCGTACCTTTTCGCTCTCTAAATCCTCATCTTCGATCTTTGATCCTAGAGCCTCTGCTTCGTACCGGATTATTGTGAATGAGATCTTTTCTATGACGTTGGATCGGGATCCGATGCCCCTGGTCGCGTACCGGTTTATAATGTTGGGGTTCTAATCTGATCCATCAGTATTGGATCGGATGGCTGAGATCGTGAGATACCCCTTCGACCGCTCGATTCACAAATAAGCCCCTGTTCTTATTAAAAATAAACTCGCAGCCCCGTGCTACTATGCACTGTGTCTGGGGACTTTTGTTGGTTAACCCCTGGGTTATCTGGATATCGTGTGCCAGTCCAGTAAATAGAAAAAATCCAGGAAAAGAGAATAGAAATCTATTTTTAATATAAAAATAACGGCTAGAATTTGTTTAATCCATAGAAAATTCATACTAATTCCAAATTGAGTCATTCCAGTTCCAATAATCTTATAATATTATTGTTTATCAAATAGTGCCACTGATTTGACATGAAAGCCACTTTAAAATTTATTTCTTATTTAATCTCGTATCAAATACACAAAACGTTAGGAAATTCGTATCTCCTCCGTTTTAAATTCCGATTTGACTCGTTCCAATTGCGATAGTTTCGTATAAATATCTACTACACAATAACAACATTTATTATATGATATTCCATACTTTTATAATCGGGTTAATCTATGTCTATTGGATTAACTTATTTAATATTAATATATATTATTCTAATTTTATGGTTATAATTTAACTAGATAATCTTTAATCAAATAATGACTTTGATTAAAGTTGATATAATTAGTTATAGAATAATTTCTCATATGTTTTATACTAACCAATTTATAATATAGTTAATATTTTAATCACAAGATCTTCTATAAAATCATAACTCCTTAATCGTAATTCTGACTTTAGTGGTTCTGGTTCCACGATCTCGTAGCTTCGCGTAGATTATGATTATTTAGTTTGTACTTATGTTTGATGTGATGTTAATTGTATCTATACCATGTTTGTTTGTATTGCTACGACTAGCGCGAGGTCACGAGGATCTGAAGAATCATCTTGGTAACTGGAATCTCAAGTGCCAGGCAAGTTGTGCCCTTGATCCACTTTGTTACCCAATAATGTTCTTTATTATCACTATTCAATGCATAGGTTTAATTTTGATGGGACCCAATAGGTCACCCTAGTCTGTTTATCCTGTTTACCTTGTTTACCCCTGATTCACTTGGGTAGTTATGCTATTGCATTATGTGGTTTCGGGTTAATATTTCATTATATCCATGTTCCTATTATTCTGTTATGTTATTTATGTTCATTATAAGATCATTCTGTTAATGGGAACATGGAGCGACCACCCGAGAAAACAGTGCTACCACAAGGGTTTAATGGGACACCCTTGGCTGATTAACTAGGAAAGCTAGTGGATGACTACCTTACCCAAAAGGGGCAAGGGCAGTAGGGGAGTGGTCAGTGTAGGGAGGTCCTTGGGTTGATTTTGCTGCGATGGCGGTCAGGCGAGGGATTCTTGCACTAGAGCTTCCTATAAACTGTAGCGGGTTTTCTGAAGCTAGTGGAACTTTGTAAAGGCCTCGTAGTGTTACGCTACCTCGCTTCCTTAGTAGAGGTGTATGGGATTCATGACCCCTTGGCAGATGGGTAACACGGCTTGTGGGTAAAGATGTGCAACCTCTGCAGAGTGTAAAACCGGTATACTAGCCGTGCTCACGGTCATGAGCGGCTCGGACCCTCACATGATTAATTTATGGAACCTAAATTCAATTTGTCATACGTATTTGCATGGGATTATTTATTAATTTTGTTCTATTATTTATTATGGTTTGGTATTCACTTACATTTAGTAACTGCTAATAAAATTTTGACCAACTTATAAAAGCAATGCTCAGCTTCAACCTTTATTTTGTTGATCAGCCTTACACTTCACATGAACTCCCACCTTTGGTGAGTTCATACCACATTATTCCCCACAACTTGTTGAGCGATGAACATGTGTGAGCTCACCCTTGCTGTCTCACACTCTCCCACAAGACAGGTGGTTCAAGTGGAGCCACACATCGAGGAGTTCGATTCGATCTAGGTGGCATCTCCAAGTTGACTTTCTAGCGCCAAGGATGAATTTTAGATCCTGCTATATTTATCTTTTATTTTGTAAGACTTCTGCTATGTAATAAGTACTCTGATTATATGGTGACATTTATCTCTATACACTCTGTGATTATATATGTTGTCTTCTTTAGCGCTTGTATGAGATGCACCCGGCTTTGTCCCTTAAAGCCCGGGGTGTTACACTTTCGGGTAAGGTAGTCCTCCACTAGCTTTCCTAATTAGTCAGCCAAGGGTGTCCCATTAAACCCTTGTGGTAGCACTGTTTTCCCGGGTGGTTCTCCATGTTCCAATTAACATAATGATCTTATCATGAGCAGCAAATAACAACTGATAACAAAAGTATAATCATGAATAAAAGTGTGTATCTCCATACCCATAACCACATAAAGCAATAGCAGGTGCTACCCAAAAATTCAGTGGTAAACAAGGTATAAAGATAATCAAACTAGGGTAACCTATTGGGTCCCATCAAAATTAACCTATGCAGATCATTATGATTAATCTGAACATGACTGGGTAAAAGGAAGTGATCAAGGGCACAACTTGCCTGGCACTTGAGATTCCAGGTATTAGGATGATCTTCAGGTGACTCGTAACCTCGTGCTAGTCGTAGCAATACAACAAACATGGTATAGGCAAAATTAACATTACACCAAACATAAGAATAAACTGCGTAATAATAATCTACACGCTATAATAGGATCGTAGGAACGAGAACTACTAAAATCAGGGCTACGGTTATAAAGTTATGATTTTCCAAAGATTTAGGAGTCCGGTACATAAGATATTAAGCACATAATTTAAATTTTAGATTTCATAACAAAATAAAGCTACCAGGAAATAAACAATATTATTATGGATCTAATGCAATTGGAATGGATCAATTTGGATTTAAAATGAATTAGATATGAATTAAATAAGTTTCAAGATTTATTTTTATACTAAAATTCCATTTTCCTTATTTAATCTCGAATTTCTTTTAGGTTCTGGACTACGCACACAATTTTGCAGAAGCCTAGGGTCTAACTCATAAAGTTCGGGATCAATCTATAATATTAATAGTGTAAGGGTGGACGGCGGGTTGAATACCTAAAAGAATAGGGTCTCTTCTACAAAATGCGCAGGCCGAAAGGGTACGGTTGAACACGGACCGCCCAGATTAGATCCTACGGTGCAGATTGGATTTGGGCACTTTATAAACCGGTGCGCGAGATTAACCACACGATCCAGATCCTACGCATAGGATAAGCTCGAGCGAAACGTTACCTCGGCCATATGATCTGAGCTGCGCATTTCCTGATCGACGGCCCAAGAGTCATCTTCATCCTCCCCCGCGACCAAGCCAGATAGTAGCACGCCTGCCACCATGGCGAAGCTGCCCGTCGAAGCACCACTGCCCGAGACCCCGGGCCCAACTCCTACATGGGCAATTCTGCAGGAATTCCACGAAGCATCCCGAGCAACCATGCGCCAAGGCAACAGCACAACGAGCTGCACCGCGGCGGAGCTTTCTTCCAGGCTGTCGCGCTGCGGCGAGGAGGCCCGGTCTGCCAAACGCCACAAGCACAGGAAAGTTCCTGGGCGCCAATGGTGCTGCGAATACCCTAGGACTCCGTGCCATAATCAATCGCGGGGGAATCGAGACGACCACGGTGGTGGCCATCTACCCTCTCCCCTAACCCAGGTCTCTCTGCTCACGGCGCGCTTGGATGGAACGACGAGGAGGTGAGGCTGGGTTTATATAGGGAGACGCGCCGGCCCCCAACGATCCGTGGCGACTGGCGAGTCCCGCGACATGCGCGTCTGCGACTTGGCCGTGCACACCGAACGCCGGTGGGGCGAGGAACCATGGCGGCACACCTTTTGCTCTCTCCCTCGAGTTCTTGGCCGCTAGATTCTTAGCGATAGATAATGGAGCAGGGCCCGGTGGACGCACACATATATACGCGGGCGGAGCTGGGTGACTATCCTATCTATCCGCCAGCGCAACCAACCTCAACCGACGCAGATCACGGAGCTCCACCGTGGTATTCCGTTCCAGCTTCAACGCGCTTCCGTTTCAGGCTGGAAGAAGCCCCCGACCAGTTGGGGATGAACACGAGTCCAAGCACGCGCGGAGCCAAGTCCGCGGTTCACGGTAGCTGTTGAGGGTTCAGTTGGGCAGTGCTGAAGATCCATGGTGTCCGGCTTCATCACAACCATGGCGTTTCCTGTTTGAGTCTGCAGCCGAGATGAGGTCGAAGCTGACGCCACGGACCCATACATCAGTGCCACGGGTGCGCTAGAAGTAAGGAGGGCAGATGCTAGCCAACATACGGGTTGACGTCGCAGTGCTCTTGGATATATAGGCACAGTAAGCGCTAGAGTCTGTTACGATCATCTCCGTGATCTCCGGTGATTCTATTTTCCTGCTCGCGGTTGGCTGCTTTCACGCCATGGAAGCGCAACACGGAAGGGAGTCCCACGGCCAGCGATACGCAGAAAAAAATTGATGATGTCTTGTACGAGATCGTGCCGACGCAAGGGCCGATGGAAGGAATAAAGAAATGATAAAACAAAAGGAAGAGCATACGCTACTTGGGGCCAACGGCCATGACTCTCGGGAGAGGTGAGTTTCACACCCATTTATTTTATGTTTCTTCCCTCTTTTTATTTTCTATATTTCTTATTTTCCGTTTTCATTTTATTTTCATGTTTCAAATTTCGAATTCAAATTTGAAATATACACACAAGATGCACCAATCAAAATACGCACCATGAGATGCAAGTCATATTTGTATGTATGTATATATATATGTGTGTATGTATATTAATTATTTTATCCATTTTGGAAAATGCTCCCAATATGTAGTGCACACATAATTATTAAAATATAATTTTGAATGACTTGTAAATTTAAAAGGATATTTAAAAATTTAATAATTATCACATATTTACTTTATAGAATATGATCTCTAATGTATAATCTCCCTTAAGAGAGGCTCAATCAAATCTCTTAGAGAACGTATTTAATTTTACAAAATGGTATTTCAGTTCATATAAAGATTTCTTTATCCTTTATTAGAATTTTTTTTGAGATTTTTTTTCCCAAATTCTAGAATAGGATTTTATGGTGCTACAAATTCTACCTCCCTTAAAAATAATCTCGCCCTCGAGATTAGTAGAAAAGGGATATAGAAAGATTGGTTCGTTTTCTCTTCTCCTTTTTTTAATTAGTTCCAATACCATTTTTTTGTTCAAGTTCTTACATGGGTATCTTCGGTGTCTAGCCATTTATTAGGTAAGTGGTTAGAGAAAGTCTAGAATGGGGTGAGAAGGATTAGGGTAAGAAAAACTTCTATCCCAGATGGTGGATCTTGATTCATCTGGAGATCAGGGTTGTACCTTATTTTTTTCTTGTCGAGGTCGATCTCCACCTTTCCTTTGGTCTTGGTGTCTCCATCCGAGCTAAGAACATATAGTTAAGATAGATATGGGTACGATGGATTTCTTGAGGTAGTTGGGTTATATCCTATGTTTTGTTTTGGATTGAAAATAGAGGGGTTATACCAATTATTAGGATCATGTAGGTCAGGTTGTTGTTCACGGACGAGTTGGTCTAAGACACCGATTTAGGATTAAGTGAACTAGGTGGGAAAAGAGTTTCTAGGTGTAGAGTTTAATCTATTAACTAAGCTAGGTTAATTTGACTAGGCTTTAATAGATTAGACCACCATGGCTTATGTCACCTTATTGTGTAGGATGAAAGATAGGTTAGTGCAAGCATAGCCTAGGGTGAGAAAGTTTATAGTGGGAAAGAATTTTGTGTTGAGTGGTAAAGCATCAGAAGATTGAGTTTGACTTCTCTCCTTCCTTGACGAGGTTGATCTTTTCTTCTCTAGTCTTGGTCTTATTGAGTCAGGGTCAGTGTATATCATTGAAGTTGGGGGAATATGGTTAAGATAGATATAGGTGAGATAGACTACAGGATGTAGGTTAGAAGTTGGTTTGACGCTAGGTGGGGAATGATTATACAATTCTTCATGACTTTATTGGTTGGGTCAGATCTCATGCATGTGGCTGAGTTGGTTTAAGGCACCAGTTTAGTTTTAAGTGCATGAGGGATATGGCCTTATCTTTTGTACCAGCATTAAGTAACTTACCCTAGATTAGATCATAATAGATTAGATAAAATCTAGATTAGATTGGATATGACTAGATAGATTTGATAATATTTCATTAATTAGATCATGGTTGTTATTCTAAAGTGGGATAAATATATTAACTATGGCAAGATGAATCTATAGGGATAAGGTAGAATCTTTTGAGGTTAGTTAGATCTATTAGGGTGACATAAGATCTTTTCAAGATAAGATGAATATCTTTTTAAGATAAGATGGATCTATGAGTGTAGGATAGAATCTTTCCAGATGAGATGGATATTGTTAGGCTAGATATTTTAATGAGGGATAATCTAGTTTGTCTAGTTATTTTTATAAGCATTTTTTCTATAAGTATATGCAAATGTAATTGTGGACATTACTCCACAACCCATCACACTCAATCAAAGTTCCAAATCAAACAAGTATCATAAGAACAATCACTCAAGCGTATAGATGCCAAAAAAATAGTTTTGTTTTTGCTCCTAAGATTAGGCCTCCTATTCCTAAAGGTCACTTTAGGTACGGGACATCAAAGTGTGAAATCCACGTTTGTCTTTAGAAAGAAAAGGTAAGAATAATAAGAGTAAAGCGGAAATGGATGAGAAAAGATTAAGAAAAGTTTAGAGAGTAGCAAAGGTAAGTAGACAATGGTTGTCCAGTTCTATCTAGGTTTCGTCCTACAGTCAACATTCCTCTGATACCACTTCTGTCACACCTGGGTTTCGGGGGCACCAAGACCCAGGCGCAAACATAATCACCAGGTGTGCTGGGACTAAGTCTCACACATATGATGAATCATGGCACAGGATCGAATGTCACATATTTACTATATAATCAGAGTTCTGTACAAAATAAATAAATATTTACATTATAAGGAGACAACGGTCCAGCAACCCAAAGTTGACTGGGAGACGATGGCCTAGACCTCTCACGAACTCGTCACAGCATCCTCCAAGCGCCTCATCCTGTGGTACCTGTTCTTGACCTGTGGGGGGTGTGAGACAGCAAGAGTGAGCTCACATACGTTCATAGCTCAACAAGTTGTGGGGAATAATGTGCATGAACTCGCCAAAGGTGGGAGCTCACGTGAAGTGTAAGGCTTACCAAAGAGGATGGCTGAAGCTGAGCATTGCTTTTAAAGTTGGTCAAAATTTTATTAGCAGTTACTAAGTATAAGTAAATACCAACCCAATTAAGTAGTAGAATAAAAGTAATAACAACACCTGTGATGCAATGCATATGACAAATTAAATTTAGTTCCATAAATTAATCATGTGTGTCCGAGCTGCTCATGACCATGAGCACGGCTAGTATACCAGTTTTATATTCTGCAGAGGTTGCGCATCTTTACCCACAAGTCATGTTACCCATCTGCTAAGAGACGGCCAATTCCATACACCTCTACCGAGGAGGCGAGGTAGGGTAACACTACGAGGCCTTTACAAAGTTCCACTAGTTTCAGAAAACCCGCTACAGTTTATAGGAAGCTCCAATGCAGGAATCCCTCGTCTGACCGCCATCACAGCAAAGTCAACCCAAGGACCTCCCTACACTGACCACTCCCCTACTGCCCTTGCCCCTTTCGGGTAACGTAGTCCTCCACTAGCTTTCCTAATTAGTCAGCCAATGGCGTCCCATTAAACCCTTGTGGTAGCACTGTTTTCCCGGGTGGTTCTCCATGTTCCAATTAACATAATGATCTTATCATGAACAGTAAATAACAACTGATAACAAAAGTATAATCATGAATAAAAGTGTGTATCTCCATACCCATAACCACATAAAGCAATAGCAGGTGGTACCCAAAAATTCAGTGGTAAACAAGGTATAAAGATAATCAAACTAGGGTAACCTATTGGGTCCCATCAAAATTAACCTATGCAGATCATTATGATTAATGAGAACATGACTGGGTAAAAAGAAGTGATCAAGGGCACAACTTGCCTGGCACTTGAGATTCCAGGTATCAGGGTGATCTTCAGGTGACTCGTAACCTCGCGCTAGTCGTAGCAATACAACAAACATGGTATAGGCAAAATTAACATTACACCGAACATAAGAATAAACTGTGTAATAATAATCTACGTGCTATAATGAGATCGTAGGAACGAGAACTACTAAAATCGGGGTTACGGTTATAAAGTTATGATTTTCCAAAGATTTAGGAGTCTGGTACATAAGATATTAAGCACATAATTTTAATTTTAGATTTCATAACAAAATAAAGCTACCAGGGAATAAACAATATTATTATGGATCTAATGCAATTGGAATGGATCAATTTGGATTTAAAATGAATTAGATATGAATTAAATAAGTTTCAAGATTTATTTTTATACTAAAATTCCATTTTTCCTTATTTAATCTCGAATTTCTTTTAGGTTCTGGACTACGCACACAATTTTGCAGAAGCTTAGGGTTTAACTCATAAAGTTCAGGATCAATCTGTAATATTAACAGTATAAGGGTGGACGGCGGGTTGAATACCTAAAAGAATAGGGTCTCTTCTACAAAATGCGCAGGCCGAAAGGGTACGGGTGAACACGGACCGCCTAGATTAGATCCTATGGTGCAGATTGGATTTGGGCACTTTATAAACCGGTGCGCGAGATTAACCACACGATCCAGATCCTACGCATAGGATAAGCTCGAGCGAAACGTTACCTCGGCCATATGATCTGAGCTGCGCATTTCCTGATCGACGGCCCAAGAGTCATCTTCATCCTCCCCCGCGACCAAGCCAGATAGCAGCACGCCTGCTACCATGGCGAAGCTGCCCGTCGGAGCACCCACTACCGGACACATCTCCTTTGCCGAGTGTCTCAGACACTCGGCAAAGGCTTTGCCGAGTGTAACACTCGGCAAAGAACGCTCGGCGAACTGTACATTGACAACGGCCTCTTTGCCGAGTACTTTTTGTCGGGCACTCGGCAAAGAATTTGCCGAGTGCCATTTGGTACTCGGCAAAGAAAAGTCATCGTCACGGCGCCAAGTGACGGTGACGGATCCTTTGCCGAGTGTCTTCCTCGGCACTCGACAAAGAGGCCAATTTTGCCGAGTGTCTTCTGCCATGGCCCTCGGCAAAGACGGCTCCAGTGGGCCCCACCGCCAGTCCCTGTGCCGAGAGCTCTAGTAGGCACTCGGCAAAGGAGGCTTCTTTGCCGAGTGTCTAGTGGACTGGCACTTGGCAAAGAGTCCTCCAGTGGGCCCCTTTGCCAGTCCCTTTGCCGAGTGCGCTGGGCGGCACTCGGCAAAGGTAGCTTCTTTGCCGAGTGTCTTGACCACAACACTCGGCAAAGAAGGCTTTACCGGTTCCCAGGTGTCCTCCTTTGCCGAGTGCCATGGTCATAGCACTCGGCAAAGATATCCTTTGCCGAGTGTTACACTCGGCAAAGTGACCAGGAAGTCCCTTTTTTATTTGTTTTTGCTGTTCCATCCAAACAAACAAAAGATATATATCATTCACAGCACATTATATATCATTCGCATCACAGAATCAACACATTTATCATCAACACCATATATATCACAAATATCACCACATAAATCAGGTTTCACAGCACATAAGTCTCACTAAGTATCTCACAAGACCAAGTATAACTAACATCACCAACACTCACGAATATAAGTCTGGATCATCACAAAACAGGTCATCAACGAGGTGGGCATCTGGACTGGTTCGGCGAAGGGCTGGACGAAGCGTGAGGGTTGTTCGACGCCGCCGATTGACCCTACACAGAGAAGAGATTGCATGTGTGAGAACATATGAATATATATCATGCAGTACTAAAATTTTGATACTCACAGGAGTAGCGAACTCAGCAGGGTCAGCTGCAGGGAACAACGGAGGTGGTGGAGCATGACCCTGTGTGGCGCCAAGGCTCTGCATGTACGCGAACATCTCCGCCATCCTCTTCTCCAGCTCCTCACATTGCCTCCTCTCATCATCTAGCTGAGTCTGTAATATTTCGCCCTAATGTTACGATAATGCAAAGAGAAGATATATAATAATCAATGAATGATGAATAGATAAGGAATAACCTGGAGTTGCTGGATACGATGTTGTGAGTTGTCCTGCCGAGGTCGTATGGTTGGGCTCGCGCTCGTGCTCCTTGCTCGCACCTGAGAGAGAGTGGGAGTGGAGGACGAGTCGATTGCCCCGTCGGCAATCCAGTACCGCCCATGCCTCTTGCCTCCTCTGACCCTCATGAGGACATCTCCGTCGATGTCCTCGGTCCTCGGATCGTAATCTGGCCCATGGACCTCCTTGGCCATGGCGGTGTACTCATTGAGGTGGCTGTGGACGGCGGGGTTGGTGTACGCCTTGGGCCCGTCATCCGGGTTGTAGGTGACGTCGGACGTCGCCTTCCCCTTGTGGGCCATAGCATATGCCGAGAACGTGGAGCAAGGCGCGCCACCATGTGCCGCCGACTGCGAGAAAACCAACGAGATGGTTAGAAATCATGTCTAATCGAAAGTTATATACCTAAATAAAAAAGAGCGAGTACCCATGCTTCCGCGTATTTGCCCAGGCTGCGACTGCCTTGATGGTGGGAGGGACCTTGCATCATCAAATGTCGTTCCCGGCTAGCGTTGTGCGTCTCGTCCCACTCAGCCGAGCACCACCTCTGCACCATCTGCTCCCAGCACTCAAGATGCACGGCGCACCAATGAGGTATCATCTAAAAAAATACAAGTACACGGCATATCAGAAGATAAAATTAAGCATATTTAGTACCAATAATAAAGTTTTGTATTTACCTGCAAGTACTAGTCCGGAGTCAACGACATGGTTCGGGCGTCCTTCTTGTTCACCTTCTCCCCAAGGATGGAGCCGTGGTAAGTGACGATGGCCTGGATGCGCGCCTCGTAGTGCATGTCCACGACGAGCTTCTTACAGCTCGTGGTAGCCACCACATCCGCCCTGGCCTCGTATCCAGCCTCGCATCTGAAGAAATCCTACATACAAAGACGATGTATCCATACATTATTTCAAGAATATGCAACAAATGCGACTTATTAAACAATGTAGTGTGAGGAAGACTTACCCACAGCTCTTGCTTCACCCGCTCTGCCTTGTTGAATTGTCTGCTGTCCCGATCTACTGCATCGGGAGCGACGGCGTAGTGGTCGAAGGTGTATGCTGGGCTCGTCACTCCGGCGTACTCGACAAGTCTAGGGAAGTGTTCTCTGCATAGAAGGCCGAGGATGCCATTGGGGTTGCGGCCGTGACCCCTTGCAGTCTCCAAAACCATCCAAGACCTGTCCAAGTGATTAAGATAAAGTATTAGTTTCTATTATTAATTTGAACATATAATATGAAAAAGTAGCAACAACATCTAAAGTTACCTACCTCTCTCCATCGGGTCGTATCAGCGGACGTCTGTCACGAAGTATGGGTCGCTGAGGGAGACTCACGGGACCTCGCCGGTAGATACTCCTCGAACCTGAGGAGCCAGAACCTGAGACGTCCTGCTGAGCGGCGTCGTCGTCGTCGTCCTGCTGCACCGCATCGTCGTCGTCCTGCTGCGCTGCATCGACAGCGGCTTGCTGCTCCACCTGCTGCTGTACGGCGTCGTCCTGCTACGCCTCCTCCTCCGTCCTACGTGTGCTCCTCCTCCCCCTCCCCCTCCCCCTCCTCGTCCTCGTCCCACCACCCACCATCTTTGTCCAACAACCTGCAATTAAGAGTAAGCAATTAAGCACAGATAAAAAAATATGTATTTAGAAACATATGCAAAATAAATGAAATATAGCATTACATCGATTAAAAATAATCTTCATATGTGTCCGAGTTAGCCGGATCATAAGTGTCATCATTACTATCAACCATTTTATAGTCAACACCATTTGAAGGCGCAATTTCGTCATTGGAATTGCCTTCAAGCATTTCTAAGTCATTCTCATTTTGCACCTCATCATCCTCCTCATCAACAACCATTTCAATATCTACTTCCATTCCGATCGCTTTGGTTAAGTCTATCTCAAATCGCCCTTCTAGCCCATCTTCTTGGAAGAACTCTCTGTCATATGTGTCCGGGTCTAAGTTATAATCTTCATCGTTTGGAACAGGTAATTTACCGTGCGGTGATACCTTATATACAACATCCCAACCCTTAAGATGTTGTTTCGTTTGGCACGCATATGGAAGATAATACACTTGTGTGGCCTGTTGGGCCACAATATAGACATCGTCTCCTGGTAAGGTAGAATCCTGTCGAATTTCGACTAGCCCAATATTAGAATGTGTCTGTCTCGTAACTTCAGGGTCAAACCAATGACATTTGAATATCACTGGAGTAAGAGGTTTGGAACCATAAAAATTGAGTTCATATATTTTTTCAATTCTTCCATAATACTCGACCTCATCAAGCCCAGGCGTAAAGACTCCAGAACACGTGGTTTTTCGATTGGGCCGACTTTGGTCGTAGCTTATTGTGCGAAAACGGTATCCATTGACATCATACCCAGAAAATTTCCTGACCCTATAGACAAAGCCATTGGCTACTTGTCTCAACTCAGCACTCATAGACGGCTCTCTTTGGCCCTGCAAGTTCAAACACGCTAGATTGTTATATTATTCGCACGTAAGAGCAAGTTCAAATGACAAACTAAGCACGTACCTTATTTTAAACCAGGAAATGAAATCGGGCAATCCATTTCCCGCACCCTTTCTAAGAAGGGTATCATATTCCTGTGGAGTTGGGTCCCTTGATCGACTCCAGAATTCATGAAGAAATTGCTCCATGTATGGCGTCACCTCTTCAAGGTTGGTCAATACATATAGCATGATATGGCGCCACTCTTCATGTCTCAGGGTCTTGGTGGTCGAACCACTCGCGCTTCCGAGTTGCCCTCGAAAAATGCTGAGGTTCGATTCATTGCCGCCATCATTGTAACGAGGGGGTGGATTATGCACGCTCGACAGTTTGTCACTATAGTAAGTTGTTGTGAAGTTTGACACCTCCTCCAGTATGTATGCCTCTGCAATGGAAGCCTCGATTTTGCATTTATTTCTACATTTCTTTCGAATAGTCTTTAGACATCTCTCGATTGGATAGCACCAACGTCCCTGCACGGGCCCCCCCATTCGTGCCTCATACGGGAGATGAAGAATCAAATGCTGCATCGGATTGAAGAAGCCGGGTGGAAAGATCTTCTCCAGCTTACACAGTAACACGGGTGCCATCCTTTCCAAGTCTGCAATCATGGCGGAAGAAATAGCTCAACTCTGCAAGCGCTAGCCAGACATGCTCAGGGACATAGCCTCGAACCATCGCCGGAAGAATTCATTCAATCCATATGTGGAAGTCATGACTCTTCATCCCTAAGACTCGCAGAGTAGATAAGTTCACCCCCCTACTAAGGTTAGCTGCATACCCATCAGGGAACATTAACATCTTGATCCACTATAGTACTTCCTTCCTCTGGGCCCTGCTAAGGACGAAATCGGCCTTAGGCCTTCTCCATGTCTTTCCACCACTAGGCGGCTTCATCTCTTGGTTTGGTCTATCACATAACTCTGCCAGATCCACTCTTGCCTTTACGTTATCCTTTGACTTATCAGGAATCTTCATAATTGTTGCCCAAAGTGCCTCGGCGACATTCTTTTCAGTGTGCATCACGTCAATGTTGTGTGGAAGGAGCAGGTCATCATAATAGGGGAGCCGAGTCAAGCCCAACTTATGTGTCCACATATGTTGCTCACCATATCCCACAAAACCACCTTCTGGGTTGGCCACGAGACCATCTATCTGTTGGTGAACTTCGGCACCAGTCATCATTGCAGCTGGGCGGTCTGTCACCACGACACCTTTCGTAAAGTTCTTGATGTCTAGTCGGAATGCATGGTCAGGAGGGAGAAATTGTCGATGTTTATCGAATGACGAATATTTGCCACCCTTCTTCAACCAAATGAACCTAAGAGCTTCCTTGCAAACTGGGCATGGGAACTTACCGTGAACACACCAGGCGCAAAATAGCCCATACGCCGGAAAGTCATGCATGGAGTACTAGTACCAAACATGCATTTTGAAGTTTGTCTTCATAGCTCGGTCGTACGTCCATACCCCTTCCTCCCAAGCACGGACCAATTCATCAATCAAAGGCTCCATGTACATGCCCATTTTATTCCCCGGGTGTCCAGGAATTATCAACGACACGAATATGTTCTGTCTTTGAAAGCATACGCCGGGGGGGAGATTGATGGGGATAACGAACACGGGCCAACATGTGTATGGGGCAGCGGTCATTCCATAGGGATTGAACCCATCTGTGGCCAGCGCAACACGAACATTACGAGCCTCTTTGGCTTTCTCATGGTGAATGGCATCAAAGTGGGTCCATGCTTCACCATCGGATGCATGAACCATCTTGTCAGGATTGTATCGTTTGCCTTTTTTGTGCCATGTCATCTGTTTCGCGGATTCCTCTGTCATGTATAGACGCTGGATCCTCGATATGAACGGAAGGTGGCGTAGGATTGTCACGGGGATGTCGAGCTGCCTCTTCTGTCCATCACCAGAGTCTACCTCCATGAACCTAGACGATTTACACTTCGGACAGTACTTTGCCTCAGTGTGTTCTTTCCTAAATAGGACGCAGCCCTTCGGACAAGCATGTATCTGCTCATACGTCATCTTGAGTGCACGAAGGAGTTTCTATGCCTCGTACATGCTCTTTGGCAAAACGTGATCCTCCGGAAGCAGGCTGCCAATAACTGTCAACAAACCATCGAAGGCGTCTCGACTCATGCTATACTGCGACTTGAACGCCATTATACACCCAATGGCATCCAGTTGAGAAACCTTTGTCTTGCCGTGAAGGGGTTTCTGTGCCGCGTCAAACATGTCGTAGAATGCCTTTGCGGTCGCCTCTGGCTCGTCCTCCATACGTCCTTCGGCGAACTGTGTCTCGTGATAGTCGTTCAACATGTCCGCTACCCCGGCATCAACATCGTAATCCTCGACGCGTTGTCTCACCACCTCCTCTCTCGTGCGATGCGCTTCACCATGGAAGATCCACCGAGTATAGTCCGGCGTAAATCCATTCTTCCAAATATGTTCTACCATGGCCTTCTTTGTTTTCCTTTTCCTATTGGCACATTTGTTGCACAGACAAGAGACTAGACTAGCTCCTTTAGCAGCTTCACCAAATGCCCGTTCCACGAAAGCATCGGTCTTCCTAATCCATTCAGGGGTGACATCATTATGTCGAACGCGGCCCATGTACATCCACTCACGGTCCTCCATCCTCTAACATATATAACCGAGTATAGTTTAATATAGACATGTAATGCATGTACACTACGTTCCTACCTTCTAATAGGTGAGGATAGGTCCTAATCCCACCCGCGGTTGCGTAGATGGAATTAGTTTCCATGCTCTACTCCGATCCGAGATAGAATTTCGGCAGCACCTCCCCGCTGTTCTCCGGATACACGTCCTGGCAGGGAGAGTGTACTGTCCGGAGAACAACAGGGAGGTGACGCCGAAACTCTGTCTCGGACCGGAGTAGAGCATGGAAACTAACATCATCTACGCAACCGCGGGCTGTCCAAAAAACGTGGACAATTCGAAACTGATACATTTGTAGATATGCAAAGATCTGCATATCTACACCGTATCTCTTTCAAACGGGAGACGCCTAACTGGGTTACGTGATCTACGACCATGATGCGGAAATAGAGGTTATACCTAGGGTGGCGGTGGAGTCAGGCTAGTGGGGCTGTGGCGGGTCGGTGCAGTGGCGATGCGACGCGGTGCAGGCAGACCCGCAACGGCTAGGAAGACAAGTATCTTCTCTGTAAAAAAGAAACACAAGTCTGTTAATACAAAAAAAATCGACAGCACCTCCCCTGTACGTTGAGGTTTTTAAAACCTGCAAATAAAACTAACAGCACGATAGCTGACATGCACACAGTAAGAAGCAATTCACCTAAAGTATACACTACTAGCAGTTGTCACATTTCTTATTTCCCATTGCAAGCCATCACAATGCTTCATGATGGAGATGCGAATAATTTGGTAGATCCACAACTACATGGTGACCTCGGGCGCGGCTATATAAATGGTTGGGTGACCTCAGCTTACATGATTTTTACATTCTATCATCTAATCAATAATAAATAAAAATTGACGCATAAAAAGTTTATACCTCGTGTGGGGGCGACAGATCCTTCGCGTGGCGTGGCCGGGCGGCGGTGGCGGCACGCAAGGAGGCGGCCTCCGGCGGCGGTGGTGGCACGCGGCGTTGGTGGCGGGGGCACGGCGAGGGGCGTGGGCGAGGGCAAGGGGCACAGCGGGGGTGGGCGAGGGGCACGACGGCGCGGGCAAGGAGGGGGCGGGTGAGGGGCACGATGAGTGGCACGGCGGCGTGACACGGGGCACGGACGGCGATGGGGCGGCGGCGCAGTGAGAGTGCGTGAGTGAGAGAGTGAGGAAGAAAGGGCTAACTGTCGGTAAGTAAACCCTCTTTACCGAGTGCCCGTGATCTGGCACTCGGCAAAATTTTTTTTTTTAATTTTAAAATATACTTTGCCGAGTGTCCTCGATCCGGCACTCGGCAAAGTCTTCTTTGCCGAGTGTCCCCCGGGCGACACTCGACAAAGACTATTTCACTACACTTTGCCGAGTGTCAACCATTTGACCCTCGGCAAAGGCTTCTTTGCCGAGTGTCATCTCTGGACACTCGGCAAAGTACATTTTTATTTTTTTTATTTTCCCTACCAAATTTTTTGTGGTGTGTTCCTACACTATATAGACCTACATGTACCATTTTGAGACAATTAGAAAATTGTTTTCTATAGCTAGTAGATTTAGTTCATTTATTTGAATTTCTTCGAAAAAACACATTTGAACTGTAAGTCACTTGAAACTTGGAAAACCGTGCATGCAAAAATGATATCCATGCTACTTAGCACAAGTTACGACTGATTTCAGGAGCGGACCGGAAACTTCGAGCACCATGCTCACTCAACATGGCCGTGAACTTGCCATCCAGCTGTTTAAAAATTTTATAAAAAACAAACAAACTTAGAAAATCATGAAACTTGTCCACGTGTCATGATATCATATGTAGAGTCTGTGATAAAAAATTTAGAATGTTTGGAGAAAGTTGTGAGACATTATGTGTAGAAACCTAAGAGAACTACACATGAAATCATAGAGTTTCAATGTGGATCTCTTAGGTTTGTACACATAGTGCGTTACAGCTTTCTCGAAACTTTTTCAAATTTTTATCACAACCTCTACATATGATATCATGACACGTGGACATGTTTTATGATTTTTTGACTTTGTTTGTGTTTTATACAATTTTTAAACACCTGGATGGCAAGTTCACGGTCATGTTGAGTGAGCATGGTGCTCGAAGTTTCCAGTCCGCTCCTGAAATCGGCCGTAACTTGTGCTAAGTAGCATGGTATCATTTTTGCATGCACGGTTTTCCAAGTTTCGAGTGACCTGCAGTTCAAATCTGAATTTTCTGAAGAAATTCAAATAAACAAACTAAATCTACTAACGATTGAAAACTCTGTTATAATTGTCCACAAATGATACATATAGGTCTACATAGTGTAGGAACATACCACAAAAAAGTTTGGGAGACAAAATAAAAAAAATAAAAATATACTTTGTCGAGTGTCTAGAGAAGACACTCGGCAAAGCGTCCTTTGCCGAATGCCCAATATTTGGCACTCGGCAAAGACTGACGACCGTCAGCTGTAGACGGCCGCTAACGGCCCTTTGCCGAGAGCCATCTTTGCCGAGTGTTTGACTCTCGGCGAAGCCGTCTTTACTGAGTGCTTGGCTGTGTCGAGTGTCCTGCACTCGGTAAATAGGATCTTTACCGAGCGTAGGACTTTGCCAAGTGCGGCTCTCGGCAAAGTCGGCTTTGCCGAGTGCCCGATAAAAAGCACTCGGCAAAGCCGCCGGCACTCGGCAAAGGCCCGGATTCCGGTAGTGACCACTGCCCGAGACCCCGGGCCCAACTCCTACACGGGCAATTCCGCAGGAATTCCACGAAGCATCCCGAGCAACCATGCGCCAAGGCAACAACACAACGAGCTGCACCACGGCGGAGCTTTATTCCAGGCTATCACGCTGCGGCGAGGAGGCCCGGTCAGCCAAACGCCACAAGCACAGGAAAGTTCCCGGGCGCCAATGGTGCTGCGAATACCCCAGGACTCCGCGCCATAATCAATCGCGGGGGAAACCGAGACGACCACGGCGGTGGCCATCTACCCTCTCCCCTGACCCAGGTCTCTCTGCTCACGGCACGCTTGGATGGAACGACGAGGAGGTGAGGCTGGGTTTATATAGGGAGACACGCCGGCCCCCAATGATCCGTGGCGACTGGCGAGTCCCGCGGCATGCGCGCCTACGACTTGGCCGTGCACACCGAACGCCGGTGGGGCGAGGAACCATGGCGGCACACCTTTTTTCTCTCCCTCGAGTTCTTGGCCGCTAGATTCTTGGCGATAGATAATGGAGCGGGGTCCGGTGGATGCACACATATATACGCGGGTGGAGCTGGGTGACTATCCTATCTATCCGCCAGAATCGCAACCAACCTCAACCGACGCAGATCATGGAGCTCCGCTGCGGTATTCTGTTCCAGCTTCAACGCGCTTCCGTTTCAGGCTGGAAGAAGCCCCCGACCAGTTGGGGATGAACACAAGTCCAACCACGCGCAGAGCCAAGTCCGCGGTTCACGGTGGCTGTTGAGGGTTCAGTTGGGCGGTGCTGAAGATCCGTGGTGTCCGACTTCATCACAACCATGGCGTTTTCTATTTGAGTCTGCAGCCGAGATGAGGTCGAAGGTGATGCCACGGACCCATACATCAGTGCCACGGGTGCGCTAGAAGTAAGGAGGGCAGATGCTAGCCAACATACAGGTTGACGTCGCAGTGCTCTTGGATATATAGGCACGGTAAGCGCTAGAGTCTGTTACGACCATCTCCGTGAGACCGTGATCCCCGGTGATTCTATTTTCCTGCTCGCGGTTGGCTGCTTTCACGCCATGGAAGCGCAACACAGAAGGGAGTCCCACGGCCAGCGATACGCAGAAAAAATTGATGATGTCTTGTACGAGATCGTGCCGACGCAAGGGCCGATGGAAGGAATAAAGAAATGATAAAACAAAAAGAAGAGCATACGCTACTTGGGGCCGGCGGCCATGACTCACGGGAGAGGTGAGTTTCACACCCATTTATTTTTTGTTTCTTCCCTCTTTTTTATTTTCTATATTTCTTATTTTCCGTTTTCATTTTATTTTCATGTTTTAAATTTTGAATTCAGATTTGAAATATACACAAAAGATGCACCAATCAAAATACGCACCATGAGATGCAAGTCATATTTGTTTGTATGTATATATGTGTGTATGTATATTAATTATTTTATCCATTTTGGAAAATGCTCCCAATATGTAGTGCACACATAATTATTAAAATATAATTTTGAATGACTTGTAAATTTAAAAGGATATTTAAAAATTTAATAATTATCACATATTTACTTAATAGAATATAATCTCTAATGTATAATCTCCCTTAAGAGAGGCTCAATCAAATCTCTTAGAGAACGTATTTAATTTTACAAAATGGTATTTCAGTTCATATAAAGATTTCTTTATCCTTTATTAGAATTTTTTTGAGATTTTTTTCCCAAATTCTAGAATAGGATTTTATGGTGCTACACCGGTGCGCGATTTCCTTCCAAATCGAGCACAGTCGACCGTTACAGCCCCGGGCTCGTTGGCGCACCGGACAGTGTCCGGTGCACACCGGACAGTCCGGTGCCCCCTTCCAACCGTTGGAGCTGCCACGCGTCGCCCGCAGATTTCACGGCCGACCAATGGCGCTGGCGATCGTTGGCTCACCGGACAGTCCGGTGCACCACCGGACAGTCCGGTGAATTATAGCCACGTCGCCTTTTTCCGTTTTCCGAGAGCGACAAGTTCGCCGCGGATGACTCACCAGATAGTCTGGTGCACCACCGGACAGTCCGGTGAATTATAGTCGTACGCCATCGTCGAATCCGAGAGTTGCCTTTTCACCGTTGCCCAGCCTGGCGCACCGGACACTGTCCGGTGCACCACCGGACAGTCCGGTGTGCCAGTCTGAGCTGAAGTTTGGCTGCCACAGCCAAGTGTTTTGCAATTCGATTTCTCTCTTTTCGGCACTGTTTCTAGCACTTAGACAGACAATGTTAGATCACAAAAACAGTGTACTAAGTCTAGAAACGTACCTTTTACTTTGATTTGCACCTTTCACACATTGAACACATTAGTACTCAAATAATGTGTTGGGCATCTAATCACAAAAATACTTATAGAAATTTTCCAAGGCACATTTCTCTTTCAATCTCCCCCTTTTTGGTGATTTATGCCAACACCTCAAAAAGCAACCAAAATAAGTGTAACATCAATGCAAATAAGGACCAAATCATTTTTGCACAAGATTTGATATATTTGGATCATTCTTTGCCACCACTTGGTTTGTTTTTGTAAATCAAATTCATTTTCCTATCTCTAAGTCAAACACGTTTGTTTGGGCACATAGAGAGTTATTCCAAGAGTAAAATGAATCACGTGCCAAAAACTCCCCCTTTTTCCCTTAATCAAAATTCTCCCCCACAAGAAACAAAAATTTTGCAATAAGAGCATTTTGGACCAATCAAAAGTTCTAACTCTATTGTTTTCGAAATTCACAAGTGGTAGCTGATCCATTTGCTTTGGCCCTTAATTTCTCCCCCTTTGGCATTAAGCACCAAAATGGGATCATTCTTGGCCCTTCTAACCCCATTGCCTCACCAAAAATGTCAATTAAGAGCAAAAAGGCAAATAGAGCATAAGAATGAACTTGGAATTTAAATACACCAATACCGGAGTGCAGTGGAAGTCTTTGCATCGTCCAAGTCCATTTTCCCTTTCAATGCACCTTTGAGACTACATCAAGAGTTCTCAACCAAACAGGTTAGTCTCAAAGGGTCAAGTTGTAGCACATCTCCCCCTTAATATGTGCATCATTCGCATATGTACTTGGGAGGTCTGGGGATCACTTGTACAACTTGAGCACCATAAATAACAAGAATGGATTGAAATGCACAAAGTAACATGATCAAAGGCATAGAATACATGTATGCTATAGATCAATCCAAGTTACACGAATCTAAGACATTTAGCTCACTATGCAACCTGCAAAACCTTTTCTCATCTAAAGGCTTGGTGAAGATATCAGCTAGCTGATTCTCGGTGTTAATATGGTACACCTCGATATCTCCCATTTGTTGGTGGTCTCTCAGGAAGTGATGTGGGATGTCTATGTGCTTATTGCGGCTGTGTTCAATAGGATTATCTGCCATGCGGATTGCACTCTCATTGTCACATAGGTGTGGGACTTTGCTCAGATTGTAGCCAAAGTCCCGGAGGGTTTGCCTCATCCAAAGTAGTTGTGCACAACACTGTCCTACGGCAACATACTCGGCCTCAGCGGTGGATAGGGCAACGGATGTCTGTTTCTTTGAACTCCAGGACACCAGGGACCTTCCTAGAAATTGGCACGTCCCCGATGTGCTCTTCCTATCAACCTTGCACCCGACATAATCGGAGTCTGAGTATCCAATCAAGTCAAAGGTAGACCCCTTTGGATACAAGATCCCAAAGCAAGGCATAGAAACTAAATATCTAAGAATTCGCTTAACAGCCACAAGGTGACATTCCTTGGAGTCGGATTGATATCTAGCACACATGCATACACTAAGCATAATGTCTGGTCTACTAGCACATAAATAAAGCAGTGAACCTATCATTGACCGGTATGCCTTTTGATCAACGGACTTACCTCCTTTGTTGAGGTCAACATGCCCGTCGGTTCCCATAGGTGTCTTCACGGGCTTGGCGTCCTTCATCGCAAACTGCTTGAGAAGATCTTGTGTGTACTTCGTTTAGGAGATGAAGGTGCCATCCTTGAGTTGCTTCACTTGGAATCCAAGGAAGTAGGTCAACTTGCCCATCATCGACATCTCGAACTTTTGTGTCATCACCTTGCTAAACTCCTCACAAGACTTTTGATTAGTAGAACCAAATATTATGTCATCGACATAAATTTGGCACACAAAAAGATCTCCATCACAAGTCTTTGTAAAAAGAGTGGGATCGGCTTTCCCAACCTTGAAAGCATTAGAAATTAAGAAATCTCTAAGGCATTCATACCATGCTCTTAGGGCTTGCTTAAGTCCATAGAGCGCCTTAGAGAGCTTGAACACATGGTCGGGGTACCTATCATCCTCAAAGCCAGGGCGTTGTTCCACATATACCTCCTCCTTGATTGGCACGTTGAGGGAAGCGCTCTTCACGTCCATTTGAAACAACCTGAAAGAGTGGTGAGCAGCATAGGCTAACAATATTCGAATAGACTCTAGCCTAGCCACAGGAGCAAAAGTCTCCTCGAAGTCCAAATCTGCGACTTGGGCATAACCTTTTGCCACAAGTTGAGCCTTGTTTCGTGTCACCACCCCGTGCTCGTCTTGCTTGTTGCGGAATACCCACTTGGTTCCCACAACATTTTGCTTTGGACATGGCACCAGGCTCCAAACTTCATTTCTCTTGAAGTTGTTGAGCTCTTCCTGCATGGCCAACACCCAGTCCGGATCCTATAGGGCCTCTTTGAAAGCTCTCTTGTGAGTTTTGGTGTTTGGATGACAACTCAATTAAAGAACTAACAAGTGTACTAAGTGTTGAACAGGTGCTTAAGGTAAAGCCTACAGGGTTCAACACAAGTGAACAATTGTGATGGTCCAAGAACTGAATTATGGATACATGATGGACATCACAAGTAGGATGGACATTGCATAAAGTGAGACTCGGGTGCGTAGCTAGGAGACAACTGATCAAGCCAAGGACGGAGGCAAGAAGAGCTTCGAGGTACCAAGTGCACGGGAGAAGGTCAAGGAGGCTGAGGAACCCAAAGCCAAGGGTGAAGAAGAAGGCTTGCAAAGTCAAGGGTGATCGAGTTGAGAACAGCTACGGCACATCAAGGATCACTACATAAGAACGTGACTTACAACCAATGAGGTAACAGCTACAGTTATGTGGTGTAAGTCATAAGGCTCAAGATCAAGCTCTAAGAAGGAGATCAAGGTCACTAGAAGGAGAACAAGTGTCAAAACCAGAACTGGAAGCAGCCCAAAAGAGCTAAGTTCACCTTAATCTTTAGTTTGGGTTGTTCCTATGTTTGGAGATGTTCTATGTGACCTTTGCAGGATGTTGGAGCTAAGAAATGTCAATCTAGATCAAGTCAAGCCGACTTGATGATTTATGAGTCCAACATCAAAGCTCAAGCATGTGAAATGCTATGGATATAATAATTAAGAGAAGGTATGTTTCTAGACTTAGTACATTGGTTTTAGTGTACTAATATACTTGTCTAAGTGTTAGAAACAGAAAGAAGAAGAAAAGAAGAGAGGTGCAAAGGGCTTGGCTATGTACAGCCAAGGCAGCTCAGTCTGGCACACCGGACTGTCCGGTGGTGCACCGGACAGTGTCCGGTGCGCCAGGCTGAACTCTGGCGAACTGGCCGCTCTCGGGAATTCACTAGTGACGTACGACTATAATTCACCGGACTGTCCGGTGTGCACCGGACTGTCCGGTGAGCCAACGGTCGGCCGGGCCAACGGTCGGCCGCGCGATCTGCGCGGGACACGTGGCCGAGCCAACGGCTAGGTGGAGGCACCGGACTGTCCGGTGTGCACCGGACATGTCCGGTGTGCCAACGGCTCCAAGACTGCCAACGGTCGGCTTCGCCATAGAAGGAAAGAAATCGGGCACCGGACAATGTCCGGTGTGCACCGGACTGTCCGGTGCGCCACCCGAAAGAAAGAAAGTATTGCCTTCCAAATGGGACTCCAACGGCTCCTAGGCCCCTTGGGTCTATAAAAGGGACTCCTAGGCGCCTCCAAGTGATATACAAGTGCAGCCAACAAGTGTAGACTTCACTCGAATCAATTCTCACTCTCCCTCTTGTGTGTAACTCTATAGTTTGTGTAGAAGGCACAGCTATAAGCCTTAAGAGAGAGGAGAAGTGCTGCTTAGAGCTAGAGCAAGGTCTTGAGCGTATCGTTACTCTGCCGGGGTGCTGCCAAGAAGTTTGTAAGCAGCCGCGGTTCTGTTGTAACCCCACTCAATAGTGAAAGGCTCTATCTATCATACTGACAGATCTGAGCAAACGGAGGAAGGAGTTGAAATAGACTCCAAGCCCAGGTGTGGCTAACTCCAACGAGGACTAGGCAAGCATTTCAGGCTTGGCCGAACCTCGGGATAAATCCTTGCGTCTGTGTGCTCTATTCTGTATTGTACTCTGACTCTCTGTCTTACTCGCTTATATATCTGCACTTCACTACTTACTTGTGGTACTAGCTTTCCTTGAAGTGCAGGATATTCGTAAGACAGGAACTTCAATTCCACTGCAACCTACTCGAAGGGTTCTTCACTCCACTGCGATCCTGTCTTCGAGTAGAGTAAGATTTAAGTTTTAAAGTGATAATTTTTATTCGCCTATTCACCCCCCCCCCCCTCTAGGCGACATCTAGATCCTGTTCCCGGGCCAAAGGGAACTTTCAATTGGTATCAGAGCTAGGCCTCTCCAGTGTGGACTTAGCCGTCCGGAGATAACGATGTCGTCACAAGAGGTAACTGTAGAAATTCTTTTAGGCGATGGCTCAAATTACAAATCTTGGTCTGTCTCTATTTATAATGCTTTCATGAGTTTTGATTCTGATTTGAGACAGATTTTTAGTAGAAGTATTTTTCCATCTGATAGTAGCAAAAATCCCTCTAATGATGAACTAAGATGCTTATCTCTTAATCACCGTGCTTGTAACATCTTAGTTGAGTCTCTTTCTAGAAGTGCCTATTTTGCCATCATGAGTAGTGATAGTGATCTATTTGTTGATGCTCATGATTTATGGAATAGGATCAAAGAAAAATATTTTGTGGCAAACTATGATGCTCCTACTCCCTATATTACTTGTGATACTAACCATTCAAAGGGAGAAGAACAAGAACGATGGCACCCAAACGATGAATCCACCTCACCGACAGGTTTGTCTTCTACTAGTTATAAATGTCCTATTGCTAACAATGAAAGTGGAGACGAAAGTGATGATGAGGAGGAATATGAGGATGATAGCGAGGATGAGTCTTCATCACCACTAGGTGCATTTTCCTGTATTGCTTCCACTAAAAATAATGACAGGGAAAATGAGACTGGTGATGTGGAAGAAGAGGAAATTCGCCGGTTCTACACCCATCTCAACAAAGAAGACAAAGTGCTCTTGGTTAAGTTGTTGAGGAGGAACAAGGAACAAGGCGAGACGCTTATCAGGCTAGAGGAGACTTTCATCAAAACAAACAACAGCCTGGAGAAGATGACCAAAGAACATGAGGAGCTAAGGTGCTCTCATGATGTCTTGGTCCAACGGTATGATTCAATGTTAATTGAGCAAAGTAATAATTATGACGCTCTATCTAATGTTGCTCAACTTAAAACTGAAAATTCTATGCTTAGAAATCAAGTAGAAACAATGAATTTAGAAAAGCTTGCTCTTAGTGAAAAGTATGATATGTTGTCATACTATCATAGTAAACTAGTTGATGATCATATCATGCTCGATATTGCTCATGAGGTAGTAATTACTAGTTTAAACTCATATGAACCTCATTCTTGCACTAGAAATCAATTGGTCAAAATATTATCATGTGCTGACCTCCACCGCCCCAAGAAAGGTCAATCTTTGTTTGAGAAACAAGTTGCAGGATCAAAAAGAAAATTGCGTGGGAACAAGAAGCAAAGACAGCTAAGGAGAAGACACATTGCTCAACTCTCTCAAGATATCCACGGGCGCGTGGTGAAGAAGCTTGAGAAAGGAAAAACTGCAGCAAGTGTTAAGCTCAACAAGAAGAATGTTCCCAAAGCTATAAATGAAGAAATCAACATGAAAAAGGAAAAAGGTAAAGATTCAATTAATCATGTTGTTTGCACTAACCTTCTCTCCATGTCAATCAAGTACAAAAAGGGAAAAGGAAAAAGGAGGTGTTTCAAGTGCAAGAAGTTAGGCCACCTCATCGCATCTTGTCCGTACAAAGACAAGAATGAAGGGAACTTTCAATCGGGAGAAGGGACAAGGAGTTGTTTTGGATGCAACAAAAAGGACCACACGATCACTTCATGTCCGGTCATGAAGAGTCAAGGATGTGCATCCTCCAAGGTGACCCTCACCAAGGAAAATGACACACAGCAAGCATCGTGTCAAGTTGAGCGACGCTTCTGCTACAAGTGTGGTGAGCAGGGTCATCTATCCAAGGTATGTTATAAAGGTAAGATTCCTAAGCAAGTGAATTTGTGTCAATCTTATTCGGGTAGGAGACCCAAATCATACACTTGTGCTAGATCTATAACGAGATCACCTAGAACTAGCACAAAGGCAATTTGGGTACCAAAGGCACATTTAGATGATCATTATGGACCCATCCCAAGATGGGTACCAAACTGTGCTAACTAGACCATGCAGGTGCCTTGAGATGGACTGGAGACCATGGGAGAGCTTAAGACTGTTATCTTAAACTCTATGCTTAAGCTGTTAATTGTTTTGGTGCCTTTATTGTGAAACACTAATCCCATGTTCATCTCAAGTGAAATAAGGTGTGTAGGTCCTGAATCATTATTGGTGAATCAAGTAAAGGACCTTGATGAGAATCTACAACCTGCTCTCCAAAGGACGGTACCCCGTGTATTTTAAGTACATAATTGCAATTTAGTATTGCTCTTAAGTTGGATTGTTGTGATACCTGTCTTTGGAGTAGTTATGCTTTATGATTGCCTGGGTTAAATGAATCATAATGATGGTTGCTTAATCATGACTGGTGCTATATAGGATATATCTTTTGAATCATTCATGGGTAGCTCTTTCATTAGTTATATCCACAACGATTAACTCTCTTGGTGTATATGGATAAACCTGTAACTTTTTGTAAGTCATGCTATGTGCAATTATGACATATTGTTTAGTCCATGTTCACATGATTACCCTAGTTTGGTACTGTGTGAATTTCAAATCCATGTCGTGCCCTTTTGAGCTATGAGGTGCATGAGCAAAAGGAGCCCTGAATTGGTGATAACTAGTGCTCTCATAAAGGCAAAGGTATGGAAAATGGAACTGTGCAATTTTAATGATCATCTTGAAATTCCATTGATAGTGATCATAGCTATGTTCTTGCATTTCATTGGTAATATCGTGGCTTATGCATTAGAATGTTGTTTCTTTTGGTGTACCTAAAGAACCTTCTTAACTATGATGTGCTTTAGACATGATCGTGTTGTCTTTCAATTGGTATATGTGCTCCAATGATAGTTAAGCATGTCTAAAGTTGCGTGTAAATGTTAGACTTCCTGTGAGTATCCAATTGGCTTATGTGCCACTGAGGCATGCATTGTTGTATTTAGTCAACCTTTCATTTAGCCTTCAATTGATGTTAAGTGGCTTTTCATTTGATATTCAAATTGGCATCCTTGTGTGATGAAAGTGATAGAGTATGCTTTGACCAAGGTATGTTGTGATTCCCTCTAGTTCTAAGGAAGCTAGAATGTGCAAAGTGCAAGTCATTCAAATACTTGATGCACAACTTGAGGGGGAGCACACATAACTTGTGAGACTAACTGTTTCTTGAGCAATCTTGTGTAGTCCCTAGGTGGAAAAGAGAAGATGTGCAAGAAATGGAGCAATCAGGACTTGGGTACTTCTGTAAGTCAAGAAATTGGTATCTCAAGTCATGAGTAAGTACATGTTTTTAGATTGCTCATGCTCTATAATATCTGGTGATAATAGATGCTTATTCTTAAATATCATAGAGCTATGACAATAAATGAACTTTGCAATTGGTATCTTTCAATTGGTAGTCATGATAGTCTGCTTCAATTGACATCTTTTAATAATCATTAGAATAGAAGTTTCTTCTTGTGCCCAATACTATAACCTGTTTTAAGTTTGGTGTCTTAGCAACAAGAAAAAGTTAGAAGAATGAATCAGGCACAAGTGTGGAGAAGCTCTCAAGAGATTAAATACTTTCAAGATGGGAAGTACACTACAACATGGTAAAGGTACAAAAGGAAGTATTAATCTTTTTGCATATATGTTATTCACCTAAATGTTGATAGTGCATATGCTCAATAAGTAAGGGGGAGTTTTGATAGTCGTTATTCCTCCTTGACACCCTGTTGTCCCTTGACATCATCCTATGTTCTTGCTTGAGTAAGGTTTTTGGTGTTTGATGTCAAAGGGGGAGAATTTGTGTATTAAAGCTTATCTCAACCTGAGAAGAAAGCTTATCCTAAAGGGGTGATGTGTTAGTGATGTGTTAGTTTAAGCTTTGCTAGTGTGTTATTCATATGCTTCCTGCAGTATTATATGTGTTGCATCATATGGACTAGTGTTTCTGCTGCAATGAATTAACTGGCTTCTAGAGTGTAATAGATAGCCATGTGGTTAATGGTGCTTTAAGACTAAAGGTGTTTTAAGATTGCTTTAAATTGGTATCTTAGTTTAAATTGGTATCTTAATGTTGAATAGTGGTAGGTTGATATTCCTGTGATATATCCACTAATTTGAATGGTGCTTAACTCTGATTATGTGCATTTGTGTGTTATAACATCATGGTTTGATTCTTGACACAATGCATCCTAAAAAGTGCTAAGGTGTAGAAATGCTTCGAATTGCCTAAGTATGTGCAAATTAGCGTCTGAGGTCAAGATTATGTTTTTGAAGTAAGCACATATTTAGGGGGAGCATTCTATAAACTTAGAATTCAAAATTTGTGCTTCAAATCTTATTCTTATGTAAGCTTTAATTGTGTTGCCATCAATCACCAAAAAGGGGGAGATTGAAAGCTCTCTTGTGAGTTTTGGTGTTTGGATGACAACTCAATTAAAGAACTAACAAGTGTACTAAGTGTTGAACAGGTGCTTAAGGTAAAGCCTACAGGGTTCAACACAAGTGAACAATTGTGATGGTCCAAGAACTGAATTATGGATACATGATGGACATCACAAGTAGGATGGACATTGCATAAAGTGAGACTCGGGTGCGTAGCTAGGAGACAACTGATCAAGCCAAGGACGGAGGCAAGAAGAGCTTCGAGGTACCAAGTGCACGGGAGAAGGTCAAGGAGGCTGAGGAACCCAAAGCCAAGGGTGAAGAAGAAGGCTTGCAAAGTCAAGGGTGATCGAGTTGAGAACAGCTACGGCACATCAAGGATCACTACATAAGAACGTGACTTACAGCCAATGAGGTAACAGCTACAGTTATGTGGTGTAAGTCATAAGGCTCAAGATCAAGCTCTAAGAAGGAGATCAAGGTCACTAGAAGGAGAACAAGTGTCAAAACCAGAACTGGAAGCAGCCCAAAAGAGCTAAGTTCACCTTAATCTTTAGTTTGGGTTGTTCCTATGTTTGGAGATGTTCTATGTGACCTTTGCAGGATGTTGGAGCTAAGAAATGTCAATCTAGATCAAGTCAAGCCGACTTGATGATTTATGAGTCCAACATCAAAGCTCAAGCATGTGAAATGCTATGGATATAATAATTAAGAGAAGGTATGTTTCTAGACTTAGTACATTGGTTTTAGTGTACTAATATACTTGTCTAAGTGTTAGAAACAGAAAGAAGAAGAAAAGAAGAGAGGTGCAAAGGGCTTGGCTATGTACAGCCAAGGCAGCTCAGTCTGGCACACCGGACTGTCCGGTGGTGCACCGGACAGTGTCCGGTGCGCCAGGCTGAACTCTGGCGAACTGGCCGCTCTCAGGAATTCACTAGTGACGTACGGCTATAATTCACCGGACTGTCCGGTGTGCACCGGACTGTCCGGTGAGCCAACGGTCGGCCGGGCCAACGGTCGGCCGCGCGATCTGCGCGGGACACGTGGCCGAGCCAACGGCTAGGTGGAGGCACCGGACTGTCCGGTGTGCACCGGACATGTCCGGTGTGCCAACGGCTCCAAGATTGCCAACGGTCGGCTTCGCCATAGAAGGAAAGAAATCGGGCACCGGACAATGTCCGGTGTGCACCGGACTGTCCGGTGCGCCACCCGAAAGAAAGAAAGTATTGCCTTCCAAATGGGACTCCAACGGCTCCTAGGCCCCTTGGGTCTATAAAAGGGACTCCTAGGCGCCTCCAAGTGATATACAAGTGCAGCCAACAAGTGTAGACTTCACTCGAATCAATTCTCACTCTCCCTCTTGTGTGTAACTCTATAGTTTGTGTAGAAGGCACAGCTATAAGCCTTAAGAGAGAGGAGAAGTGCTGCTTAGAGCTAGAGCAAGGTCTTGAGCGTATCGTTACTCTGCCGGGGTGCTGCCAAGAAGTTTGTAAGCAGCCGCGGTTCTGTTGTAACCCCACTCAATAGTGAAAGGCTCTATTTGTCATACTGACAGATCTGAGCAAACGGAGGAAGGAGTTGAAATAGACTCCAAGCCCAGGTGTGGCTAACTCCAACGAGGACTAGGCAAGCATTTCAGGCTTGGCCGAACCTCGGGATAAATCCTTGCGTCTGTGTGCTCTGTTCTGTATTGTACTCTGACTCTCTGTCTTACTCGCTTATATATCTGCACTTCACTACTTACTTGTGGTACTAGCTTTCCTTGAAGTGCAGGATATTCGTAAGACAGGAACTTCAATTCCACTGCAACCTACTCGAAGGGTTCTTCACTCCACTGCGATCCTGTCTTCGAGTAGAGTAAGATTTAAGTTTTAAAGTGATAATTTTTATTCGCCTATTCACCCCCCTCTAGGCGACATCTAGATCCTGTTCCCGGGCCAAAGGGAACTTTCACTCTTCTACCTTGAAAGGCTCAATAGAAGAGACAAACGAGTAATGCTCACAAAAATTAGCTAATCTCGAGCGAGTAGTTACTCCCTTGCTTATGTCACCCAGAATCTGGTCGATAGGGTGATGTCATTGGATCGTTGCTCGGACTTGAGTTGGAGGGACCCGTGGCGCTTCTTCCTCCATCACTTGATCTTCTTGTGCTCCCCCTTGATCATGCCATTCTTCTTGAGGAACCTGTTCATCATCTTGAGTTGGGGGTTGCACCATTATCGAGGAAGATGGTTGATCTTGTTCCTGTAATTCCTGTGGTCGCACATCACCTATTGCCATCATGCGTATTGCGACCGTCAGAATTTCTTCTTCATCTACATTATCAAGATCAACTTGCTCTCTTGGAGAGCCATTAGTCTCATCAAATACAACGTCACTAGAGACTTCAACCAATCCCGAAGATTTGTTGAAGACCCTATACGCCTTGGTATTTGAGTCATACCCTAGTAGAAACCCTTCTACTGCCTTGGGAGCAAATTTAGAATGTCTACCTTTCTTCACCAGAATGTAGCATTCGCTCCCAAATACTCAAAAGTAAGAAATGTTGGGTTAGTTACCGATAAGGAGTTCATAGGAGATTTTCTTGAGAAGGCAATGCAGATAGAGTCGGTTTATGGCGTGGCAAGCTGTGTTCACAGCTTCCGACCAAAACCGCTCGGGCGTCTTGAACTCTCCAAGCATTGTTCTTGCCATGTCGATAAGCGTCCTGTTCTTCCTCTCTACCACACCGTTTTGCTGTGGTGTGTAGGGAGCGGAGAACTCGTGCTTGATGCCTTCCTCCTCAAGATACTCTTCCACTTGCAGATTCTTGAACTCGGACCCGTTGTCACTTCTTATCTTTTTCACCTTGAGCTCAAATTCATTTTGAGCCCTCCTTAAAAAACTCTTTAGGGTCCCTAGGGTTTCTGATTTGTCCTGCAAAAAGAATACCCAAGTGAAGCGGGAAACATAATCAACAATAACAAGACCATACTTACTTCCCCCGATGCTAAGGTAGGCAATGGGTCCAAAAAGATCCATATGAAGAAGCTCCAGTGGTCTTGATGTTGTCATCACATTCTTGCTATGATGAGTGCTTCCCACCTGTTTTCCTGCCTGACATGCTGCACAAGGTCTGTCTTTCTCAAAACAGACATCGGTTAGTCCTAACACATGATCTCCCTTTTAGAAGCTTATGAAGGTTCTTCATCCCAACATGTGCTAGACGATGATGCCAGAGCCAGCCCATACTAGTCTTAGCTATTAAGCATGCATCTAGATCAGCCTCCTCTTTCGAAAATTCAACTAAGTAGAGTTTGCCGTCTAATACACCCTTAAAAGCTAATGAACCATCACTCCTTCTAAAGACAGATACATCAAAGTTTGTAAAAAGACAATTGTAGCCCATGTGACACAATTGACTTACAGACAGAAGGTTGTAACCAAGCGACTCTACTAGAAATACATTCGATATGGAGTGCTCGTTGGTGATGGCTATCTTGCCCAAGCCTTTGACCTTGCCTTGGTTCCCATCTCCAAAAATAATCGTATCCTGGGAATCCAGCTAGAGCCCCTGGATGCATAAACCTGCAAGGAATTTAAGCTTGGGTTTTAGGTACCCAACTCTTGTTGGGTCCTACAAGGTTAGTCAAAATAGTTTTTGGAACCCATATGCAAGTCTTGTCTCTCTTGCATTTGGATCCCAACTTCCTAGCCACTACTTTTGCATTCTTACATGAAAGAATAAAAGAAGTGTTGCAAGCATGAAAAATAGTAGTGGGTTCATTGCACATTTTCCTAGGCACATGAGACACAACATTATTCCTCCTAGGCGCATGAGACACAACATGATTTCGCCTGCTTCTACCATGAACAAAAGTAGAACTAGAGGCAAACATAGCATGTGAATTATGAGCATCATGATTATAACTCCTATTATAATAAGAATGACTACCAATTTTCCTATCATAAATAAAAGCATGGTTTCTTTTAGGGCTACTAGCCATAGGGGCCTTCCCTTTCTCCTTGTTGAGAATGAGAGCCTTTTGACTTGAAAAGTTCTTGGTTTCCCTTCGGAACCCAAGTCCATCCTTAATTGAAGGGTGTCTACCAACAGTGTAGGCATCCCTAGCAAATTTCAATTTATTAAAAGCATCCTTGCAAGTCTTAAGTTGAGCATTAAGACTCGCCACCTCATCATCCAATTTAGTAATAGCAATAAGATGTTCATTACAGGCATCAACATCAAAATCCTTACATCTATTACAAATAACAACATGCTCTACACATGAACTAGATTTATTAACTTCCTCTAGCTTAGCATTTAATTCATCATAAACTCCTTAAACTAGAAATAGATTCATGGCAAGCAGACAACACAGAGGATAGCATTTCATTTCTTTTAACTTCTAGAGCAAGAGATTTTTGAACACTAATAAATTTGTCATGCTCTTCATACAAAATATCTTCTTGCTTCTCTAGTAATCTATCCTTCTCATTAAGGGCATCAATTAATTCATTAATTTTGTCTACTTTATTTCTATCTAGACCTTTAAACAATTCAGTATAGTCTACTTCATCATCAGATGACTCTTCATCACTAGAAGAAGTATACTTGGGAGTGTCCCGAATACATACCTTCTTTTCCTTAGCCATGAGACAAGTATGGCATTCATTGGGGAAGAGTGATGACTTGTTGAAGGCCGAGGCAGCAAGTCCTTCGTCGTCAGAGTCGGAAGAGGAGCAGTCCGAGTCCCATTCCTTTCCGAGGTGCGCCTCGCGCTTAGCCTTCCTGTAGTTCTTCTTCTTCTCCTTCTTCCCATTCTTTCTTGTTCCTGGTCATTATCGTTATCGGGACATTGAGCTATGAAATGACCAGTCTTACTGCATTTGAAACATGAGCAGTTTCTCCTTGTTTTGTTCTTGTTGGGGTACTCCTTGCGTCCTTTAAGCGCGGTCTTGAAGCGTTTGATGACAAGCGCCATCTCATCTTCATTGAGGTCGGCAGCCTCCACTTGAGCTACCTTGCTTGGTAGCGCCTCCTTGCTACTTATTGCTTTGAGAGCAACGGGCTACGGCTCGTAGATGGGTAGTGGACCGTTCAAAGCCTCGTCCATGTATCGAGCCTCCTTCACCATCATGTGCCCGCTCACAAATTTTCCGAGTATCTCCTTGGGCGTCATCTTTATGTACCTAGGGTTTTCACGGATAAGATTCACAGGATGGGGGTCAATAACTGTAAATGACCTGAGCATGAGTCGGACGACATCATGGTCTGTCCATCTTGTGCTTCCATAGCTTCTAATCTTGTTGACCAGAGTCTTGAACCTGTTGTAGGTTTGAGTTGGCTCTTCTCCCCTTATCATGGCGAATCTCCCTAGCTCACCTTCCACCAGTTCCATTTTGGTGATCATTGTAGCATCGTTTCCCTCATGTGAGATCTTGAGGGTGTCCCAAATTTGCATGGCGTTGTCCAAGCCACTTACTTTATTGTATTCATCCCTGCAAAGCGAAGCTAACAAGACAGTAGTAGCTTGGGCATTCTTATGAATTTGTTCATTAATGAATACAGGGTTATCAGTGCTATCAAAATGCATCCCATTCTGTAACACCCAAATTCTGGATTGGGAATTAGTGGAAGAAATTTGAACAAAATATCATAATGTCTTAGAAATTGGGAAATAAGAAAAAGATGGAAAAGAATTTTTCTTTTTCTTTTAAGAAAAACCATTTATACATCTCAGGAAATAAATAGAAAGGAGAATAAAAACTTAAGTTAGTAATATTAAAATAAGTATGGTTTATATTCATCCTTGGATTTCAAATGATACATTTGAAAAATCTGAAAACTAAAATAGAAGTATAAATTTGAATTTGGAATAGAAAATAGAAAATAAAAAGGAGAAGGGAAGAACTAAGAAAAATATTACATAAAATAAAATAAATATCCTTCACACTTATATTATGAAATTATACCTTTCAAACTGAGGACAAGTTATTCACAAAGTTTGAACTCAAACTTGAATTCAAATTGGATTTGAATTGGATTTGAAAATGGGAAAAGAAAAGAAAAAGAAAAAAAGATACTATACCTATTTGGGCCGGCGGCTTCACATTCGGCCCATCCACCATTCTTCCGCGCTCGGCCCATTTAACTCCACGCTCAAACGCGCGCCGACACGCGGGCCCCACCGGGCAGACTCACGCACGCGCGCGCTCTCGCTGTTTCGCTGGCATGCGGGGCCCCCTGCCCAGTCGCTCGCGCGCGCGCTCGCCAGCTCTCTCTCTCTCTGACTCGCGGGACCCACGCGTCAGCTCCTTCCCTCTCCCTCGCAACAGAACCCGAGCTCGCCGCAACGGCCGCGCGAACTCGCCGCCGGGACTGCCGTTCCTCGGACTTGTCACCTAGCTATAAAACGCGGACCGCGACCCCCTTTCCCATCCTCACCTTCGTCCGCAACCTTTCGCCATCACCGAGCGCAGAGAGAAGAGGGAGAAGAGAAGAAGAAGACCGCCGCCGGCGTTTCTCCTCTGGGCTCGCGTTCCGGTCCGCGTGTGTGGGTGGGGGCGTTCGCCGGGAACCCGTGAAGCAGACCGCGCCATCAGTTTGAACTGCGGGGCCGCGGGACTGCGGCAATTCCTCGCCGTCGCTGCTCTTCCGCCTGGATCCGCGCCGCGTCGTGGCCGAGCTACCATCGTCGCCAATCCGAGGTAAAAAAGCCCACGATCAATCTCGCCTTCACCTCCTGGAGGCGGGGCACCCTTCAATTTTGAACTTAGAGCACTTAGGCGTAGGATTGCGTGCGCGCCGGCGATGGCCCGCCGCGGGCCGAGGGCGGCGCCGCCGCGCGGCTCGGTTGAGTTGGGGACGATCCGCGGGCCGTCGGATGGCGCGTGGACGGTCCCGATTAGATCGGGGCATACCCCTTCGCTCGATCGCGCGGAGACCGTAGATGCGAGATCCAGCGGTGCAGAGTTGATCTCGGCTTCATTAAATCTGGGCCGTTGATCGCTGATCGAACGGTTGTAGATGCGTACCGGTTCGGGTTATACTAAATCTAATCTGAACCGTCCACGCTTGATCGGATGGCTGTGCTCGGCCGATACCCCTTCGGCTTGCGCGTTTTGCTAAAGAGTCCCTGAGTTTTAGAGAAAACAACCCGCCGTCCTATGTTTACTGTGCGCTGTGTCTCGGGAAACTTACCCCGAGCCCCCTGGGTTTCTCTGGATTTGAGGCCCAGTCCAGAACTCGTTTAAATTGATTAAATGAATTAGAAATTAAATTTTTAATACAAAAATAATTGCTAGAACTTAGATAATTCATAGAAAATCCATTTTTAGTCCAAATTGATCCATTCCACTTTCTAAAATTTTGTAATAATATTCTCTACCATTTGGAATCACTGTTTTGACATGAACTCTGTCAGAAAATTTATTTATCATTTAACCATATTTTAATCACATTAAACCTTAGGAAATTCATAACTTGAATTCTACAACTCCAAAATTAATAATTCTTTTTCCTGTAATCTTATTTTAATATGTGGATTATTAATATGTATTTTGCATATATGTTTGGTGTAATGTTAATTTTGCCTATACCATGTATGTTTGTATTGCTACGACTAGCAGTGAGGTCACGAAGATCTGAAGAATCATCCTGGTACCTGGATCTCAAGGCCCAGGCAAGTTGTGCCCTTGATCACTTCTTTTCACCTACTCATGTTCTAATTAATCATAATGATCTGCATAGGTTAATTTTGATGGGACCCAATAGGTTACCCTAGATTGTTTATCTCATCACCTTGTTTACCCCTGAATCACTTGGGTAGTTTGCTATTGCTTTATATGGTTTTGGGATAATCATTTATTACCTCCATGTTCCAATTCTTGTTGTTATTCTGTTTATGTTCATGTTGATATCATTAATGTTAATTGGAACATGGAGCGACCACCCGGGAAAACAGTGCTACCACAAGGGTAGTATGGGATGCCCTTGGCTGATTAATTAGGAAAGCTAGTGGAAGACTACCTTACCCGAAAGGGGCAAGGGCAGTAGGGGAGAGGTCAGTGCGGGAAGTGCCCTCGGGAGGATTTTGCTGCGATGGCGGTCCTGCAAGGGATTCCTATACTGGATCTTCCTATAAACTGTAGCGGGTTTTCGGAAGCTAGTGGAACTTTGTAAAGGCCTCGTAGTGCTACCCTGCCTCGCTTCCTTGGTAGAGGTGAATGGGATTCATGACCCCTTGGCAGATGGGTAACACGACTTGTGGGTAAAGATGCGCAACCTCTGCAGAGTGTAAAACTGGTATACTAGCCGTGCTCACGGTCATGAGCAGCTCGGACCCTCACATGATTAATTTATGGAACTAAATTCAATTTGTCATATGCATTGCATTGCAGGTGATGTGGTTACTTCTGTTCTATTACTTAATTGGGTTTGGTATTTACTTATACTTAGTAACTGCTAATAAAATTTTGACCAACTTTAAAAGCAATGCTCAGCTCTAACCATCTTCTTTGGTAAGCCTTACACTTTATGAGCTCCCACCTTTGGTGAGTTCATGCACATTATTCCCCACAACTTGTTGAGCGATGAACGTATGTGAGCTCACTCTTGCTGTCTCACATACACCACAGGTCAAGAACAGGTACTGCAGGATGATGCTCATGAAGGATGCTGCGATGAGTTCGTGAGAGGTCTAGGTCGTCGTCTCCCAGTCAACTTTGGGTTGCTGGACCGTTGTCTCTTTATAATGTAATTATTTATTTTGTATAGAACTCCTGTTATATATAAAGTTGTGACATTCGATCCTGTGCCACTTTACATCATATGTTTGAGACTTGGTCCCAGCATACCTGGTGTTTATGTTAACCCTGGGTTTTGGATCCCTAAAATCCGGGTGTTACAGAAGTGGTATCAGAGGAATGTTGACTGTAGGACGAAACCTAGATAGAACTGGACAACCATTATCTACTTACCTCTGCTACTCTGATTCTTTCTAAACTTATCTTAATCTTTTTCTCATCTATTTCCGCTTACTCTGATTATTCTTACCTTTTCATTCTAAAGACAAACTTGGATTTCACACTTTGAAATCCTGTGCTTAAAGTGACTTTTAGGAATAGGAGACCTACTCATAGGAACAAAAACAAAACTATTTTTGTAGCTATTTGTATGCTTGAATGTTTGTTCTTGTGATACATGTCTGATTTGGATCTTTGAATGAGTGTGATGGGTTGTGGAGTAATATCCACAATTACATCTGCATATACATCTAGGCATAAAAGATAGTATTTATAAAATAACTAGACAATCTAGAATAACCCCATTAAAGAGGTAACTAGTACTCCGTATCTGTCTCATCTTAACATATTCTATCTTACCTTTGGACATTCACCTCGTACAACTAATTACCCTAGTCTTAACATAAAACATCTGGCCCAGCCCTGCCAAAGAAATTCCAGTGCACAACCAACTGTTAGCTTATTCATTCTGTCTACTAAATGATTCCCTTGCAAAGCTGTCTTACCATATGCTTCTAACTTAGATGGTCAATACCAGGCGGGGTGGTGGAATTAATTTGCCTGCTAATCGCCAACCTCAACCACAGTCAGCAGCAATGAATCCTCCTAATCCTCCACAAGGCGGAGTTGATCCACTCGTCGCAGCTCAAATGAGAATGATGCAGCAAATGGCGGACACCATGGCAGATATGCGCACCCAAATGCAGCAAGAACGCCAAGAAATGCACCAGGAAAGAGAAAATGCACGTCGGGAAATGCGCCAAGAACGGGAAGAAATACGCCAGGAGAGGAGAGTACAACAACAACAGCTGCAGCAACAACTTCAACAACAGCAGCAACAACAACAAATACCATTGCCTCCACCACCTGTTCCACCCCGGGACAAGCACCGGGAATTCATGAGCCACAAACCACCAACCTTCTCCAACTCCGCAGATCCACTGCAAGCAGATGACTGGTTAAAGTCCATAGAGAAGATGCTCAACATAGCCCAGTGCTCGGATCGAGAGAAAGTACTCTATGCATCGGGTCGTCTTGCTGGTCCCGCTGCGGATTGGTGGGATGCGTACTGTGCAGCTCATGCTGCTGCCGATACAATTACCTGGGAAGAATTCTCCACACAATTCAGGAATTACCATATTCCTGCTGGACTCATGAAGATTAAGAGGAAGGAGTTCCTATCCCTCAAGCAAGGAAGTATGTCCGTGAGTGAATATAGGGACAAATTCATTCAGTTATCTCGTTATGCTCCCAGAGATGTTGAAGATGATGAGCAAAAGCAGGAGCTCTTTCTGGATGGTTTGATTGGACCCCTGCAATATCAGCTGGTATCGCACACCTTCCCATCCTTCCAAAGGCTATTGGATAAAGCTATTGCTGTAGAAAACAAGAGGAGTATATTTGGAGAGAAAAGAAAGGCTGTCAATCAAGGGCAGGCTGGAAGCAGTTCCCGTCCTCGCTATACTACCACTCCAAGTACACCAGCTAGTGGCAGTTCCGGACAACAAACTCAACAGGCACCAACTGCTCCTTCAAAAGCAAGCACTCCAGGAGGACCCGCTGCTCCTAACACAACCGCCGTCAGGACATGCTTCAAATGTGGACAACCGGGACACTATGCCAACTACTGTCCCAACAGAGCTGCCTACACTACACCGGCACCGATGAAGCAAGGACAAGCCTCAGCAGGGAAGAGTCAGCCCCTATCCATCAACCGAGGATATGCTCATCATACAGAAGTAGAAGCTGAACCCGGTGAACTTGAAATTCAAACTCAAGAAGAAGAGCCAGTTGGAGATGAAGTAGTCGGTGAAGAAGTCAACGAGCAACAAGAATAGAGAGATAAACATAAATATAAATATATATATATATATATATATTACTATTTGTAAGACCTAAATATTAGTTTAGCCAGTAGTAGTATTTTACTATTTTAGTAATAATAATAAGGTCCATTTGACCCTGTGTTTTGCTAATAAGATATGCATCATGCCGAGATTTTATTTATGCATATGTGTTGAATTAATATGAGCTAACCCAACCCATAGTGCCATAATGAATAGTATGACCTTTCTATTCCCACCTAATAACAAACAAAACTTTTAACCTACATCTTGTAGTCTATCTCACCCATATATATCTCTCATCTTGACAGATTCTATCTTACCCTTGGATATTCACCTTATATGATTGGTTACCCCAATCTGGACATAAATTAAGCCCTACCAAAGAATCTATAGATTATAACCAACTACCAACTTATCCATTCCGCTTAGTAATTTCCTTTGCAAAACTATTATCACATACTTCTAACTTTCATGGTCGATACCAGGAAGGGAAAGATTATCACGTAACAACAAACAGAAAATGAATCCTCCAAATCCTCCACCTGTTGACCTCAATCAAGTGGTTGCTACCCAAAGACTGGTAATACAACAGTTAACGGACATGGTGACCGAGATGCGGAATCAGATAAGACAACAACGCGAGGAAATACGTCAAGCCCGCCAAGAAATAAGGCAAGCACGGCTGGAGAGACAACAACAACAACAACCCCCACCACCACCAGCTTCACCAAGCTACATAGATATAAATTATGATGATTTGTAAGATCTAGGTGTTACTTTAGTAATATGATAATATTTTAGAAGAAATAATAAAGGTCTATTGACCCAATGTTTTGTTAAAGAATTATACCTCATACTGAGATCTCTTTGTTTGTGCATATGAGTATGCATCCTTTTTCCTTACAAATCTCGAGGACGAGATTATTTTTAAGGGGGGTAGGATTTGTAACACCCAAATTCTGGATTGGGAATTAGTGGAAGAAATTTGAACAAAATATCATAATGTCTTAGAAATTGGGAAATAAGAAAAAGATGGAAAAGAATTTTTCTTTTTCTTTTAAGAAAAACCATTTATACATCTCAGGAAATAAATAGAAAGGAGAATAAAAACTTAAGTTAGTAATATTAAAATAAGTATGGTTTATATTCATCCTTGGATTTCAAATGATACATTTGAAAAATCTGAAAACTAAAATAGAAGTATAAATTTGAATTTGGAATAGAAAATAGAAAATAAAAAGGAGAAGGGAAGAACTAAGAAAAATATTACATAAAATAAAATAAATATCCTTCACACTTATATTATGAAATTATACCTTTCAAACTGAGGACAAGTTATTCACAAAGTTTGAACTCAAACTTGAATTCAAATTGGATTTGAATTGGATTTGAAAATGGGAAAAGAAAAGAAAAAGAAAAAAAGATACTATACCTATTTGGGCCGGCGGCTTCACATTCGGCCCATCCACCATTCTTCCGCGCTCGGCCCATTTAACTCCACGCTCAAACGCGCGCCGACACGCGGGCCCCACCGGGCAGACTCACGCACGCGCGCGCTCTCGCTGTTTCGCTGGCATGCGGGGCCCCCTGCCCAGTCGCTCGCGCGCGCGCTCGCCAGCTCTCTCTCTCTCTGACTCGCGGGACCCACGCGTCAGCTCCTTCCCTCTCCCTCGCAACAGAACCCGAGCTCGCCGCAACGGCCGCGCGAACTCGCCGCCGGGACTGCCGTTCCTCGGACTTGTCACCTAGCTATAAAACGCGGACCGCGACCCCCTTTCCCATCCTCACCTTCGTCCGCAACCTTTCGCCATCACCGAGCGCAGAGAGAAGAGGGAGAAGAGAAGAAGAAGACCGCCGCCGGCGTTTCTCCTCTGGGCTCGCGTTCCGGTCCGCGTGTGTGGGTGGGGGCGTTCGCCGGGAACCCGTGAAGCAGACCGCGCCATCAGTTTGAACTGCGGGGCCGCGGGACTGCGGCAATTCCTCGCCGTCGCTGCTCTTCCGCCTGGATCCGCGCCGCGTCGTGGCCGAGCTACCATCGTCGCCAATCCGAGGTAAAAAAGCCCACGATCAATCTCGCCTTCACCTCCTGGAGGCGGGGCACCCTTCAATTTTGAACTTAGAGCACTTAGGCGTAGGATTGCGTGCGCGCCGGCGATGGCCCGCCGCGGGCCGAGGGCGGCGCCGCCGCGCGGCTCGGTTGAGTTGGGGACGATCCGCGGGCCGTCGGATGGCGCGTGGACGGTCCCGATTAGATCGGGGCATACCCCTTCGCTCGATCGCGCGGAGACCGTAGATGCGAGATCCAGCGGTGCAGAGTTGATCTCGGCTTCATTAAATCTGGGCCGTTGATCGCTGATCGAACGGTTGTAGATGCGTACCGGTTCGGGTTATACTAAATCTAATCTGAACCGTCCACGCTTGATCGGATGGCTGTGCTCGGCCGATACCCCTTCGGCTTGCGCGTTTTGCTAAAGAGTCCCTGAGTTTTAGAGAAAACAACCCGCCGTCCTATGTTTACTGTGCGCTGTGTCTCGGGAAACTTACCCCGAGCCCCCTGGGTTTCTCTGGATTTGAGGCCCAGTCCAGAACTCGTTTAAATTGATTAAATGAATTAGAAATTAAATTTTTAATACAAAAATAATTGCTAGAACTTAGATAATTCATAGAAAATCCATTTTTAGTCCAAATTGATCCATTCCACTTTCTAAAATTTTGTAATAATATTCTCTACCATTTGGAATCACTGTTTTGACATGAACTCTGTCAGAAAATTTATTTATCATTTAACCATATTTTAATCACATTAAACCTTAGGAAATTCATAACTTGAATTCTACAACTCCAAAATTAATAATTCTTTTTCCTGTAATCTTATTTTAATATGTGGATTATTAATATGTATTTTGCATATATGTTTGGTGTAATGTTAATTTTGCCTATACCATGTATGTTTGTATTGCTACGACTAGCAGTGAGGTCACGAAGATCTGAAGAATCATCCTGGTACCTGGATCTCAAGGCCCAGGCAAGTTGTGCCCTTGATCACTTCTTTTCACCTACTCATGTTCTAATTAATCATAATGATCTGCATAGGTTAATTTTGATGGGACCCAATAGGTTACCCTAGATTGTTTATCTCATCACCTTGTTTACCCCTGAATCACTTGGGTAGTTTGCTATTGCTTTATATGGTTTTGGGATAATCATTTATTACCTCCATGTTCCAATTCTTGTTGTTATTCTGTTTATGTTCATGTTGATATCATTAATGTTAATTGGAACATGGAGCGACCACCCGGGAAAACAGTGCTACCACAAGGGTAGTATGGGATGCCCTTGGCTGATTAATTAGGAAAGCTAGTGGAAGACTACCTTACCCGAAAGGGGCAAGGGCAGTAGGGGAGAGGTCAGTGCGGGAAGTGCCCTCGGGAGGATTTTGCTGCGATGGCGGTCCTGCAAGGGATTCCTGTACTGGATCTTCCTATAAACTGTAGCGGGTTTTCGGAAGCTAGTGGAACTTTGTAAAGGCCTCGTAGTGCTACCCTGCCTCGCTTCCTTGGTAGAGGTGAATGGGATTCATGACCCCTTGGCAGATGGGTAACACGACTTGTGGGTAAAGATGCGCAACCTCTGCAGAGTGTAAAACTGGTATACTAGCCGTGCTCACGGTCATGAGCAGCTCGGACCCTCACATGATTAATTTATGGAACTAAATTCAATTTGTCATATGCATTGCATTGCAGGTGATGTGGTTACTTCTGTTCTATTACTTAATTGGGTTTGGTATTTACTTATACTTAGTAACTGCTAATAAAATTTTGACCAACTTTAAAAGCAATGCTCAGCTCTAACCATCTTCTTTGGTAAGCCTTACACTTTATGAGCTCCCACCTTTGGTGAGTTCATGCACATTATTCCCCACAACTTGTTGAGCGATGAACGTATGTGAGCTCACTCTTGCTGTCTCACATACACCACAGGTCAAGAACAGGTACTGCAGGATGATGCTCATGAAGGATGCTGCGATGAGTTCGTGAGAGGTCTAGGTCGTCGTCTCCCAGTCAACTTTGGGTTGCTGGACCGTTGTCTCTTTATAATGTAATTATTTATTTTGTATAGAACTCCTGTTATATATAAAGTTGTGACATTCGATCCTGTGCCACTTTACATCATATGTTTGAGACTTGGTCCCAGCATACCTGGTGTTTATGTTAACCCTGGGTTTTGGATCCCTAAAATCCGGGTGTTACACATTCTCTATGATTTCCCAAATACTAGGATGGAGTGAAAATAGATGACTACGCATTTTATGACTCCAAAATGAATAGTCTTCTCCATCAAAGTGAGGAGGTTTTCCAAGAGGAATTGATAGTAAATGCGCATTTGTATTGTATGGCATACGAGAATAGTCAAAAGAGTAGTTCTGATTAACCATTTTCTTTTTCGATGAAGAGTCGTCATCGTCGTCGTCTCTTGGTGAAGATGAAGAGGCATCGCTGTCGTAGTAGATGATTTTCTTGATGCGCCTCTTCTTCTTCCCGTCCCTCTTCTTGTGACTTGATCCTGAGTCGGTAGGCTTGTCGTCTCTTGGCTCATTGAGGAGGGACTCCTTCTCCTTGTCATTAATCACCATCCCCTTACCCTTAGGATCCATCTCTTTGGGCGGTTAGTCCCTTAAGTGAAGAGTACGGCTCTGATACCAATTGAGAGCACCTAGAGGGGGGGTGGATAGGTGATCTTGTAAAATCAAATACTAAATAGCCACAAAACTTAGTTATGAAAGAGTTAGTGTGACTAAGTAGCTTTGAAGCGAGTTCTTGAAAATTAAACAATCACAGAGAAAGCAACACAAGAGACACGCGATTTTTATCCTGTGGTTCGGCCAAGTAACACTTGCCTACTTCCACGTTGTGGCGTCCCAATGGACGAGGGTTGCACTCAACCCCTTTCAAGTGATCCAATGATCAACTTGAATACCACGGCTTTCTTCCTTAGTTTTCTTCCCGTTTGCGAGGAATCTCCACAAGTTGGAGCCTCTCGCCCTTGCAATATTGATCACAAAGAGGCACAGAGTAAGGTTGGGAGGAGCAACACACACAAGACTCAAAATCATAGCACAACCATGCACACAAGTCATGACTTGAGCTCGAAACACAACACGGAATTCGCAACTCGAATGGAGCTCAAATCACTAACACAGAGAATCAAATGTGTGGAGTTGGAGTCTTGTAGTCTTAGGATGCTTAGTGAATGCTTGGGTTTCTCCTCCATGCGCCTAGGGACCCCTTTTATAGCCCCAAGGCAACTAGGAGCCATTGGAGACAATCTTGGAAGGCAATTCCTGCCTTCTGTCGAGTGGCGCACCGGACAGTCCGGTGCGCCACCGGACAGCTACTGTAGCCTGTCCGGTGCGTGATTTCCTTCCAAATCGAGCACAGTTGACCGTTGCAGCTCCGGGCCAGTTGGCGCACCGAACAGTGTCCGGTGCACACCGGACAGTCTGGTGCCCCCTTCCGACCGTTGGAGCTGCCACGCGTCGCCCGCAGATTTCATGGCCGACCGTTGGTGCTGGCGACCGTTGGCTCACCGGACAGTCCGGTGCACCACCGGACAGTCCGGTGAATAATAGCCACGTCGCCTTTTTCCGTTTCCCGAGAGCGACGAGTTCGCCGTGGATGACTCACCGGACAGTCCGATGCACCACCGGACAGTCCGGTGAATTATAGTCGTATGCCGTCGTCGAATCCCGAGAGTGGCCTTTTCACCGTTGCTCAGCCTAGCGCATCGGACACTGTCCGGTGCACCACCGGACAGTCCGGTGTGCAAGTCTGAGCTGAAGTTTGGCTGCCCACAGCCAAGTGTTTTGCAATTCGATTCCTCTCTTTTTGGCTATATTTCTAGCACTTAGACAGACAATGTTAGATCACAAAAACAGTGTACTAAGTCTAGAAACGTATCTTTTACTTTGATTTACACCTTTCACACATTTAACACATTAGTACTCAAATAATGTGTTGGGCATCTAATCACCAAAATACTTATAGAAATTTCCCAAGGGCACATTTCCCTTTCAGTTCGGTCAATGCCTACTCCACGTTGTGGCGACCTCTTTTAGTCAAGGGTTGCACTCAACCCCTCTCAAGTGATCCAAAGATCAAACTTGAGTGCCACAGTTGTCTTCCTTATATCAATATCCCGTTGTGAGGAATCTCCATAAATTGGAGTTTCTCACGCCTCACACAAATTATTACAATCAAATCTAGAGTAAGGAGAGAGGTAGAGACACACACAAGTGCACAACACAGCAACAACACGCACACAAGTAAAAGAGAGAGCACACAAATCAAAACGACAGAGTCACAGCTGAAAAATGCGCTCAAATATCTCTCTAACAAATCAACAACATGGTCATAGAGGTTTGGAGTTGTGGTGTGCTCAAAGTATGCTTGGGTTACAACTCCATGTGTCTAGGGGATCCTTTTATAGCCCCAAGGGACCAAGGAGCCATTGGAGCTTCATTTGTAAGCTCCCAGCCTTCCCCGTCTGCGGGTGCACCGGACTATACAGTGGCGCACCGGACTCCGCATAGTGCAATGGTCAACAGATCCTTCATTGATCACTTTCTATTTCAGGTGGGCATCGGACTATCCAGTGGGTGGCACCGGACTGATCGGTGCGCCATCTGATCGTTGGCTGCGGGTAATGTGGTAGATAGTCGTTGGCTGTCTTCACACTAGACCGTCTGGCGCTCTGCGCAGACTGTCCGGTGATTTTTAGTCGAGGAAGCCTGGCCAAGCCCAAGAGTGGCCTGTTCGGTCGAACGGTCACCAGACTGTCTGGTGGGTGGCACCGGACTGTCTGGTGCTGCCCAGTCTAGCCCTGCTTGTTTCTTTTTGTTCCAACTTTCTTTTGCTCCTTTTGGCTCGGCTTCATATGGTCCCTAACACTTAGACATAATAAATGTTATGAGAAGGAAGATGTCAACTGTCCATAATAAATTCGAAGATATATTTCAAATGCCCAGGAATTCAGAAGACGACATGGACATTTTAATACAAAATTTGGAGTCACTATCATTGCTATTTCATTCCGCATCTCACACCAGACAAGAGGAGCAAGAAAGTTTTATTGGGATGTCCATTCTAGAAATTCTACAGGTCCATCCACCAAATGACATTCGTTCGAAATGGAAGTGTAGAAGATTACTAGGCTATGTCGATAAAAACAAAAGGAAGCAAGGTTTGAGTCCACACAAATGCACATCATGCAAAGATGTTGGACATGATAGGCACAATTGCCTGAAGAAAGATGCAACCATACCATGGCTTCTGGTTTTTATGTAATCTTTTTAAGTCATTATAGATTCATTGTTGGCTTTGGAGACTTGATTTGAATTCTCTATCTCTAGAGACATGATGTCAAATCTAGTATGCAACCAGATTTTTTTCTTAATTCAGTTATTTTTGTCATGATGTTTCAAGGCCATGCAATCATTTGGTTATTTCAAATAGATTACAATATGAGAACTGAATTAGGTTTACACTTTGCAATCAGATTACAATATGACAGCAAGGATTGTAAAAATGGCGCACTTGATCACTAACTGTTGTTTTGGTACATCTCCTGCTTTTGTCCTTTATGTCACCATACCAACATTTAGTGATAATGTTAGGCTTCAAAGCAACTTCTGTCAATACAGGATCATGGCCACACAAGGGATTTTGCTGCAAATTAACTTTTGTGAATATATGATGAGCATTTTTCTCGACACAACAAAAGCACACCAATTATGGATATTTTTCTCAATCATTTATGATCATTTGTGCCAAACAACAATGTTACTTCTGAATACATTTACAACACTACAAGTAGCCTTCCATTCGATAAGAGAAGGAAACAAAAATTCTGTACAACACATGATACTGGAAAAGATTACTAAAAATGCCCAAGTATAGCCTTCAAATCTATCAATACCTGATATAGTTTCCAACTCTGTTCCTTGTTCTTCTGTTGCTCCAAGTTTCTGGTGCATGGTTGAAAAATGAATGTGCCATTGCCCCCCTTCAGAACTCAGACCACATGCTTATATCCAATAACCTTCTTCTCCCTCTGTTGCTTGTTTGTCCCTTGCTCCCATCCTACAAGATACATAAAGTTCATTGTTAAGACTAGATGAGCTTCAGCAAGCATAAATTGGTTGCTCTTGAAAAAAAATCACAAGATGGTTAAGACGTAGATGATTTTGAGGACCTTCGGCAAGGCTTACCCCCAACAGTAGCCCCTCGCGGGATTAGTTCATTTTTTCCATAACGTGCTCAGACTGCAGAACATATGAATGCCTTGTGCCGAAGGTCCGAAAAACATCTCCCTCGAGCACATTATTGAAATGAGATCAACAAACACGTGCTTGGACAGCTGGCGTCATTGACCATGTGTGCTCCTCGACTCCGTTCGAAGACCGCGATGCCGAATGGCGCATGGTCAACTGATGCGTCGTCAACTGGATTCTCATCACCGTCTCTAAAAGCATCTTCAACATCGTCCGCTGCGACCAAGTCGATGCCTTGTCCTTGTGGCACGCCATCGAAGGTCTCTTCCATGACAACGAACTGCAGTGTGCCATCTGCTTTGAAGCTAAACTCTGCACGCTGCAGCAAGGCGACATGTCCGTGTTCGACTACTGCACCAAACTCAAGCGTCTCGCCAATTAGCTGCGCCACATCGGCCACCCAGTTTCTGAACCCAATCAGGTGCTTAATCTCCTTCGTGGATTGAATCCCAAGTATCACTATGTCAAACCGGTGATTACTTCCAAGTATCCTCGCCACACCTTCATGAGTGTTGGTCTTTCCTCCTATTTGAGGAGCTCAGCCTTGAGCATGATGTGTCTGTTGAGGCCACTCAGGCCCTTGCTGCAACTCACGGCGACAACTCCAGTACATCTTCTTTGTCAAGCACCATCGACAGCAAGGGTGCTTCCTCTGGTTCTCAGCGTCACGACTGTAGGATCTAGTACACCGGCTAGAGGGGGGTGAATAGACGGTTTTGACTAAAAACAAGAACACTTGAGAAATTTAATCAATATGACAAGAGATATAAATTCTCTAGTGATAACAAGTAAGCAATCTATGAGAGACAACTAAGGTGATTGAATACTTGAAGAACAATATGCAAAATACTAATCACTTGCATGGCAATAAGTAATGCAAGAAAGTAAAGACACCAGATTTTATCCCGTGGTATCGGTGATTTGCCGATCACCCCTAATCCACGTTGAGGTGGACTTCAAGCTCTCACTTGCTCCTCTATCAAGACACGGCTTGATCTTTGAGCCAAGTGGACAAGAAATCACTCAATACCTCGTTTCCACTAATGTCACCTTTGCCGCTCTGGCGAGGTAGGCGCGGACTCCTCACAATCAACATCGCGGCTCCTCCACAATCTTCTTAGAGAGCTCGAGGGAGACAACACCCGAACCATCTAGGAGGCGGCAACCTCCAAGAGTAACAAGCCGATGACACTTGCTCGGTGTACCACCTAGTGCCTCAAGAATCACCAATGGATGCAAATGCACTAGGAACACTCAATCTCTCACTAGAATGCAATCCCAAGTAAGGAGTGTGAGAGAATGAGTTGGAGGATCACAAATGAGCTCAATGTGTGCAAGGAATGGCCAAGAGAGCCCTCACACACGAGCTCCCCTTATATTTATAGCACACAACTCAAATCTAACCGTTATGTGCAATTTTCACATTTTCTGCGTACACGCATACGGTCCGTGCCACAAGGCCGGACGGTCCACCGTACACATAACGACTATTTTCCCGTTTGAAATCTGTCAGAGCTATCAGAAAAGTGAGGTCCAGACAGTCCGCCAACCTTGGTCGGACCGTCCGCGACCTGGCAACTTGGAGCACCATAGATGTGACCAAGAGGAGTTAGCACACGCGGATGATCCGCCCTACAAGGCCGGACGGTCCGCAACCTGGGAGTCAGTACTGTTCGGGCTTATCATCCGGACAGTCTGTAGTACAAACCCCAAAAACCACACAGTCCCTGTCCAAACTAATTTGGCACCTGTAGACAGTCCGCCCTACAAGGCCGGATGGTCTGCACAATAATTCAGGGACTGTGTTGAGAGCAGCCTTCTCTGGTTAGGACTGCAGATGGTCCGACCCCAAGGCCCAGACGGTCCGCAGTACAAATGAATAGGATTAGTCCGAAGTAGACATACTTCGGACCCCACTGGAGGATCGCGGACGGTCCGCCCGCAAGGCCCGGACGGTCCGCACATCCCAAGACTTGGCAATTTTCAAACACGCTTTTGAAAAGATTTTTAACTTATGAAATTGGAAGCGCTGTTAGTCCTCATGCAAATGCAACCACTAGATGCTCTATGAGGCACTAAGTTTTACACAGATCAAAGTCATTGACCCCTCTTAATAGTACTACTATCTAGCCTACTAATCCAGTCAAATATCTTCTCTAAACTCCTAGAGACCGGCAAAAACAAAACCTATGTTATACCTTTGCCTTCACTTGATCCACAACCAATGCTTATAAATCTCCAAGATTTTCTATTCTATGTGGTCCAACCCTGCATTCTTATTTCTCCAAGAACCGTTAGTCCACAAACAATTGTCATTAATTACCAAAACATCACTAAGGGGCCTAGATGATTCACAATCTCCCCCTTTTTGGTAATTGATGACAACACTACACAATATATTCAAGAGAAGTTTTGTTTTTCAAATCTCCCTCATACCTTAGGTATAAGAAGGATTTTAGAGATGAGTTTCATAAGGCTTATCTTGATTTGAAGTTCTGTCCGAGAGATAGATAAATCCCAATAAAACTCAGAATGTAGGAATAGATCCCCCTATGTGTGTGCATAATGTTTCCAGTTGAAGATACAACACAAATAATTGATCAGAATTTTGATTGAGATCTTCCTACAGTCATGGTTATTGAGGCATACAAGAGGTAATATGTAAAGTAAGCGCAACAAATTTTAATTACTCCTCGATCAACCATTTACAGAATAATTTGAACTAATTTAAACATAAGATTCAACACATATAGTTCAACCCACAGAATATTACAAATAGTTGTCCACAGGCATAAGACATAGTTCACCAAACGCATAAGACATAGAGTTCAAATAGTAACCAATACCAAGTTCATAAGACATAAAATGGTAAACATGCACATGCATAGTCTTAATGTCCACATAAGCGAGCTCCCATGAATATGATATTTTCAACTTCTCTTCTCTTCTCTCTCCCTTTGGCATCAATTGCCACAAAGGAGGGGCCTCACTGACCACCAGGTGGAGGATACATGCTATAATAGTGAGTGCTGAAGGTGTTAAAGAGAGAGGAGAACTGCCCAAAGTCCTGCTGGAGCTGCTGCTGCCTCTGACTTATATCTTGCATGCTTTCATTGGTAGAGAGATTGTCAAACTGACTAGACAGAGCCCCCATGTTGTCCTGGAAACTTTGCTGCATGTTGTTTAGTCTGGTCATGATGGGATCAGTGTAACACCCTAAAGTTCAATCTTGTGAAGACAAGGAAAATTTTTCAAAGGTTTTAAATCAAAACTCATTTCCTTAAAAATAATCATGATTTGGAAGATCTACTCCCAAAATGAATATGTTAAAAAAAAATATAATTAAAAGATCTTTAGATAAACTAAATTGCCTTTGGATTAGGATATATAGAAGAATTAGGATTAAACTATTTCTTAACATATATAGTCTACAATATAAATTTGATTTCCCTAGAAGTAATAAGGTATGGATTATCCTCTACTATATGATTAAAAGCTTGTCTAAAAAAAACTAAAATAAATAAAGAAATATATAAAATATGTTTTTGCACATTATGCTGAAGTTCTATATGTGTATCCAAATTAAGAGTTTGAACTTTAAACTTGTGTTGATTTGAAATTCAAATGGAAAGGAAAATAGAAAAGGAAAAATAGAAAGAAAAAAAAAGAAAAAAGAATAAAACCTGGTATTGGGCCGACTCCCTGCTTTCGGCCCAGCCAGCCGGCCCATTCTCCCTTCCTCACGCGCGCTCTCGCCTTCTCACCGACAAGCTGGACCCACTGGGCAGACTCCCTCGTGTCGATCGGGCCCCTGCGCTTCCCTCGCTGCTCTGCGGGCCACCCTCGTCAGTGCTCCCTCTACCGCGCTCGCTACTCCTCACTTTCTCTGGCGCGTGGACCACCGGTGTCAGCGTTTTCTTCGTAACAACCGCGCCCACCTCGCGACTTCCCCGCCGGTGACCTCGGCGTCCAGCGGTGTCCGACCGGGCCGGTTTCCCTTGGACTCGGAACCCCGTAGCTGTATAAAACCGAGCCGTTCCTTTGCGACCGTGTCATCCGCCATTACCGAGCGCAGCGGAAGGGAGAAGAGAAGAAGACCGCCGCCGGTGTTTCTCCTCTGTGCTCGCGCTCGGGGTCGCGCGTGTGGATGGGGGCGTTCGCCGGGAACCCGGGAAGCTGTCCGCACCTTCAATTTGAACAGCGTGACCTTGGGGCGACTCGAATTGCTCGCCGTGGTTCGATCTCCGCCGCGGGTCCGCTCTTCTCCGTGGCCAGCTCCCTCCATTGCCCTCCGTCCGCGGTACGTGCCCTAATCATGTTCGCCATCCTTCCCTCTAGGTTTAGCACCGGTCAATTTTGGGTTTGTGGCATTCGGTCGTCGGATTGCGAGACCGCCGGTGGTGCTCCACCGTTGGGGGGGGGTGCGGCGTCGGCGTCGTCTGTCGGGTTGGGGAAGAAATATTGCAGCCGTTGGATCGGAGGGGAACGGCTGAGATTAGAACAGGCGATACCCTTTCGGGATGTCATCTGTGCCGTTGGATTTGGATCGGGCGTATGAGATTCTATCGCTAGTGTTTTAAATCGTGACCGTAGCCTTTTGATCCAACGGTCTGTGTCGCGTACCGATTCACTGATATGAAGATCTAATCTGGGCCGTCCACTCTTGATTGGATGGTGCAGATTAGCGCGTACCCCTTCGGCCCAGCATTTTTGCTAAAGAGTCCCTGCGTTTAGTTGAAATCAACCCGCCGTCCACCGAGGGTGTAGTCTGAGTCTGGGAATTCTTGCGCCGAGCCCCCTGCGCTTCTGTTTAATTGAGGCGCAGTCCAGATAACAGAGAAATAAGATTATTAATATTAAAAATTGATTTTTAGTATAAAAATAAATCTTAAAACTTGTATAATTCATATTTAATTCATTTTAGCTCCAAATTGAGTCATTCCAATTCCTAAAATTTTGTAATAATATTCTCTATCATTTAGAATCACTGTTTTGACATGAACTCTGTTAGGAAATTAATTTATCATCTAATCCTATTATAATCACCTTAAATCTTAGGAAATTCATAACTTGAATTCTATAACTCAAAAAAATTAATAATCCTTTTTCCTGTGATCTTATTTCAATATGTAGATTATTAATATGTATTTTGCAAATATGTTTGGTGTAATGTTAATTTTGCCTATACCATGTATGTCTGTATTGCTACGTTTAGCAGAGAGGCCACGAGGATCTGAAGAATCATCCTGGTACCTGGAATCTCAAGGCCCAAGCAAGTTGTGCCCTTGATCACTTCTTTTTACCCAGCCATGTTCTAATTAATCATAATGATCTGCATAGGTTAATTTTGATGGGACCCAATAGGTTACCCTAGTTTGACTATCTTTATACCTTGTTCACCACTGAATCTCTGGGTAGTACTTGCTATCGCTTTATGTGGTTTTGGGTATAGAGATACACATACACTATTCATGATTATCCTTTTATTGTCAGTTGTTATTTACTGTTCATGTTGAGATCATTATGTTAATTAGAACATGGAGCGACCACCCGGGAAAACAGTGCTACCACAAGGGAGGAATGGGACCCCTTGGCTGATTAATTAGGAAAGCTAGTGGAAGACTACCTTACCCGAAAGGGGCAAGGGCAGTAAGGGAGTGGTCAGTGTAGGGAGGCCCTCGGGAGGATTTTTTGCTGCGATGGCGGTCCTGCAAGGGATTCCTGCATTGGAACTTCCTATAAACTGTAGCGGGTTTTCGGAAGCTAGTGGAACTTTGTAAAGGCCTCGTAGTGGATCCCTAGCCATTCACCTCGGTAGTGTCTAAGGGCCTTGCAAACCCTGGCGACATGGGATACACGACTTGTGGGTAAAGATGTGCAACCTCTGCAGAGTGTAAAACTAGTATACTAGCCGTGCTCACGGTCATGAGCAGCTCGGACCCTCACATGATTAAATTATGGAACTTAAATTCAATTTGTCATATGCATTGCATCGCAGGTGAAGTTGTTACTTTTGTTCTACTATTTAACTGGGTTGGTATTTACTTATACTTAGTAATTGCTAATAAAATTTTGACCAACTTTAAAAGCAACGCTCAGCTCTAACCATCTTCTTTGGTAAGCCTTACACTTCACGTGAGCTCCCACCTTTGGCGAGTTCATGCACATTATTCCCCACAACTTGTTGAGCGATGAACGTATGTGAGCTCACTCTTGCTGTCTCACATACACCACAGGTCAAGAACAGGTACCGCAGGATGATGCTCATGGAGGATGCTGCGATGAGTTCGCGAGAGGTCTAGGTCGTCGTCTCCCAGTCAACTTTGGGTTGCTGGACTGTTGTCTCCTTATAATGTAATTACTTATTTTGTATAGAACTCCTGTTATATATAAAGTTGTGACATTCGATCCTGTGCCACTTTACATCATATGTGTGAGACTTGGTCCCAGCATACCTGGTGTTTATGTTAGCGCCCGGGTTTTGGACCCCTAAAATCCGGGTGTTACAGAAGTGGTATCAGAGGAATGTTGACTGTAGGACGAAACCTAGATAGAACTAGACAACCAATACTTACTTACCTTTGCTACTCTAATTCTTTCTAAAACTTTTCTTAATCTATTCTTATCTATTTCCGCTTACTCTGATTATTCTTACTTTTTTTCCCTTCTAAAGACAAATGTGGATTTCACACTTTGAAATCCTGTACCTAAAGTGACTTTTAGGAATAGGAGACCTATTCTTAGGAACAAAAACAAAACTATTTTTATAGATATCTATGAACTTGAATGTTTGTTCTTATGATACTTGTTTGATTTGGATCTTTGATTGAGTGTGATGGGTTGTGGAGTAATGTCCACAATTACATCTGCATATACATCTAGGTTTAAAGGATAGCATTTGTAAGATAACTAAACGATTTAGATAATCCTCCATTAAAGCGTATCTATTTTATATAGATCCCTCTTCTCTCAAAAGACTCACTCTTACTATAATGGATCCCTCTTGACCTAAAGGAATCTATCTTATCCTAATAGATCCATCTTATCTTAAAAGATTCTTTCTTATCATAATAAAATCATCTTATCTTAAAAGATTCTCTCATATCTTAATAGACCTATCTAATCTTAAAAGATTCTTTCTTACCTTAAAAGATTCATTTTATCTCAAAAAGATTATCTTATTCCTAGAAACTTATCTTGATCTAATAAGCATACTCACCCCACCACTTTGCTTATCTCATAATAGTATAACAAACATGACCTGTTTCAAAATAAATTTAGTAGATCTTATCCAGTCTAATCTGATTACACCAATTTAATTCTGATCCCATCTAATTTGATCAGATCTAACCTAATGGACAAACATGTTAGATAATACTGGTGAAAGAAGATTGGATCCTACTCTTATAAATATGTTTTAATCCAAGTTGAACTATGATTCTAATTCAGACTAGACCACATACAACAACCTGACCATATGCAACTACCTTAACCACCCGATAGTTGCATAACCCCTCTGTTTTAACCTAACAGAGATTTTTTTTAAAATATCTTGATAAAATACATCCTACCCAGGAAGATCTATCTAACTTTAACTAGTCTCATCTAGCCATATCCAATCTAATCTAGATCCCATCTAACCTAATATGATCTAATCTAAAGTGAGTTACTTAATGGACCAGTTAATACTTGAGAAATAGATTAGACCCTATCCACATGTTTTTAACTTAGTTCACCCTACACTAAATAAAGAGTGAGAAACCAACCCAACCAATAGAGTCTTGATGGATTGCATGACCTGCCTATTCCCACCTAATAACAAACAAACTTTTAACCTACATCCTGTAGTCCATCTCACCCATATATATCTCTCATCTTGACAGATTCTATCCTACCCTTAGATATTCACCTTATACGACTGGTTACCCTAATCTGAACATAAAACAAAGATTAAAGCCCTACTAAAGGATCTTCAGATTATAACCAGCTACTAGCTTATTCATTCCGCCTATTGAATAATTTCCTTTGCAAAACTATTACCATATGCTTCTAACTTTCATGGTCAATACCAGGAAAGGAAAGATTATCACGTAACAACAAACAGAAATGAATCCTCCAAATCCTCCACCTGTTGAGATCGATCAAGTGGTTGCTACCCAAAGACTGGTAATACAACAATTAACAGACCTGGTGACCGAGATGCAAAATCAGATAAGACAACAACGCGAGGAAATACGTCAGGCCCGCCAAGAAATAAGGCAAGCACGGTTGGAGAGACAACAACAACAACACCCTCCACCACCACCACCAGCTCCACCAAGCTACATAGATATAAATTATGATGATTTGTAAGATCTAGATGTTACTTTAGTTAGTAGATGATATGATATTAGAAGGAACAATAAGGTCTATTGACCCTATGTTTTGTTGAAGAATTATACCTCATGCTGAGATTTCTTTGTTTGTGCATATGTTCCGAGAACAATATGAGTATACATCCCTTTTCTTACAAATCTCGAGGACGAGATTATTTTTAAGGGGGGTAGGATTTGTAACACCCTAAAGTTCAATCTTGTGAAGACAAGGAAAATTTTTCAAAGGTTTTAAATCAAAACTCATTTCCTTAAAAATAATCATGATTTGGAAGATCTACTCCCAAAATGAATATGTTAAAAAAAAATAATTAAAAGATCTTTAGATAAACTAAATTGCCTTTGGATTAGGATATATAGAAGAATTAGGATTAAACTATTTCTTAACATATATAGTCTACAATATAAATTTGATTTCCCTAGAAGTAATAAGGTATGGATTATCCTATACTATATGATTAAAAGCTTGTCTAAAAAGAACTAAAATAAATAAAGAAATATATAAAATATGTTTTTGCACATTATGCTGAAGTTCTATATGTGTATCCAAATTAAGAGTTTGAACTTTAAACTTGTGTTGATTTGAAATTCAAATGGAAAGGAAAATAGAAAAGGAAAAATAGAAAGAAAAAAAAGAAAAAAGAATAAAACCTGGTATTGGGCCGACTCCCTGCTTTCGGCCCAGCCAGCCGGCCCATTCTCCCTTCCTCACGCGCGCTCTCGCCTTCTCACCGACAAGCTGGACCCACTGGGCAGACTCCCTCGTGTCGATCGGGCCCCTGCGCTTCCCTCGCTGCTCTGCGGGCCACCCTCGTCAGTGCTCCCTCTACCGCGCTCGCTACTCCTCACTTTCTCTGGCGCGTGGACCACCGGTGTCAGCGTTTTCTTCGTAACAACCGCGCCCACCTCGCGACTTCCCCGCCGGTGACCTCGGCGTCCAGCGGTGTCCGACCGGGCCGGTTTCCCTTGGACTCGGAACCCCGTAGCTGTATAAAACCGAGCCGTTCCTTTGCGACCGTGTCATCCGCCATTACCGAGCGCAGCGGAAGGGAGAAGAGAAGAAGACCGCCGCCGGTGTTTCTCCTCTGTGCTCGCGCTCGGGGTCGCGCGTGTGGATGGGGGCGTTCGCCGGGAACCCGGGAAGCTGTCCGCACCTTCAATTTGAACAGCGTGACCTTGGGGCGACTCGAATTGCTCGCCGTGGTTCGATCTCCGCCGCGGGTCCGCTCTTCTCCGTGGCCAGCTCCCTCCATTGCCCTCCGTCCGCGGTACGTGCCCTAATCATGTTCGCCATCCTTCCCTCTAGGTTTAGCACCGGTCAATTTTGGGTTTGTGGCATTCGGTCGTCGGATTGCGAGACCGCCGGTGGTGCTCCGCCGTTGGGGGGGGTGCGGCGTCGGCATCGTCTGTCGGGTTGGGGAAGAAATATTGCAGCCGTTGGATCGGAGGGGAACGGCTGAGATTAGAACAGGCGATACCCTTTCGGGATGTCATCTGTGCCGTTGGATTTGGATCGGGCGTATGAGATTCTATCGCTAGTGTTTTAAATCGTGACCGTAGCCTTTTGATCCAACGGTCTGTGTCGCGTACCGATTCACTGATATGAAGATCTAATCTGGGCCGTCCACTCTTGATCGGATGGTGCAGATTAGCGCGTACCCCTTCGGCCCAGCATTTTTGCTAAAGAGTCCCTGCGTTTAGTTGAAATCAACCCGCCGTCCACCGCGGGTGTAGTCTGAGTCTGGGAATTCTTGCGCCGAGCCCCCTGCGCTTCTGTTTAATTGAGGCGCAGTCCAGATAACAGAGAAATAAGATTATTAATATTAAAAATTGATTTTTAGTATAAAAATAAATCTTAAAACTTGTATAATTCATATTTAATTCATTTTAGCTCCAAATTGAGTCATTCCAATTCCTAAAATTTTGTAATAATATTCTCTATCATTTAGAATCACTGTTTTGACATGAACTCTGTTAGGAAATTAATTTATCATCTAATCCTATTATAATCACCTTAAATCTTAGGAAATTCATAACTTGAATTCTATAACTCAAAAAAATTAATAATCCTTTTTCCTGTGATCTTATTTCAATATGTAGATTATTAATATGTATTTTGCAAATATGTTTGGTGTAATGTTAATTTTGCCTATACCATGTATGTCTGTATTGCTACGTTTAGCAGAGAGGCCACGAGGATCTGAAGAATCATCCTGGTACCTGGAATCTCAAGGCCCAGGCAAGTTGTGCCCTTGATCACTTCTTTTTACCCAGCCATGTTCTAATTAATCATAATGATCTGCATAGGTTAATTTTGATGGGACCCAATAGGTTACCCTAGTTTGACTATCTTTATACCTTGTTCACCACTGAATCTCTGGGTAGTACTTGTTATCGCTTTATGTGGTTTTGGGTATAGAGATACACATACACTGTTCATGATTATCCTTTTATTGTCAGTTGTTATTTACTGTTCATGTTGAGATCATTATGTTAATTAGAACATGGAGCGACCACCCGGGAAAACAGTGCTACCACAAGGGAGGAATGGGACCCCTTGGCTGATTAATTAGGAAAGCTAGTGGAAGACTACCTTACCCGAAAGGGGCAAGGGCAGTAAGGGAGTGGTCAGTGTAGGGAGGCCCTCGGGAGGATTTTTTGCTGCGATGGCGGTCCTGCAAGGGATTCCTGCATTGGAACTTCCTATAAACTGTAGCGGGTTTTCGGAAGCTAGTGGAACTTTGTAAAGGCCTCGTAGTGGATCCCTAGCCATTCACCTCGGTAGTGTCTAAGGGCCTTGCAAACCCTGGCGACATGGGATACACGACTTGTGGGTAAAGATGCGCAACCTCTGCAGAGTGTAAAACTAGTATACTAGCCGTGCTCACGGTCATGAGCAGCTCGGACCCTCACATGATTAAATTATGGAACTTAAATTCAATTTGTCATATGCATTGCATCGCAGGTGAAGTTGTTACTTTTGTTCTACTATTTAACTGGGTTGGTATTTACTTATACTTAGTAATTGCTAATAAAATTTTGACCAACTTTAAAAGCAATGCTCAGCTCTAACCATCTTCTTTGGTAAGCCTTACACTTCACGTGAGCTCCCACCTTTGGCGAGTTCATGCACATTATTCCCCACAACTTGTTGAGCGATGAACGTATGTGAGCTCACTCTTGCTGTCTCACATACACCACAGGTCAAGAACAGGTACCGCAGGATGATGCTCATGGAGGATGCTGCGATGAGTTCGCGAGAGGTCTAGGTCGTCGTCTCCCAGTCAACTTTGGGTTGCTGGACTGTTGTCTCCTTATAATGTAATTACTTATTTTGTATAGAACTCCTGTTATATATAAAGTTGTGACATTCGATCCTGTGCCACTTTACATCATATGTGTGAGACTTGGTCCCAGCATACCTGGTGTTTATGTTAGCGCCCGGGTTTTGGACCCCTAAAATCCGGGTGTTACAATCAGTGACATGGTCTTGGATGTGACTGCGAAATTCAGAAAGCTAAGAGTTTATGGCATCCAAGTTATCATCAAAGCGAGATTGCATGGCATCCATGCGCTGGTCCATATGGGTCATCATTCCCTGGAAGCGGCCATCCATGTGGGTCTGAAGCCCTTGTTGCATGTTCTAAAAGTACGGGTCAAAATAGCCTGGACCAGGCTGCCTGTACTGCTGAGGCTGAGGAGGAGGTGGAGGAGGAGGCATTTGCTCTGCATCAGCTTCAGGAGCTTCTCCTGCATCATAACCAGCTTCTTCCTCATCATATGGGAAGGGAGTGAGAGGCCTCGTGAGGAACCCAATCTCATTCTTGAAGGGCCTAAAAGGTGTGTGAACAATTTCATAGTGCCCCTCAGATCTGGTCTTGGCTTTAATGAGAGCCATAATGTATGGAGCATAGGCTAAGTTCTGGTTCTTGTCCATTTTGAGGTCATTTAATTGTCTCATCATGAATAGCACAACATTCATTACCTCACCATTCATGATATGGTGGATAATGTTCCAGAACTTGTCTCTAATTTTGCTCTTGTCTCCACTTTTGGGAAGAATTGTGACTCTATCAATTTTGTTAATCACAGTAGGATGATGCCTTAATCCTGCTGTCTCACCAAACCTCCTAGGTATTCCCAGCCTTGCTGGCTCATAGAATTGCACAAATTCTTCAAAGTTATCTTCAGCGTATAAATCAATCCCAGCTGAAATGGTACCATGATCCAGACTATTGCAGCTACAAATTCAGCAAATGTTGCAGAATATCTCTTGAAACTAGTCATCCATGTGATGGATTCCTCATTGATATCAATCTCAGCAGTGGCCAGGAATTGCTTTACTACCATGTCACTGAAATCATTCCTCTGACCCATAAAGTGATAGAGACCATAGGCCTCAAATTTTGGAATTAGATCCTCCATAACTGATTGACCCAGCATAAAAGTCCAATCTATCACTTGATGCTTGTGAAAGTTGGTATCCATCAGTGTGCCCCAAAAGACATCAAATTGGAGCTGAGTGCAAAAGAATTGAACATTGGTGTCTAAGGGCAGAGCATATTGATTGACAGTCCTCCTGGAGCAATATTCTGCCATAGAGAACCTCCTCTTTGGATAAGTCTATCCTGTGATGTCAATCGGATAGTAAGGATGAGTATGTGGAACATCTTCTGTGTCCATAGAGACACTGCCCCCAGCTGAAGATTGGGCCTCTGAGTCTGTGGTTGGATTATAGTCTGCATCGTCTGCACGAGGGCGCTTTGACTTGAAACGACCGGCAAGCTTCTTCCGAAGACCACCCAGACCACTGCAATATATGTGAGAAATAACCATAGGTGAATTGTTGATACCGCCACAACATAAAGAAAGGAAGTGGAACTTGCTGTCAGGGGCCGGACTGTCTACGCTAGAGGGCCGGACTGTCCGTGCCAGGGGTCCGGACAGTCCGCGCCAACCAGGCGGACGGTCCACGACCGTCCAGGGGCGATTTTCTAGAACCCTAGTCGCCCGGATCATTCAATCAACGATTCGGCAGAAAATAACCATCCAAACTTGTTCAAATTTTTGCATAACATTCACAATGAGTAGCACTAGCAATTCCACCAATCAGATTTGTGAATCCATTGCTTAATTCTAGATCAGAGAGAAAATCTGAAGAATCCCCAAATTTGAAGAAATTTGATGAAATCCATGAGATTATGAAATACCGGGATGAAGACATGATTGTTGAACTTCCCACAAGCTTTCGGACAGTCCGTGCGCAACTTCACTTCACCGTCCGCTCAGAATCGACAAAAGTGACCTTTAGGCGTGTGGAGAGTGTGAGAGGAGAGGCAACGGATGAAAGTGACAAGTTGACTGCCTCTGCCCGATTTAACTGCCTGTCGCGAATGGTCTGCGCAGGGGCGGCGGACGGTCCGCGCCCTGGTAGCTCAGACTGTCTGCTCTGCTGACTTGGACTGTCTAGATCCTGATACGGTGGACAGTCTGTGGTCCATAGGCGGACGGTCCGCGGCCTGATACTCAAATCTTGAAACTTTGTCCTCTTTCTGATTTTGAATTTCAAATCTGATTTGATGCTCATATATGGACATTTCGACCAATCCAAGGGTTAGTCTGCATGCATATACACATTATGTATTTGAGGAATACATATTTTCATATCAAACTACTTAGATCAAACTAGAATGAAAAATTTATCAAAAATACCCAATAAATAGCCTAGAGAGCATATTTAGAAGCAAAATGCAATACTACACATGTGCGTTCAACCTCAAGCCACATTTGAGAGATCTATCACATTCATTTCACTTCTTAATGTGCAAAATCTCGTTTCATCCAATGGTTTTGTAAATATATCGGCCAATTGATCATCCGTGCCAATTGAATATATAGAGATGTCTCCCTTTCCAACATGATCCCTCAAGAAGTGATGCCTTATATCAATATGATTAGTTCTTGAGTGTTGGACCGGATTTGTAGCCAATTTTACAGCACTCTCATTATCACACATGAGAGGCACATTCTTAAAAATGATCCCATAATCCAATAGAGTTTGTTTCATCCATAATAATTGAGCACAACAATTACCGACAGATATATATTCCGCCTCGACGGTAGAGAGAGCAACGGAATTTTGCTTTTTAGAAGACCATGAAACAAGAGATCTTCCAAGAAATTAACAACAACCGGAGGTGCTCTTTCTATCAACTTTGCACCCCGCATAGTTCGAATCCGAATATCCAATTAATTCAAATTGAGCACCTTTGAGATACCATAGACCAATATTGGGGGTAGACTTCAAATATCTTAGAATTCTTTTTGCGGCCTTCAAGTGAATCTCTCTAGGTGAAGCTTGAAATCGAGCACACATGCAAACGCTAAACATAACATCGGGCCTAGATGCGGTAATATAAAGTAAACTACCAATTATTGAGCGAAAAAGTTTTTGATCAACCATAGTACCTCCCTCATCTAAGTCTAGATGACCATTTGTTGCCATAGGAGTCTTGATAGGCTTTGCATTTTCTAAGCCAAACTTCTTGAGCATATCCTTCAAATATTTTGATTGACTTATAAAGATTCCATCTTTCAATTGTTTGATTTGAAGACCAAGGAAGAAGCTCAATTCTCCTATCATAGACATTTCAAATTCTTTTGACATCATTTTTCCAAATTCCTTGCAAAACAATTCATTAGTAGATCCAAAAATAATATCATCAACATAAATTTGACAAACAAATAAATCTTTACCAATTCTTTTAGTGAATAGGGTAGTGTCAACCTTCCCAATTTTAAAGTCTTTGGAAAGCAAGAAATCCCTAAGCCTTTCGTACCAAGCGCGTGGGGCTTGCTTAAGCCCATAGACAGCTTTAGAAAGCTTGAACACGTGGTTAGGTCTTTTGGGGTCCTCAAAACCGGGAGGTTGTTCAACATACACTAGTTCACTAATCTTACCATTTAGAAAAGCACTCTTTACATCCATTTGGCAGAGCTTGATATTATGAGCACAAGCATAAGCAAGAAGGATCTGGATTGCTTCTAATCTTGCTACAGGAGCAAATGTCTCACCAAAATCCAATCCTTCTATTTGAGTATACTCTTGTGCAACTAATCTTGCCTTGTTCCTTACTACTATTCCATCTTCATTATGCTTGTTGCAAAACACCCATTTTGTACCAATAACATTGTAGTTCTTTGGTCTCTCAACAAGCTCCCAAACTTCATTTCGAGTGAAATTATTTAATTCTTCATGCATTGCATTCACCCAATCAACATCAAGTAGAGCTTCATCTACACGGTTAGGATCCATACAAGGTACAAAAGAGAAATGTTCACAAAATGAAGCTATGCGAGAGCGAGTTTGAACACCCTTACTAATATCACCCACAATTTGATCAACCGGGTGATCCTTCACAATAGAATGATGAATTCTTGATACCGTTTCATAATTGCTAGTTGAAGCATGAGGAGGAACCGAATGACTTGAAGTATCTTGATCATGAGTATCCATAATTTTATCATTTTGTTGGCTTTGGTGATCTTCTTCATTTAGGGTTGAAGAGGATGGAATGACAACCAAACTATTCTCATCATCATCTTCCTTTGGCTTTATTTCACCAATGGCCATTGTTTTCATAGCATTTTTCAATTGAGTTCCACCAACGTCATCAAGAGTATCACTTTCATCTTGAGACCCATTAGTTTCATCAAACTCAACATCATATGCTTCTTCAATAATACCATGAGTTTTGTTGAAAACTCTATAAGCCTTACTATTTGATGAATATCCAAGAAGAAAACCCTCATCACATTTCTTCTCAAATTTAGAGAGTTGGCTTCCCTTTCTCAAAATATAGCATTTGCAACCGAATACCCTAAAATATGAGATATTTGGCTTTCTACCAATGAGCAATTCATAGGGAGTTTTCTTCAAAAGCTTGTGACAATATAGCCTATTTGATGAATGACATGCAGTGTTTATTGCTTCGGCCCAATAAGAATCCGACACATTATATTCCGCTAACATAGACCTAGCCATATCAATGAGAATCCTATTCTTTCTTTCAACAATACCATTTTGTTCCGGGGTATATTTGGAAGAGAATTCATGTTTAATACCCTTGTCATCACAATATTCATCAATTCTTGCATTTTTGAATTCTGACCCATTATCACTTCTAACTTTCTTGATATCAAAATCAAATTGGTTTTGAGCCAATATAGCAAATGACTTGAATGTTTCAAACACATTAGATTTATCCCGAAGAAAGTAAACCCAAGTGAATCTAGAATAATCATCCACAATCACAAGACAATAGGAATTACCACCAATACTCAAAAATGATGTTGGCCCAAATAAATCCATGTGAAGTAATTCCAAAAGTCGATGAGTAGACATTTGACTTTTATTTGGATGAGTATTTGCCACTTGCTTCCTGGCTTGACAAGAGCTACACAATTTGTTCTTCTCAAATTTCACATCTTTCAAGCCACGGACTAAGTCATGTTTGGTTAATCGATGGAGTTGCTTCATTCCAACATGACCAAGTCTTCTATGCCATAACCAACCTAGTGAAGCCTTTGAGAATAAGCAAGTTGTGAGCTTTGCCTCACTAGATGAGAAATCAATAAGGTAAAGATTTTCATATCTAAAACCTTTAAACTTAAGATTGCTACCATCAACACTAGAGATAATAACATCATCAACGGTGAAATTGCAACTAAATCCTAAATCACATAATTGAGCTACGGATAGTAAATTAAAATTCAAAGACTCAACTAAAAGCACATTTGATATGGAATGATCATTTGAAATAGAAATTTTTACCCAAGACTTTAACCTTTCCTTTGTGATTATCTCCAAATGTGATACTATCATAATTTGAGCAATCTTCCTCACTCATTTGGGTGAACATTTTCATATCTCCGGTCATGTGTTGAGTACATCCACTATCCAACACCCAATGATTCCCTCCCGCCTTGTAGTTCACCTTAGCATCTCCCTTTGCCATGAGACAATGAGGGGATGAGAAAAGTGAAGGAGCTTCCTTGATGGCAATTCCGGCATTAAGCTTGGATGAGGTGTCATCATCATCATCATCATCCAAGCTATCATCCGAATCCCATTCAACTAAGTAGGCTTTTCCATCCTTCTTCTTGTTGTAGAATTTCTTCTTCTTATCATCTCCATCTTTGCCCTTCTTCTTCTTGTTAGGGCAATTCATGGCAATGTGACCGGGTTCCCCACACTCAAAACATTTTCTATCATTGAAAGCATTTCTTCTTGATGTTTGGCCTCTTCTAGGTTGACCTCTCTTCATCTTCATGAATTTGTTGAATTTCTTTACAAATAGAGCCATATCTGCATCACTTTCATTTTCTTCATCATCACTATCTTCTTTTTCAATTGCCTTGGAAGCTTTAGCTTTGAGAGCAATTGATTCATTCTTCACCTTCTTTGCCAAACTTATAGCATCGGCTCGAGATTTCTTGAATATGACTTGAGTAAGAATTTCCCCCAATACTTTGGTTGGAGAAGTTGTAGATAGATCACTTATTACTAACATGGTCACAATGGTCTCATATTTCTCCGGAAGAGATCTAAGGAACTTATGAGTGAAATCCACATCCGGTACATTAAAACCAAGTCCCTTGAGTTCATTCACTATCTCATTTAACCGGTTGAACATATTAGATACACTCTTATCTTCTTTCATAATAAATTGCTCAAACTTTCCTTTGCACACATATAGCTTGGCACTCTTCACAATTGTAGTTCCTTCATGAATTTCCATTAGCTTAATCCAAATCTCATGAGCGGTTGTGCGATTCTTGATACGGTTGAACTCATTTATATCAAGAGCATCATAAAATACATTCATGGCTTGATCATTTGTAAGAATGTTTTCATTGTCACTAATGGATGGTTCATCTTCTTTCAACACAACAAACCCGTCCTTGACAATTGGCCAAATTTTTCCACCCATTGCTCTAAGATGTATTGACATTCTTATTTTACAATAGTCGTAGTAATTCCCATCAAAATGCGGTGGCTTCCCAATGTGCACATTGTTGTTACTAGCCATTTTGTCCCACTCCGGGATGATTAGATCCACAAACAATGGAGTCCTCGGCTCCGATACCACTTGTAGGATCTAGGACACTGGCTAGAGGGGGGGTGAATAGACGGTTTTGACTAAAAATAAGAACACTTGAGAAATTTAATCTATATGACAAGAGATATAAATTCTCTAGTGATAACAAGTAAGCAATCTATGAGAGACAACTAAGGTGATTGAATACTTGAAGAACAATATGCAAAATACTAATCACTTGCACGGCAATAAGTAATGCAAGAAAGTAAAGACACCGGATTTTATCCTGTGGTATCGGTGATTTGTCGATCACCCCTAATCCACGTTGAGGTGGACTTCAAGCTCTCACTTGCTCCTCTATCAAGACACGGCTTGATCTTTGAGCCAAGTGGACAAGAAATCACTCAATACCTCGTTTCCACTAATGTCACCTTTGCCGCTCCAGTGAGGTAGGCGCGAACCCCTCACAATCAACACTGTGGCTCCTCCACAATCTTCTTGGAGAGCTCGACGGAGACAACACCCGAGCCATCTAGGAGGCGGCAACCTCCAAGAGTAACAAGCCGATGACGCTTGCTCGGTGTACCACCTAGTGCCTCAAGAATCACCAATGGATGCAAATGCACTAGGAACACTCAATCTCTCACTAGAATGCAATACCAAGCAAGGAGTGTGAGAGAATGAGTAGGAGGATCACAAATGAGCTCAATGTGTGCAAGGAATGGCCAAGAGAGCCCTCACACACGAGCTCCCCTTCTATTTATAGCACACAACTCAAATCCAACCGTTATGTGAAATTTTCACATTTTCTGCGCACACGCAGACAGTCCGCGCCCCAAGGCCGGACGGTCCACCGTACACATAACGGCTATTTTTCTCGTTTGAAATCTGTCAGAGCTATCAGAAAAGTGAGGTCCAGACAGTCCGCCAACCTTGGCCGGACCGTCCGCGACCTGGCAACTTGGAGCACCAGAGCTCTAACCAAGAGGAGTTAGCACACGCGGACGGTCCACCCTACAAGGCCGGACGGTCCGCGACCTAGGAGTCAGTGCTGTCTGGGCTTATCCTATGGACAGTCCGTAGTACAAACCCCAAAAACCACATAGTCCCTGTCCAAACCAATTTGGCACCTGCGGACAGTCCACCCTACAAGGTCGGATGGTCCGCACAATAATTTAGGGACTGTGCCGAGAGCAGCCTTCTCTGGTCAGGACTGCGGACGGTCCGGCCCCAAGGCCCGGATAGTCCACAGTACAAATGAACAGGACCAGTCCAAAGTAGACATACTTCGAGCCCCACTGGAGGATCGCGGACGGTCCGCCCGCAAGGCCTGGACGGTCCGCACATCCCAAGACTTGGCAATTTTCAAACATGCTTCTGAAAAGATTTTTAACTCATGAAATTAGAAGTGCTGTTAGTCCTCATGCAAATGCAACCACTAGATGCTCTATGAGGCACTAAGTTTTACACAGATCAAAATCATTGACCCTCTTAATAGTACGGCTATCTAGCCTACTAATCCGGTCAAATATCTTCTCTAAACTCTTGGAGACCGGCAAAAACAAAACCTATGTTATACCTTTGCCTTCACTTGATCCACAACCAATGCTTATAAATCTCCAAGATTTTCTGTTCTATGTGGTCCAACCCTGCATTCTTATTTCTCCAAGAACCGTTAGTCCACAAACAGTTGTCATTACTTACCAAAACATCACTAAGGGGCCTAGATGATTCACAGCGACACACACAACAACAACTTGGACTCCTCTTCGCGATCCACCAACCGTTCGGATCGCTGTCGCTCCCTTCAACCAGCCGACATCGTGGCCTCTGCACACGCACCCCTGGCAAGGTCTTGTGTTGGCCTGGAATATGCCTTTCCGGGCTCCTGGTGCTGGCGTTCTTGGACACCAACCACCGTTTCAGCCAAAGAAGGCTACGACTGCCTACCATCAGCCCCCGTCAGCACCTAGCAGCACCTTCAACACCAACGCTCTCTACGCCGCGCTACAGTCCACCGACGTACTGCACCACTAAAAGGGAAATGTGCCCTTGGGCTATTTCCAGTTGTTTTGGTGATAAAATGCTCAACATATTACTATGAATTAACACTCATCTTATGAGCATGAGCACATGTGTTTAGAAAGCAAATTGAAGCAATCAAGTCCAAAAGACTGAGGAAAATAAGAAAAGTACTTTTGGGCTTGAAATTGGGCATATTGCAAACCTCTATGAATGAAAAATATAAAGGCATGTTTCTAGCATTTAGTCATTTATTTTAGGTTCTAACAATGTTCATCTAAGTGCTAGGGAACTTCTCAAGTCGAGCCAAAATAGAGTGAAGAAGTTTGGCTAAGTATGACCAAACTTGGGCGAGTCTCGGCCTCACCAGACAGTCACCCGAGACATGCTCGGGCAAATCGGAGATGCGCTCGGGCGAGTCGAAACTACACTCAGGAGAGTCGTGACTGCGCTCGGGCGAGTTGTGACTGCGCTCAGGCGAATCGAGACTATGCTCGGGCGAATCATGACTGCACAGGTTTGAATTTTGAGGAGACTTTTGCTCCTATAGCTAGGCTTGAGTCTATTCGCATACTATTAGCCTATGCTGCTCACCATTCTTTTAAGCTCTATCAAATGGACATGAAGATCAACTTACTCAACGGGCCAATCAAGGAGGTCTATATGGAGCAATCCTCTGGCTTCAAGGATGACAGATACCCCAACCATGTGTATAATCTCTCTAAGGTGCTCTATGGACTTAAGCAAGTCCCAAGAGTATGGTATGAATGCTTTAGAGATTTCTTTATTTTAAATGCTTTCAAGGTCGGGAAAGCTGATTCTACTCTTTTCATTAATACATGCAATGGTGATCTGTTTATATGCCAAATATATGTTGATGACATAATATTTGCAATAGTCGGGAAAGCTGATCCTACTCAAGGAAAGGACATTCATTTCTCAAACGAAATACACATAAGATATCCTAAAGAAGTTTGGGATGAAAGATGTGAAGCCTGCTAAGACGTCAATGGGAACAGACGGACGTCTGGACCTTAATGCGGGTGGTAAGTTTATAGATCAAAATGTATACCGATCTATGATAAGATCCTTACATTATCTTTGTGCAAGTAGACCGAATATTATTATTTCTGTTTGCATATGTACAAGACCAAGTTTATTATTTTCAGTTAAGTTTTTGTATGATCATCTATTCACCTTCTCTAGGTAATTTACCCCTCTCTGATCTCCGCCCCTCATCCTCCTCGATCACTGTTGGCAATGGCGATCATCTTTATGCTTCTCATCAGGCGCGCACACACACACAGACTCACTTACCCACAACCACCACTTCTCCACTTTTGCTAAACAATGTTCTGATTTCTCCATCAATTATAAAAATATTATTATCAGTTCATGGTCTCCCCACATTTCTGTTGAACTTGACCTAACTGGTTTTTCTATCAAGCATCTACATTCCAGGGCGGAGAACCTCTGATGTAATAGCAGTGTCTCGACCATCCAAGCAACCTAGTCACTTCACAGATAATGCGTCCATTTCCTTTTTCATTGTAATAAAGCCGATGCGCACTCTTGTTCTTCTTGTCGCCTCGGCAACATGTTCTAAATCTCCCGCTATAGTGGCTGCTATCTCCCGCTATAGCTGTTTTGAGGGAAAATAGCTATTTGCTTTCATGCACAATTGAGCTGCTATCTTCCGCTATAGCCTCATTTAGCCCGCTATTAGCTGTTTGAGGAGGCCAATCGCTAAATGTCATAGCCAGCTATTTAAAACACTGACGGCAAGCACAAACGTTTACCTCTCAGCAACTATGTCTCCCAGTCTTATTTTCCATTTCAGCAACTCTGTATTCCACACAGTTCATGTGTTGCTGTCTTACGTTCATACCCAGTTCCATGCATCTACCGGTCCTGGCGTTTCACAGACAGACAACGGACGTGAATATGATTCTCACGCCATGCGCCTTCTTCTGTCTTCCTTTGGCACTCATCACCTGCGTCTTTCGTGCCCTTATACGTCCCAGCAAAACGGCAAAGATCAGTCTTCTTGATTGAGGCCACTGATCAATTGTCGTTCTGTCGAGCCAAATGGTTATGGAGCGAGCCACAACATTTTTTTGCTAGCTGTATTATTGCGCATTATCTCATTCTGTTGCTTGCCTAGTATTTTTTTTTATTTTTTTGTTATGGTTTTGCACACTGCAGTTCTGCCTCAAGCTTGCATTATTGTTAGCAGCATTGCCGGAATATTATGGAGGTTGAGACGGTCTAGTTGTGTATATTGACACAGAATTCAAGTTCTCTTCACGGAGGTAGCTGAAGTTAATGGCTACTGTTTACTACTCCCAATGCAATCAAGTACCTTATTTAGTAATTTTCTTCGGTCGAACTTTTCATGTTTCCATTCATATGTTGCAGGATGATTGGGATCGGTCAGAAGAGCTTTCCTCTCAAATATTTTGGTAATAAGAAGGCTTTAAATCAGTGAACTTTTATTTGCAAAATATACGGACTGACATTTTGAGTATTTTAGTTCTTAGACGCATGAAGGACAGGAAGTTCCTCAAACTATCTTTGAGATTCTAGACCATGCTGTTGAAAATTTGGAATGCTTGTCTTCTGCTCAATCGCGGGCCATCATACTTAAGATCTTGTGCTTTAGGTTTATGCTCCAGGGCCGGGCCTTATGCATGTGCAGCTAGGGATGAAAACGGTTTCGGAATTTTTCGGAATTCCGGAAACCGATTTCGAAATTTTTCGATCGGATTCATCGGTAACGGTATTTTTCGAAAACGGAATCGGTTTTCGGAATTTTCTATCGGAATCGGCGTGGTGTTTTACCGACCGTTTCCATCAGTTACCGGTTTTTGTCGGAAATTACCGGATTTATATCTCGGAAATTTCTGGAATTGTGTCTCGGAATTTTTTTCGGAATTTTCCAGCATGTGATTTTTTCACATCGTCTGTACATCTCTGGATAAGGATTACTTATTTTTGTATTTTTTGGACGCTTTAAGATTTTTTGGGGTTAGATGGTGTTGGAAAGCAGTTGAGATTAACGATTTGGTCTCTCGAACAAATCCACCATTTTCTATGCACATGTTATGTATTAGTAATATATAATGATAGAGAGCCGACAGTCTGTCTTTTTCACACACTAGATTTTAGGGTTTTCCTGTGAGGCTGTGAAAAAACCCTTTATGTAAGGAAAAAATATTTCATGAGTAAGCATGCCACGTCAACTAAATCGAGTGGATATTATGAATTGTGAACTTTGAGTATGTTAACTTGTGATCTTTATGAACTTGTTATACTGTGAACTTGTTATATTGTGAACTTGTGATCTTTGTAAACTTTTTATATTATAAATTTGTGATCCTTGTGAACTTGTTATATCATGAATTGTGAACTTGTGGTATTTGTCATGTTTTGTCAATTTTGTTTTATTGTGAAGTTTGATATATTTACCGATCGTATTTTAGATTTCGACCATTACCGGTGTATTTTCCGCATCGAACATTCGTTTCCGATGTTTCCGAAATACCGATATCGTTTTCGTTTCCGGAGTTACCGTTTTCGATTTTGTTTCCGATAAAAAATATAAAAACGGTAATGGTTTTAGTGTTTACCGACCGTTTTCATCCCTATGTGCAGCAAGTGCGATTGCACAGGGCTCAAAATTCTGAGGGGCCTAAAAAATTTCTTAGCTCAGTAGTAAGCCTAAACAATATATATTGACTAACATTACACCATCTAACATAGTAAACCTTTTGTAATTCAGAATACATGAATTCTATTACAATATAGTTCTGATTATATTTTTTCTATAAAATAGGACTTCTTTTGAATTTTTGTACAGGGTCTCTAAATTTACCGGCCCGTCCCTGTTATGCTCCTCACTAAACTCGACATGTCGTTGTGCTAACACTGCGCCCCTCTCTTTTACGTTGTTATAAAGTTGTCCCCTAAAATAGATAAATGATAATCTTGAACCTTGAACTAGAATTTGGGTTAAAAGAGAGAAAAGCATTATAGGTTATGTGACCAGCAACCTTTGCCTTAATACAAAACAAATCAGAAATCCTTATTCAAATAAAATTATTTAGGAATATTCATTGGAATATTTAATATGAGATATGGGAAA